>VDFB02271358.1:48385846-48654085 GCA_007258455.2 Sequoia sempervirens
ATATTTAAGGGATTCTAATTAGAAATCACCCTAGTGATCATTTAGGATTTTATTGAAGGACTACATGCTCAATAATGTTCTTCTATAGTTGTAGTTTACATGATCATAATTACAATTTCCAAGATCTGATTGATATCATCTATTTTTAATATATTTTGCTTTTGCATGTACCCTTTAGTTTGCATGACTTTTTCTTTTAATTTTTACACTAAAAAATAGGATAACTACTCCAACAATTTTGTAATTATCCTTATTCATATTTTAGCTTACATATTTTTTATTAATGTAAGATAGGTTTATGAGAGAACAAAAACCCTATTATAAAGAAATTAAAACAATACAAATATAGAACAAAATAAATTGAGTTGTCCAAGATTAAACATTACTAGATCTAATCTTATGCTCCTTCACAACCAAGGCTTGGTGTGAGGATGAAAGACTAACTTAGGAAGAGATTTCTTCCTCCTTTATACAAATTTCCATGTTAACATCCAAATTTATATACTTAGGAGAAGAGAGAGGAGATGTCCCCCTAGAGGGCCCATCAAATATAATTAAACAATCTAAAGATTCCCTTAGATTTCTCTTTTCCTTTATTCTAATTTTAAATTGATTGAAAACCAACTTATTAATAACTAATTCACAAAAATGAATTGAAAAACTCATTATGAATTATTAAATGATTACAATTATTAAATGAGGGCAAGTACTTGTAAAGTTGCATTCACTAATATGCCATATAAAAGAAAAGTATAATTATTCTGAGATATCCATATAGGAATTACATGAGTACTTCAGGAAAAAGTAAAAACAGGCAACTTTACGACTACCATATAAATGAGGCAACAAGACTCCAGACATTCCGTACTCAATTCGACCATGTGATCGATCCATAAGTTGCAGGCAGCGCCGAAGTCACTGTCATGAACGTCACCTCCATCCTTTGTTTTTCACTTAGCATGCTGATTTCTTACCTACATTACCTAAATTATCTCCTTGTGCATCATGATCTACATGTCGCCTTGTTCTATCCATGGTAACAGAAAATTTTAAAATAGGTTCTTACAACAAAGTCACCACTTCCAAAATGTAAGATTAGAAAAAAAAAATTCACAAAAGTATTATTGGAAAAAATAACAAAAGTTTTAATCATGTACAGACGTTATGAAAATTATCTTTCAATAATGACATCATTTTATTTGGTGTCAAAATTATTGATGCAGTTTCTAAATAATATTTTTTACTCATTAGATCAAGGCTCCTGACAAAATAGAGGAAAATGATTTATCAACAAAAATTGGAGGATTGAAAACCAACTCTATGAGAGTGGGTTTTTTATCCTACAGTGTGAGCTAAGTCTAGACTTGGGAGAATGTTCCAAGAGGTTAGAGTATAAAATTAAAAAATAATAATGGTAGTTAAACCCAAACTATTGATTCAACCCCAAAAGTTGTCACTAGGCTAAGAGTAACCAAATATTATGCTACCTCTATATAAGTTATTTAACGCCATTGTAGTGAGTGGAAGGTGGGGACAAGATACATGATTGAAAAAAATGATGAATATTATTCCTTATATATTGTGTTATCATGAATTGCACAAATTAAAACTAAAACTACATGAAGGGTGTTTACTAATTTGTTTATACTTTTTGTGATTATATTGAGTGCGCAAGAGACTAATGCCAATCCAAAGGTAAAAAAGTCACAACTAACAAAGAGAAATGAAGAGAGAAAATATTAAATACAAAATTCATGTAGCATATTAATGCAATTATAATACATTGGTTGTATTTCCATATTCTTAGGTATCCCTTAATGCGATCAATAAGTTCATATGTGAACTCAAGATGATCTATTGCAAAATGTTATAATAGGTTTTCAATCCTATCCTATTCACCAAATGGTGTTATTATATCTACAAGAACAAATGTATTGAAAGAATATTCTAAAATTGGCAAGTATATTTTTATTGACCATAAATTAATGGTAAGAAAAAAATAAGTAATAAGTTTATAATAACCTTTTAATGGTCTAAAATTATCCATACCTCCTAACAAGGAATTTGATGTTTATTGTCTATGTATTTCTTCCTTGTAGGATTGTTCCTCTATCATTCATGTGCCATGATACTTGATGAATAAAACCCAATAATACAACTATTAGATTGAAATCCTAGGTCGGGGCACTATAGTAATGCAAAATCTATAGCCAAGCATGAATCCCACAAAAAATTAGCATCCCAGATAAAATAATGAGTTGAGAATTGATTTATAGTACCTAGGTGACCTCTTGGATTAATTATAGTAGCTTGGAGAAAATTTAGGATGTTTAATTTTTGTGCCAAAACTCATTTTAAAAAACTATGACTTATGATCTTAGTTCTTGTTGATGCCTAGGTTTTGAGAAGAAACAATGGCCAAAAAAAGAAAGTGGATGCAAACCTAGAACTAGAACCTTGAGGTTATAGGTTTTGGTTGGATGCCATGTGTATGTGGAGGAATAATAGTCAAAGATTGGGAGAAAAATAAAATAACAACAATCAAAGACTGGGATCAAAAGTGGACCTAGAATCCAAACCTTGAAGTTCTAGGTTCCTATCAAGTTCTAGGTTTTGAGAAGCAACAATACCCAAAGAGTGAGAGTGGAAGTAGAAATGGAATTGGAACCTTGATGTTCTAGGTTCTTATTGGGTCTTGAGTTTTGAGAAGGGACAATGGTTAAAGATCACAAGTGGAAGTAGACTTGGAATTAGAACCTTGAGGTTCTAGGTTCTTATTAGTGCCTACATTCCAATATACACCAAAATTTGAGCAATTTTAAAATAGTTTAGCAATGTTAATTAGAGAAAATATATACAAGTATTAGCATGAATATGTTGAGATCAAGTGGAAAGATATCTTGAGAGGATGAATTCCAATGAGTTAATAAGCACAAAGGGGAAGGGAGAGATGGATTGGATGTTATACCAATATGGACAACCTCTAAAGTGCGAAACTATAATGAATTTCCAATAATTAAGGAAATGACCCAAAACACACTCCAAACATAGAATTCTTGGGATTTTTTGAAACTCTAGATGTATGTTTAGCACATACATTATAACATAGGGCATCAATTTAAGGAAAATTTTGACTAATTGGAAACAAACTTATGCTATCTCAAATTACTCATTAATGTATTCTAACATAATTTCATTGCAACATAGAGACAAATCTCATCCTAATCTACAATTTTAATGTTTACAAAGTTGAGAACTCACATCCTACTTAAACAATGATTTCTATCTTTAATCATGTTTTGAAATGGAATTTCAATACATGTCTAATTTATCATTTGTCAAGAAGGATGTATTTACTTCTATTTAAATCTCACCTTGATTTAATGAGATTTTGGGTATATTTATTTAGATTCATATATATTTTTGTGATGTGGCCCTTAATATAATTTTGCTTAAAGTATTATTTTATTTGTTTCATGCATGATTTAGTTCATTTTTTAATAATGGTTTATGTTTCATAAATTAACCAAGCTCATTGGGATAATATTTTGAAATAGCACCTTCACGGTTATCCCAAGGATTTATACTAATTTATGTGATGGAAACATTTGTGGGTTTTTAGATAGTTTTCATGTTAGGAGTTTCTTGTTGAGTGGATTTTCAAGTTGCCTAGATATGCTTGGAGTCAGTTATCCATCAGAAACTACATTATTTCATTGTAGAATCATAAAATTTTAATCAGTTGGTTACCCTTGAACTTTTGTTTATTGTAAATTTTGAGAAAAACCTTTAATGACTAGGGATTTGTCAATAATGACCTTTTTGAAGATATATAATCAAAATTAGAGATATAATGGTCCTACAAATCAAATTTCGTCTATATATTCAAGTTAGTGACAAAGGTAATTGCCAACATAAAATATAGACCAAAATAAATATTTTGGATGTTTTATTCAAAACTCAATCTTTATCAAATGTGACCTTGGTGAGAGGATTAGATTAAAACACATAAATGAATAAATCATTAAAAATTTATGCAATTATTTTATTCCTCTTCCTCTATGAAAATGAATTTCCTAAAAAATATTAAATGTAATACTGGCACTCATAGCATAATCACACATGAATCTAGGCTCTAAAAACTACTTTATGGATGGTGGATTTATAGGATTGTTCATAATATTATCAATAATTGAAATTTGATGATGGATGAATGACTTAGATTTTGCTAGTTATGTAGTTGAAAAATGGAGGGAGGAGATTAATTAGAAGTTTTTATTTGACTTATTTATTTTTGAGAGATTTTTTTGATTAAGTAGGGATTTTGAAAGGGCCTTGATCCCTTTTACAACAAAATATTTAGCAATAAGTATAACAAGACAAAGAACAACTATAAGTTAAAACAACAACAAGAAACAGCTCTTTTTTCCAGTAAAATAACAAGAACAAGATATAGCACCAGAGAAATAGAGAAAAATAACTCAACAAAATAGGTTGGCCAAACACAACAAACCAATTAGAAAAAATGAGAAAAGAACCACAACAAAAGTAAACCAGTAGCAAGGATGAAGCTACTAGAAAAATACAGAGCAGATTTGGTAACCAAAGAGAACTAGTTCAAGCACCATAATTTGAAACCAACAACATAGCCTCTAAGGGAATATTAAATGAAACCATGACCTTATTAGAATTATGTTTCTTCTTTCTTTGCACAATTGTCCAAGAAGAATCTGAAACTATAATTGAAATATTTTTATCAGAATGGGGTGACTCACCATGAGAGTAACTGAGAAGATAAACTATAGATACTTTAGGAGAAGCATCCAAAGGCAAGTCCAAAACAATATAATTTGTAGTTCAAACATTTTTTTCTAGGAAGGAAGTTGTAGGGGCCTTATGGGATGCATCACACATAGAATTAGGAGTATCCATATCTAGAGATAGCTTAGCAGAATCCACAAGAGGAATAGCACCCACCACAATAGTATTATTCATCCACATAGAAGGAGGAGGCCTTGAACCTTTGTCTAAAGAAGCAGAGTCTACAGCAAGGAACACTATTAAATGTTCACAAAGAGAATTCTTCCACTAGGTAAAGGAGGAAACAGGGTGGGTTCCTTGAGAAGAGTTATGAGCCAAGTGACCAACAACAAAACAATTTCCACAGTGAAAAGGAATACCTTCATAATCCACCAATTGAGGAAATAACAACCATTAACTTACCTCACCAAGTAAAGCCTTCGAGAAATCTACCTTCACCAAAATATGGGCAAAGGAGGTATGATTAAAATTATTGGAAGCATTATCCACTATCATGAACCTACCAAGAGCATTACCTATGGCCTCATAAGAAAAGGGACACTAGAACTATGAGAGGAGATAAGGTAATCTAACCTAAACAAGCACAACATCTACAGGTAACTTTGAAGGGTTAAAAAAATGAACCTAGGGCCTCATGGAAAGGGGATGAGAATGTCATTCCCACAAGTTGGAATCTAAAATAGCCAATCTATCCTCAGAAAAGAAAAACCCCACAGTAAAAAAACCCCACTGGAAGGGTAAATCTTCATCGAGCCTTCAACCAATGGCAACTAGTGATTGGTGACCTAGAGGTGCAAAATAGGGAGGAAAGTGAAAAATAGTAAAATCTATAAATAAGAGTAGTATTGAAATAAAAATCAATAATTTTCAAAAACTTCCTTACCAAGGGAAATTATAGGAGCAGTTTCTACACAACTCAGAGTACACATAGAACCCTCCCCAGACCTAGTCTGTACAACATGATCCACAAATGAGAGCTAGGCAGAACCATTCATATCTGCAAAATATCTCACATTAAATCCCACAAGGGGTTTCAAGGAAACCCCTACCACAGTTGTTGAATAATCCATCATAGGAATGAGAGAAATATCAACATTAAGGTCTACAATCAGCTAGCACCTAGGTGGAAAAAGTTGGGTCAATGTAGTAGGTTGGGAGGAACCATGGCTAGACTCATTCAAATTTCTAAGAAGGTGGGAGAAATTGGAGCGTTCAATCATTTTTTTTAGATTATTACTTTTATTTTTAAGAGATTGTTATAAGATTAGTGATGAAGAGTAAAAAGAACTATTAAAAAATTTTATTCTTTTTCTTTGTGGTTACATGATAAAAGGGATATTTAATAAATTTATTAATTAAATTCTTTGTGGCAAGGGAACTATGAGTTTGAATATAATTGATTAGGAATTGAAGGGGAATGGAATACTTATGATAAATGAGGTAATGATTTCCTAAAATTTAGATGATTAAGACAAGATAAAATATGAAGAAAATTTAGGGGATAATTGATTAGGATTAGGATAATTATTATGGTTGACGGATAATTTTTATGATTTTAGGAATGTGAGTTCATGTTTGTGAAATGAAGAAAAATAGGGTTTTGGAAATGTGTAGGTTCACCAAAATAAAACAAGTAAGATGCAACTATTTTCCTTACTTCATTCAAAATGTGTGTTACAAAGTGTAAATGAGAAAAAGTAATCAAATCTAACCCAACTAATAGTAAAAAGGTAAATCTGGAAAGGGTACAATGTTTTGTACCTTTCACAATAAGTTCTTTTATAGACCTCATTGAGGACTCATTCACCCTATGGCGAATGGATCTTGGCTAGGGCTCTTGAAAACCTATTTTTGGCTTCTGCTCTTCTATGTTTGCACTCCTAGATTCCAGTTAGTCACTTTTGGAAAGCCGGAACTAAAACCTATAGCCTAGTTTATGTGATTTGACAACTTTTTTTGACACTTTAATAACTTTGCAAATTCCTTCAATTTTTTTCTCCAAATGATCTTCAACCTAAAACCTAGAATCACACATTAGAGAGAGAAAAAAAAAGTTTTTTAGGGAATAGGGGTTTGCCTCAAAGTGAAAACCTATTTTGATAATTAAACCTTGTAATGAATAAAATCATTTAAGAAATTATGAATAAACAACAATATGTAACTCACAAAATCTCAATTGAAACCTTTTGGTACATATCTACAAACTTGTGTGAAGTGGCCTCAACGAATATAGACCTTGATTATGAAAATTTATTAGAGATAATTCATTTTGAATTCTTGATAATCTTGAACACTACATCAACACATGGGCTCAAACAACATGCATGATGCAATAAATCTTTGACATGATGAAATGAATCATGATAGCTTCAATAATCTTCTACAAATATGACATTGAATTCCTTGAAAATACTCTTGAATTCTCCTGTAATTCTCTTATGAAATTACTTTTGATTGCTTATGAATATCTAGGATCTTAGCTTGAAATTCTAAGATGAACATAGTGAAAGAACCTTGTATTTATACCTTGTAGTGTCAAAAATTGTGCTTCCTCCTTAAAGATAGTACAATTTCACACTTTGCTTGGAGCTATTTTAGTAACCTTGCATTCATGTCCTTTAAATCATCATAAATAGGTGCCTAAAACCCTTTATTACTAAAATGTTAAAAACTGTCATTTTATTTTTTGAGGGATAGAACAACCAATTTTCTACAAGTCTTATTCAAGGAAACCTTAGAGATCTCAATCGAGGGATGGAATGAAAGAAATATATTTTTAGTAAGGTATCCTAGGGTGTGATTAAAGGTTAAAAGGGGGTTCACCACTAAGATAAGGATTAGATAGATAAGAAATGTAAACAATATGCAAGATTTGAATAAATGGCCTAGAAATGAACTCAAATCAGAACAGTAAACTGAGAAAGTATAGAGGTTTACTTGGAAAAATTAATTTTCTTGGAACAAGGTCTAAAGTATTGAAAATATGGTTTTCAAAGTACACTAGGACTCATACGCCAACATAGGTGATTTAGTCCCAGTTTAGGGTTTCTAAGGAAATATTGGAATTTTACAGTGATAGGTCTAAATCCTCTAAAATATGAGAAAATTGTTATACCAGGAATTATATGCCACAAGTGGTGTATAACTCCCATTCTATTTTTTTGGAAAGATGAGATATGAATCTATTCTCCAACCCCTACACTTTCTTCCTAGCTTTGTTTCTAGATCTGAACCTACAAAAAAGGACCTACAAAATAGAATATTGTATTGATTTGCCTATGGGTGACTTGACTTGGTCAAACCCCTAGTTTGGTAATTAAACCTTGATAGAAATGATAGATTTTGAAAGTAAATATGATTGCAACCCCTAATCGTAAGTGAATCTAATATTCTAGAGGAAATAAAATGCAATATAATCAATTCTAATGTGCTAGAATAAGATGCATGATTGAAACATAGAGACAATGACTCACTTTGGGAGATCTCTAATAACCCTAATATGTCATAATAATGCATGTACCTTCCTTTAGGTAGAAAGTAGAGTAAAAATGGAGGATGGAATCACTTATGAAACAAGTGATTAGGCTTGGTTCAATGGCTAGTTGCATCTCCCCAACCTAGAATCCATCATGATTCACCATAGAAAATCATCATCAATCCTTGACAATGCTAGCTATTCAAATGAAAGTGAGATTTAACACCTGAAAAAATACTTTAATTCTGCTCCAAGGCTTCAACTTTGCTTGCTACTTACTCTTGAATTCTCTTGTGAAAGTATTCTTAAGTGTTAGAGTTGATATTGTGAATTTTTTTAGATCTTGAATTTCTTTTTCTACATTAAAATAATGATTTGAAACCTTATTTATATAGGAGCCTCATCTAATTTACCATTTATTAGATCTCAAATGCCAACATCAACCAAAAATTTGAATTAAAAACCTTAATTTCCTACTTAACCCTAAAAAGGGGCCACACGAGACTCATATGACATTTGTGGCATACGAGTCCCACCTATGAGGACTCATACACCCAACATGGTGTATGAGTGCCACCCTAGCTTTTTGGGATGAGCTTCTTAGAAAATTGAATGCATTTGTTGATTTTTTTAGTATTTCACTCAAAATAAGCCTTGGAATCCAAAATAAATGGTCATGGATGCAAGGGTACTAAAATAGGTCAAATTTAAGTGTGAAATGATACCGTGTCGAAGAAGAGCATATAATTTTCTACACTATAATTATGTATCCAAAAGCTTATTTCAACTAAAATCCTAACAAATTCAATAAGTGCATTTAGTATTCTAACCCCCCAACATTCTCTCACCCCAAAAACTTAGGGTCAGAATAATACACCACCCTAGGCGTATTAGTTCCCCTAGGTGGTACCTATATAACACCCTTGGCATATTAGTTCTGTTTGGGGCCTTTTTATGGTTTGGAGTGGAAAATCATGGTTTTTATTTCAAATTTTGCAAATTTTGGCATTTGGTATCTAATGAATAGTAAATTAGAAAGGATGCCTATAAAACTAAGGTTTTAATCCATTATTTCACCTAGCAATTTTTATCTAAGACCTAGAGCTTTCAAGTATTTGAGTATCCTAGCAAGTTTATGAGATCAAGAACATTCAAGAGAAATCTATCAAGCATTTGGTGCAATATTCAAGATTCAATTATCATGTCTAAGTCTTCATGCATCATGTGTGTTTATGACCTAACATTTGTGATGTAGGTTTCATGATTCAAAAATCATTCAAGACAAATCTTCAAGCATTCAATCAAGATTCAAGATCCACATTCATGCTAGCCATTTCACATAAATTTGCAACCTTCATTTCAAGGGTTTTGTGAGTTACAAAATTTCATTTGTTCATTCATCATTCTTTCATGCTATTTCATTTCATTTCAAGGTTTAATTACCAAAATAGGGTTTGACCAAGGAAAACCCCCATCCTCTAAAAAGAAACATTTGTCTCTCTCTTATGATTTGTGTTTTGTAGATTTAGCTGAATTGGACTTATTCACCCAACCTAGCGATTTAGCCCCTAATATAGCCTTTCCATAGCATTCAATAGTGTTGGATTCAGGTTCAAAGGACTTAGAAAGATACTCATAAAAACCTATAGGTGGACTAAATCGCCCAACCTAGCATATTAGTCCCGAGATATTTTTTGATCACTATTCGATAGATCTTGACAATCAATATAAGAATTCCATATTCTTCCTTGAAATCCCTAGAGCATGACACATATGCTCTACCTAGTGTATTAGTATTGATGAAAAACCTAACAATAGTTTTTAGAGTTTGTAGATTTTGTCATGGCAACTCCATTCATCTAGGTACTTTTTTGGTTCCATTTAGTTTGTAAATTTGATTTCATGCTTTCAATTTTCTAGGTTTCTTAGTGAGTTTGCATAAGTGTTTGCATTTCTCCCTTTTAAAGCTTCATTTAATGGTGAAACCCTATCTAATTATCCAAGGAATCCACTAGCCATTCCTCAATCGAGTCACTTGGTTGAGGGATCTAATTTCCTAATGAATTGAAGTGTGAAATAGGTCCAATTCCATATCCCAAAAGTTGGAACCCCTATTTCCATTTTGTTTATTTTGGTGAACTCGACCTTTGGAACCTTGAATTTATGATTTGGAGAACATTGTAGTCCTAGATATAAGTTTCATTAGTTGAATTACATTTTGAGATTCTAAATATTGCATTAGTGAAAAGTGCATATAGGTTGCATTTTTGAATTTTGCATCATTCAATTTCATTAGAAATTCATAATTGTAAATAGAAAATTGAGCATACAACCTACATTAAATCAACATATAATTAGCTTATTCAAGCTTAAAAATCCTAATTTAGACTCATTCACTCACCTAGACATATTAGTCTTTCTACAAGTCTTTTTTGTAGATTTTTGGGTATTTTGTGCTCTTTGTTTTTCACTATCTAAACCTATGAAAAACCCTAATCTTGACTCATTCACCCACCTAGGTGTATTACTCCCTGATTAGCTATGAATCTACATTTTACAACAATAAAATCTTGTCATTTGTGCTTCTAGTTGTTCTCTTTAGATTACTATTTTAGTTTTCAAAATTACTATCTTTGGCAATATTTTCATAATTGGTTTCATTTCAAGTGTATTTTTAAACATCCAATTTAAATCACATCATCTCTTGCATTCAAAATCATTCAATTATTAATCTTGCTTTTCATCATGGATATATTTTTTGGTATGTTTTGGATGTCCTTGAAATCATTGGTGGATGTTTCTAATTGTGTTTTTGGTGATGATCCTAATACAATTGAGTCCATTCGTACTAAATCAACTCTGAATACATGTCCTCATGAAGTTGAAATCATTGGAGAAGATGACCTCATGAACAAATTCAAACATGATTTCCTTAACAATCTTGAGACTAATGCATCCTTTTATCCCTCCATGAAACAAACAACACAACTTGAGATGTTTGGTATTTTACATCTTGAAATTGAGTTAGAAGTTAAGCCTAAACTTCCTACAATAAGTGAACCTAGTTCCTCTAATCAAGTGCATACCCCTCAATCCTATGTTAACAATGTGACCAACACACCCATCAACTTAGAGGAGACTTATGGCCAAGGATTTAATACACTAACTAATCAAGAATGTGATACAAAAATTGAACATGAAATTCATAAACCCTTAGAACAAATACCAACTAAAGATACCAAAGGAGTAGGGTATCAATATCCTCCTCCCAACATCAATGTCCTCCTTCCTAATGAACAACCAATGCTTTACAAGGATGATAGTATCATCTTAGGTCCTCCTCAACATCTACCTCACCAAGTTGGTGAATCTACCAAGAAACAAAAACCTTACAAACTTAAGAAAATCAAATTTCCATATCCAATGTTTGAAACTAAAAAAACCTTACATATACTTCTAAGTCAAGGACTCATAACATTACCACCCATTAAATAAAATACAAATCTAAATCCTAAGAACACAAACATGTCTCATTATTGATATCATAGAATTCTTGGATATAGTACTAAGGAGTGTTGTGCTTTAAAAATAATATTTAAAAGTTTTCATATCATAGAAATAGTCCCTTAAAAATGTGCCCTTTTTCTCCTTTCCATGTAAAATTTGTAGGATCATGGCATTATCACTATTGTATATTTTATCATTCATTGCAAATAATTTCAAAATTCAAGGAACTCTTTCTCATCACCTACCTCAACTAATTCTTGTCTTGCACATAGTGGGGGCAAGAATTTGATACCCTTGTCCAAGTATCACACTTGTTATTGTCACTTTAGCTAGGTCTCTACCTTCCACAGTCAATGGAGAAGATTGGGATGTAGATGAACTTCTATAGGTTTATTCACATGTGCCTTGCTAGTCTTGTCTTTTTTTTCATTTTTCATGTGATGTGTGTGATTACATGTGCATAATGTGCTCTCTCATACCATTTTTTTTTCATGTATCTCTCTCTTTATGATATTCCTCTATTTGTATCTACATTCTTCTATATATGATAAACCTTTATCTTTTTCTTTGTCTTGTTTTTTCCTTTTGAGGATGATACAAGGCATCGATACATTTAGGTATCTTCCATGTTGACCTAAAATATTATCCTTTATCTTTTCTTTATCTTGTGTTTTCCTTTTGGAGATGACACAAGACATTGAGACATTCAGGTCTCTTCCACATTAACCCAAAAGCTTTTCTTCTTCTTTTTTTCTTTTAGTGCCTTTCCTCCTACTCTATGAGTATTTGGGGAATGATGATGTTTTTGAGCTCTCTAACAACATTGTAGCAAAGACATACTAACCCTGATCCCCTAGATCTCTTGTGTGTTATTTCATTGTAGAGGAAACCTCTTTTCATGACAGTTTTACTTGGAATCATATGACATGGCATAGGTATTTCCAAATAAACTCTTATGTCTTTTTAGCATTTATCATATTTTACTTTAAATTAATTTCTCACATGATGTTTTTTAGCAATTTCTTTAAAGTGGGGACATACATTGGCATTATTCTTTTGTATTTCAATTACAACTCATGTTTCATTGTGTGGTTTTCTTACTTCTTGTGATGTGTCTTTCTCTTTGTGGTGACATTGGGTGTGATTTCCTTCAAGAGAATCATATTATATTACTCTTAGTGGAAATGCCAAGCAGAGTGCATTCCCTAAGTTGTGAATCTTCTATTCTTTGATTGGTCCTCTCTTGGAGACATTAGGCATGATGTTTCCTAGGTTGAGACCTTACATGAACTAAGCAAACCCCCTTTGAATGTACCTTACACTATTTCACATTTATAATAACCATTATATGGCCACCTTGTATAACACACTTTTCTTTCCTATGGAGCCATCATATTTTCTCATGGGTGTTAGCATACAGTGTTCTGCTTGCCTCATTAATCCCATTGTATGTTGTGTAATTCCTTATCAAAGTAATCTAGAGGTATAGATTTGGTATGGTTAGTACACATGGGACCTGACTATAGGCATGACTTTCCCATAGCCATTTTACTATTTTTATGGCCACATACCAACCCTATGTATGTCTCACCTCTCTAGGGGCTCACCTAGTGGATACCAGATTCTACTAGCCCATGTGAGCATGCATATTGTTTACATAGTGGACATCATGTTTCACTTGTAAACAATTTTTTTGAAAACACAGCTTAGAATTGGTCCACATCATGTTAGACAGACTATTGATGCTTTATCCTCCCTTTTTTCTTTCCTTTTTCTTTCTTCTTTATGTCTTTGATTGTGTATGCTTGTATCTTGTTATTGCTCCATACATCACTCACACGCATGTTCTTTTGTGCCTATGTTGGTTTTCCATATGATCTTGATCTTTTGGGCTTTATCATCATTTCTTATTTTATTCATCCTATCTCATTAGAATTTGTACACTTGAACCCCTCTTGATGCATATTTTTCTACTTTAATGTGAGTTTGACACAAGGTCATCCTCTCACTAAAGTGGGTGCTAAATGTAGTGTTGAAAATTGTACTCCCTTCTTGGAGATAGTAAAATTTCACTCTTTTTGGACCTATTTTAGTACCCTTGAATTCATTTCATTTAAATAATCATTAATAGGCCCCTAAGACCCTTTATTACATATCCCAAGGCTTATTTCAACTGAAATCCTAGCAAGTTCAATAAATAAATTTAATATTCTAACCCCTTGACATTCTCTAAACCAATAATTTTTAGGGTGGGACTCATAAGCTAAATTGGGCATATTAGTCCCCATAGGTGGGAATTATTCTCCACCCTTGGTGTATTAGTCTTGTTTGGGGCCTTTTTAGGGTTTTGAGCAAGAAATCAACGTTTTGAATTCAAATTCTACAAATGTTGGCATTTGAGATCTAGTAAATGGTAAATTAGATAGGATGTCTATAAAAAATAAGGTTTCAAATCATTATTTCACCTAGACAATTTTTATCTAAGACCCAGAGCTTTCAAGTATCTAAGTATCCTAACAAGTTTATGAGATCAAGAGCATTCAAGAGAAATTTATCAAGCATTTGGAGTAATATTCAAGATTCAAACATGATTTCAAAGTATTCATGCCCATATGTGTTTTTGAGCTAGCATTTAAGATGTAGGTTTCATGATTCAAGCATTCAAGCAAGAGTCAAGGTCCACATTCATGCTAGCCATTTCACACAAGTTTACAACCTTCATTTCAAGGGTTTTGTGAGTTACAAGATTGCACTTGTTCATTCATTATTCCTTCATGGTATTTTATTTCATTTCAAGGTTTAATTACCAAAATGGGGTTTGACAAAGGAAAACCACCATCCTCTAAAAAAATGACATTTTTTCTCTCTTGTGATGTGTGTTTTTCAAATTTAGGTGAACTAGACTCATTCACTCAACTTGGCGATTTAGTCCTAATATATCCTTTCGACAACATTCAACAATGTCAGATCTAGTTTCAAAGGACTCAAAAAGATACTCAAAAAAACTTATAGGTGGACTAAATCACCCAACCTATCATATTAGTATTAAGATATTTGTTTATCACCATTGAGTAGATCTTGATAGTTGACAAAATAATTCTATATTCTACTCTAAAAACACTAGAGTAGGACTCATATGCCCCCCTTGATGTGTTAGTCCTGATGCAAACCGTAACAACAATTTTTAGAGTTTATACATTTTTTATTGGCATCTTCATTTGAACATCTAGGTACATTTTTGTTCCATTTAGTTTATCTATTTGATTTCAATCTTTCAATTTTGTAGGTTTCATAGTGTGTTTACATAAGCGTTTTCATTTCTCGCTTTTGAAGCTTCATTTAATGGTGAACCTATGTCTAATTATCCAAGGAATCCACTAGCCATTCCTTAATTGAGTCACTTGGTTGAGGGATCTAGTTTCCTAATGAACCAAAGTGTAAAATAGGTCCAATTCCATCTCCCAAAAGGTGGAACCCCTATTTCCCTTTTTTCATACCTATCTTAAGATTAATTCCCAAAATTCAAATATCACAAGCCAACATTGAATTATGGATTTCAAATCATTAATATACCACCAAAAACATATCCAAAAGAGGGGTCCTATATCTAAGTGAGGATCCATTCGCCATAGGGTGAATGGATCCCATTCACCCTATGGTGAATGGGTCCTAGGTCACTTACCTAAGACACACGTCTTCCAAAGTTAAATGTTGTGAAATAGCATTTAATTAGGGTTGGATTTGAATTAAAGGGTCCAATTAAAGAAAATTAACCTCAATCAATGAATAAATCCCTAGATTAATGTGAAAGTGTAAAGATACACCTTACAACATGAACAAGAAGGCACAATTAAGTCCATTTAGTTTAAAGGAGCCCTAAACTTAATGTAAATATGTGATACATATTACAACACTAAATCAAGGCATAATTAAGTTCATTTTATTATTGATTATTCCCAAATTAAGTGTGAAAAAGGGACACTTTTCCTACACTACATTTTTCCTCCACTTTATTAAGTTTATGACTCCATGTCAAACTCACACTAAATTAGGCATTCAAGACATGTATGTATGCAACAATGATGAAGATACATTATCATACAACATCAAAGAATGGGAAGATCAAGCCTAGACATTCCAACACAATGTGGAACATATCTAATCCATTGGTTTTGGTTTTACCACTCACTCACTCTCAGGTAATCAAACCTTAGGTTGTCCACTAGTTGAGTATCCTAAAAGGGTGGAAAATGAGAGAATCATACTTCACTCCCATACCATATCAAATTTTTCCTTCTCACAACTTTAATAAGGCACCACAATGCTAGGCAAGGCTCCATAAGAAAGCAAGGTTTGTTATGCTAAGTGGCCTTGAATTTAGAAGTTTGAGCTTCATAGGGCTTAATAAGTTGTGTTATACTAAACACTTATGAGCTATAATGATATTAAAGGCTTTTTTCAAAGGGATTTTTCTTAGTTTGTGTAAGGTCTTCTTCTTAGGGAACATCGTTCCTAATGTCTTCAAGAGAGGATTAGTCTAGAGTAAAAGTTTACAACTTAGGGAATGTGGTGTGTCACATCACCACTAAGAGGAAAGTCATACACTAATAAATATTACACTCTTAGAGGAAATAAAACCCAATGAAATCACCAAGAAAATAGACACATCACAAGAATAAAGAAAATCACACCATGAAACATGAAAAGTGTTCAAAGATATTATCGATGTATGCCCCCATTTTAAATTCATTGCTAACACCATTGTTGTGAGAAATTGTTTTAAAGTACAAAATTTTTACTCCTAAGACATGAGAGCTTCCTTGGAAAGCCCTATGCCAAGCCATATGTTTTAAAAATAAATAAATGTCATGAAAAAGGAGGGAGGTGTTACTCCCAAAAAATATGTATGGGATCTATAGATTCAAGGTTAGTATATCTTTTCTATAATGTGATTATAGAGCTTAGAAATTTCACCATCCCCCAAATACTCATAGAACATGAAGAATACAAAAGGAGAGTGAAAACAAAGAAAAATACTTCCGGTCAACATGAAAGAGACCTAAATGTCTTGACACCTTGGTTCATTCCCAAAATGAAAACATAAGAAAATAAAAGAGATAAAATGTTTACGGCATAGAGAAGAATGTAGAAACATATAGAGGAATGCACAAGAAGAGATAGAGATACATAAAATGAAAAAATATGGGGGGCCACATTACACACATGCAATCACATCAAAGAAACATGAATATAAAAATAATGCAAAAGCCTAGTAAGGCACATGCGAGTTAACCTATTGTAGGTCCGCTGCATCCTAATCTTGATTGGTATAATGGAAGGCACACAACTAGCCAAAGGGACAACAAAAAGTTCCTAACTAGGACACACACCAAGTTACACTCTTTTTACGAGAATTTTTATTTAACCTCATGGAAGAGGATAACAATGAATTCAACTCATTATACACTTGTTCATCAATTTTGGAATGTCAATGTCATCATCTAGATTAATCAAAATAGGAAGCTGAATGATAATTTCTCTAGAAGGTTCTTGTTTATGTTGCGGCGAGGTTATAGAATCATCATGCATTGCTTTATGTAAGTTTGGATTTTGATTTTATATGTTGCTCTTTTCTTCTTTGGTTTGTAGCATACAAGAAATAACATGACATCTATTCCTACACTCTCTAACATTTTGATTTCTTCTCAATCTATTGTCAATTTTTCATTTTGTAGGAACATGTTTGTCAACCATAGGTTTCTTTTCTTCCCTCAAGGGAGGAACAAAATGAACCATAAGAGGTTTCTCAACCACTCTCTTTGGATTTGTAAAATATTTTCTTATCTTAGGAGCAACAAGATTGTTTTGGCTCTCCCATGCTCTCTTATATGAAATGCTACGCTGCTTTCAGATTTTTGGAAGGGATTTTGGGTCAATTATGGTTTCATCAAGGATATGTGGCTTGATCACAGGTTGAGGCATGTTTCTAAGGGATTTTTTTCTTTTCAATTTTCCTTAAAATTTTGATATGATTTGCTAAAGTAGTCTTGGTGATGTCTGATAGGTTCAATAGGCTTGGACCAAAATAAATCCAATGAAAAGTTCCCATGGGAAGAAACAAGATTAAATCCACTATGGTGTACAATAAATATTTCATTGCCAAAGAGAAACTTTAAATATTTATGTGCAAATGATGGGATGATATTCATGGAGCGAAGCCATGAATAGCCTAACTTCACATGAAATTGGTTTGATGATGAAATTATGGTGAATGAGACACTTAATTATTTTATTCCAACCTTTGGAGGGAGATTTATTGAGCCAATCATAGGGAAAGCAAGACCATTATGCATTTTGATCCATGTTTTTTGTCTTTCATATGTATCTTTAGAGAGTCCATGTACGAATAGGAATTTTTCTATGATCATGTTCTCTACATAGATGTGATCAATTAATATCTCATTGGTAGGATTGTCATTGATTCTTCTAACTATGTAAAGAGGACCATTAGGTGCATGTTTGATTATGTCATTTTTGTGAGAAAGAAATATCAAGGGGAATTTTGGTTTGGTCAATACGAGGTTTATCTTCAATAATTGACACCACTTTAACCACTTGATCCATATTTTCATCTTTTTTGTTATCATCATCTGTGTCAACATTCTTCACATCATTCTTTGTTTCACTCACTTTGACAAATGAAACAATGTGTTTCGGAATGGGATTTAAAAATATTTGTAAGTGTTGGTTAGGAGGAGCTACAAACTTATTACCTTTATCATTCACACCTCCATTTATAAGACGAATAGAATGAATGAGGTCTTGCATAAAATGTTTAAGATGCTTACAATATTTACTATCATGTTCATTTTGTCAATGGTAATGAAAATAAGCATTTCATCTATAGTTTGATGGTAATGGTTTATTAGGATCAGGATCTCTAATAGGAGGTAAGGAAATCATTTTTTTTTCACAAGCTACAACATGATATTATGAAGGGTGTTGGGTAGAGGGGTAAATTTTGTATTCCTATCCCCAAAGGAAAATGTATTTTTCATGTTTATAGCAACAATTTTGTTATCAACTTGTAGATTTTTTTGAGGGGATTTAAGTTGCAAAAATCCCCTACTCTATTTCTTGTAAGT
Source organism: Sequoia sempervirens (assembly GCA_007258455.2). Lineage (NCBI taxonomy): Eukaryota > Viridiplantae > Streptophyta > Pinopsida > Cupressales > Cupressaceae > Sequoia > Sequoia sempervirens. The sequence continues at coordinate 48,404,795 of VDFB02271358.1, forward strand.
TAGGTAACTATTTTGAGGTGTGGATTCATACTTTTTAGAATATCTGGGTGGATTTTTCACATCACAAATACTAAAAAAAATTTAATAGTCATGAAGGGTTGTGTATAATTGTGTAAAAGAGGGAAATCTCATCATCTCAATCTTTTTTTGATTTTTTTCTTGCAAGTTGGAAATAAAAATTCTTTGAAGGTCAGCATCAAGAATCTCAATGTTTACTTGTGAATAAATCATTTCATATCATGATATGAAATCATTGAATTTCTCAATATCCTTTTGTTTACATTTCATTAGGTTAGGTAAATTCATCTTGGAACCCATATGAATTTGGAAGTGGTTGTAAACAACATCAATAAGTTCATTGAATTATTTGGCAATGAGCTAAACCACTCTAAAGTGGTATATTTTAAGGTTCTAGGGAAGAGTTTGGCCAAGAGTTTATCTTCAAAGAAAAAATCACTACATAGGGTTGTATAAAAAGAAACATGGCTAATAGGATCTCCTTTCCCACCATATTTCTCAAATCTAGGAACTTCTATACCTTGTGGCATTTGTGCTCTCAATATCTCTAGGGATAATTGCTTGGTTTTGATGTATTGTGAAGGTTGGATATTGTTGTTTTTATTTAGGGTTGTGATTTTTTGTTGAAGGGATGCTATGTTTTGCAAAAGTGTGTTAATGATGGGATCATTGTTGATATTAGGAGATGTAGCAGAATAAGGTGGAGTTGTGTACGCTTGTGGAGGGAAAGTGAATTAAAGATTTGTAAGGGGGTATGGTTTAGGAGATATTATATTTGAATGCACAAAACTAGAAGGATTCCCAATATAAATACTTAAGGAAGTGTTGAAATTAATCGTAGGTAAAATGGTTGTGGTAACATGAGTACTAGTGTATGTTGGGATGGAGATAGGGATTTTGGAAGGAGGAATTGAAGTTCCACCTTGGTTTTCAATATGTGCTAAAGCTTGAGCACAACTAGTCCTAGTAGAAAAGTTATCATTGATAAGATGACCATGCGCTTGCATAACCTCCATTCCCTTATTGGTTTCAATCATTCTCCTTTGGTTATCTAAAGTAGAAATGACACTAGTATCCATGTTTTCATTATGCATGCCACATCTTGTAACTTTTCTAGGCCTTCATCTAGTCATTTTATGTTTTCTTGCAAGACATAAACAACATCATGCACATTGGTTGTAGGTAAGGAAGTCATTGGAAATGAGGTATGCATGCTATGATCCATAGGGGGTTATTTATCAACACTATTAGAAAGAGAGAAAAACCAAGATCCATGACTAATGGTGTATCACAAGATGACATGAATCTCTAACTACGTCTCATAATAGTATTGCTAATAGGACACCAAGTTGTAAAGTCATAAAAGATTCACAAAATCAATGCCAATCCAAAATGGAAAGAGGGTAAATGCAATGCAATGACATAGAATGTAATGTAATTTTTAGATTGTAAACAAGGCAAATGTAATGTAATTTTCAGATTGTAAACAAGGCAATTTTATGATTACACAATGTAACAATTTGAAAAGGAATTCTTTTAAATGAAATTTTGAAATCACACAATGTGCCAACTTTACAAAATTAACCTAGACATGATCAAATTGATGAAAACAAACTTTTGGAAACAAAAATATGAAAGCAACAAACAAAAATATAGAAATGGATATTTTATTGCACAGAAAATCAAATTATGGCCTAATCAAGGACTCATTCAACATAGGGAGAATGTGTCCTAGGTGAGAGATTTGAAATAAATTTTTCATATTTTTGAGTGTTTCTCAATGGTTTTTAAATTCAAGTTTGTTTACAACAAGTTTCGGTTTTAGTTTTCTATGAATTTAATGTTAGATGTAATTCCAAATTATGATAAAATGACAACCTAGTAAAGGCAGTTTGATATGCAATTTTTGTTTCAATTTTCAAATGCAAGTTAAGATGATGTATATGATATGTAAGATGAATTATTTATTGCATTTTTTAGATATAAATAATGAAAAATATGTAATCCTAAAACCTTAAATGAAATGGAAAGACAAGAAACCCTAAATGAGACCTAATTCAATGCAAAGAGATCCAAATGAATGCAAGATGTAAATCTACGATGAAAAGGGACTCCAAAGTTAGAAAATTCAATGATTAAAGGTCGAGTTGACAATTGTATTTTAGGTATGAAAAATTAGGGTTTCGGGTAATGTGTAGGTTCGTCAAAATAAAACAAGTATGATGTACATATTTCCCTTATTTCATTCAGATTATGTGCTACAAATTGCAAATGAGAAATATTAATCAAATCTAACCAAACTAATAGTCAAAAGGTAGATCTCAAAAGGGTAAATTTTTGTGTACCTTTCAACAAAAGTGCTTTTTCAAACTAAGCACTAAGGACTCATTCACCCTATGGTGGATGGGTCCTGGATAGGGCTCCTAAAAATTAGTTTTTGGGTTTTGTTCCTTTATGTTTGCACTCCTAGTTCCAGTTAGTCACTATTGAAAAGCCAAAAATAAAACCTATAGCTCATTTTCCATGATTTAACAACTTTTCTTGCAACTTTGACAACTTTGCAGCTTTCTTCAATTTTGTTCTCCAAATGATCTTCAACCTAAAACCTACAATCACATATAAAATAGAGAAAAATGTTATTTGTTAGGGAATAAGGGTTTACCTTGGTTAAATCCTATTTTTCTAATTAAACCTTGTAATGAATAAAAACATGAAAGGAATGATGAATGAACAATAATGTAACAACTCACAAAACCTCATTTGAAACCTTGGAGTAAAAATCTATAAACTTGTGTCAAGTGGCCTCAATGAATGTAGATCTTGATCATGAAACTCGATTAGAGATAATTCCTTTTGAATGCTTGATTGACCTTGAACACTACATCAAAATATGAGCTCAAACAACAAGCATGGTGAAAAAACATCTTTGACATGATGAAATGAATCTTGATTGATGTGCAATAGTATTCTACAAATATTCCCTTGAATGCCTTGAAAATGCTCCTATAATTCTCTCATGAAAGTACTTTTGATTGCTTATGAAGATCTAGGATCTTAGCTTGAAATTTTAGGATGAACATAGTGAAAGGACCTTGTATTTATAACTATCTTGGGATTAATTCCTAAAAATCACATATCACAAGCTAACATTGAATTATGGATTTCAAATAATTAAAATACAACCAAAAAAATATCCAAAAGAGGGGTCCTAGGTCCAAGTGAGGACACATTCACCATATGGCGAATGGATCCTAGACCACTTACCTAGGACACACATCGGGAAATGTTAAACATTATGTAAAATCAAGGTCATAGGACCAAGTGAGGACCAATTCACCCTATGGAGAATGAGTCATAGGTCACTTACCTAGGACACACATCTTCCAAAGTTAAGTGTTGTGAAATGGAATTTATGAATGTCAAGTTTTATCCTTCAGAATTTGAATTTAGTTAGGCTTGGGTTTGAATTAAAGGGGCCAATTAAATAAAATTAACCTCAATCAATTAATAAATCCCTAGATTAATGTGAAAGTGTAAAGGTACACCTTACAACACCAAAAAGAAGGCACAATCAAGTCCATTTAGTTTAAAATGGCTCTAAACTTAATGTGAATATGAAAGACATATTACAACACTAAACCAAGGCATAATTAAGCTCATTTTATTATTAATTATTCCCAAATTAAGCGTGAGAAAGGCATACTTGTTCCTACACTATAGTTTGTTGTAAATTTTAGGGGTCTTCAGTATGACTCTCTTTGAGATATTATTGTGTGTAAGAGAATTAATGCTATTTTAAAGAAGAATTAAAATATAAATTTGGGAGATGATGGGTCTTACAAAAATGAAGATACAATTATTCCCCTTCAAGAGACTAAGCTAGATTCAAAATAAATTCAGTAGGCTCTCAAAAAGATAATAGAGTGGAAGAAAATTATGTGAAATAGTTAAAGTAACTTGGTTTTAGACATAGAAAATGATGTTATGCACCAAGGAATGGAGATCCAGGTGACCATATATCAAATACATAAAGGACTAGCTTGAAAAAATATCAAACAAGAGGATTACCTTGTACAAGACAAAGCTATTAAATACCTTGTTAGGGTACTTTGCGGGACAACCAAAAAACATAACATTTAGAAAGATAAGATCACACCCTAATTGACACAAACCAAGATATAGTAAGATATGAAGGATCATTGTGACCATGAGAAGATATCAAAATGGATGGAAAGGATTAGAAATATTAATTAATAGACATTGATCAATTAAACTCTTTAAAAAATACTAAGAAATATCAGGAGAAATGAAAGATTGAGATGATGAAGAACCATAATATGGAGAACACTATAGTTTGTGAACAAAAAAGGGACTAATAAATGATTGATGACATCTAGATTGTTGTTTCAAGTATTTTATGATATCAATGTTGCTAGAAGATAAAAGATGAATTGTTTTTAAGATAAATGTGTGTCCAAGTGTTATGTGTTATGGAATTAACTATCACTATACTTGCAATTGCATATAGGTATGAACATAAAATAAAAGGTACTTATCCAAGATAGGAATGAATAAAAAGGAAAGAAATATAGGTGGATTTCTAAAGAAAGGTATAGTTATCTCCCTGTATAAGACAAGTCTTAATAGAATAATGGTGCAAACAAATAGAAATGGTAAGAATAAAGTTATAATGAGAAGTAAAAAATTAAAAATAATATGACATACTAAAGAAATGTCATGGATGGGACCTAAAGGATAATGGAACTCAACTATACACTAGTCTACCACAAGTGTATTTTCACCATGGTACTTTTCCAAAGTGCCACATTAAGTAGTTTTCACTAGAGGACTATTTATCTTTTATCTTTTTTTTTCTTTTTTCTCTTAATTTTCTAAAATTTTACATTTTTCTCATGTAGCATAGAAAAATGTATCTTTAGACATTTTCACACTCATTTGGGCCTTTCTTATGGATGTTGGCCTAATTTTTCTTTGATCTAATGTTGTAGTGTGGTTAACACATTCACATTTTGGATATTCAAAATTCTAGCGGGATATTATTTTCTAAGACCTAAGGTCAGCCTGTGATGTGGTATTTTCAAGAAATTTTGCATAATCAAGTATAAATATAGCTTTTTCCCTCTCATTTCACACCCATTCACCCATTAATTCACTTATTCATTCACTTAAGAATTCCATCAATCAATCACTTAAGTGTTTTAAGAATTTCAAGCATCTTCAAGTCTACATCCATTGGAGCTTCTACTTGCATGTCTTCAGATTTCTACTTCAAGGGTTTGGTGAGTTGTAGCATTGCATGTTGTTCAGTCATCATTCTCTTTTCATTTCATTTCATTTCATTTTCAAGGGTTTAATTACCAAACTGATGTTTGATTAAAGCAAACCCCTATTCACTAACCCTTAACACTTTTTCCCATCTTTATATGTGTTTTGCAGGTTTAGTGTGCAGATTTGTCAAAGAAAAAGGTGTAAAAAGTTGTCAACGAATCATAAAATTCATTCAAAGTGGTCAAATCCCTAAAAGAATCTTAGAGAACACCTATAGGTCAACTTCTGCAATTTCATATCTAGAAACCTGACAAGAGCTAAAGTGTAGACCTGGAGCTACACATTCAACTTTTGAATTTCTCAAAATCTAGAAGTAAACTAAGTTTCCATCAGTCGTGTATGAGTCCTACTGCAAGGCCTGAAAAGAAGTTTTTTTAGTTTTGAGTAACCTTTTGTTTGAAACTTGTTTTGACAGAATTCCCCTAAAACATGACTAATTCACCCAGCTTGGCATATGAGTCCTAGTGGGATTCAATAGTGATTTCTATAGGATTATAGAGATCCTCTCCATCACTTTCTAGTTTCCTCATGCGCATCCTTAATCTCATTAATTTTTGTTACATTTTGTTTGCATATTTAGTTCATTTTGCATATCACATTATGTTTTCAAACATCTTGCATTTCCTTGGTTTTGCATTAATATTTAATCTCTTTTACTAGTTCTCTACATCTAGGACATTCCCCTTAGATATATTTCAATCATCTTTGCATTGGAATTTGAATGACATATTATTGAGTGAGCCATCAAGGTTATTGGATACCTCTCTCCTTTTAGGTGCAAAACCCTAGAAGTGTAAGAGAGTCCCATACCCAAAAATATTTGGTTCATTTTGGTTAACCTGCCTTTAGAACATCATATTTCTTATTCAAAGTGTATTTACATCCTAGGAATAACTTATATCAGCATTACATTGCATTTCCATTATTTAATTTTCATCTTACAGTTTCCAAATCTGCATTAGTGAAAAACTCATCTAGCTTGCATTTTTGCATTTCATTTCATTAAAAAAAAAATCTACATATTCATATCATCTATATCTAAAAAATTAAAAAGCATAAAATCTAACTCAAAAATTTTAAATTTTTTAAAAAAGTCACTACTTGGACTCATTCGCCACCCTAGGGGACTTAGTCTAATTTCATATTTTTCAATGCATTTTTTGGAATTTAACCCTCAATTTATGAGTTTCTATTTGTTGTTTCTACATTTCAGTTTTTCTTTCCATAATCTCAATTTTAAGAATTTCATTCTTATTAGTTTACATTGAATTTGCACACCCTGTATTTAGTAGCCTTTGTATAAGGTTTTGGTGTCCTATTGCTAATTCCTTTGTGAGAAGAAGTTCAAGACTCATTTCATCTCACAATAACACAATCATTGTGGATCATGGATTATCTAGAGCTTCCACTCCCAATATCTTGGACAATAGTGTACTAGGCATGGATAACAACCTTATCAACTCTTTGCCTTCAAGTAGCATGCATGTTGAACATAGACTTGATGATATACTTCAAGAAAAAATAATTCAAATCCATGAAGATTTAGTACATTTTCAACACCAAGGTAGCCTTGAAAACATTTTTGCTACAATGATTCCTACCATCAAAAACATTCACCATATGCTTGAAAGTGATGAAGGCCTTGACCTTGTGAGAAAACATAGTTCAATTCTTTGGAAAACATCTTCCTTCAACCATGAGTGCTCCTCAATTAGCAAAAAATGTGGTAAGCCAAGGAGGAACTCAAATTCCTCCTCCCTAAATAGTAGCATCAATACCTACCTATATCACTCCTCAAGTCACAACAACAATGCAACAAGTTAGTAATGTGATTCCTTCCATTTGTATTCCTACTAGCATCCCTAGCTCCTATGTGGCATCACATGTTCTATCTTCTTCCACACTACCACCTATAAGCATTCCATTCAATTGCTCTCCTAGTATATATATCCCATCACAACTTTCCACCTCATACCACTTCTATTTATCCTCTCATAACACAACTTTTCCAAATTATTTCATCCATGCAAAAAAAAATCTCCACCATAAACCAAAATTAGAATACACCAACCACATATTAAGTTTGAAGCAGCCCACTATCTTTGGAAATATTGCAAACACTGATGCAACAAGGGGTAGAGATGACTAGATTTGAGATATGGAGGAAAGGGAGATCCTTATAACCATGTTAAATCCTACACTACTTTATGTAGTGACTTTGTCCTTGATGATAAAATGTTAGGAAAACTATTTCTTAGGAATTAAAAATATGTTTCCTTGGAATGGTTTTCATCTTAATCAAACAATTCAATTCATTCATTTAATGAACTTGTTGATGCATTTATAAATCATTTCCAAGTGCATATGACTCAGAAGTAGACCTTGGACAATTTGATGAGATGCAATAAAAATGAGGAAGAAAAGATAACTGATTTTATCTCATGCTATTAGACAATTTATTCCCAAATTGATGTCAAGATTCCTAACCCACACCTTCAAAAGATGTTAATAGAAAACTTCCAAAATAAACTTTGGGATAAACTCACTATGATGAAATTCCCCTCCTTCATGCACTTATGTACTTCCCTTTGTGATTATTACAAATTAGTTAGTAGTTTAGATATAAGGTCCACTTCTAGCCAAACTAAAAAATTTAAACCTACCAACCAAAACAATTCTCAACCATTTAGAAAGAAAAAAAAAGGGTTCTTAAAGTTCAACCCCCCTCAACAATGAACTCAAAAAGTCAACAACCAAGTAGTAGCTATTAAAACCATGGTGCCCTTTACTTATGGATATCTAAAAAAATTATTCACAACTTTACCTAATTCCCTTCATAACACAATGTCCCAACATTTACAACAACAAATTATTACCTTTCCTGTCATTAGAGCACCTAATCCTACTAAGCCTTTACCTCTAAAATTTAAATACAATGCCTATTGCCATTATCATTGAAAAAATGGAAATAACATGAAACATTGCAAGCATTTGAAACATCTTGTGCATGATCTCATTGATTTTGACTATCTATCCATAGTAGGTTTTAATGATATAGGTGATAAATCTATTGCCCCTCCAAATCAAAAGTTGCAAATTTTCACTGATCCAATGCCCAAACATAACATTTCATTTGATAAATCTAGTCAAACTACAAAGAATGATGTGATGAATGTTGATACAAATGATAAACATCATGATCCTATCCCACATATTACATATGTTAATCCCATGGATGAAATGGTAGGTGTGATAGATGTTATCACTCATAATAGCCAACCTAAGAAATTTCTTGATGTTCCTTTCTCCTATAAGGATATAATTATAAATGTACCTAATGGTCCTCTCTACATAGCTGACCATATCTATGAAAATATCACTAATCGGATACTAATAGATCCCTCCTGTGGAGAAAACGTGATCACCAAGGAATTTTTGGTATTACATGACCTTTATCAAGATGACTATGATAAACCAAAATCATGGATCAAGAAACACAATGGTTTTTCTTTCCCTATAATAGGATCAATCATCCTTCCATTACAAATAGGACCAAAAACATTAGATGTCACATTCTATATCATCCCATAGTCGAACCAATTTTGTTTGTGGCTAGGCCATTTGTGGTTTCACTCAATGAAAGTTGTCCCTTTGGTTATACAAAAATGCTTAAAGTTTCCATTTTACAATGAAATATTCACTATCCACCATGGTGGCTTTAACCCATTGTCTTCCAAAGGAAAATTTTCCATAGAAGCCTTTTAGCTTGAGCCCACGTAACCTATAATGCCTCAACAAGACTTCCTTTTCATAGCTTACCAAAAATTCAAAGTGACAAAAATAGCAGAATTATCTATGTGCAACATGTCCTCATCTACTTCTAACACTCCTATCTTAGATGAAACCATGCTTCAACCTGAACAAGAACCACACAACCCAGATCAACAAACACTAGAAACTTCACCTACCTCATCCAAGATACCAAGAGACAATGAAAAAAACTCTATCATGCCTTTTCAAATAAAATAGGTTTATAAAGCAAAAGAGAAAGTGGATGACCAACCTTCCATGGTTCCTTTCATTCCTCCCCTTAGGGAAGAAAAGAAGTGTATGGTTGATCAACCCACTCCTTCAAAAATGCAACTTGATAACAAAACCAAACTAAATTGATGCGCTAGAGAGCATAAGCATAGATGTTGTGCCCTTACTTACAAGTTACATGAATTCAACAAAGAAAATAAAAATACACACTTTATAGAAGTAATGCATGATGAATCTCCTCCCCAACCACAACAAAATGACCCAATACAACAATCACAACAAGAGTTACACTCTTCATTGGACATTACCATTCATCCTCCTGTTGTGATTAATTTGGATGATGATGACAAGATCGCTAAAATTGGAAAAGAGGTGCATAATGATTTGAACACATTAGTTTCCTCTTCCATGAGCTTAAATGATAAATCTCCTATAAAGAGTGTTGAACCTAGTGCTTGCACTAGTTTGACATTTTCTCTTGTCCCTCTAGCTAGTTTCTACCCTCAACATATCATGAACATGACTGGGAGGTAGATGACTTGCTTGATGGTTGACTCACATGTGCCTTACTTGTCTTTTACACTCTTCTTTTTTTCTTTTTCTTTTGTGTGTTTGCATGTGTGTAATGTGATCCCTTAGGATTTCTTGTTTAATGTTCTCTCTCTTTGTGACAATCCTCTATTTTTACCTTCATTCTTCTCTATGTTAAGCATCGCTTTCACCTTGTTTCCTTTTCTTTTGTATTAATTTTGGGGATGATGCAAGGCATTGAGACATTCATGTCTCCTTCATGTTGACCCAAAAAGTTTTCCTTTTTTCTTTCACCTTTTCTTTTTCATTTGGCTTTTGTTTTCCTTTTTGGGATGATGCAAAGCATCGAGACTTCCTATGTCTCTTCCATGTTGACCCAAAAGGTTATTTCTTTTTCTTTTTTTTCACTTAGTTTGTGTCATTCTTCCAATTCTATGTGTATTTAGGGGATTATGATAGTCCCAAACTCTCTAACAAACATTGCAGCAAAGAACATACTGACTCCAAATCCATAGACCCCTTATGTTTTTGGTGTTTTCATTTTGTGGGCAACCCATTCCTTTTCTTTTTCCTTTGCTTCACATGACATAGCCTTACGTGAAAACAAATGACTTGGCATAGGGATTTTCAATTTGGATCTCATGTATTCTTTCTTGATTGCATTGTTCATTTGCTACTTTAAAGTAATTGGTCACAATACAGTGTGTAGAAATTCCTTTAAATTGGTGACATACATTGACATTATTCTTTTGCATTTTTCCTTTTATTGGTTCTCAGTACAACCTTCTTACTTCATACAATGTGTTTTTTCGCTTTCTGGATGACATTGGGTGTAGTGTCCTTCATGAGCATGATCTATCTTTGCATATTTCATTACTCTTAGTGGTTTGATGCAACACATTGCATCCCCTAAGTTGTGAATTTTCTATTCTTCGATCAATCCTCTCTTGAAGACATTAGACAGAATGTTCCCTAAGTAAAAGACCTCACATGAACTTAGCAAGACTCTTTGAACATTCTTTGCATGTTGAAATTTTCATTTTATATATGGCCACCTTGCATAACACAACTTGCATGCCTATATAGCCATCTCATTTGTTCATGGTCTCCAAGCATACAAAGTTCTTGTTTCATGAAGCTCAAAAATTCATTTTCTTTTGTGGCACCTTATTAAAGTTATCAGGATGTATAACTTTGGTATGGTTGAGCAATAATCCAATTATAAGGCATGACTTTCCCCATAGCAACCTATGTGTGTGTGAGTGCATATCAACCATGAGTGTATGTTTCTCACCTTTTAGGCCTTCTCACCTGGTAGACAACCATGAGTTATGTCACCTCAAAGTGAGTATGCATTTTCTAGACAAACAACCTAGATCTAATCCATAACAAGATGGACAAACGATTAAACCTTGATCTGATTCTCTCTTTCCTTTTCTCTTTCCCTTTCTCCCTTTCACTCTTTATATCATTTTCATTTGTGCTAATTTTTGGTTTTCCATGGGATTTTGATCTTGGGGGCTTGATCACTCCTCTTCATTGTCGGTGTCTCATCTTTCTAGCATGGGTACATTCATATCCCTTCTTCATGTGCATGTTTGGCTACTTTAGTGTGAGTTTGAAGCAACTTCAACCTCTCAATAAAGTGGGGGCTAAATGTACCATAGAAAAATGTATCTTTGGACATTTTCATGCTCATTTGGGTCTTTCTTATGGATGTTGGCCTAATTTTGCTTTGATTTAATGTTGTAATGCGGTTAACACATTCACATTAGGTCTTGGACCCTTGTGAATCAATAATATCTTTATGATGCCTTATAAAAGTGTTGTAAAGTGTTGTAGCAAACTTTCATGCTTTTCTAGGCTTGTCATCAATAATTTGACCATTTCTTATTCTTAATTGGCCCCATTAGACACTTACAGGCCTTACTTAAGTGTATTTTTTAGAATAATCCTATTAAACGTCATTTAATGCATCTTAAATTTTGACACCCACTTAAAACACCTATGTGGGACCCATTCACCACTAGGGGTGAATGAGTCTCCTTTGGCTTGAAAATTAAAAATATTTCAAAATTCTAGCAAAATATTATTTTCTAAGACCTAAAGTTGTCCTGTGATGTACTATTTTTGGGAAATTTTGCATAATCAAGTATAAATATAGGATTTTCCCTCTCATTTCACACCCATTCACCCATTAATTCACCCATTCATTTACTTAAGCATTTCATCAATCAATCACTTAAGTATTTTAAGCATTTCAATTATCTTCAAGTCTACATCCATTGAATCTTCTACTTGCATCTCTTCAAATTTCTACTTCAAGGGTTTTGTGAGTTGTAGCATTGCATTTTCATTCATCATTAGCTTTTCATTTCATTTCATTTTCAAAGGTTTAATTACAAAACTAGTGTTTGACCAAGGTAAACCCCTATTCACTAACCCTTAACACTTTTCCCCTTCTTTGCATGTGTTTTGCAGGTCTAGTGTGCAAATTTTTCAAAGTGAAAGGTGTGAAAATTTGTCAAAAAATCATCAAAGTCATTCAAAGTGGTAAAATCCCTAAAATAATCTTGGAGAACACCTACAGGTCAAATTTTACAGTTTCGGATACGAAAACCTGTCAAGAGCTGAAGTGTAGACTGAGAGCTATAGATTCCACTTTTGAATTTCCTAAAATTTTGAAGTGGACTAATTCACCATCAGTGGTGTATAAGTTCCACTACTAGGCCTGAAATGAAGTTCTTATAGTTTTTAGTAGCCTTTTGTTTGAAACTTGTTCTAGTAGAATTCCCCTAAAATAGGACTAAGTCATCCAACATATTCAACAGTTCTTTCTATAGGATTCCAAAGCTCCTCTCCATTACTTTCTAGTTTCTAGGGGCACATATTTAACCTCATCAATTTATGTTTCACTTTTTTTGCATATTTAGTTCATTTTGCATATCACACTTTGTTTTCATACATCTTTCATTTCCTTAATTTTGCATTAGTATTCTATCTATTTTATTAGTTATTTTCATATAGGACATTCCCCTTAGACATATTTCAATCATCTTTGCATTGGAATCTAAAGGTAATATTTTGAGTGAGCCATCAAGGTGTTTGGATGCCTCTCTACTTTTAGGTGCAAAACCTTAGAAGTGTAAGAGAGTCCCATACCCAAAAATATTTGGTTCACCTCATTTTCCTCATTTTTTTAAATTATTTATTTTTCATTTTTTATTTTTGGTTTGGGATACTTTAAAAGCTAACAAAAATATTTTAAGATGATTTATGTTGAAATGATCATGGTTTTTATCCATTTAGACTAGCCAATTGGTATGTGCTTGATTTATAATTGGAGATAATCATAGATAAAAATTTCCAATTGTGATGAAATTTTCCTTCCTTCACATGCTCATTTCAAATTAAAAACCTTTTTTTTTTTTAATTATAGATTCTAGAAAGGTGATTTTGATAAATTTGTCAATGATTCAATGTATGCAAGTATTTCGCATCGAGAACTTCTAGCTCTTGTAGTTGTGCAATCTTATAGACATCATCATCAATGAAGTTATGTACATATATAGACAATGATGGTATTTTGATGTCTATTAATAATTTTTCTTCATATTCAATGAGTAGGGAGATTAAGGGGTACAAATTTTTGAATGCACAAGAAAACTAAGAAGGGGGTGAATGATTTGTACATTAAAATATCAAAAACCCTAATTAATATTTAGATTTTCATTAGCGCTTGAACCACTAACAAACATTAAACAATTATAGATGCATTAGAAAAATGAAAACATGAGAAGTAGTAATGCAAACACATCCAAACACATGGGAACACCATATTTACATAGAAAACCCAAGAAGGGAAAAACCATGGTGAGTATTAGCTCACAATATATAGAGTAATTGCAAAATAGGATACAATAGGCTCACTATCAAAGGGATCACCACCAAAAATAAAGAAGGGATGACTACAATAGCTCACTACTAGATTAGAAAGAAGAATAAAGAAGATTGTTACAATGAGAAATTTATCTCAAAGCAAAAAAAAAGATCCACCAATACTTCACTAGAACATTCAAACTCTCTCTATAGAATGTAGATTCCTTCTTCAAACTACTTCTAGTAGTCTCAAGCATTAAATATCACACTACATTTCACATTTTTTGCACTTCACATTTTTGCGCTATGTGTCACACACTTTGCTACTTGATTCTTCATCAATTCAACACTTATTTATACCATCCTCAACCATGAAAATAATTGGCAATGTTGGATAAGCACCTCAACCATAAAAAATCAAATTAGGTTGACACCAAAATACTTTTACGATGGTAAGGAATAATGGAAAATGACAACGTACCTTATCTCAAATCCAAATCCACTCATACATTTTATGCCAAACTTTGAAAACACCAAAGAATATCCACAATTAGTGCAAACACCTAAGGTCAATCGAAACTATGTTAACACCATTAAATAATTAAGTACATGCCTCCTTTGATCCAAAGATAACTTGTGGACTACACACAAAAATTTAACACTAAACCAAATATTTTTGATGTGGGAGGCTCCCTTACACTTCTAGGGTTTTGAACCTAAAAGGAGAGAGGTACCAAAAATCTTAATGGCTCACTCAAGAAAAAACCCTTGAGATTCCAATGAAAGAGAGATTGAAATCTGTTAAAGGGGATTATCCTAAAGGTTGAAAACTGATAAAAGAGATTCACTACCAAATGTAAACCTAGAAAATGCAAGATGTTTGAAAACACACCTTGAAATGTAAAAAGACCTAGAAAGATTAATAGAAATGCAAGTAAAATAGAATAGGAAAGTAAAGTAGAAAGTGTGCAATTGGAAACTTGTAGATGCTAGAAGGAAGACTAGAAATGCTATTGATCTTGAAATTTTGACCTACTGGAACTCATTCAACATTTTGGGTGAATCAATCCCAGATTTGGAAAGCTTCACCAGAGCCTATTTTGGGGAAATGGGTATTAGAATCTGTAGAACTCTCTAAAAAATAGGTACAATGGGACTCATTCTCCACTAATGGTGAATGATTCCACTTTGAATTTTTTGAAAAACTCAAAAGTGGAATATGAAGCTATCGATCTGATCAGTCTATATCTCTAGGTGTTTAGATCTAAAACCTTGATTTTTAGCACTGTGACTTTTTGTGAAAAATTTTACCTTGCCAATAGGGAGATGAATTAGAAAAGTTTGCAACCTATTCTTCAATCATCTCTAATCCTTCAATTTACCTGGATCTGCAAACACAGAAAGAAAGAAAGACAAAATGTTGATTATTAGGGAATGGGGGTTTGCCTTGGTCAAACCCCTTTTAGGTAATTAAACCAAAATGATCAAATAAGATAATGAAGCATGAAATAATGCAATTAGAAACTTTCCATGATGATAGATCTTGAATTTCTACAACAATGGACGAAGAATTTGTCGTTGAATGCCTTAGAAAGCTATCTTAATGTCCTTGTTAAGACTTAAAATGCTAAACCCCATCTTGTTTAAGTTGAGATGGGTAATGAATGGAGGAAATAATGGTTTGAGAGCTCATTTATATAGGAAATCCACTTAAATGGTTGTTAATTTTACCCCTAAGGCTGACATTGAAGAAAATTAAACTTAAAATTTATTTTTTCTCACTCAAACCTTGAAAATAGCTCAAATGGGACTCATTCTCCATCTTGGGTGAATGGGTCCCACCTAGATGGAACTCATTCACCCAAAGTGGTGAATGGGTCCCACAGGGGCTCTTTTTCCAGTTGGGATGCTGAGGAGTGAAGAATTTTAGTTTTTATGTTGATTTTATCAGATCTTTGATCAAAATAAGCCTCAGTATTCACAATATGGGGTCATAGGAGCCTATTAATGATGATATAAAGGGTTATTATGGATTGGAACAAAAATTTTATTGTGAAAGTGTGATTAAATACACTCTACAACATTAAAATGAGGTCCACATAGCCTAGAAAGGCACAAGATCCAATGTGAATGTGTAAAACACATTACAACACTAGATTAAAATTAGGTTTAATTTACAAGCCTTCTATATTAATGTGATAATGCAATTAAATAAATTTTACAACATTGAATTAAGAGAAATATAGGTCCATTATACTTAAATACTTAATAAAAGTCTAGAAAAGTGTGAAAGTCATTTACAACACTTCACAACACCTTTACAAGACGTGTTTTATTTAGTTTGCAAGGGTCCAAGACCTAATGTGGATGTGTAAAACACCTCACAACACTAGACCAAGGAAAAATTGAGTCCAATTTATCATTAATTATTCCCATATCAAGCAAGAGATACTTTTTTCTACACTATAAACACAATCTAGAATATTCCATCAACACCCTAAAATCCAAAAAAATCCTTCACAATAACATACACTAGAAGAACATATTCATCCTACACAACCAACTAACCTTCCACACACAAGAACACCTAAATCCAACCTTGTGAAGCACTTGAGCAAAAAAGAAATAGACTAAGAGATAGATAATAGAAATATAATCTCACCCTTACATCCACAAGACCAAAAACCAAACTATGAAGAAATGAAAAGAAAACCATTTCTCCTAGACAACACTACTTTCACATTTCACGCACTAATGAACACAACTTTCTTTGTACAATGATCCACAACCTAAAACTATAGATATAACACCTTTGAATACCTATTATAAACATATCTAGGCCACATAAGCAAATATTCAACCATGAAGAAATGTAGAGTAGATCTAGATCACTACTCTACTACACTGAACACTAGTCAACCACACTATTTTATGTTTTCTTTAAGTTTTGTAAAAATCACTTGGAAACCAAGTACCATAAACTCATACTCATCATTTGTAACACATTTTCAGCAACTCAAACACATACAAGAGGTTAAACATCCACTAGAAAAATCTTATCAAGGTAGTAGAGGTTGGCAACACTACTAATGACAACATAATACAACTAGTCAAAGCATTATTAGGGTTGGAATCAATGCAAAAACAACATAGATTTATAGAAATTAATGACATCACAAAATACACATACATGCCAAAATCTCCTCCTTTTTCATTGATGGAAACACATGGAAAAACCATCAACAACAAAAACAACCACAACTTTGATCACTAGCTCGTATACTGCACCATCGTGCACATTGCTACCCCTTACACAAGGATCAAATATTTTAATCATCCTTACTTCATAATGTTTCTCAATTAAATATTTCTCAAACTCTCTACCTCTTTTACACCAATGGGAAAGGGTGGCACACTTGTATCTCTCCCCCTTAGATATCAAATAAACATGTATTTTCTCACTCAAAGACAACACCTATAAGGGACAACAACTACTCTACAACCTCTATATTTATTTTCATTGATAATAATTTAAAGGAAAACACCAAAACACAATACAATGACAACAATTACTACCCCTAAATTTAACAACCAATAATTGCACTACCTACTCTCCCTAAGAGGTAAGCATGACAATCAGTCCAAACACAAGGAGTGAATCTTAAGATCTAATAGACTGATGCAAACCCCTATACATCTAGTTGAAGGGGGGGGAGAAATAACCCCCAACATTTCCTAGAGATACTCAAAACTATCCTTAGGAAGAGCCTTCATTAAAATATCTACAACTTGATCCTTTGTACATACATACTCCAAATTTACCTAATGCTTTGTAACATTCTCTCTCATAAAGTGTTACTAGATTAAAATAAGATTTTTCCTTGAATGCACTACCAGATTTTTTGAAATATTGATAGCACTTGTATTATCACACAAGATAGAAATAGATTCATCATATATCACTCTGATATCCTTCAAAGTATGCTTCACACATAACACCTTTTTCAACATAATGCTACAACAATATAAATTCTACATCTACAGTAGTTAGTGACACTAAATCCTACTTCTTACTTATCCAAGACACCAACCTATTTCCAAGAAAGAATGCACCACCACTTTTACTTTTTCTATCATCCACACAACCTTCCCAATCTACATATGTATAATAACTCAAAGAGAAACTAGTATCGTTTTGATACCATAAACCATGTTCTAGAGTTCCCTTCAAGTATCTAAATATTCTTTTCACTAGTGCAACATGTGAGTCTTGGGATCTTCTTGAAATATATCAATAATAAAAATTTCATGCATAAGACCTAGTCTAGTATTGGTTAGATATATCAATCCTCCAATAATTTATCTATACATCCTTTAATTAGTCTTAGGATATTTATCATTCTTATTCATTTTGCAACCATTAACCATGGGAGTACATACAAGTTTAGAGTTTTCCATCCCAAACTTCTTCAACATTTATTTGACATACTTGGACTGAGACATGAATATCCATGTCTTTCTCTAATTTATTTGAAGTCTAAGGAATAAATTCATCTGCCCACACATAGACATCTCAAACTCTTTCTACATATCTTCTATAAATATCTTGCACATTAGTTAATTACCATAAAATACTATATCATCAACATACACAATCACAATCAATATTTTATCTTTTTCCCATTTGAAATAAATATTACTATCCACAATATCTTTATTGAATCCTTGTTGAAATAAGTACCTTTCCAATATTGTATACCAAGCTCTAGGAGCTTGCTTCAATCCATATAGTTCCTTCTTTAATTTGCAAACCATATCAAGATTTTTTGATAACTAAAAGCCTTTTGGTTTTTCAATATAAACCTCTTCTTCCAACTCACAATTCAAGAATGTAGACTTCACATCCATCTGATAAACATTGAAATCCTTATATTCTGCAAAAGCTAAAAATGTCCTAATAGATTCCATTCTTGTCATTAGAGAAAATATCTCTTCAAAATCTATTCCTTCTACTTGTGAGTAGCCTTTACACATAAGTCTTGCCTTGTTTCATACCACTTCTCCAATCCTATTTATCTTGTTCTATAATACCCAATTAGTACCAATCACATTCTTGTTGTTGGTCTTGGGACAAGTTCCCAAGTCTGATTCTTCTCAATCTTCAACAATTCTTCCTCCATAGCCTTAATCCAATAATCATCTTTTCATGTTTCATTCACTATTTTAGGTTCAATTTGGAAAGTAAACATAAGTTTAATTGTTCTTCTATCATAGCAACCTTTCTTCTTGTCAACATACCTTAGCTTTTTTTACCAATTATCTAATCTTCAAAAAGATTCTTTTGCACATACTTAGAGGTTCTAGGGATTCTTTTTGGAGATTCTTCCTCTTGAACCTACACTTCTTTTTCTTTACCATCATCATTATATTCTTCTCTAGAAAAGGACTCATCTAATTCATATCAATCTATCATCACTAAAATTTAATGTAAGTCTTCATCCACTTTGACACTTGCACTTTTAACAATCCCTTTAGCCTCTTTTTTGTAGCACCGGTAAGCCTTGATTCTTGTAGAATATACATGGAAGATTTCTTCATCATATCTTACATAAAACTTTCCTAAGCTTTCTTCATCTCTTCTAATATGGCATTTTCTTCAAAATACTTTGAAATATTTCATAGTATGGGTTCTTCCATATGATAACTCATAGGGAGTCTTTGAACTATTTTTCTTTTTTTGTGATCTGTTAAGTATGTAGATCGAAATATGAATTGCTTCTCTCTAATAGACATCTAGTAGATTTGTTTCCTTCATCATTTTTTTCTACTTCTTTAATAGTCCTATGATTCCTTTCAACAACTCCATTCTAATAAAGAGTCCTAGGAGCTGATAAATGCCTCTTTATCCTACGATCTTCACAAAAAGTGTTAAACTCATTAGAGGTGAACTCTCTATATCTATCATATCTCAAGCACTTGATATCGATATCCATTCCATTCTCAATGATAGATTTGAATACCTTAAACTTATCTAAATCTTATAAATTTTCTTTGAGAAAAGTAACCCATGTCATTCTAGAATAATCATCAATTAATAACATAAAATACCTAGCACCTTCAAAACTTCTAATTCTGGTCCTAGGTCCACAAAGATCTATATGCACCAACACCAAAGGACCAATAGTATATTTTTAATTGAATTTGAAACTCCTTCTAGATTGCTTCCCAATATGACATTTTTTGTAGACAACATTAATAGGATTTGTAATATTTGGTAGATCTCTTATAGCTTTATTTGAACTAATCCTCACTATGCTATCAAAATTGATGTAACACAATATTTTATTCCATAGTCAAATTTCCCTAATATAAGTCATTAAGAATTGACCATTTGCACCCTTAAGTTGATAAAAAAATTTATCTATCCTTCTTTCTATTACAACCATAGTTCCATTTTTTTTATCTCACAACCACTATCCTATAACACAAGATTATACCCTTTTGATAGGGGGGTTGGAGGAATTAATCACTAATTCCTACTCTATGTCTTGCTTGCAAGACCTCCTTGGTGTCTAGCTTCACCACCTTAACCTATAGGACCTTCTTCTTGGTTAGGTTCCCCTGGTTCTCTTTGCCAACCCCACTACCATCACAAATCAACCTACCAACTCAATCTTTGTGCAATGTCTCCAACTCTTCCTTAGCCCTTAATCCCCCTAAAGGCTATTCTACTCCAAACCTCGAATTAGCTTTACATGGGTGTGGAGAGGTTTCTAATAGGTTCTTTCCATCCCATCGTGGCTTTGAAGGATCCTCCTAACTCCATCTTGTCATTGCTTACACCAAACCCTCGTTTAGGTCTTTAAAGGCTACTAGCCCTAGGAGCCCCAATTAGGCCTCCTTCTCTGAGAAAATAGGTTAGTATTCAAAACTTTCCAAAAGACACCCCAATCATTTCTTGGGTTTCTTGGTTCATTTTCTCACCTCTCAAATATTTTTGAGGTCTTAGGTCTTAACTGTTTGTACAACACTCTAATATGAAAATGGCCAAAATTAGGTTTTTTAGCCCTTTTCTGGCTGCTTTGAAATTGTTAAGCTTTGATCACATCAAATGGATTGATGAAGATTCCTCATATATCCTATGCATTGGAAAGACACTCATCTATCTTCTCCAAGCAATTATTTTCCAAAATGTTAACACCCCTGCAATTTTAGTGCCCTACACTTAGGTCTTCCCTAGCCGGAATCTTCCCTGGCTCGCCTAGGGCAAGACTTTTCCAACAGCTCTTGTCTTTTCCCAAACCCTAAAACCTACCATATGTACATACATGGAGTCTAGTCACTATTCCCAAAGGGTTGTACAATTTGTATGGTGGGAAAGCGGTCTAGCACTCCATTCTTTACAGACTGCCTGGTTCAAACCAGCAACAGTGTAGAAACAAAACTATTTACAATGAAGGCTGAAAATGAATTAGAAACCTATCTAAATGCCACACAAATCTTGAAAATTAATCACACTACATCCTACTTTAACTACAGTGCCCTGTTCAATCCATTAAAACAACACTTCAAGCAAAAATCAGAAAATTTGCACACAAACACATTTTTTTTCTTGAATTCACAAAACTTCAAAGTAATACAAAACTTCCAACCCTGCTCCAATGCCGAGGTCACCCCTAAATATGGTCTCAAAATAGTTATGGGCTCTCCTTGGCCGCTTGAAACTCTAAATGAGCATTATTTTCCAAATTTGAAAAACAACACCTAAACTCCTAAAAGGTCAAAACCTTACTAGAAAACACCTTAGGCCTAATCATTGGTCAACATGACCTTCATTAGATGATCAATTTCCAATCCAAAATTCCATTAAGTCTTACATCCAAATGAACAAAATTTACTTGCTATGTTGTCCTAGACAAGAATGTCCTAAACAACCTATGAGATAACCTTTGGGTGCTCCTACACCATTCTCCCCCTCAGCCAAACACTAAGGATTGTGGGGAGAGATCAGAGATAAATCAATACCCTACTTCTTGAACTGAGCTTCATCCACCCATGTAGCCTCAAATTCTGGTTTGTCCTTCCACTTGATGATATGTTCCATGTATTCCTTATACTGGGTAGACTTCTTCACCCTAGATTCCAAGATCCTCTTTGCTTGCATCTTGTCTTTAGGAGGTAAGGCTATGTTACTCACATCCTTCAAGACATCCATAATTTTTTGATCCAAATCAATGACTAGTCCTTTATATCTGATCAAATCAGCCACATTAAACACTAGTGAAATGCCCAAATCTACAAGTAGATCCACCTTATAAGCATTCTTTTCGTACTTGGCTAACACCTTACATGGTCCCACTCTCTTCATCTGCAACTTGGTTGATGTTCCTTTCTGCAACCTAGACTTGTTGAGATGGACCATGACATAGTCTCCTACTGCAAATTGGAGATCTTTTCTAGACATATCCACCTTAACTTTCATCTTGTGAGTAGCTTCTGTAATTGTCTTCTTCACTTGCTCCTGAATCTCCTTCATGGTCTGAGAGAAATCTCCAGCATGGCCACTCCTATGCTCCATAGTTCCTAGGTCTCTAATTTCATACACACCTCTTGGGTGCATCCCATACACTATTTCAAAAGGACTCTTCCCTGTGGTCCGGTTCACACTGTCATTGTATGCATACTCAACCTATGATATAACCAAATCCCATGTATTTCCATACTCTTTGGTTAGGCATCTTAGAAGGTTACCTAACACTCTATTAACCACCTTTGTTTGCCCATCAGTCTGAGGATGGTAAGATGATCCAAAAGACAGGTTGGTACCTAATCTGCTCCATAGAGTCTTCCAAAAATGACTCATGAAATTCACATCCCTATCTGATACAATGCTCAAAGGCAATCCATAGATCCTTACAATTTCCTTAAATAAATGGTGAGCAATGTAGCTAGCATCATGTGTGGTCTTGTAAGGGATAAAGTGACTCATCTTACTGAATCTATCTACCACCACATAGACACTATCAAACCCTATCTTAGTCTTAGGGAGTCCTACAACAAAATCCATGCTAACACACTCCCATGGTCTATTGGGAATGGGTAGAGGTTGATACAAACCTGCATTACTAGCTCCCCCTTTCGCTTTCATACAAACTACACACTGCTCCACATACCTCCTGAAATCCCTTGGCAACTTGGGCCAATAGTAGAACCTTTGCACTAGTTCCATTGTCTTGTTGATGCCAAAATGACCACTAAGAATACCATTGTGCTTCTCCTAGATGATATTCTCTCTCATTGATCCTCTTGGGACACACAATTGATTTCCCTTGAATAACAATCCACTTTGCAATGTATAGTCTAAGTATTGACTATGAAAGTGATTCTCAAAGTCATAACATACCTTGTATGCTTCCGAGAAGTCTTCATCTTCCCCATAGAGATCCTTGAAACTCTTTATCCCAATGCTCTTTATTTGTATCTCTTGCACTGTCAGCAACCTCCTACTTAATGCATCCGCCACCTTGTTCAACTGTCCCTTCTTGTGTTTAATGGTAAATGTTAAAGCTTGGAGGTATTCAATCCATTTCAAATGTCTATTACTCAACTTCTCTTGAGTGTTGATATAGCTAAGTGCCTAATTGTTAGTAAAGACTACAAACTCTTTGGGTAGAAGGTAATGCCTCCACTTCCTAAGTGATTGAACCAAAGCATAAAGTTTGAGGTCATAGGTAGAATACTTTGTCTTAGCTTCATTGAGCTTTTCACTAAAGAAAGATATAGGCCTTCCTTCCTGACTTAGCACTCCTCCTACTACAACTCCACTAGCATCACATTCCATAGTAAACAACTTGTCAAAACTAGGTAATAAAAGAATAGGTTGAGTTGCCACTTCTAGTTTTAGTTTCTCAAAACCTTTCTCAGCTTCTTGAGTCCACTTAAACTTAGTCTTTAAACCACCTTTGATTGTATCTAGGACTGGTGCACATATGCCACTAAAGTTCCTTATAAACTTCCTATAAAACTGAGCTAATCCATGAAAGCTTCTTACCTCTATCCCGGTGGTTGGTGTAGGCTAGTTTAGGATAGCTTCCACCTTGCTTAGATCCATTTTCAATGATCCTTGGGATACTACAAACCCCAAATACACAAGCTCCTATTTGAATAACTCACATTTCTCTAGGTTGATGGCTAACTTCTCTTCTTGCAATCTTCTAAGAACCAACTCCACATGCTTTAGGTGTTCTTCTATTGTCTTACTAAAAATGAGTATATCATCAAGGTATACCACCACAAATATCCCTGTAAAGTCCTTGAGCACTTCATTCATGAGACTCATGAATGTGTTAGGGGCATTAGAGAGGCCAAATGGCATAACTCTCCACTCATACAACCCATCATTTGTCTTAAAGGTTGTCTTCCACTCATCCCCATCTTTAATTCTGATCTGATGGTAACCACTTTTGAGATCCAACTTGGTGAACTACTGAGCTCCTCCAAGACAATCCATCAAGTCCTCAATCCTAGGAATAGCGAACTTATACCTAAATGTGATTCTATTTATTGCTCTTGAATCAGTGCATAACCTCCACTTGCCTCCTTTTTTAGTTGCTAAGACCACTAGTATGGCACATGGGCTGATGCTCTTCCTAATCAATCCTTGATCTAACAACTCCTGCACTTGTCTAGCTACCTCTAGATTCTAATTCGGTGTGAGCTTATAAGCTACTTTATTTGGACATGAAGCTCCTAGTATGAAGTCAATTTCATGGCTAGTGGCTCTCTCTGGAGGTAAGGTTTCCGGTGTTCCATCACTCACTATGTCTTTGAACTGTTCTAACAACTTTTGGACTGCTCCAGGTATGACTGTTTTCTCAGTCTTGTCCCCTTCCTTGGGTTGCACCATGACCACATATCCTTCACCTCCTTGATGTAGGTTGTTAATTAACTCTTTACCACTGCTTATTAAGACACTAGGGGTCTTTGACTACGCTTCTTCCTCATCTGATAGTGACTGTAGTTTGAATATCTCCCCATCCTTCTTGAATGAGATAGTGTTCTCCTTTCCATCATAGATGGCACCTCTGTCATACTTCCATAGTCTACTGAATAGAAGATGGCATGCATCCATGGGTGACACATCACAAAATAACTTGTCCTTGTACCCTCTAATGGAGAACTCCATCGTTGTCTTCTCATTTACAAGAACACTCTGCCCTTTTTTCAACCATGTCACCTTGTAGGGATTAGTGTGGGGTACTTTCTCCAACTTCAACTTCCTCACTACCTCCTTAGAGATTATGTTATCAGTAGACCTTTATTCCACTATAACTTTGCACACCTTCCCAAGTATTTTGCATCTTTCCTTGAATATGGCTCTCCTTTTCTTTGGCTCTTCTTTGAATGGTTGTCTGATTAGAACCCTACTAAACATCAGGTTCTCCCCCATTTTTGATTCAATGTGACTAACCTCTGGTGACTTGACACTCATAGTGTCTTCTTGAGTATATGCTACTCTCTTTTCTGTATTTGAAGAAGATGCTTTCCCTAGGAACGTATAAGCTAGTTGACCTACTTGACCACAATTGTAGCACTTCATACTAGCAAAGTATGAGTTACTTCTACTTGCTCCTGTTCCTCTATTTGAACCTCCTTGAGGTCCTCTACCTCTGTTATACCCTCCTCTAGAAGGTGTCTCACTTCCATGCTCTGTGAGTTTAGACTCTCCTTGGTTTCTTTGTTTAGTCCCTCTACCTTGGTATCCACCTCCATGTCCTCTTTGATCTCTGCCTTTTCCTCTGCTCTTTGAAGCTTGTTATTGTTTCCTCTTACTCCTTTCTTCAATCTTTATAGCTAATTGATAGCATTGGTGCACTGTCTTGGGACTTAGAAGAGTCATCTCCTCTTGAATGTTCCACTTCAAGCCGTTAAGATACCTAGCCACCTTGAGACTTTCATCCTCTATAACATTAGACCTCATGCAATTTTTTTGAAACTCCTCAGTATAAGAATTCACATCTTGATCTCTTTTCCTCAAGCTTTTTCTTTTCTTGTGCAACTAAATTTCATAATCATCTAGCATGTATACTTCCCTCACTTTGGCAACCATTCCCTTCCAATTAGAAATAGGCTTCTTTCCTTCCTTTTCTCTCTCTGTCTAAATGAACTTCCACTATGTCAAGGCAGAACCTCTTAATCTTGAATTTTCCACCTTCACCTTCTGTGCTTTACATCACATTCAAAATGGTTTTCCATTCCCTCTATCCAATCCATGACCAGATCAGCTTCCATTTTACCACTAAACAGTGGTATGCCTTCAAGTTCTTTTCCACTCAAAGCCTTCAATTCCTTCAAGAAAGGCTCTTCTTGCAAAATAGGGTCAGGTTCATGGGTCTTGTCTTCCTCTACAACCTCTTCTTTCTTCTCTACCTTCCTTCCAATTGCACATCATTCAATGCTTGCTCAAGTTGGTCTATTCTTTCCCTCAATAGCCTATTATCTTCCTCTTGTCCTTCGACCATCTTGGCCAATTCTACATTTTTCACCATGATGGTAGAACCACTAGACTTAATCTCAGACATGCAATAGTCTACCCCAAATCTTTTGCTTGCTCTAATACCAATCTGATAGGGAGGGGTTGGAGGAATCAATCACTGATTCCTACTCTAGGTCTTGCTTGCAAGACCTCATTGGTGTCTTGCTTCACCACCTTAACCTATAGGACCTCCTTCTTGGTTAGGTTCCCCTGGTTCTCTTTTCCAACTCCACTACCATCACAAATCAACCTACCAAGTCAATCTTGGTGCAATGTCTCCAAATCTTCCTTAGCCCTTAATCCCCCTAAAGGCTATTCTACTCCAAACCTTGAACTTAGCTTTGTAGGGGTGTGGAGAGGTTTCTAACAGGTTCTTTCCATCCCATCATTTCTCTGAAGGATCCTCCTAACTCCATCTTGTCATCGCTTCCACCAAACCCTTTTTTAGGTCTTTAAAGGCTACTAGCCCTAGGAGCCCCAATTAGGCCTCCTTCTTCGAGAAAATAGGTTAGTATTCAAAACTTTACAAAAGACACCCCAATCTTTTCTTGGGTTTCCTGGTTCATTTTCCCACCTCTCAAATATTTTTGAGGTCTTAGGTCTTAACTATTCGTACAACACTCTAATCTAAAAATGGCCAAAATTAGGTCTTTTTAGCCCTTTCTTGGCTACTTTGAAATTGTTTAACTTTGATCACATCAAATGGATTGATGGATATTCCTCCTCTATGTTATGCATTTTCAAGACACTCATCTATGTTCTCCAAGCAATGATTTTCCAAAATGTTAACACCCTTGCAATTTTAGTGCCCTACTCTTAGGTCTTCCCTAGCCGGACTCTTCCCTGGCTAGCCTAGGGCAAGACTTTTCCAACAACTCTTGTCTTTTCCCAAACCCTAAAACCTACCATATGTACATACATGGAGTCTAGTCACTGTTCCCAAAGGGTTGTACAATTTGTATGGTGGGAAAGTGGTCTAGCACTCCATTCTTTACAAACTGTCTGGTTCAGACCAGTAACAATGTAGAAATAAAACTATTTACAATGAAGGCTGAAAATGAATTAGAAACCTATCTAAATGCCACACAAAGCTTAAAAATTAACCACACTACATCCTACTTTAACTATAGTGCCCTGTTCAATCCATTAAAACAACACTTCAAGCAAAAATCAAAAAATTTGCACACAAACACACTATTTTTTCTTGAATTCACAAAACTTCAAAGTAATACAAAACTTCCAACCCTGCTCCAATGCCGAGTTCACCCCTAAATAGGGTCTCAAAATAGTTACAGGCTCTCCTTGGCCACTTGAAACTCTAAATGAGCATTATTTTCCAAATTTAAGAAACAACACCTAAACTCCTAAAAGGTAAAAACCTTACTAGCAAACACCTTAGGCCTAATCATTGGTCAACATGACCTTCATCAGATGATCAATATCCAATCCAAAATTCCATTAAGGCTTACATCCAAATGAACAAAATTTACTTGCTATGTTGTCCTAGACAAGATTGTCCTAAACAGCCTATGAGATAACCTTTGGGCGCTCCTGCACCACCTTTGCTACACATCTATCCTACACTCAAAAGATTATGTTGTAGTACCTTAAAATAAAGAACACCATTTGTATTATTCTTCCTATGAAATTTGATTGAATATTTTCCACATATCATATCAGATGTATCATCACCAAACATAAGTAAACCTCCTTCATACATCTCAATTTTAACAAAATTATTCTTATCACATTTCAAGTGATTTGAGCATCCACTATCAATGATCCAATTATTTTTCTCTTCTCTATCATGCAAATAAGTCACCAACCTACTTACAAAGAACTTTCCTTCATATATCTCACATAGATCATAGTTAATTCTAGCATTTAGAACTATGAATAAGCATTCATCATCTTTATCATTAGAGTAATCAAATTCATCAACAAATATATTGCAATCTTCTCTAACATAATAACTCTTCTTAATTTATTTACCTTTATTCTCCTTAGGTCTACCTATTGAAGCTTTTACAAGTCATCTTGAAGCATAATGACCAATCTTTCCAAAATTAAAACATTTGAAGGGTAACTTACCTTTGTATTCTCTAGTGCCTTCCTTTAATTTTTTCAAAAAAAATTCTTCTAGCTCATCAAAACACATCTAGATTAGATTCCTCATTCTTTTCTATTTTTTCAACCTTAATCATAGTCTCCTTTTTTACAACACTTGACCTAACTATCTCAATTCAAAATAATTTAAGGTACCAAATAGCTTATTATGGAATATTTATCTAAATTCTAAAATTCCTCAATAGCAGAATCCTTATGACTATAAGCTTTAGTAAGAGTTCTTAATACCTTCTTCACCACCTTTTCTCCTTCAAGTTTTCCTCCAAGGCCTCTGATGGAATTTAAAATATCTTCCATGTAAGAGATGGTATATAATTATATAATACCATGTAAGAGCTAAATATTAGCTCAATAGCTAGGACCACGTACAAAAAAAATGAAAACCTTCTAGAAGAGACTATGCAAGAATATGAGCTTGCTTGATATTAAGACCTATCAAAATGATGATGAGGTATGAAGTATGTTATAAATTTTACAATGACCTTCCTTATATAGGAAACGTGAGGAATATTATTGAACATGATTGTGACATATATCTTAATCATATGACACGCAATGGCTAACAAACTAATTACCTAAGAAATGTACATTAAGCTAGACAAATTAAGTTCTAGAAAATCCAATTAAGACTTCTAAAAAGAAAATTATATCTTAACATGTGAATAAGTCCCATGATTACGTAGTCAAAAAAATTACTAGGTACAATACTTTAATTCACACCAGCATCCTCCCATAAGTGCAACATAGGCAGAATATTATTGTTTAAATGATGCAAAAATATGCAAACATGGGTCCCAACTACTAGGCTATTTTAGGTACCCACAAACAAATGTAAAACAAATATCTCACAAATGGAGAAAAGAAAATATAATGTGAGGAAGGATGGGGGACTCCATGGTATCCCCAAGTACACTATTCATCACATATATACATTAGAAAATCCCCCCATAAGAGGGAAAGAAAGAGACTACATAGCCCCTCATAATGAAGTAGCTCCAAAACCACTGAAGAAATTTTGTTGATAAAAGAGAATAAAATTCCTACAAAAAATATATCTCATTAGGAAGAAACAGATCTGATAGCCAATGATGAAGAAACCCCATCTCCATGAAGAAGAAAAAGGGAAGAAACCTTAAGAAAGAAGACTTTGAAGATGTATCAAGAGCCTCTAAAGTTGTTTCAAAAAAATCAGGTGTTACCCCAATCATGGAAGAAGTCAAAGAATGTGAAGACTCAAGAGAAACCTACAAAGATGAATAATAAAAGAGGAAATCCCATCAAACAATTCCTCAAAATCTGCCAAAGAAGTATGACACACCATATCTAATAAAATTGTCATGAAACCATCCTACAAATGCAAATATGGACAACCAAAACTGTTCTCCTCATCTGAAGTCTTGCTCAAAATTTTAATAAGCACAAGGAGATGCAACCTCATCACATGGATGATGAATAGTGAGGTTCAACCATCCATGATAACCTTCATGTGAACTACTACCCACACTGGAGCTAGGAGAGTGATCCCTTGAACATTCACCATTATGAACAAAATATGAAAAGTAATATTTTTTTCCTAATAATTGGCCCTACCCATTCCAACAAGTTGTTTAGTATCCAAATCTCAAATGAAGAATGAGTTTGGAGTAAACTCAATTGAGTTACCATTTTGTGCTATTTGATATACTAAAATAAAATTGTGCTTAATATTAGGAATACAAAGCACATTAATAAAATAGCCATGTGGCACATCAAACCCTTTACAAAAATAAAAAATAAAAATCATTAGCCATAAAGATCCTCATAAGTGAAATATCCTTCAAAGAAGAGAACCTATCAAGTTGGATTGGTATATGATATAAGGCTCTAGAGTTGATAATCCAATATTCAGGCTCCTTAACATGTGTTACAAAAAGAGCATGTCCTTTCATTTTAGAATTATTTCTCATCTCATTCCAATTTGCAATTCCTGCAATACTAGTGTGTGTAGTATATTCTCTAATACCATGTTAGAGATGAATACAAGAGAGTATGCAAGAATATGAGCTTGCTTGATATTGAGACCCATCAAAATGATGATGAGGTATGAATTATGTTACAAAGTGTACAATGACCTTCCTTATATAGACACGGTGAAGAATAGGATTGAAAATGATTGTGACATGTGTCTCAATCCTATGACATGAGATGACTAAGAAACTAACTACCTGGGAAATGATGCATAAAGCTCAATAAGATAAGTCTTAGAAAATCCAACTAAGAATTCTTGAAATAATTTTATATGCTAAGTAAACTTAGCATGTGAATAAGTCCCCTAATTACCTAGTGAGATAAATTACTTGGTACATGACTTTAATTCACACCAATAGTCCACTCTATGTATGTAGCCTATAATATCTTCATATTTTTTCATCCTTAAGGTCTCAAATTTAGACTTCAAATTCTATATCTTTTCTTTCTTGAATTTATCATCTCCTTAATAGATACTTTCCAACTTTTTCCAAATTTCACCAATAGTTTTAAGAATCATAAATTTTATAAGTTCTTAATTAGAAAGACCACTTAAAAGAGAATGCCTTTATTTTCCATTCTTCTCATATGCCTTGATCTCATCATTAATACTTGGACCATTTGTAAGTATTATCTATCTAGTTTCAACATACTTCCAAACTCCAAATGATCCTAGAGAAATAAGAAAACCTTCCATCCTCATCTTCTAGAATGCATAATTAAATCCATCAAAAAAGGTGCATCTTTCTTATGTATCATCCTATATCTACCTCAAGCAATTAAGCTTTCTTCTAAGGAACCTTACTCTAATACCAATTGTTGAATGTACAAGACAATTGAGAGGGGGGTGAATTAGTAATACATTAAAACATAAAAAAAACCCTCATTAACATTTAGATCTACATTATTCCTTAAAGCCTTAACAAGGATTAAACCATTATCTTGCATCAATAGAATGTAAACATGAGAAACAATAATGCAAACACATTCAAACACTTGAGAACACTAGATTTACATGGAAAACCCAAGAAGGGAAAAATCATGGTGAGGATTAGCTCACAATATAAAACAATTGCAACATCGAATACAATAGGATCACTATTGAAGGGCTCAATTCTCAAATGAAAAGAATGCCTCATTTCCAATGGCTCACTATGAGATTAGAAAGAAGAAGAAAGTATATTGTTACAATCAAAAATCCATCTCGGAGCAACAAAAAAGATCCACCATTGGTTTAACAAAACATTCACACTCCCTTAGTATAATGTAGACACCTTCTACTCACTACTTCCAGTAGTATTAGGCATTAAGGCTCATACTATATTTCACATTTTTTCACTTCACATCTCTACACTATGCATCACATATTTATACCATCCTCAACCTTGAAAATAATTGACAATCTCAGTTAAGCACCTCAACCATGAAAATTTAAATTAGGTTAGAAAAAAATCATTCCCATGGTGGTAAGAAATTAAGGTGAACCATAAAAAACCTTAACTCAGACCCAAATCCACTCATACATGTCATTACATGCTTCCACAAACACTAAAAAATATCTACAATTAGTTTAAACACACAAGGTTGGTCAAACTTGTGATACCAAAATTAAATGATTAAGTACACACTTGGTCTAATCCAAAGATGACTCACATACCACACACAACACTTTAGAAAATCTAGAATATTCCATAAACACCCTAAAATCCAACAACTCCTTTGCAACAACATACAATAAAAGAACATATTCATTTTGCACAAATAGGTAACCTCCTGAATCCAACCTTATAGAGAAAAAAAAAAACTTAGACTAAGGATATATATAAAAAATATAGGCACACAATCTGATATGTAAGACCATAAACCAAACTACAAAGAAGTGTGGAGCAAAACCATTTCTTCCAAACAACATTGCTTTCATAGTTCACATGTTGGTTAACATAGCTTTCTTTACACAATAATTTAGAACCTGAAACTCTAGATATAACACCTTTGAATGAATCTAATAAACATGTATGAACCACATAAGGATATCTTGAGCCATGAAGAAATGTGAAGTGGAACCAAATCACTACTCTACTACACTCAACACCTCTCAATGACATTATTTTCTCTTTTCTTAATTTTTTCTCAAAACCAATTACAAACCAAGTAGCATAATCTCATACTCATAATTTTGAACACCTTCTCAATAAATTAACCACACACAAGAGGTTAAAAATCCACAAACAAAATCTTATCAAAGAAACACTATAGGTTGGCACCAACGACACTACTAATGACAACATAATGGAGCTAGTCAAAGCATCACTAAGGTTGACATCAATGTAGAAACAACGTAGATCTATTGAAATCAATTTCATCACAAAATGAACAGACCTTCAACTCAAATACTAGTGTGATAAGCCCTTAAGGTGGGGTGGAGATGGTGATGCTAATAATAGATAGCTTCATTGATAGTGTTTTTGAGTATTTAGAGGAAGGTATTATTGGCTTCCTTAGCTTGACTATAGGTCATCCAAAAATAATTAGTCTAAAATATGGGTCATTATATTTTTGATCTTGTGGTACACCAAAACTTGTAAATAACCTTCAAATAAATTTATTTATTATGATGAACATGTCCTCATTTGAAGATTTAAAGGAAAACTTTGAATGTTAAGAAAATATTTTAATATAAAAAAGGTAACCAAAAGTGAATGATGACTCATCATTTTTCTTTCACATTAAAAACTACAATGTGAAATACATTGAAGCTCCTTTTTCTTTCACCTCACCAACTTCAATAGTGCTTTCTAGGGATTCATGAATTCATTTGTACCATGAACCTATCACATGGATTGAAATGAAGGTTTGCTCCATCAAGTTACTTGTAGTTTTTTTATTTAACAAGTATTTTTAATAACAAATCATTTGTAGTTTTCAATTTTTATTTTGTGATTTGGTTGAAAATATGATCCAACCTAATGTGTGTGGGAAAAAGAGATGGATTGATTATTTTTCAAATCCATTAATCACTTAAATTATGTAAAATAAGATGTTATTAACAACCAAAATTCAACCTAACTACTATAAAAACTATTTTGGATGTTTTTAGAACATTAAAAGTTGTGTACCTGGCCAAAAATTAGTTGTTTTTAAGCTATGGAGGACTCATTCGCCTCCAAGGGAAAATGGGTCCTTTTAGGGTTTCATAAAACTAATTTTAGAATCTTGTACCTTGATTTTTGCACTCTTGAAATCCCAATTATCAACTTCATGAAGTCTGTATGAAATTTTGTAGATATTTTTCTGTGATCTTGCACTTTGAATGACAACTTTAGCAACTTTGCAACTTTGACAACTTTGACAATCCTTCTCCAAATCTTGCTCAACTTGGTCTTCAACCTGTAAATCTACAATCACACTCTCAAGGGTAATAAAACTTGTTGATTTGAAAGTGAATGGGGGTTTTCCTCATTCAAACCACTTGTAGGTAATTAAACCAAATGACGAAATGAATGAAATGAAAGATGAACATGAAATAATGTAAATGATGCGACCTTGGATGTCGTCTTGTGAACCAAATCTACAAGAAATCATCAAATGGCCATGAAGAATGTATATCTTGGATGTAGGATGATGATTTTAAATGGATCCTTAATGCAACATTAACTTCTTAGCTTAGCACACACGAATACATTAAACCCTTGACATGATGATATGACTTTGAATTGTTGTAATAAAAACTTGAAAATTGCTTTGAAATGCCTTATGAATTCTCTTGAAATTCTTTACAATGCTTGATCACTTGAATGCTTGAATTCTTGAAAGTATTATGATGAAATTATGTGAATTAACCCCTTATTTATACTAAATTAGGAGATTAACCCTAAAATTCAAAGAATTGAGGATGACACAAGATCTAGAAAGAAAGATAATTAAAATCCCCCCAAAATGAAATTCAAAAATAAGTGTCTCATTAAGGGATGACCCATTGGCCGCCAAAGGTGAATGGGTCTTGGCTATGTTTCCAATACCAAGCTTTGGGGAGCTTAAAGAAGGCCAAAAACCCATTCCAGATCAACTGAGAAAGGGGGGTCTTGTTAAGGGAGGACCCATTCACCATAAAGGGAAAATGGGTCTTGGCTAAACTTACCAAGAACAAATTTTTCCCAATAAAATATTTGATATTTAATTTATGATTGTCAGGAATGATCTTTAGAAGACGCCAAAGTTAAGGCCTAAATAGGGGTTAATAACTCCACTTAACCACAATTAATTTGAACCACCTATATAAATGTGAAAGTTCCTTAAAATGCTTTACAACACTTAAGAAAGGTATAAATTATGCATATGTTTATTTAGAAAGGGGCCCATTAGGTTTAATTAAGAAAGTAACTCCTAGAAAAGTGTGAAAGTGTGTTACAACACTTTACAACACCCTTGCAAAGGACCAATTAAAGCATTTTTATGTTAAATAAAGGCTTTATAATAATGTGAATATGTACAATACATTACAACACCACTCCAATACATCATTAATCCATATTTAATGTCAATTTTCCAAACAAGCAAGGAAATGCTACTTTTTTTGTTGGGTATGTGCAAGATCATGATGGGCCAAAAAAGTGGCAATGTGATGGGTATGTGGCTAACGACTTTTTTTTATCCAAAATTGATGAAATGAAAAAGTTTTTTAAAGGATATTATCAGCTTTCCACCAATATAAATTATCCTTTACTTTGAATTTATTAAGTAATTATTATTCATTTTCTATTTGAATTATTACTAAAGTCCTAATTGATAAGCTGATTGAAAAACATTTATATCTTTCAAACGTTATCACATATTTTGAATCCAAAACATGCATCACATTCTATGCTTCGCATAATATAGGATTAAAAAAAGAAAAATTGAATTTCATTAAGTTTTGATCAAGTTAAGGTGATTAGACATACAATTTTTTATATTTTTTAAAAGTTGTAATAAAAAATTTATAATTAATTATTTACTTGGAAAAAAATTACAAAAAAATATGCATCACATCATGAAATGAGTCATCTAATTATATCTAAAATATTATATAAAAATATTATTATTTTATTGTGGTTAGGGTGGTCAGACAAACACATACTTCTTTTTTCCTTGAAATTTAAGTACTACTACATTAAAATTTCAAATTTTCACCAAATAGAAAAAAAAAAACCTAGTAGTTTAGAAACTGCATTAAATTTTCTACAAATTTTATTCTTACATATTTTTGAAATAATATAGATAACTTATTCAAATTTTTACGTCAAGTTTCCTAACTCTGATTTTTTTGAATTTTTTGCTACTTAAGGGCCTCTTTTTTCCACGATGATCATGCACATACCCCGTTACTACATTTTGATTTTTATATGTTTTGTTTTTTAACCCTAAACAACTATTTTGAAACCCTAAATAACTATTTTGAAACCCTAAAATATTTAATTGAATTCCTAAAAAAAAAATTTGAAACTCCAAATCTTTAATGAAATCCCAAAAAGTTAATCTTTTAAAGCCTAAAATATTCAATTGAAACCCTAATCAATTATTTTTAAACCTTATAGTCTTCAATTCAAACCCTATATAGAAATTTTAAAACCCTAAAATTTCCAATTGGTACACTTGAGTCGTTATTAAATTTAATACTGGTATAACCAAGTAGGAACTAGGTACCTTATCCCCTCTAAAACTCTAGGACTTATTGAATATTTTAACAGAGTCTTCCTTGTAATCATTGAGATAGAATATATATTAGATTTTTTTGTGGATTAATCATATTTTCTTCCATGGTCCTTTATTTATTTATCTTTTCTATCTAAAGATATATATTTAATAGAAACACATCATACAAAAATACCCTAGGGAGTTATATTTTTTGGCCTTGATGAATCTTTTAGTCCACTTATGTTCATACAAAAAACCTTCATCTTTAGGGGATTTCCTATAATTGTTCATAAATAACAATAATAAAGGGGAAATTAGGTTCCCCTATATTTTTTACCTCTTGGTGGGGAGGAAATTTTTAAAGACACCATTCATTAAAATGGAATATGTAGCCATGGAAATAGAGCATGGCATATATTTGGTTCTATATCCTTTCTCACACCAAATTAGGAAGTAGGCCTAATTTCATCCTCTAATAAATGGATCATAAGATCCTTATTGATAGGGCTATTGTTCTTGTCTCTTCATTGTGGTATATATATACATATACATCCTTAACATCACAAATCATGTGCCATGTTCACATGTTGTGCCCACTTTATTACTAAAATAGTTGACAAACTTGAATTTGTATCTCTTTTACAATAATTTCATATTTATCAAAAAAATTTAATGCATAATCTTTTATTTTTTGTTGATGATATCCAACCCAAATCACACTTGATCATGTATCTATATTATCTATTATCACACTACCATGTTAGTGTATGTATATGATAACCTAGATTTTGAGGGGTATAATATAAAAAATGTTGGCTATAAGTTTCAATCGATGTATGTTCGACCTATCCAAGTCATACACATATGAGATTCATTACAATATGTATAAGAATATTTATCCTTTACATATCATAGGCCTTTCCAATTTCACATGCTATATCCACTACATTAATACTAATATAATGGACAACTCATTACCAACACTTTGTAATTTATTCCTTATTTACTACATAATTTCATATTTATGAGAATGATGAAATAGATGATATTTTAGTTTTTGTTGATAATATCTAGGTCCATGTACATAATTGATCATGTTTCCTAATCATCTATTATCAAACTTCCATTAGTTTCTTCTACAATAAAGAGGTTTACATGGTAAGATAAAGAATAATACATCAAAAAAAATTATATAGATATATGTTTACATATATATGCATACATGCATGTACACACACACATGTGTGTGTGTATACATATATATACATGCACATATATACATGTATATGTATATACATGTACATGTACATGTATATGTATATATATGTACATGTATGCATACATATACATACATATATGTACATATTTATACATACATACATACATACATATGCATGTATGTAAATATATCTTATAATAGGGTTTCAAACAAATTGTTTAGGGTTTCAATTAAATATTTTAGGGTTAAGAATGAGATATTTTGTAATTATACATGTTCATGTATGTATTTAAGTATGTATATACATTCATACATACATAATTCCTATAAATACACATACACACACATAAATATATACATTTATCTTTTAGGGTTAAAAATAATTATTCCATCTTTCAAAATTTAGCTATTTGGCAAACTTCAATTTGACATTTTAGGGTTTAATTTAATAAGCATTAATATTTAACCTTATGAAAATGTGTATAGAAATAATTTATATTCTAAATGTGAATAAGCCTATATATGTATAGGTACATACATACATACATACATACATACATACATACATACATTCATATATATACATACATACATATGTATATATAT
This sequence comes from Sequoia sempervirens, assembly GCA_007258455.2. Lineage (NCBI taxonomy): Eukaryota > Viridiplantae > Streptophyta > Pinopsida > Cupressales > Cupressaceae > Sequoia > Sequoia sempervirens. Next base: position 48,442,780 of record VDFB02271358.1, read on the forward strand.
GTAAATATGTATATATACATATGCATATGCATATATGCATATGCATATTTATATATATATCCATGTATGTATATATATATACATATATATAATATATATATAAATGCACATATCTATATACATACACATATATATATATATACATATGTATATATATGTGTGTATGTATATAGATATATGTGTATTATATATATATATATATATACATATATACATATGAATATATATATATATACAAATTAAATATACATATGTATGTATATATACATATATATATATATATATATATATATATGTAGATACATATGTATATATCTATATGTATATATATACATATGTGTGTATATATAGAAATGTAAGTTTGCATGTATGTATTTTCATAAATGTATCTAAATACATACATACAATATATTTATATGCTTATATATAAATATATATTTTTATATATATACATATAACATACATATATATAGCAATAGTGAGAATTTAATGATGAAAACCTAGTAAGGATAAACATATCAAAAATTTGGGATTATATCATATCTAATAATTTGTATTAGAAACCTTGAAGAACGTTTAGATGAGTAGGACAACATGGATAAAAAAAGTCCATAAAAATAATATTTCCTTAAACCATGACTCGGTCTAACATGACCAAATGAAAAAAAAGGATTATAGTGAAATAAATGAGATGAGAGATGGGTTCATTATTCATAATGGATCAATAGAGTGATCCTCAATAATGTAAATGTTTCCTAGATGATTGTGTTGAATTACGTTAATTTTTCACACTCTAATTGAAGTGATGATGTGTCTGTGATATTTTAAAATAACTATCAATTCATCATAATATTAGAGTAAATGTATTAAAAAAGTTAAATGTGAAGAGACAAAAACATATTATACAAATATTTTGTTGATTATCTCTTGGTGAGAAGGGTGAAATTTATAATTCAAGAGGAAATTATTTGGTTTAGAGAATCCCACAAGTATAAGGATAACCTAGTGACTGCAAAATAGTCCCGAGATAGAAAGCAACTTGATTTTAGTAGATAAAATATTCATGAAAATAATTTTTTACATAAATGTGATTATCATGGTAAGGAAGAAATTTTAGGGTATGTGAATTTGTGACAAATATGAAATCTTAAATATATAGAAAAGTGCATATTTAGGAATGTGGGCAACCTAAGGAAAATAAATATATTTTGAAAAACACTATACCATTTTTTTGTATTTATATGCATGAAAGTAATCTCCTCAAAATATTCACATAAATAAATGTGAAATGTCAATATGAGTTGAGTTTTACTATTTGATTGATGTAAGATAATAGAAATTAACATTAAAAATATGTTAAAACTATAACTTAAATGGAATTTTTTTTCATAGATTGATTTGAAAACTATGTTAACTTCAATTGTTGTGACATGGTCAAATACATAAACCTAATATTTTGAATTAATTTATAGATCTAGAAAAAATATAATTAAAATTAGGGAATTTGATTGACAATAATATAATTGCAACAATTATCTTATTTAGGGGCATGTTCTTGAGTCGATTTCCATGAATTCATCCTAAGTAAAACTTGATATTCAACAACTATAACACATGTTAAAATTATAATTTTTGAGCTAAGAAAAATATTCATTATGCAAAGGTATGTGTGGCTTGTTATCCAATGGTTCATCTTTAGGACTTAGTTGCACCTTACTTAAGCCAGGAGACTTTGTTAACATGTAAAGTAAGAAAGATAAGAGGTGAAAATGGATTTTGATATTAAGTGTCAAAGACTACTACTGAGTTAATTGTTGTTTAGTCCTTATGAATTAATTTAAAGAGTATATTTGAAAATATTATTATGGTGTGTTTTAGTCATAGTTATCACTTTTCAATTTTCTTATGATTAATAATTTTTCATGCTAGCATTATATGACTAATGAATAATTACCTATGTGGTGACAAAGATATGATGATTAATTTTTCATTTTCATCATGCTAAAATATCCTTGCATGATTATTTTATATAAACCACTCTAGATACATAAGTAGTAATTTTTGTTGGATGTTGTCATTTTGTTGGGTTGCTATCAACAATGCTCCCAAAAAAAAAAGCTACCTTTCAGTTGCATCTTCTACCGATGCTTCAGAAAAAAACTTCTACATTCTGGTTGCAGCTTTTAGTGATGCTCCAAAACATTTTTCCTACATTCCGGTTGCATCTTCCAATGTTGCTCTAGAACTTTCCTCCTTCATTTTCGTTGCAACTTTCAATGATGCTTTAGAACATGGTTCGTGCATTTTAGCTACATCTTATAGCAATGCTCCAAAACTTTGTTCCTTCATTCCAAAGGCATCTTTCGGCAATGCTTTGGAACTTTGTTCCTCCATTCTGGTTGCATCTTTTAGTGATGCTTTGGAATTTTGTTCAATTGTCTTGATTACATCATCCAATGATGCTCCAAAATTTTGTTCTTTTTTCCTAACCGCATTTGCCAATGATGCTCTGTAATTTTTGTAGTGTTGTTGAGGGTTCAAATGCTATGGCTCATGGTTTCATAGCTCATGTGTGTATTGCTTGGGGAGTGCAAACAGAAAAGATGTAAGGCCCCTCTTTGCATGTGACTAATACAATCTTAAAGTGTTATATATTCCTCCTAAATAGATGGTTAGATATATTGCAAGCGATATGAATTGTCTGACAGTAACCTTATAGTTTCACGTTATGAAGATGTATGTGCATGCAAATTATTGTATGAGATTCAAACTTATAAGATGAATGTGAAATAAGATAATTGTTGTGTCGTATTACATTGGAAGTGTAATTAGCTATGCAAATGATTCATGAATAAAGTTACAAAGATTCGATTTACAATTAATGTTGTTTATTAATATGTCTAACTGTGCTTGATTATGTTGTGTAGGAAATTAAATGAGCCGATGTGGGATTAACATTAAAGGTCGAGAAGATAACGGTGCTAGCATGAGAAGGGAAAACCATCAAGTGAAAATAAAAAATACTTCTTGTTGAGGATATAAATTTATCTCCATCCGAGACCTAGAAGCAAGTAGAGTAAATGTATTGGAGGGCTAAGGAATCAAATATGCAAATAGGAGGATGGATAAATATTGGAATCAAATTAGATGCATCTTTGGGAAGTTCTAAGTGTAGCCCTATTTGACTTAGAAGGGGTTGAGGTTTTATTAGTGATTGGTTGATTATGTTTGAGTATAATCCATTTGTAGGTCATGTGATGTGAGTTTGGTTGGGGTTGGAACCCTTGGTCAAGATCAAAACTCGTATGGATTCTTTTGTGGGTTTTAAAAAGGGATTATTGAGACAATTTCCTTGGTTTTTGAACAAGAATAGACTCCTAAGACCTATACCTATGGGTTTGAAATCTTTTTGACATGTGAACTTGTCCTTGGAGTGTGAAAAGACCCCTCAAAAGTCCACATTCATGAATGTGACGAATTCAAAAAGTGTTGGGGCTTGGGAAAAGTGACTTGTCACTCTCAACTTCCCACTCCCCAAAAGTTATTGGAATTGGCACAAGACTCACACATGTGTGAGCACTTGTGGGAAAGAGTGTAGGTTTGGAGGATTCCTATATATCTCAAGAAGATGGAAGATTTGGGCATTGCCCACTTCTCCTTTTGGAGAACTTGTGAAGTGAAGAAAAGAAGGAGAGAGTCAAGGATGGAAGAATAGGAGTTCAAAGGAAAGCAGCTTGTAGAGAGATAAGTCTTTTTTCCATTTCTTATTCTTAGTATTGGTAGAGATAGCTTGATCTATGCATTGAATCATAAGTAAGATTGTTTAAGGGATATATTAGAGTAATGTGTTGTATAATGAGCAAGCTTGTTATAGCACTAAGCTCTCACCATTGAATTACAATGGTGTATAATGTATTTCTTGCTCGGGGGTATGGCTAGAGCCCACAAGGCTCCATGACGCCATTACAGTAGGGTGGAGAGCAAGCAGTAGTTATTTGTGTGTTGTAATTTCATTCCTATGTATTGTCTATTGAAGGTTAGTGTATCGTTTAAATGAAAAGAGCAAGCCTTATTTCTTTGTGAGGACTCATTGTGATTTTAAATATTTTTGTAATATTGGAAGTTGGTATCTTGTTTTAGAAAGAAAATATGGAAGAGAGCTAACTCTATTCTTTAGTATGATATTCCTTTTATCACTAGGATTCATGTAGAAATAAGTTTTGTAACTTACTAAAATGAAGGAAATGGAAATCTATGAGAGGAGGTTGCAGTTTTTGCACAATATTCATTTCATTTCTATGAACCAAAAATGCCATAAATAAAGTTTAAGTTTGATCTTATATCTCGTTGAAATGAAAGAAATAATGTAATATAGGAACTTAGAGTTTGGAATAAGGGGAAATCTACACTTGTTATTTGGAAAGGATAGTGTACATTTAATTGTATTTTATTTTATTTTTTCCTTTATTTAGATGAAAAAGAACGTACTCATCTTAATGTCGTAATAAGGAGAAACTTGTACCATGAAATAATAAGCCGTACTTATATTTTAAATCTTCATCGTTTTGTTTTACCACTTCATCATTTCTGTCAATGTTTCTCTTGCGAATTGAATCACTGCAAACCTATAGACACGAATGTAAATATCAAGTTTTATCACAATAAAATAAATAAATTTAGACTATGTGGTGCTCAATGGAATTAGTCTGAGTTTAAAACAGTTTTAAAATCATTTCCAATTTCTTAAATGCTACGCTAATCAAAATAAACCAAGGTTGAGTACAGTAATATCGCCTATAAATATAAATTGTGAACTGAAGTCTATACTTTGTAAAGGAACAGATTTATAGAGCTTCGGCCTTTCCTCGGTTACTCTCAGAACTTCATCATAATTTAACCCTAACTGACATATGTCCAATATCGAATGGAAAATGATCAGATCATGAACTTTTAGAATTGAGAGCAAAAATAAAATAACATAAAACATTGAAGAACCACAAAAAAAAACTGTATCTTGTTAGGAAATCGTCCTTGCACCTTTTACGCTAATCAACCTAGAGCAAAATGAAGTGCCTCAAATGGTTATCTATTTTCTCCCTGCGGTTGCATCCTGGCCTTCGCCCTTGACCCTTCTGGCTCTATGTTCTCATAGAACCATTCCTTGTGTGCGATGAAGAAATATGGGGCGCATGGCATTGCTTGCAGACCTGAACATGGGTTAAATGAAATAAAATCACCTTGGTTATTGTCTAACTGCAGCCATCACAGGAAGGCATTGTCACAAGTCTAATGGTGATCCAGTTTTTAATGACATTGTGGCTAAGTCATGAAACCAACCTACTATGCTCCCCTGGGCACGATGCCTGGTCTTATCTTTCTCATTCATTTTTTTTCTGCCAGCATTAAGTAAGGGGAGAAGGCTTAAGAAGTCCACTGTCCCCAAGCCAGGAGGGGAAGGTTAAGACTGCAGTAAGGCTTGGATTTGCTTCCAACAAATCTTTAAATTCTCCCTTACTAAATCTTTGCCCTTCCAGCCATAGCGTATATACAGGTTATACCGTACATGTTAGCCAAGTCTATGCTACCCTGTGGGCTGCGTGGGCAGTAGGTATTCAATGGTTAATAAATGCGAATCCAGTAAGGTCATAGTCAGGCAGAATTACAAAGGAAAGGGTGGCCATGTCAGCCAAGGAGTGTGCATTGCATTCTTATTATGGTAAGAAGGGAAGTAGTAGTCAATCGGCTATGATCATCCTTCCTCCAGTAGGCGTGTCAGTTGGGCCTGCGTGAGCCTGTTTAGGTGTCAGAATAAATAAAAATAATTAATAATAAAATCAAAGTATATAGTTATTCTTTTGACAGAACGGAATAAATATTTAGCAATGAACTAAATTTTATCTCACAGTAGATTTTATTTTATGGTAGATGTGCCCAGCAGCGTGTAAATCAAGGTGGCCGATGGGCTGGCTGGGAAGAACATTTTTTATTTTTTTTTCCCCACACTTATCACATCAACAGTAAATAGATGGTGATTGCATAATATTATGCTGAGCAGATTTAACCTACGGTGGTCTATTTTTTTTCAGTGATAATAGTATTAAATTAATTGTTTTCTATAAACGCTCATTATGCCTCCTTAAATAACTCATTTTCAATAATTGCGTTTAATCCAAATAATAGTATTACTGAGCATTTTCTTTCTTTCTACCAATCTCTGTAAGAAATTATGACGGCAAGTGAATAATAGTAGGTGGCAGTAATTTTATTTTAGCAATGATGGAAGAACATGTAAATAATAATGAAATAGCTTGTAGAAACTGTGTTTGCCAAGCTTTCTATCTTGGTGCCAGGAAAACAATATATATATATATAGACACGATATTAATGAACTTGGACTTGAATTCATTAGTAAATGTCTCATCAATTTGGATTACGTACTGGCATTAATATCAACAACTACTCGACTGGGGAGACAACTATGTGAGCAGCAATGCTGTACCGGGGACAATAATTTAAGTTCACTCAATAAACCGTGTGCCAAAATCGATATTATTATCTTGAAGCACAATATGTATAAATATCAATATTATTGATTAAAATGGAAGTATTCTACAATAATTTCCATTATCTTGGAGCATAGTAGTATGGTATAAATATCAATACTAGTGGTTAAAATGATAGTGCGTATATTCTTGAATTTAATAAGGACAGTAAAATGGTGAATTTATTATATTTGGCCAGCGTCAATAGTTTCTCCTTCAACAATCAATATTTGTTATTAGATTAAATGGGTGAGATAAAATAGATGCTATTAGTATTTTGGTTTCAATGATAATATATCTATGTAAAAAGAGGTAAATTATATTTATTTCTTAATTTTATCGAATGCAATAAGATGGAAATTTAGTAATTGTTATGAGTAAATAAAATAAAGATTTTGTAATTTTTATGAGTAAATAAAATAAAGATTTTGTAATTTTTATGAGTAAATAAAATAAAGATTTAGTAATTCACTTTAGGAGTAAACACAATGGATATTTAGTAATTAAATTTGTGAGGAAATAGAATAGAGATTATGTAAAAAAGACAAAATTAAAATATATTTGTAATCCTTATTTCTTAATTTTATAGCTTTTAAATTTATTTGATAGAGCAGGTGTATAATTTTAAATAATTAAGTTAATAATAATAATAATAAAAAATGAGAAAATAGAATGAAGATTTAGTAATTAACTTGTAAATTATACATATCCTATATAACTTAAATTTTGAGGTGATATATTATAAAAAAAAAAGTATTTAGGACTATTGGTTAAATTAATGTTCTATTAAATGATGAGTAAGGATTGGTTGGGAATTTAAATAATATTTGTATTAATATTGAGGTTAATAGTATTATTGTTGCTTTATTTAATGATAATAATATGATTAATAGTAGTGGAGTTTAAACATTATTACTATCATTTTAATTTCAGATCATGATTGAGTCTATTATCTATTGTCAATATTACTATTTAATGAAGCCAATGTAGTGTTTTTAATTTTTTTAATGTTTGTTACATTATCGGTTTAATTATAGTTTTGTATTATTGATTTAACTTAACAAAGTGATACACAGGTTTTAATCATAAAATCCATTAGCAAGAAACTAATCCAATAATGGACATAAAGTCAATAAGGAGGATAATAGTAATATTAATGGGTAAGTGAAAGGATAGTGTAATCCTTGCTTCTTGTTTTAACTTGATGATAACAATATTGTATCAATTGCATACCAATTAATTGATGGCTGCTTAATAAAAATTATTTGAAGGACTAATTGTAGTAACTTCCCTTTAACCCAATGTATATCATGGTTAGTGTACCCCTAAACTACTAGGAGTGGTTAATTAGCATAATCTATGGTTTTAAAAAAAAAATTATTGGGTTTTTCTTGCAAAAAAAAAAGGCGTAAGCGGGAGCCAATAACATGGTATGATTTCTTTCCTCATAGTATGCAATTACAAGAGGTTTTTGAAGCCTAGTTTTGGCATGCATATTTTCTTATATGCAAATTAGCTCAATATTGTAATCACCAGATAGGTAGTTTTGAAAGTAACATTGGCATATTTCACCTTATCAAGAATGACAAATATGTAAAACTCTTTTATATAATATAAATATATATAGGCTCTTATGCCTTTTAATTAAAAAAGAAACTTTTTTGCAACCACACTAAAATGTAGTAGTCAAATATTGGGATTGTTAATATTGGAATTTGAGAGTTCAAACATTGGAATAGAATAATCACATCATTCCTAAAATAATTTCTAGGGTAAAATATCTATTTTAATCTTATCTATATTATGTAACTTTAAAACTAATAAAAATATCCTATAGAAAGAGGTGTGGAATAACTAAATATTTTTTAGGATTTCAACCAACCGATTTTTTAAATATATTCAAATTATATACTAAAGTCATAAATCTAATATATCAACCTAAAAATATATAAAAAAAAGAAAACTAAAAATATGTTCTCTTCATGTTTACAAAATTAATCATTTTTTTTAATTACATTTATATTATTCCTTAAAAATAATAATATTCAAAATTATTTATTAACTTATGGTACAAGTTCTATTATTAAAGTGTCCTTATTTAATTTAGTTGGATTGAATATGAAACCTACATAATTTATTGTGATCTTTTATTTTTATAGGTGAACCATAGAAAAGTAGGTTCACCAAAATGAAACATAGAAATATAGGTGACCCAAAATGGATGCAGAATGGTGTGTGATGGACCTATCTTTCTATTAATTCCATTAGGAAATGAGATCCTTCAATGCTAGGATTGAATTTCAATCCAAGGTGAGTTAACCCTATTGGAGAGCTTGCAAATTTCCTTATGATTGAGGATAGGGTAAAATCTTCTTGAACAACACTTTTGGGAGATAAAAATAAAATAATGAATGAACTCAAATATGCAATGTGAACCAATAATTTTTGGGTTGGCTATGAACTTCTCTTGCTCTCTTAGGTTTTTTAACCTAAAAGGAGAGAGATAGGCCCAAAAATTGAGGTGGTTCACTCAAATTAATGTATGTATGATGGATTTATACCTAAATGCAACAAACTGATAAAATTGATTGATTATGAATGGAAAACTAATGAAATATGAAGTGTTTGAAAACATAGTGTGATATGCAAGAATGAACTAGAAACATAAAAAAATGAAAACATAATTGAATGAGACTGAACAGAGTACACCTGAAGATGAAATGTTGATGCTAGAAAGTTCTGGAATTTGATAGAAATCATTGTTCATGACCAATGGAACTCATTTGCCACTAATGGCGAATCAGTCCTGCTCCTGGCAAACTTTGCCATAACGGGTTTTTCACTGTCAGGAACTGAATTATGATGAAATCAAAAAATTTAGCCTAAAAGTGGGACTCATTTGGCACTGATGGAAAATCAATGCTCCTCAAAAAATCTACAAATTCAAGAATTGACTCTATGGGTCTAGATCTACACTTGTCTTCTTGTCAAGTTGACAAAATTGAAATTGTAAAAATTGGGTTGAATGTTGCTTCCAAGCTTGAATTAGGGTTTACTTGACTTGAATAGCTTTGATGACATGTCAACCACTTTTCAACACCTATTTATTTGGAAAATATTCCTCCAAGACCTACAAACACACATGCAAAGAGGGGAAACATGGTTAAGGGTTAAAGTATAGGGATTTGCCTTGGTCAAATCCCACTTTGGTAATCAAACCCTTGATAAAGAAATGAAATGAAATGAGCAAGGAATGATGAATAAACAACATGAAAGTCTCCTAAACTCACCAAACCCTTATTGTTGAAGTCTGAAGATATGCCAATGGCTACTCCAAGATACTTGACAATTGCTTGACACAGTGATGCAAAATGCTTGAATGCTTGAATGAATTGATGAATTAGTTAACTTGATGAATTAGGTGAATTGGTGAATACTTGAATGAATGGGGATTAAAATTTATGGAAAAACACTTATTTATACACAATTATTCCCTAATTACCCAGAAATACATCATAGGCTGACATAAGGTCTTAATGAATAAAAACCTAAAGGAAATTTGAATTTATTTTCAATTTTGAGCCAAGAGGGACTCATTCACCACCCATGGAAAATGGGTCCCACTCTAGGCTTGCAAGTGGGTATCAAGAATTAAGTTTCTTTTAATGTTTTTTGTCGGGTTTGTACTAAAAAACACACTTAACTAAGGCCTATAAGTGTGGTATGTGCAGGATCATCATGGACAAAATAGGCCCTTAAGTGGCAAAAAATTCAAAAAAATTAGAGTTAAACAACTTGACACAAAAATTTAAATAAGTTATCTATATTATTTCAAAAATATGTAAGAATATAATCTATAGAAAATTGAATGTAGTTTCTAAACTACTAGGTTTGTTTAAATAAAAAATCTATTTGATGAAAATTTGAAATTTCAATGCAGTGGTACTTAAATTTCAGGGAAAAAATAAGAAGTAGGTGTCTGTCTGACCACCCTAACCACAATAAAGTGATAATATTTTTTTATAAGATTTTAGATATAAGTAGATGTCTCATGCCCCAATGTGATGCATATTTTTTTGTAATTTTTTTCCAAGTAAATAATTAATTATGATTTTTTTATTACAATTTTTTTAAAAATATAAAAACTCGTATGTCTCACCACCTTAACTTGGTCAAAAATTCATGAAATTCAATTTTTATTTTTTTAGTCCTATAGTATGTGAAGAATAGAATGTGACATATGTTTTGGATTCAAAAAATTTGATACCATTTGAAAGCTATAGATTTTTTTCAATCAGCCTATCAATCAAGACTTTAGCCATAATTTGAATAGAAAATGAATGATAATTACTTATTAAATTCAAAATAAAGCATAATTTATATCGGTGGAAAGCTAAGAATCTCCTTTAAAATCCCTTTTCGTTTCATCAATTTTTGGAAAGAAAATAGTCATGAAACATGGGTCAATGAGTTTGACTCGAAACTACACGGTTGAATCCTGATAGCAATATCATAATTTGACACGCTGTGGAAAAATAACTCCTACTTATCAAGAAAATAGTCGTCAGCCACATACCCATCCTATTGCCACTTTTTGGCCCATCATGATCCCGCACATACCCATATATAAAAGTGTCAAATAAAGCATAAGAAAGGTTTAATTAGTGATGACAAGCCTAGAAAAGCATGAAATCTTATTACAAGACTTTACAACACTCTAAAATAAGGCTTGATAAGGGATGAAAAGATTATTTTTAGATGAATTATAATAAGAAGAGTCTAGAAAAGTTTAGAAATGTGTTACAACACTTCACAACACCTTCACAAGACATCATATTTTAAATATTTAGGACCTAATCTGAATGCATAAGTTACATTGCAACATTAAATCTAAGCAAAATAAGCCAAGCATTATAGGAAAAAGACCTAAATAACCATGAAAATGTCAAAGATCCATTTTTCTATGGTACATTTAGCCCCCACTTTAGTGAAAGGATAAACTTGCTTCAAACTCACACTAAAGTAGCCATGCATATCAAGAGGTATCCAAATGAACTTATGCTAGCAAGATGGAATGGCAATGATCAAGAGGGGTGATCAAGACCCTAGGATGAAGATCCCATGGAAAACTAAACATAAGAACAAATGAACACACATGTGAAAGAGAAAAAGAAAAAGGAGAGAAAAAGGGAAAGGTCAGATCAAGCTTCGATCATTTGTTTGGCTAGTTGTGAATCAAATCTAGGTTTTCTGTCTGAAGAAGAAAATGCATACTCACTCTGGTGCAATGAAACTCATGGCAATCTATCAGGTGAGAAGAACCAAAAGGTGAAAAACATACACTCGGCTGGTATGCACTCACAAACACATAGGTGGATATGGGGAAAGTCATGCCTCAAAATGGGCTTCCCGCTCAACCATATCAAAGTTATACCTCTTGATAACTTTAATAAAGTGCCACAAAGGAAAATGTCTATTCATTCTTCATGAGACAAGTAAAGCTTTGTATGCATAGAACTCATGAACAAATATGATAGGACCATAGGCATTCAAGCTATGTTATGCAAGGTGGCCATGTAAATGCAAAGATGTAAAATTCCAAAGAAATATTCAAATGAGTTTTGTTAAGTTCATGCAAGCTCTATCACTTAGGGAACATTATGTCTTTTGTCTCCAAGAGAGAACCAATCAAAGAATAGAATATTCACAACTTAGGGATGTGGTTTGTCGCATCAGGCCACCAAGAGGAATGTAATATGCTAAGACATATCACACTAATGAAGTACATCACACCCAATATCATCCATAAAGTGACAAACACATCATATAAAGTAACAAGGTTGCACTAAGAACCAAGAAAAAATGAATAATGTAAATGAATAATCCCAATGTATGCCCCCACTTTAAAGGAATTGCTACACACCATTCTGTGAGCAATTACTTTAAAGTAGCAAATGAAAAATGTGAAAATAAAATAATAAATGAGAGCCAACATGGGGTCAGTATGTTCATTGTTGCAATGTTTTTATTAAAGAGCTCAGAATTGTCATCATTCCCCAAATACATAGAACTAGAAGAATGACACAAAGAAAGTGAAAAAAAAAGAAAAAAAAAATTGTTTTGGGTCAACATGGAAGAGACATTGTAGTCTCAACACTTTGCATCATCCCAAAATGGAGAAACAAAAGCAAAAATAATTGAAAAATTGAAAGAAAAGAAACAAATTTTGGGTCAACATAAAGGAGACATTTCAATCTTAATGCCTTGTGCCATTGCCAAAAGGAAAACACAAGAAAAAAAAAAGTAAAAAGGAAAAGGAACCAATTGGGTCAACATGGAAGAGACATAGGGTGTCTCAATGCTTTGCATCATCCCCAAAAGGAGAGACACAAAACAAAAGTGAAAAAGAAAAGATAAATTATGGAATATAGAAGAATGGAGGTACAAATAGAGTAAGTGCACAAAGAGGAGAACATCAAAATGCATGTTACAGGGGAACATGATACACACATACAAAAGAAAATGTAAAAGGATAGTAATGCAAATGTAAGTCAACCATCAACTAAGTTATTGGATTCACAATATCAAGTAGTATAAGCAAAATGTGAATAACACATTTAAGAGACAAGGACAAATGCATGACTAGGACAAGGCTAACAAACTCTTGGCCCCACTGAATGTAATGAAAGAATGAGCGAAGGTGGGTGATGAGAGGGATCATGCAATATTGAGAATGGAAAATTCTACAACTATTACATGGTGAGAGTATTTGGTTTAGGTAATTATGGGATAATAGGATAACATTCGATATCATTGAAGTGATACTTGCTCAATTATATGTCCTTCAATGTTCAACATTCATCACTATGATGTCCAAGAACATGATGGTATTTACAATATGGTAGGTTAAAATATTTAGGATGGATGACCAACCTATTTGAAGGTGGTAAGAGTATAAGACCTTTTTTTAGAAGCATTTGTAGTTACCTTTCACATTCAGGTGGTGGATGGAGAGGGAACCTTATTTTTTTCAATTTGTAAGGTTGTTTACATTTACTAGATTCACCTTTTTCATAGATTGAAGGAGGAAGAGGACCCATGGGGATCCTAGCATCTTTTTCATTAGAATCATGTAAGGGTTTTTCATGTGGAAGGAGAACATTCAAGTCAAGAGAGGAATCAAAAATCATTTTTCCATCATCTTGAAGTCTCCAATTTTTAAAAGGAGGCTTCTTGTCATGGGGAGGATCTTGATATCCTAATCCTATTATGTTATCATTGGTTGGTTTTTGTTCTAAAATTTGGTGAATGTCATGTTCAGTTGTTGTATCACATCCTTGTTTTCTTAAGATAGTAAAGCCATTGCCATATGTTTCTTCAGGATTGGTTGGTGTGTTGGTAACTTTGTTATCATAAAATAGTTGAGGATGTGGTTGTGTAGAAGAAATAGGTCCACATGTTGAAGGGAACTTATGTCCTTCATTCATTTTAGAATATAAGTAACCAAACATGTTATGAGGTGAGACAGTAGGGAGATCTTATAGCTTCATGGATGGGTAAAAGGCTATATTGGCTTCAAGTTTGTCAAGGAATGAATTTAAGAAATTTTTCATGCTATCATCATCTTCTCCAATGATGTCAATAGTATGAGGTGGGAATTCATTAGGAGTTGAAGAAGCATGAAGAAGTTCAAGGTCATTAGCATCATAGCCAAAGGCACAATTTGACATGTCCACTAAGAATTCTAAGGAATTCCAAAACTTATTAAAGAAAAAAGCCATGATGAAAATCAGTAAAAATAAACTAATATGCAAGGAAGAAGATAAACTAGAAAATCTAGAAAGTATTACAAAAAGTAACAACAAAAATCTGTAATGCAGAAAATGCATGAAAAATGTAGTTCAAAATGTGTAGCTAGACTGATTCACCCAAGGTGGCGAATGAGTCTAGGGGTGGATTGTTTTTGTTTCTTTAGAAATTTTAAAGTGTTTGTTTATGATTTTCTGATGCAAAATTAAGATGCAAATGAAAAAGTTTAGTTTTTGTAATTTTTTGAAGTGCAAAAATAAAATCTATATGAGATATTCACTAATGCAAGTTTGTAAATCCTAGGAAACAAAAGCAATGCAAAGGATAACGCAAAAGCTATTGTTATGAGTCCTAGGATGTAAATGTGAATTCTAATAAAAAATATAATGTGTGCAAAATGAAGGTTCACCAAAATGAACCAACAATTTTAGGGTTGGATATGAACTTCTCTTGCTCTCTTAGGATTTTCACCTAAAAGGAGAGAGATAGGCCCAAAAAATGAGGCGATTCACTCAAATTAATGTATGTATGATGAAGTTATGCCTAAATGAAAAAAATTGATAAAATCGACTGATTATGAATGCAAAACTAATGAAATATGAATTATTTGAAAACATAGTGTTATAGGCAGGAATGAACTAGAAACATAAACAAATGAAAACATAATTGAATGAGACTTAATAGAGTGCACTTGGAGAAAAAATGTTGATGCTGGAAATTTCTGGAATCTGATAGAAATCACTATTGATGACCAGTGGGACTCATTCACCACTAATGGTGAATCAATCTTGCTTCTGGTAAACTTTGTCAAAATGCGTTTTTGACTGTCAAGAACTGAATTCTAATAAAATAATTTTTTTTAGCCTAAAAGTGGGACTCATTTACCACTAATGGAAAATTAGTCCTCCTCAAAAATATATGCAAATTTAGGATTCAACTCTGTTGGTCTAGATCTGCACTTGTCTTCTTGTTAGGTTGATAGAACTCAAACTACATAAAATGGGTTGAATGTTGTCTCCAAGCTTGAATTAGGGTTTAGTTGACTTGAATATCTTTTATGACTTGTTGAACACTTTTCAACACCTATTTATTTTACAATCTTCCTACAAGACCTGCAAATACACATGCAAAGAGGGGAAAATTGGTTAAGGGTTAGAGTGTAGGGATTTGGCTTGGCCAAATCCCACTTTTGTAATCAAACCCTTGATAAAGAAATGAAATGAAATGAGAAAGTAATGATGAATAAGAAACATGCAAGTTTCCTAAACTCACCAAACCCTTGTTTTTGATCCCTGAAGATATGTCAAAGGCTACTCCAAGATACTTGAAAATTGCTTGATTGAATGATGAAAAAGGATTGAATGCTTGAATGGAAGGATGAATTAGTGAACTTGATGAATTAGGTGAATGGGTGAATACTTGAATGAATGGAGATTAAAATGGAAGGAAAAACACTCATTTATACAAACTTATGTCGTAATTACCCAAAAATACATCATAGGTTGACATAAGGTCTTAATGAATAAAAAACCAAAGGAAATTTGAATTTATTTTGAATTTTGAGCTAAGAGGTACTCATTTTCCACCCATGGAAAATGGGTCCCACTCTAGGCTTGCAAGTGGGTGTTAGGAATTAAGTTGTTTTTCATGTTGTTTTTCGGGTTTTTATTCAAAAACACACTTAATTAAGGCCTATAAGTGCATAAAGAGGCCAAATAAAGCATAAGAAAGGTGTAATTAGTGATGACAAGAATGGAAAATCATTAAATATTGTTAAAATACTTTACAACACTTTAAAATAGGACTTGATAAGGGATGAAAAGATTACTTTTAGATGAATTAAAATAAGAAGAGATTAGAAAAGTGTAGAAATATTTTACAACACTTCACAACACCTTCACAATACATCATAGTTTGAATATTCAAGACCTAATATGAATGCATAAGTTACATTGAAACATTAAATCTAAGAAAAATAAGTCAAGCATCACAGGAAAAAGACCCAAATGACCATGAAAATGTCAAAAATCCATTTTTCTATGGTACACAATGTAAGACTTGAATCATGTAAATGAAGGATAATACTAACAAAAAAATATTTTTTTAGTAGATCTGAGAAAGGTAAAACACTATGTACCTATCACCAAAAGTGGTTGCTTAGTGTCTAGAAATGGCGAATGAGTCCTTGTATGGATTTTTGTTCTCAAATTTTAGGGTCCTCTACAAATAGATCTTAGGTGTATTTTCCCATAGGTTTCACCGCAAGAAAAGTTACAAATAAATTTAGGATTTAAGTTTTTGTGGCCATGGAAACTTTTTGTGACAACTTTGACAACTTTTGCAATTTTGCACTTTTGACATATTCAATTCCAATCCTTCTTCAACCTAAGATCTATATAGACACAAAGAAAGGAGATACATGTTTTTTTTTCAAGGATAAGGGCTTTCCTTGTTCAAACCCTAGCTTGGGAATTAAACCTTGAAATGAAAGAATTTAATAAAATGTAAGTAATGATGAATGAACAATGTAGTGTTGCAACTCACCAAACCCTTAAATGGATATCCTTAAAGGAATGAAGTACACATCTAGGAAATTTAAAAACATAAAA
Source organism: Sequoia sempervirens (assembly GCA_007258455.2). Lineage (NCBI taxonomy): Eukaryota > Viridiplantae > Streptophyta > Pinopsida > Cupressales > Cupressaceae > Sequoia > Sequoia sempervirens. The sequence goes on from VDFB02271358.1 coordinate 48,459,740, forward strand.
AATTCCCCAAAAACATATTAGAAATTGAGATCCTCAACTTAAGGAGGAGCCACATCTAGGACACTCAATTTTTAAGGCAATTTAATTAATTTTTGTAATTGTTCGATACCAGTTTCCCTTTAAGAAAATGGGATTAATTACGATTTTAAATGCATAATTGGGTCAATTAGAGGATTAATTTAGGGACCCAAATATAGTCTAAAAATGTAAGGGGTACCTTTTTCTACACTACATTTAGCCTCCACTTTAGTGAGAGGATGAGACCTACACTCAAACTCACACTAAAGTAGACAAATAAGCATTAAGAGGGGTTCAAATGTAAAAAAAATAGTGAGATAGGATGACAAAGATCAAGGATTTTGTGCAAGCCCCCAAGATCAAGATCTCATGGAAAACCAATATAAGTGAAAAGGAGCACACATATATGAATGATATGCATCAATAATACAAGATACATAATCATACAATGCCAAAATCACTGCAAAGAGAGAAAGTGGATCAAGCCTTGATTACTTTTCCAATAGGTATGGATCACGCCATAGAATTTTGTCAAAAAAATGTTCACAAGTGGAAACATGCTATCCACTACGAAAAAAAAATATACTCACATAAGCTAGTGAAATCGATTGTCCACTAGGTGAGAGGGTAGCTAATGGGAAGGTCATGCCAAGTCTATAGGGTCACATACATCAACCATACCAAAATTTATACCTCTTGAAAATTTTGGTAAGGTGCAAAAGAAAATGTTACAAGGCTAGCAAGCTGCAATATGCTAGACACTCAAGAAAAATATAAAGGCTCCACTAGCAAGCAAGTTGTGTTATGCTTGTTGGCCATTTTAAATACAATAGGATAGGATAGTCAAAGGGGTTTTTCTTAGCTCATGAAAGGTCTCACCTTAGGGAACATCATGCCTACCTTCACCAAGAGAGGACTACATGAGGATAAAAGATTCATAACTTAGGGAATGTAAGCCATAACATTAATACTAAGAGGAATGTTATATGCGAAGAAAGCTCACACTCTTGAAGGGTTCATCAAACCCAATATAATCACCAAGAAGACACATCACATGAAGTAAGAAGACCACACTTTGAAAAAAATAATGAGTGGGGACTTGTATGCCCCTACTTTAAAGAAATTGCTAAACACCATTCTGTGAGCAATTACTTTAAAGTAGAATAAGGTAAATGCCAATATAGGAGAGCTTTATTTGGAAAATCATGCCAAACATGTGTTTCCAAGTAGAGCTATGTCATGAAAGGATATTTTCCTGCATATGCAATTATAAGATAACACATAAGGGATCTACGGTCTTGGATTAGCTTTATTTCTTTGCTACAGTGATATAATTGAGCTTGGAATTGTCATCATTCCCTAAATGACTCATGGAACATTGAGCACAAAGGAAGAATGATGTAGATAAAGAACAAAAACAAAGAGGATCTTATGGGTCAACATTGAATAGACCTTAATGTCTTGACACCTTACATCATCTAGAAAAGGAAAACACAAGACAAAAATAAAGATAAATGTTTATGACAAATAGAAGAATGAAGATACAAATAGAAGAATGTAATGAGAGATTTTCTTCCTTTGTATCCTTGCACCAATGGAGTGACAAGGGTCATCCAAAGTAGGTTCAAAAACATATAAATACATGCCAAAAAAAGTATACAGGGGATCACATTATACACATGCGATCACAAAGAACATGAAAAGAAAGATAAATAAAATACTAGTATGACACATGCAAGTCAATCTGTAGCATGTCATCCACATCCCAATCTTGTTCATCATATTCAGAATGTGGAAAACTAGCTAAAGGGACAATGACAAGTGTCATATTAGGATAAGGCTTACCTAACCCCTTGTCCCCACTAAGTGCAAGACAAGGATGAGCTAATGTAGGTGATTAGAATGGGATCCTTGCAATATAAAAATAATTGTCATGAAATGTAAATATGTAATAGTGAGTATGCTATGATCCTACAACTATTATATGGAAATAAGAAAAATGTATACATTTTAATTGATTGTATGATGAAATTCATGTGAAGGTGGCAAAAATTCTTTAAGGGATTTTTGTAAAGCATGAAACTCATTAGTAATATTCCCAAGAGTTCTATGATATGCACATTAAGACATGTTTGTACTTTTTCCTTTTTTCTTATTTGATATTTTGTAGTGTAATCAATCCTAGATGAAGAATTTGATACAATATTTGTTCAATATCTATTATAGTGTGTAAGAATAGAAATTTCTTAATATTATCGGGTTTGGGTTTACTACTTGTTTGGGAAACTTGCTAGGGTTGAGGTGCGGAGGTTCTAAGGTAATTCCTTCATCCTTATGATTCATTAATTGGTCTCTTGATATGATCTTCTAAATGAGAAGACCTTTCCGCTTAGGATATGTGCAAGGTGGGCCAAGATCTTGATATCCTAAGCCCTTGGTATCATCGGATGGTATTTTTTCTAACAAATTTTGGATTTCATGTTCATTTGTTATGTCACATATTTTTTTATTCAACATTATAAATCCTTGACCATAACTCTCTTCTAAGTTAATTGGAGTAATAGTAACACAATGAGCATAAGATAGAAGAGTATCATTATTATCCTTGTTAACAAGCTAATTAATCGTTGATGGTTGAGGCTTGCTTTTTGTTTCAATTTCAAGATGTAAAAGGTTGAGCATATCAATTGATGTGATTTTAGGTGTTGTTTGCATAGATGTATAAAATGATCCATTGTTCTCAAGGTTGCATAGGGAGTCTTGTATGAATTATTGCATGCTATGTTCATCTTGACCTAAGATTTCCACTTCATGAGGACATTCACTAAGAGGTGAAAACTCATTAACATTCTTAATTGCATTAGGTTCATCACCAAACACACAACTTGAAACATCTACCAAAGATCTCAAGGGCCTCCATATATTACCAACACACATGTCCATGATGAAATATAATACAAAGTTTCAGATCTAATATATGAATATTTTCTATTTTTTTTAACACAAGATACTAAAAATGATGTGCTTTTAATGCCAATTTTGATCTCAAACAATGCAGTTAACTTGACCAATTGAACTTAATGCAAGCAATTACAAAAAAAAATGATTTTTGAAACTAAAACATAGATGTAATAATGGAATAGAATAATGAAAAAAAAGACAAATTAATGCCCAAAATTTTAAAAATGCACCTATACAAGTTATAATTCACCCTAGGGAAAATGGGTCCCAAGTCAAGGATCTAAAAAATCAAAGTTTGAATTTCTTGCTTAATGTTTGAATTTCTAGTTTTAGTTTGCATACTATGGTTTCAATGACAAAATATTCCAAATTTAGGTGTCCCAATGCAAATGAAATTAGTAAAAAATGGCAAAAAATGTAACACTTTTTGAAATGCCATTTTAGCCCAATTTATGAATGTAAATGATTGAAAATACACTAATATGCAAGTACAATACAAAATCAATGTAATATGCTTTTTTTTTTGTATTTTCACATTTTAAACAATGTAGAATGAAAATTTAAAACCATATTTAAACGTAAAATGATGCAATTTTGAAAACCCTAAATTAAATATAATGCAATGCAATGAGAACCATTGTAAATCCTAGATCCAGGGTTTTAATGAACTCCAATTTTAGAAAGTTTATAGTGCAAGAGTGTTAGGTTCACCAAAATGAAACATAGAAATATAGGTGACCTAAAATTGATGGGAAATGATGTGTGATGGACCTATCTTTCTATTAATTTCATTAATAAATGAGATCCTTCAATGGTAGGATTGAATTTCAACCCAAGGTGAGTGAACCCTATTAGAGATCTTGCAAATTTCCTTATGATTCGGGATAGGGTAAGATTTTCCTAAACAACACTTTTGGGAGATAAAAATAAAAGATCTAAGAAAGGTAAGAAACTATGTACCCATTACCAAAAGTGGTTGCTGAGAATCAAAAAATGGCGAACAAGTCCTTGTATAGATTTTTTTTTTCAATTTTCAAGGTCCTCTGGAGATAAATTTGAGATGCCTTTTCCTACAAGTTTCACTATAAAAGTAGTCAAAAATAAATTTGGGATATGAGTTTCCATGGCCTTTACAACTTTTTGTGACAACTTTGTAACTTTTACAACTTTTGCAATTTTTCACTTTTGAGATCTTCAATTCCAATCCTTCTTCAACCTATGATCTGCACATACACAACGAGAGGATAAATATGTTTTTTTTTTGGTGGATATGGTTTTTCATTGGTCAAACCCTAGCTTGGTAATTAAAACTTGAAAAGAAAGAATAATAAAATTTAAGAAATGATGAATGGACAATGTTATGTTGAAACTCACCAAACCCTTAAATGGAGATCCTTAGAGGACTAAAGTCTAACACATCTCTCTAAGGTCTTGATATTGTATAAAATGGCTAGATTGGATGTTGATCTTGATGTTTAAATTGATGCTTGAATGCTTGTAACCTACATCACAATGTTAGCTCCAAAAACATGCATAGATGCAAATAACTTGGACATGATGTGTGAGATATTGAATGCTAATGTAGAAGAATGATAAATTTTCTCTTGAATGCTCTTGACAATAATATTTTCTCATATGAAATGTGGATAATAATTTTAGTTTTGAGCTGATAAAAAGACCTTGTATTTATAGTTAATTTTCTAATTTTAATTTGAATTTGAATTATAAAAATGCTGCCAAAAACATATGATAAATTGAGATCCTCAACTTAAGGAGGACCTAAATCTAGGACACTCAATTTTAAAGGAAATTTAGTTAATGTTTTAAATTATTTAATACAAGTTTCCCTTTCAGAAATCGAGATTAATTAGGCTTTTAAATTTATAATTGGCTCGATTAGAGGCTTAATTAAGTTCAATTAATTAAGGGAACCAAATGGGTATGTGCAGGATTATGATAGGCCAAAAAGTGGTGATATGATGGGTATGTATAGGGTATGTGGTTGACTACTTTTTTTTAACCAAATTTGATGAAACAAAAAGGGTTTTTAAAGGAGATTCTCAACTTTCCACCAATATAAATTATGCTTTACTTTGAATTTAATAAATAATTATTACTCATTTTCTATTTGAATTACAACTAAAGTCCTAATTGATAGGTTGATAAAAAAATATCTATAGCTTTCAAATAGTATCACATTTTTTGAATCTGAAATATGTGTCACATTATATGCATTGAATACTATAGGATTCAAAAAAAATTGAATTTCATGACATTTGGACAATGTTAAGGTGGTTAGACATATGATTTTTTATATTTTTTAAAAGCTGTAAAAAAAAATCATAATTAATTATTTACTTAGAAAAAAATTACAAAAAAATATCCATCACATTGAGACATGAGTCCTCTACTTATATCTAAAATCTTGAAAAAAAATGTTATCATTTTATTGTGGTTATGGTGGTTAGATAGACACCTACTTATTTTTTCCCTGAAATTTAAGTACTACTGCATTGAAATTTCAAATTTTCACCAAATAGATTTCTTTTTTTTTTTAATAAACCCAGTAGTTTAGAAACTACATTCAATTTTCTATATATTCTATACTTACATATTTTTCAAATAATATAAATAATTTATTCAAATTTTTACGTCAAGTTCCCTAACTTTTATTTTTCTAATATTTTCACCACTTAAGGGCCTGTTTTTCCATGATGATCCTGCACATACCCAAATATAGTGTGAAATTGTAAAGGGTGTACATTTTTCTACAATAAAATTGATTTAGGAGCATCATTTTGTTTTAAATATTTTTCAAAAAAAATTCTCTCAGCTAATGCCACGTGAAGGAAGTAGCTGGAGTTTTAAATTTTATATTTGAATTTTTTTTATTTGAGACACTAAACTACCTCTCATGATCTTATTTAATGAGCAACACAATGAAAGAAATGAAAAGGGAAAATTGGGTAGTAGTTTTTGAACTAAAAACAAGTAGGTGGAGGAATTTATGAAGGGTTTTAAACATTGCAGTAGTTTTATGAGGCATTTTTGGAAAAAATTTGGTAAGAAGCTTCCATATTTTGGTAGGTGCATATATAAATGTATAAAAATTTAAACTTTAAATTTAATATAATCTTTCCTTTTCATAGCTATTATCTTTGTGTGTGTGGTTATAAGAAATATTATATAAATTTTCTATTCTAAATGTCTAGGTTTTCATTTGCAAGTTTCAAGTCTTTAATGTAACTGAAGTTGTAAATAGTCACCTACAACCATTGCTGCAACTATCCCCAACAATAGTCTATTTTTTATAGCAACTTAGTTTGTGTCTCTGCAGTTGATTTTATGCCTCAAAATATTGGTATAGGACCTGAAACATGTGTGTAAACCTCTGTAGAGGTTGTGTGAGTATCTTTTAGTAACACAACCTCTCCTTTTTTCCTATTTTCTCATTTAATGTGGGTTTTAGGAACCTACAAGGGAGGTGCATTCCATCAACAATAGCTAATTTTTTCCTCTTTATGATGGTAGAAAATCATGTGGATTTTATTTTGGAGATGCGAATTAATAAGTGTGTGTGGTGGCTACTTTCCTTGAGTGTGGGAGTATTAATTTTTTTACCAATGTATTTTCTCTAGTTGATCCTCAAGGGAAGGCCATGGTTTCATCTCATATCATTTTTTCCAATATTTTGTAGCTTTTCTACTTGGATATTAGGTGGGGATTTTAATGTTATAATTAGCCTTGATGACATTATTGGTGGATCAAATAAGTTGATCTAGATCTTTGGATTTATTCATATATTATTTATCTATTTTTAATGTAGTGCATGTTCAACCAAGTAATGGATTTTTTACCTGGAATAATAGATTATATGGGTTTTATTATATTTCTAAGTGGCTTGATAGGTTTATAGTCTCAAACTATCGGACAAGAAATAATTAAGATTATTATAAATAAATTTAGGGGTGGAAGGGGTTAGATCATTGGCCAATTAAATTTTCCTCTTCTCTATTTTCTCTTCTTAAGGAGTATCTTTTAAAATTTCAGCCTACATGACATAGGGATCCTAATATTAATGAATGCAAGAGAGGATCATGGACGAAATGAAAACCTCCCTATGGGACAACCATGTATAGTTTATTTTTAAAAAAGGTTTATTTTCTCAAATTTAAGATCAAATGATAAAATCAAGCTTATTTTTATTTAATTTTTAAGGAAAAGGATCAAATAAGAAGAAATCCTTCATTGTATTACCTTTAAGATTAATTTTTTGGAAGGAATCAATAGCTATGATGTGGAGAATTTGTTTCTTCCAAATATCTTAATGAATGGGAAATTAGGTAGGAGATATATATAAATCAAAAATCAAGAATGTAATAGCTTTAGGAAGGGAAAAATAAGACCTCCTTTTTCATAATTATGTCAAGTAAATGAGGGGAGGAAATTTCATATCTTCTCTTTATTTGGTTCAAAATGGTAAAGCTTTCCTCCTAGAATATTACAATGATTTTTTTTAATTTTTTCTTATTTATCCAATGGGTCATTGTTAGGTGGAGTCACAGAAAAAGTAACCCTTCTTCTTTTTCTGACTTCTTTGGGCCCTCCTTGTGATTTTGGCTTAATGTTGCCTTGATTTAGTCTTGCAATTTGGATAACACATTCACATTAGGTATTGGGCCATTATGAACTAATGGGAGTTTAATTGTTCCTTGTAAAAGTGTTGTGAAGTAACACACTTTCACACTTTTCCAGGGTTTTATCAAATAAGCTAAGCATTTTAATCATAATAAACTTTAGTATTGCCTTATTTGGAGTGGTGTAAAGTGTTGTAACACATGTTCACACTCCTCTAGGCCTGTCATTAATAATTGGGATTTCTTGTGCTTTGATTGGCCCTATTTTGCATCCACAAGCCTCATTTAATGCATCTATACAAGGATAATCCTGACACCAATCATTGACCAATCATAATTTAGGTGTTCCTAGATTCTATGGGCCATATTTAGTGTTTGGGAATCATTCGCCACCATGGGCGAATGAGTCCCACCTAGGTATTTTTGGCCCTAATGCAGGTTTCACATATTTCTAGGAATTTTTCATTTTTGGTCCCATACATTATGTGTGATGGGACTCATTCACCACCTTGGGTGAATGAGTCCTGTGTGACAAAAAATAAATTTAATTCAAAATTTTATGGGATTTTATTCTCCTAGATCTAATGTCAACTTGTAGTGTTGTAATTTCTCAAATTCATGCATAATTGAGTATAAATACAACATTCTTTCACTCTTATTCTCACCTAGCAAATTTTACAAGAATTCAAGAGTTCTCAAGAGAAATTAAGCATTCACAAGAGCATTCAAAGCATTTCAAGGGAAAATTATCAAGCATTCAAGAGACTTCTTCAAGTTCCACTCATCATGTCAAAGATTTCATTCTTCATGTTTTTTATTGTGCTAATATTTGTGATGTAGAGTTCATTATCCAAGCAAGTGTTTCAAGCAAGATTCATTTCCTTCAATCTAGAGTCAAGAACCACATCCATTGCAGTCATTTCAAGCATCATTGCAACACCTTATTGCTAGGGTTTGGTGAGTTGCAACATTATATTTTGTTCATTCCTCATTCTCCTTTTATATTTACTTTCATTTCAAGGTTTAATTACCAACAAGGAATTTGAATAAGGAAAACCCCTATTCACTAACCCCCGCAACATTTTTCCCTCTTCTTGTCGGTGATTTATAGGGCTAGGCTATAGATTTTCTAAGAAGGAAAGTTGGATAAAAAAATTCAAGTCCTCAAAATCCCTAAGGTTTTCATCAAACCTTGGAGAAGCTTGGAGAAGGTGTATAGTTGAATTTTGTAGTTTCAGGTCCATAAACCAATAAAAAAGAGTAGAGCATACTGAGAGAAAAAAAATCTAGTTCAAAACTTCTAGAAAAGTAGAAGTGGACTAATTCACCACTATTGGTGAATGAGACCCATTGTACAAGCCTAACAGAGATATTTATAGAGTTGGATACCCTTTCAGCTGAAATTTGTTCTTGTACATTTTCCTACAAACTAGACTGATTCACCTAGCTTGGTGAATGAGTCCCATTTAGCATCAATAGTCTATTTTTTAGTGATCTAAAAATCCATTCTTCCATCTTCAGTCTTACAAGTGCACACTTTCAGTTTCATAGCTTTTTGTTACACTTTATTCATCTCTCCAGATCATCTTGCTTATTACACTCTTTTCCAAGTTTACACTTGGTGGTGAACCCCTCATTAGCCAATCTCTAGGACAGCCCTATTGCAATATTTCAATCTCCTTTACATTGATATATTAGGGTTATCCTTGAGTGGAATCTCTTTGAGTGGGGGAGAAATTGTGTCTCACTGAATACCTCTAGAATTTTTATAGAAATTCAACTCTTGTTTTGGGGGTTTTGAGGTAAGGGGAGAAGGAAATGTAAACATAAAAGATAAAAGGCGATGCACCAAAGATTTTACAACATTTCAAACCCAAATCATTCCTATGAGTGATATAAATAGACACAGAATTCCACAACCCTTCATTGTTGGAAAGAGAATGAAAAAAAAGGTTGACTTTAAGCAAAGTGTAGACTTTCAAATATTTCCTCAAGAAGTGTTCATTAAGGTCCAATAAAACTTAAAGACTTCTTATGATTATCAGAATAATATCTCAGAAACCACATGAACTCTTCCTCCTAATACAACATAGTACAATAAAATAACAACTTTCAAAAAAATAAAGTACAATGGCATAGTCCATTTTTCCTAAGCTAATACTATACCTTACAAGCATACAACACATAAATCCACTATTTAAACTACCTAGATCTAACTTTCAAGACACGGTGTTTCATTCAAAACGATAATATAAAGAAAGAAAGACTAAAAAATGCATACATGCATAGTCTCAACAAATTATCCTTAATAGTTCATGCCTTTAATTATCAAATAAAATTTGAAACAAAGGTTGGACACTAATCTAGTAATAGTTTAAACCTTAATATATATAACATGACAAAGTAAAGTAGTTCTACAACTTGTTTCTAAAAAATAATTCTAAAAACCCTAAGGAAACTAAAGAAACTTTTCTTAGCCAGGAAACTATGACTTGGAATCCAACCCTTCATTGTGTAGTCACCTAGGTTATATAGCCACTAGAAGAAGAAAGCACCACCTTAGCACAAAAGTAATTACTGCCAGATGTCGTCATTTGATAGCTCACAATCTGATTATGGATCCTTGGTTAGGTCACAAAGATCTTTGCTCATAAATTATCAGTTGCTCCATTAATGTCTCTTAGATATTTAGCAAAGATTGAGTCTCATAGATGATCAAATCCTAGAAATAATAGCCTATCAAGAGGTCTTGTTGACTGATCACATCATCCTGAGGCACCGACTTATAACTTCACCATAAAAAAAAAGAAAGGAAGAAGGCCATATAGATCTAAAAACTCCCAAAACATATTAATCCATAGGAAACACAAACTACCCATGGCGAAGAGGTGACGTTTCAACTAGGCAGAAACCTTTTAGCTCATGAACATAGCTCTCAAGAGAATGCCTGATGAGTAAACACGTGTCTCAAATTTCTCTTGAAAGGAAGTCAAGAGATGAAATCCGTGCAGCCACCATGTGGCACATTGTGCACCTTTTCGATAATTTTCCTCAAGCATGGGTGCACCGAAAACTAAAAGCCTTTACACAAGCCAAATGAAAATGACTAAGGAAAAAACACTTCACAGTTCTAGTGACTCACAGGGGTCTTCACTTTGCTAAGATACAAACCTAGGCCTCTAGTTGTTCTTGGAGTGTGACGAGAGTGACATGTTGAGCTTCCCAGTCCACATCAATTGGTAGGAAAAGGGTCTAGATTTTTTTGTATCATTGCACAAGATTGAAAATCTCTTTAAAAGAGATGCACCTCCATCTGGAAGAAAATGCACCCAAGTGATAATAGATTTGAGAAAGAGGATAGATCTCATGTTGAACATCATCAATTGTGGGCATGGTACTTGAACTTGAAAGTTTCATTAAGGTGTGTATCTTGTGTCAGATTGAATCATTGACCTGCTCCATTATCAACGAATTTTCATCTGGTGAAAGAAGAGGAGGAAAATTGAAACTAACCAAGATGCTAAAGTCCTTGATCTTGACAACTTGCTTATTTAGCACTATCTAACACTTTTTACATTTTACTGCAACCCTATGATAATTGATAATCTCATTGGCTTTGATGGAGGTGATCCGCAAATTGGGAATTCTTTCTCTTTCTAGGGTTTGGTTAGTGGAAATGCACAATTTGGAGATAAAACTTTGGGAATATGCCACTTGAGATGAACACTTTTTCATAAAGTGATTAGCCATTGGCCTAACCTTGGCATTCAGTTCCTAAATATCCCTTAAAAATTGTAAGATGGATCGCAAAAACAACAACACTAGATGCGATCTGCTCCCAATGCATAGTTATCAACTTATTATAAGGAAGGGTCCAAAATCTCACACAACAACTGACTACTTGTTAAAATGAGCCTCTTGCCCTTGTATTTTCTTCCATTTATCCCTTTTCCTGAAGAGCATTTGCTAATTCAGAACTTAGTCTTCTAACTTCTTGTCTTGACTCCTCTGCTTCCACCTGGATTCTTCAAAGATCATCAAAGTTTCAGGGTTAGACTTCATTTAGTTCTCTTTTTAAATTTTCAATTTCGGCACAAAGCTGAACTCGCTCATTTCAAACATTTGCAAGCAACTTAGACATATCTTCTTGTTGGCCTTGAATTTTCCTTATGTGAGTCACTTCAACTTCTCTTGCTTGGATCTCATTTTTCAATCTACTTACTATTTCTTTCACATTTTCCAACTCCACCTTGTGCTTCTTTAATCTTCAATCCAGTATCTCATAGTTAGCATATACTACCTTCTATGTGGCTTTTTCTAGGACAATCTTATTGTGTGGGAAAGTTTCACTCAAGTCTATGCCCACAACATGGATTTCATAATCTTCCATCTACATTTTCCCTTTGAGCTTTGAAACTAGTGGCTTTATGGTGGTAATAAGTAAATATTTTTCTCTTCATTGAAGTAGGCTTTGATCTTCTTTGTAGTAGGCTTCTTGGCATTTTTTGACAATATTTTCTACTTTCAAGCTAGTCTGGTAGCATCAAAATGGCCTTGAAGGGTTTGAGTGACATTCATACTCTATGATACGATGGAAGAACCAGAGGGAATCCCAAAAAGAATGACAGTACGGGAAACTTTGGATGTGTGAGCATGGGTGGACACAAAAGGTAGCATGATCATGGAAAAGGGTGGAACACCAAATTGAGCAAGGGAAAAACTAGTAGGGGTAAAAACATAAATAGGTTGATGGAGAGGTGCTTTCCCTTTATTAGATGGCATGGGAGTAATGAGCAAAGCGATGGTTTCAGTCGATCCAATAGGGGCCCTTGATAGGGAAATCAATGACACAATAGTGGTTTCACAAGATGATGCTCCTTTAGTGTGTGAGATGATATCAGTGGATTCAATCAAAATGGTAGGGGGCACATTCAAAATTATCAATTCAGGGGTCAAGGATGGAGGATTCCTTTCCACGAGAGGAGGTAAGGGATTGACCAGAGATGTGAAAACATGGAGAAGAGGGGGAGTGAAACTTACCTCAGCCATGGTGGATGAAATTTTTTTCAAGATGAACTCCACTTCTTCTTCTTGTCGAACCAGCTCATCAGGAATACCCAAGTCTTGGATCCTTCTTTGTTTCGTATGACTAGAACTAGTACGTTTCAATCCTCTTGTTGTAGAGTCTTCTGAAACTTGACCTTCAACAACTGTGGTGGATGACCTTGGAGATTGTCAAGTCCTTTTTCCTTTATTTCGAGCGTTCAAAGTAGACGGAGCTTGTGAAATTGCTTGCCTCCAATTTCTCTAGTCGTTGGACTCCTGTGGTCTAGAAGCCTAAGGTGGAACCCTTTCTTCATCAATTTCATGACTCGTCTCAGGATTTCTATTGTTGGAATCAACAGTCCTTGTCATATAAATCCTCAAATTTATCATCAAGCAGAAATTTTATGAATGGGGCAGCTAGACATCTCATCTCCTATTGGAATCTCTAGAAGTTAGACTTTTTTATTTTTTACTAGCCTCTTTTCTTTAATTGTGTATTGAGAGAATTGTTTATTGGGAGATTCCTTTCATATCCAACCTATGGATTGTAGAAACTTAACCAATTTGGTCATTCCTCTAGAATGAAAGCTAGGTCAATGTATATCTCTGGGCTTTCTCAAGGTAGGTTACTTCTTCTTTGTAAATATTCCCTAACCTCATGTCTTAAAATGAAAAGCCCATTCAGGTTATAATCCCACTTGTCACAAATGAGGATGAAACCCAAAGCCACTAGTAAATTCGTGATCTCATCTTCTACCTTTTGCTTAGTGAGTATTACCTGACTCTTAGCAATCATGAGAGGAAGATCCTAAAGTTTTATTTTGTTCCTTTTGACACCATAAACCCTATCAACCATAGATACTTAGTGGCATGCCTCTAGCACAAAAACCCTATCAGTTACAAATCTTAGGAGTTGGAAGACCTCCTCAGGAAAACTGTGGAACCTAATAAACATGAAATCTTTGCCCAGGAAATAATCCAATGGGATTGGTGGATTCTCTGTACATCCTATAACCTCTTGAGAGAAATGGCCAATGGGGTGAGGCAACAAATCCTAGAGTATTTCCCTCAAAAAATTATCCACAAATCAATAATAATCTCCTATTTTTGAAAGCATAGGGGTCCATACATAAATTAGCTAGAGACAACCCCTTTCATTTAATTTAGATACTGGTACATTCTTCCCTAGCCACTCAAAATTTTGATGTAAATTTAAATGAACTAGAACATAAGAATACCTGAACTTGGACTCGTTATGGTAATTCTTCAATTGTTCTTTGATATTACCAGCTATTATCTTGTAAAATCAAAGGCTTTATAACCTTTTCTATTTAGAGTGCAAGACCTAGGGAAAACTAGAAAGGGTTGACCTCCTCATCATTATTGAGGCCAAAAACCCAAGCCAACATTGAGAACACAGACTATGTATCCTTCTTAAATTTTTTGCATGAAAGGGGCCAACAAATCTGTCCTCTCTATAGCCTTTCCTTTGTTTCATCCTCATAGAAATTTATTTTCCCAAACATGTCTTCCCCTAGGGAATCCATCTGCTCCTCATCAAAAAGCTCAGCACCCCAACTCATAGGGAAACATAGCATATCTCGTATAGCTTTGGTAGAAATGGTAATCTTGATCCCATGGCTCTCAATGGATTCCATTTTTTCATTGAACCTCTTTGCACATGCATCAACCAACTCTAGGAATGGATGTATAGCAAGCAACATAAACTATGGTAGACCTCTATTCTATAGTTGAAACACAAAATCCTCTAATGGTTCATGTTCCAACATCCTCTAAAACACACCTTCCCTGAGATTTTTAAGGTTGGTGAAAAATCGAGGGTCAAAAACATTGTCAGTGATGTCTTGGACCACCTATCTTTGAATATGCTTAGTAGGTTGAATCTTTTTGTAGCGCTCAAATGGTCATTCCTCTAGTGTTGGGGCATTAGTGAATGAGCAACACCCAAAAAAATTGGCATAACCAGGCCTTCTATTTGGAACCACAGCTTTCCTACCAAAGGTAGATGCTTCCACCATGATTGTACGACAAAGTTGTAGAGAGCTTTACTTGGCCACTTTCCTTTCACTTCTCTATAGAAAACTATTTTTGAGTGCAATTAATTCTCTTACCCATGCATGTAGTTAAGACTAAGCCATTACTACTAGTCAATTAAATGTTGACACCAGGGAAATACATGTGAACATCAGATATGTATCTCTTGGGAATGTTGAGGACACCATGAGAATGGAATTAGTAAATTATCCTCACTGCTTCTTTCACAAATAAATTTATTGCATTAAAAACTGTGCTTTTCATCATGCAAACTGTGTTGAGGTGATGTAAGGTACCCTAAAAAGATTTGACCATCAATTTTTCAGAGTTTAAGTGTGTTAATCCATGTCTTTTCTTATTAGTAGGCTGGTTGGAACTAATGATGGTGAAGGATACATGTCAAAATTTGGCGTATGAGGACATTTACTCCCAACATCCAAATTTATTTCTCAAATCATTATGTCTGATCCTCTGTATGATTTATCTACCTTACTCTATTCTGTCTAAAAACTTCTCATTGTTTTCTGACCAAAAATAAATATTTCATTGGTTAAGTTTGTCAATTTACCTTTTCTATATATAGCTACGCCACCTTTTGCAACTTTCATTCATACACATAGTCTCCTAAGTTAGCTATCCTTCTACTTATTCCTATTCCACCATAATTTTTTTCCTCTTATAATTTTTGTTGGCCTTGGTACCCCTATTCAGCTCCTTCCACAGAGACCACAACACTACTTCATGGGAGAGACCACTAGTGACTGAATCAAGTGCTTGGTGAAGAAATATGTCCCCCTTGTCATGGTAGCATTCAAGTGGGTAGTCAGTGCAAACTTCATTACCAACAAGAACTAGCTTTAGAGAAACTGCAATGTGCTTTCTCAGTTTGTGGCCTCACTGCTAGACCTAAATGTGTCCAAGCCCATGATAATTAAGTTATGCCAAAAAATGTTTGATACTTCACTAATGGAAGGATTGGGTGACATAATGCAAGTTCCAATCCATAGCATTGGTATTCTGAGCACTATGGACCTCCATAAGCACATGGAAAATGGAATAGATGTACCTTGGTTTCCCTTCTTGACTAATTTCTGCACCATGGATGTTGAAACACACCGATTCTCTTCTCAGCCTTTTGCATTAGTATGGTGTGGAGTGGGTTCTAGGGATCACCTAGAGGAATCATTTTGACTTTCTGGTGTAGATTTGTGGAGAGTAGGCCCTAGGTCTTTGTTGCATGGCCTGCATGTGTTATGTGTTCATCATCCTTTTGCATCCTGATAGAAACACCAAAAAAGAAGAAGAAAAACTCGATGATGAGCCATTTCCTTCGACTACAACAGATGGAGGTTTAATTTTATTGTCTTTTTCTCATTTCCTCCATTTTACTTCTTTTTACTCATTTCTCCTTTTTGGATTCGCTCAAAAGAGCCTCATGCTCAATTATGAGCCTTAGGTCATACATTATATGTAAATTCTCAATGAATATAATATAATACAACTTTTTTTTCTTTAGTGTTCTGGTTGTTCTATTCTCAAAATTTTGAAATATATATAAAAAAAATTACATATGGTACATAATTGTTAAAATTTTCAAAGAACTATGCATTTTAATGGAAAATCTTCAGATAAATACCATTCACTAGTATATCTAAAGTGTTTCCTTTCATATCTTCAAATTCATACACATTCCTTCCTTTGTATGCGTTGATTCGGAAAGGCATTTTCCACAATCTTTCAAATTTCACGTGTTGCCCTAGTTTTTCTATATGCTCCTCATACTTTAGCATCAAGCTCCCTCTTTTGAATTCTAGGTTAGGAGTCCTTTTATCAAACCCTTGGTTGGTCGTCTACTAGCAATTTATCATGGCTCTGTGAGCCTTTTCTTTATCTTCCTCTAGCTTGAGGGGTTGTTCCAACCATACCTTCAACCTCCAAGACTTTTAGTAGTTGTAAAGAAAGAATTTCTATGGAAATGGGTATTACTACCTCTTTTCCATACACAAACTCATAAGGGGAGATCTTTAAAATCTGATTGAGAGTAATTTAGTCCACCCATAGAATGGCTCACAAATTTTTATGCCAATCCTTTTGTTGTTTTGACCCAATACACTTGTCTATCCTGATTAGGCTTTTATTGGTCAATCTTGCTACTTCATTCCCTTGTGAGTAATAATTTGATGAATTTTTAAGGAAAATACCATGTATAATAGAAAAATCTAGCATCCATGTTCCAACAAAAGCTTGAGCATTATCAGATATAACAATTTTGATCTAGCCAAAACTAGCTATTAGCCCTCTAAGGAAATTGGCAGTTTCACCTTCTATGATGTATCCCTGCACAATGGCTTCACAACCTTCTAGGGTCCTTGAATGGAATACAATAGGATGCTCTTCATTGTACCCTTTGTTCTTTCGAGTAAGCAAAGGAACTATATTATGTTGGCCACTTTTCTTGTAGAGTAGAATTTTTTTGAAAAAATCTAGGGTAACTAGTGACAAGGTTTCAAAGAGGGTCATCTTTAGTACATTATAAGTTGTTATGTCCCGGGGAGTCCATTAAAAGGGTAGGTTCTCTTTAAACATTAGGGTGACCAGTCGCACAATGCTCATAATATCTTACATGAATCTACTAAAAAAATTAATCTTCCCTAGAAAAGATCACAAACCCTTTGTTGCTTAGACCTTTTCGGGATTTATGGCTATTCCCTCTTTTGATATCAGGAAGCTAAGAAGCTTTCTTTCAAGTAATCCAAAGGAAAACAAATTATAGATTTAAAGAAAATCCAAACTATTGGTATTTTTGGAAAACCTTTTCTAGGTGATTAAAATAATCATTTTTTGATCTAGAAAAGATTATCAGGTCACCTAGATTTATGAGGATAGTTTGGATGATCAAACCTTGTAAGGAAATGCTTACTACCCATTAAAAAGATGCATTAACATTAGATATTTCCAACGACATCTTTGAATATGTGAACATTCCCCACTTAGTGGTAAACATCATCCTTCATTGGTTAGACTCATCCTCATAGACCCAATTGCATCTTGAGGAATTATCTAATAGAGAGAAAATATTTGGTCTGGTCATAGCCCATAAAATCCACTCCACCAATGGAAAATTGAATATGATCTTGGATTTGGCCCACTTGGTGAGCTTTTGTGCCATTGAGGCTTTGACCTTTGGGTCGACTAACCTTTGTTTCTGTCAAGAAGGTTTGGATCCTTCCACCAATTCAACAATACACTGAAATATGTCTAGGTCATACCTTCTTAGATCATATCTGAAGCATAGGTCCTTTAACCTTTTCTTATTCTTGAAAAGGTCTCCCTTTCCATCCTTTAGTTTTTGGTCACTTCCAATGTCGAGTTCTTTATCACCCCCTAAATCTTCAAGGAATCTTTGTTTTCCATTCCTTATGTCCTCGGGAAAGTCCATCTGTATTGGTGGATAGTTGGAAGCTATTTGAATGTCGTCCCCCAAAATTTTCCAATTTTTTTTTCATTAGGAATTGAGGGTTGGAAAATGACTTGCACCACACTCTACTTTGTCTAGTCAGAGACTAGTTCAAATTGTGGACCATCAAGAACCATCTGATCAACAATGTTATTCTAAGATCGGGGAATAACTTGTATGTTGAAGGATTTGAATCTCTCAATCATATCCCAAATCCAATGTCTATGTGACTTCATTTGAGTGTTCTTTATGATTACTTGGTTGTGGACTTGGCTCACCACCAACTCTAATTCTCTTTACACCCATTTTTATAGCAAGGATTAGACCATGGACCAAAGCCTCATATTAAACATTATTATTCAAACATGAAAATAGGAAATGGTAATCTCTAAGTGTTTTGGATCCCATCAGGGATAGTAATTGGGCACTCGCTCTAGAGCTGGCTTTACACTTGGCACCATCAAAATTTAGGGTCCATAGACGGTTATCAAATGGGTCATCTGATTCACCTTGATCCTTGATCCTTTTTAGAAAAAATTGATCACCGTTGAAAATTACATAGGTGCCCAACCCTATCACATGGAAGTTACCAAATGGATTAGAACTGGTGAATTCATTGAGCAACACCTGTTCTTTAGGAGTCTTCCTACTTGTACCTTCTTCTTCTTCTAGCATTTCCACATAGTATCTCTCTTGTCGGGAAATAGAGATATATGCCTCCCCAAAACACAAGTTTTTAGCATCTGCAATATGTTCGGGATGCAAGGATTTGGACAAGACCTTCATCTTTTCCCTATGCCTGGTTCTCAATATTAGGTGGGACCATGCAAGTGCTAGATATCCACCAAGCTTGATGGTGAAATCTCTCGATAGACACATTCTAAAGACTGGTGGAATGTCTATCACTACTACTTCTTGTGTGACTATTTAGCTTGGGTAGGAGAAAAGAGTTAGGGAGAAGTCCTTTATATAACCAATGGTTGAAACTTTCTTCCCATCCAGTTGCATGATTCCTTTTTCAAGAGGCTCATACTTAAGCTTCAAAGCATCTGCCACTTGTTTTGGTATAATAGTAGTACTAGCCCCTGAATCAACCATATTACTACGTAGCAATTTATCTCCTAGTATAAGCCTTAAAAAGAAAGGTGTGGAATTTTTTCATCTTACCTCTTTTTCTTTTATGTCGCCTACATCATTTGCATAAGTTGTAGCTTTCAGAGCCTAAGGGGGGAGAACAGATATGTTATCTCCACTTAAATCATTATCTGACTGAATTGCATCTACCCATGGGCTTTTTTCTTCTTCTTTTAACACTTCTTGAAGCAACTTTTTTTGTTTAGGAATTGATATGATGTCCCACAATGATACGTTGGCAGGTGCCTTCTTCAATTGCTCCACCACATTAAGCATCTTGACTATTTGGGCCTTGGGCTTAAATGGTGGTATTTCTCTCAATTTCAAAAGAAATCATTCAAATGTAATTTGGCTTGGTGTTTTAGTTGTATCAACTTCTGCCAATGATGTGTTGTGCAGCTATGGAAAAGGCTAGACAATGGGGGATGAGGCTAGTTTTTCCTATAGAAATGATTGACGTGGTGGGGGACATGGAAAATCTTATTGTATGTACTCTCCCATGAGCCTTCATTTTGAACTTGTGTTGTAAGTTGACTACACTTGTGGAACACCAGTCGTTAGAGTTTCATTTGCAAACACAACCTCTTCCTCTTCTAGCCATGAGAATAGAGCTTGGTCAAGCGCTATGTCTAGATCTTGTTCCAGTGGTATCCCTTATGTTTGTGCTCTAAAACATGCATTTTCCATTTTGAATGATTTGTACTCATCTAAATTTAGGAGCATTCCCTCGCTTCTTTGTTTCACTACCCTCTGTTGCATATTCCCCCTTAGGAAATTTTGGGGCATATGACTATCACTGCACAGAAAGCACCAAACATTTTCATCTTTTTCCAAATTGTTTTGGCCTGGGACTAGTTCTTTATTCGAGCTATCCTTGACTATCTATAATGGCATGGTGACCTAAACTATCTATTTTGCGGATTTCATATGTTGTCCTCCTCCTTTGGAGAACCCTTGATGTGGATTATGTTGATAAGATGGTTTTCCTCCACTATAGGTGTGTGTGGTCTACTTTGGGGGTGTCACTTTTTGTTTTTTAATGACCAACTCATTAGCAAAATTCCACATGAGATCCTTCATGTCATTGATATCTTTTGCCATTGAGGAAAAGATCGACGTGCTTTCTTGAGCGGTGGGATGCATGTTCATAGATTGCAGGGTGACCAATGTTAATTGTGTCATAGGAGTGCTTGAAGTGGCTTCTCCCTTCAGAACATAAGATATTTTTGTGAATACTGGTATCAAGGGTCATGGAAATTTTTTTTTGGCATCAATTAGACTATTTTTAGCATGCACTGCCACCTCATATGCGTCAGGCAAGATATCCCCTCCCACAGAGATTATCATGACTGCGATATCTAGGTTAAAGGCCTTTAGATAGAACATGAATGCCATGGTGGTCTAAGATCGAGCATTCATGGAGATTCTTTGCTAGTTCTTATGGAATTTAGTGTTAAATTCACTCATTGCCTCATGCAGAGCTCTGTTGATGGTAACTAGTTGTTGCAGCAATGAGGAATGGTCTCCCTTCTCTAAGAAGTGTTCAAATAGGAACTCTTTGAGCTATTCCCAAGAGAGGATAGAGCCCAAATCCAAAGATCGATGCCAATCTTAGACTTTCCCTTTAAAAGATGCAGCCAGCTGTCTCAACATGACATTTTCCTCTTATATGTTATGTACCCTACATACCTCTACTATATCTTGAAGATGATTAAAACAGGTTTTGAAATCTTCTTTGGAGAATCTTGGAATAGCATTGAGCACATTAGCAATTATAGTAAGCCATACATCTAGGGGTGTGGGGTTGTACCAGACTACCACTGTCCCATGTTACGAAGTTCCTAGGAGTAGGGGATGGTACGTGAGCCATGGAGAAAAGATTCTTGTGAATCTGATATATACAGGTATTCTAATTTGGAAATTTAAGGCTCTAGGTGGAGTAGATAAAGTTCTAGATACTGGGCTATTACTTCTTACTCTATTTCTCCTTATAGGTGATAGAGAACCTATAAATCTTCTCCTCCTAGGGGTCAAGGTAGGTAACTAAGAGTACTAGAAGTGACCTCTCAAAGATGCTCTTGTTTGGACTTTGGGCATGAAAATTCTAGTTTCCTTCCTTAACTTGATTCAAGAAATATTTTTTACTTCTAATTAGGTGTTTGGAAAACTTCTGGTCCCACTGAGCATGCCAGAAAAGGAACTGTTGATCATCAAAGTTTGCGCTTCTCCGACAATCTTATGGGAAATTCAGTGAGTGGGGGAAAAATTGTGTCTCATTGAATACCTCTAAGATTTTTATAGAAAGTTATCTTTTCTTTGGGCATTTTGAGATAACAGGAGAAGGAAATGTAAAGATAAAAGATAAAAGTCGATGCACCAAAGCTTTTACAACATTTCAAACCCAAATCATTCCTATGAGTGATATAAATAGACACATAACACCACAACCCTTCATCGTTGGAAAGAGAATGAACAAGAAAAGCTAACTTCAAGCACAGTTCAAACATTCAAATCTTTCTAAAGGGAGTGTTCATTAAGGTCTGATCAAACATAAATACTTTTTACGATTATCAAAATAATATTTCAGAAATCACCTGAACTCTTCCTCCTAATACAAAATAGTATAATAAAATAACAACTTTTAGAAAAATAGAGAAGCCTAATGAAATAGTCCAATTTTCCTAAGCTACTACTGTACCATACAAGCATACAACATAGATATCCACTATTTAAACTATCTAGATCCAAATTGCAAGACACAATGTTTCATTCAAAACAATAATATAAAGAAAGAAAGCTTGAAAAAGGCCATACATGCACAGTCTCAACATATTCTCCTCAATAGTTTTTTCTTTTAATTATCAAATAAACTTTGAAATAGAGATCAGATGCCAATCCAACAATAATTTAAACCTCAAGGATAGATATAACATGCCAAATTAAAGTAGTTCTACAACTTGTTTCTGAAAAATAATTCTAAAAAAACCCTAAGAAAACCAAAGAAACCTTTCTCAGCCAAGAAACTGTGACTTGAATCCAACCCTTCATTGTGTAGTTGCCTTGGTTATATAGCCACCAGAAGAAGAAAGCACCGCCTCAATAATTGCTTCTAGATTTTTTCACTTGATAGCTCACAATCTAATCATGGATCCTTGGTTATGCCACAAATATTTTCGCTCATTAATTCTCAGCTATTGCATTAATGTCTCTTAGATATTTAGCAAAGATAGAGGCTCATAGACAATCAAATCCTAGAAATAATAGCTTGGAAAGAGGTCTTGTTGATCCATCACTTCATCCTTAAGCACCAACTTAGAGCTTCCCCATAAAAAAAAAGGAAGAAGGCCATCTAGCTTTGACAAACTCCCAAAACATATTACTCTATAGGAAATGCAAACTGCCTGCAGTGAAGAGGTGATGTGTCAACTAGGTAGAATCCTCTTAGCTCATGAATATAGCTCCTAAGGTAATTCTTGATGAGTCAACATGTGTTCCAAACTTTCTCCTGAAAGGAAGATGAGAGATGAAGGTTGTGCAACCACCACATGGCGCATTGAGCACCTTTCTGATAATTCTCCTCAAGCATGGGTGCACCCAAAGCTGAGAACCTTTACACAAGCCGAATCAAAATGACTAAGGCATAAACTCTTCACAAATTTCATCAAAAATCAGTAAAATTTTGCATTTTCATCTTAGATTTGCATCAAAAAATGATAAAAAAGCATAAAATTCAACCCAAACATTCAGAGAATTTTCAAAAAAATAGTACTTGGACTCATTCACCACCTTGGGTGAATCAGTCCCTCTGCATATTTTTCACTACATTTTTTGGCATTTACAATTCATTTTTGAGTCTCTATTTTCTATTATTATCTCTTTCCTTCAGTCTATAGACTTTTTGTTTCATTGCATTTAGCTTAAATTCATTCAACTTATGCATTGATCAAAATAAAAATTGCATTTACAATATTTTTGCATAGTTTAGAATCTAGAATTTACATTATGGATGTGTTTTAAAAATATTTATATGTGATTAAAATCCTTAGTGGATGTGTCAAGTTGTGCTTTTAGAAATGAACCTAATGACATTGAACTCACTTATGCTCACTCAACTCCTAATGCATATCCTCCTCATGATGTTGACATCATTCGAGAAGATGATGATAGCATGAATTGGTTCCTAAATGATTGTCTTAACAACCTTGAAGCTAATGCATCCTTCTATTCATCCATGAAATAACAAGATCTTCCTACAATACCACCTCTTGAGATGTTTGGTTACTTACATCCTAAATCAAAAGTTGTTCAACCTAAAGTAACAACCACTCTTATTAATCTTGAAGAAACATATGGAAAAGGATTCACAATATTGAGTAAACAAGGATATGATACAATAAGTAACCATGAAATTCATCAACTCTTAGATAAAATACCAATAGATGAAAACACAAAGGGATTAGGATAACAAGATCCCCCTCACAATAGAAAACCCCCTTGAGAATATATAAGGCTCCGAAGTGATGATATTGTGATCTTATATTCCCCTCCCGATCTGAATGTCCTTCTTCCTAAGGAACAACCAATGACTCATAACAATGACAAGCATAAGGATAGGACCAGCTCAAGAGCTCCCACCCTAATCCCATATAGAGAATTTGGTGAATCTAGCAAATGCAAGAGGCCTTACAAATTACAAAAAATTACAACCCCTTCATCCACCACCTAAAAATGAAAGGAAATTACAAATACTTCTCTACAAGGGACTGATAACATTACCACATATGAATAGATTAGTTCTATATCCTAAAGATGCACAAGTCCCACATTGTGCATATCATCAAATTCTTAGACACAGTACTGATGAATGTCACACATTCCAATTGATACTGAAAAACTTTCACTTTGATGACAATGATTTCCATCGCATGATTGCATATCTTAATATTGTTTCACCCCTTGTCATGTAACAAATGTAGAACATTTTATTCTCACTATTACATGACCTTTCCCATCACCTACCTCAATTCATCCTTTTTTCGCACTTAGTGGGCACAAGAAATTGATAGCCTTTCCCTAGTAATGCATTTTTTAGTGTCCCTTACCTTCATTGTTCATCTTCCACTTATACAAACCGATATTGGGAGGTGGATGACATACTCATAGGTTGACTCACACTTTCCATACTAGTCTTTTTCTTTATTTATTTTTCATTTTCTTTTTGTTTGTGATTGATGTGATCCCTTGTAACATTTTGTTTGATGTTATCTCTCTTCATGAAATTCCTCTATTTGTACTTTGATTCTTCTCTATGTTGTGTATATCTTTCACTTTTTTATCTTTATATCTTTTTCCTTTTCCTTTTGGGGATGATGCAAGGCATCGAGACATAATATGTCTCTTCCATGTTGATCCAAAAGGCTTTTTATTTTCTTTCACCCTTTTGTTTATCTTTCTCATTTTTCTTCTGTTTTCCTTTTGGGGATGATGCAAGGCATCGAGACATCCTATGTCTCTTTAATGCTAACCTAAAAGGCTCTCTTTTTATTTTTCCTTTTCATTTTCTCTTTTCTTTTTTTTTTCTTTTCTTTTGGGGATGATGCAAGGCATTGAGATAGTCGTGTTTCTTCTATGTTGACCCAAAACAAATTCTTTGTCTTCCCCTTCTTTGTGTCATTCTTCTAGTTCTATGTGTATTTGGGGGATGATGATAGTTCTGATCTCTCTAAAAATCATTGTATCAAAGAACATACTAACCCATAATCCATAGATCCCTTATGTGTTTGGTGTTTTCATTTTGGGGGAAACCCCTTTCTTTTCTTTTTCTTTTACATGATGTACCTTTACTTGGAAACATATGACTTGGCATAGGGCTTTCCAAGTTGGCTCTCATGTCTTCCTTCTTATTTGCATTTTTCATTTGCTACTTTAAAGTAATTCCTCACAATATGGTGTTTAGCAATTTTTTTAAAGTGGTGGCATACATTGGCATTATTCTTTTTCATTTTCCTTTTTCTCAGTTCTTGGTGCACCCTTCTTACTTCATAAGATGTGTTTGTCACTTTGTGGATGACATTGGGTGTAATTTCCTAGAAGTTTGATCTCTTAGTAGATTATATTCCTCTTAGTAGCTTGATTTGATGCATTGCATCCCCTAAGTTGTGAATTCTCTATTCTCTTATTGGTCCTTTCTTGGATACATTAGCCACATTGTTCCCTAAGCTAAAGACCTCACATGAACTAAGCAAGACTCCTTTAAAAATTCTTTGCATGTTGCATTTTTCATTTGTTGTTATATGGAAAACTTGCATAACACAACTTGCATGCCTATAGTGTCATCATGTTTGTTCATGATCTCTAAGCATATTAAGTTTTGATTGCCTCATGAAGCTCAAAAATCCATTTTGTCTAGCGCCTTATTAAATTTATCAAGAGGTATAACTTTGGTATGGTTGAGTGGAAAGCCCAATTCAAGGCATGACTTTCCCCATAGCCACTTGCATGTGTGTGAGTGCATACCAACCATGAGTGTGTGTTTCTCACCTTTTATGACTTCTCAACTGGCAAAAAGCCAGAAGTCTTGTCGCCTAAAAGTGAGTATGTGTTTTTCGAACAAACAACCTAGATCTGATCCACATCAAGATGGACAAATGGTTAAAGCTTGATGTGATTCTTTTTATCTCACTCTTTTCTCTTTTTTTCTTTGGTAGTGTATGCTTGGCCTTGCATTACTCTTTACATCATTCTTATGTGCTTTCCTTTGTGCTCACGTTAGTTTGTTTTGGGATCTTGATCCTAGGGGCTCGATCACCCCTCTAGATCATTATCATCTCATCTTGCTAGAATTGGTCCATTGGAACCCCTCTTGATGCATGTTTGTCTACTTTAGTGTGATTTTTAAGTAGGTTCATCCTCTCACTAAAGTGGGGGCTAAATGGAGTCACCAAAAAAGTAACCCTTCTACTTTTTCTAACTTGTTTGCGACCTCCTGGTGATTTTGGCTTAATGTTGCCTTGATTTAGTGTTGCAATGTTGATAACACATTCAAATTAGGTCTTGGGCCCTTGTGAACTAATGGTATTTTAATGGTTCCTTGCAAAAGTGTTGTGAAGTAACACACTTTCACACTTTTCTAAGGTTTTATCAAATAAGCTAAGAATTTTAGTCATAATCAGCTTTAATCTTGCCTTATTTGGAATTTTGTAAAGTGTTGTAATACACTTTCACATTCCTGTAGTATTTTCATTAATAATTGGGATTTCTTATGCTTTAATTGACCCTATTTTGCATCCCCAAGCCTCATGTATTGCATATTTTTGAGGATAATCTCGACACCAATCATTTCCCAATCATAATTCAAGTGTTTCTAGCTTGTGTGGCCTAGATTTAGTATATGGGGCTCATTTTACACCTTGGGTGAATGAGTCCCACCTAGGTATTTTTGGCCCCAATGTAGGTTTCACACTTTTCTAGGCATTTTTTTATTTTTGGTCCAATACATTATGTGTGTTGGGACTCATTCACCACCTTGGGTGAATGAGTCCCATGTGACCAAAATTCAAATTTAATTCAAAATTTCAGTGGTATTTTATTCTGTTAGATTTGATGTCAGCTTGTAGTGTTGTAATTTCAAGAATTTTTATATAATTGAGTATAAATACAAGGTTCTTTCACTCATATTCTCACCTAGAAAATTTTACAAGCATTCAAGAGTTCTCAAGAGCATTTAAGCAGTCGCAAGAGCATTCAAGGAATTTCAAAGGAATATTATCAATCATTCAAGAGCATTCTTCAAGTTGTAATCATCATGTCAAAGATTGCACTCTTCATGTTTATTATTGTTCCAACATTTGTGATGTAGAGTTCATGATCCTATGGACAGGAAAAAAGTAACCCTTTTACTCTTTCTTGTTTTGTCCCTACTTGTACTTATTTGGCTTGATTTCACCTTGATTTAATGTTACATTGTGACCCACACATTCATATTAGGTCTTGAATCTTTATGAATCATTAAGACTTTATGGTGTCTTGTAAAGGTGTTATGAAGTGTTGTGATACATTTTCACACTTTTCTATACTCTTCTTATCATAATTCATCTATATACCCTCTTTCTATCACTTACCAAGTCTTTTTCTAAAGTGTTGTAAAGTCTTGTAACAAGTTTTCACACTTTTCTAGGCTTGTCATCAAAAAATACACCTTTCTTATCCTTTATTAGGCCTCTTTATGCACTTACAGGCCTCAATTAAGTGTATTTTTTAGTATGAATCTAAAAAACATCATAAAGACAATATAAGTTTTGACACCCATTTATATGCCTTGAGTGGGAACCATTCACCAAGGGTGGAAAATGAGTCCCTCTTGGCACAAAAATCAAAATTAATTCAAATTACTAGCAGTTTTTATTCCTAAACACCTAAGGTCAACCTCTGATGTTGTATTTTTAGTAAATTAGGGCATAATTTGTATAAATAAGTTATTTTCTATTCATCTTAACCCCCAATCATCTCATACGCTCATTCATCCATTCATTCAAGCATTCTAGTATTTCTCATCACTCAATCAAGCAATTATCAAGCATCTTGGAGAATCCATTAACATATCTTCAAAATTCATCATTAATGGTTTGGTAAGTTTATGAAATTGCATGTTGTTTACTTATCATTATCTTCATATATCCTTTTATTATCAAGGGTTTGATTATTAAAGTGGGGTTTGACCAAGGCAAACCCCTATACTCTAACCCTTAACCATTTTCCCCCTCTTTGCATGTGTGTTTGTAGATCTTGTAGTAAAAAATTTCAAGGAAAGAGGTGTTGAAAAGTGTTCAATAACTCATCTTAGTCATCAAAGTCAACACAACCCTAATTGGAGCTTGAAGATCTTTTCAGCCCATTTATTACAGATTAAGACCCGACAACCTGACAAATAGAAAAGTGCAAACCAGGCCCCAAGATTTGACCTTTTACTTTTTATAAATTTTTAGGTGCACTGATTTTCCAATAATGGTGAATGAGTCACACTATCAGGCCTAAAAATGTGTTTTCTGGAGTTTTGTGTTTCCAACATCCTGAAACCTATTCCAGCAAGTTTCACCAAAAATATGACTAATTTTCCATCCATGGTGAATGAGTCTGAGTGGTCATCAACATTGAATTTTGTAGCATTCTAAAACCTTCTCATATTTTCTTTCAACCTCCAGGTGCACCTCATTCAATTTCATTCAATTATGTTTTCATGTGTTCATGTTTCTAGTTCATGTTTGCATACAACACAATGTTCTCAAACACTTTGCATTTCTTAGTTTTTCATTCAATAATTGATCTATTTCATTAGAATTTTGTATTTATTTTATCTAATTTAGGCATATTACATCCACATCACATCAGTCTTTTAATGTGAAATTTTCATTTTGGCCCATTATTTCCCCTTTTACGTGAAAAACACTAGAAGGAGCATAAAGCAATTCGGTTTCCCAAAATATTTATCTACATTTTGGTGAACCCAACTTTAGAGAAATTTTACTTCTGATTTCAAGTGCATTTTCATCCTATTTTTATCTTGCATCAACATTCCATTAGATTTTTAATTATTTTTCATCCTAGGGTTTTAAAAATTGCATTAGTGAAAACATCATATAGCTTTCACTTTTTGTATTTCAAATCATTTAAAAACATTTCATTTCTGTATTTTCATTATAATTTTGCATAACACAATCTAAAAAACATCAAATTGCATTTAAATTTTTTGAAAAAACTGAAAAAAAATTCATCCCTCGACTCATTTTCCACCTTGGGTGAATCAGTCTAGTTGCACATTCTAAATTGCATATTTTGGCATTTTCTAGGCATTTTCTACATTACAATTTTTTGCCATTACATTATGTCATACTTTTTGAATTTGTTTTTTTATTCTCTTTCTTGCATATTAATTTACTTTCATTCATTGTCATCATGGCATTTTTCTTTAATAAGTTTTGGATGTCATTAAAACCCTTAGTGGACATGCCAAATTATGCCTTTGGAACAAATCCTAATGACCTTGAGCTTCATCATGTTCCTTCAACTCCTCTTGAATGTCCTCCTTGTGTTTTTGACATCATTGGAGAAGATGATGATAGCATTCATGAATAAGTTCTTAAATGAATGCCTTGACAAACTTGAAGCTAATGCATCCTTTTACCCATCCATGAAACAATCAGACCTTCCTACCATATCACCTCCTAATATGTTTGGTTACCTACATCTGGAAACAAATGAAGGACCTAAGTTCCCTCCAACAACTGGACCCAGTTCTTCTAAATAACCACCTCCTCAACCATTTTATGATCACAAAGTCACCAATACTCCAACCAACCTTGAAGAAACTTATGGAAAAGGTTTTACCATCTTAAGAAAACAAGGATGTGACACAACAACTAAGCATGTAACATTCATCAACTGTTAGAACAAAATGTAAAAGATGAAAAGACACTAGGGTTAGGATATCAAGATCCCCTTCATGACAACAAGCCTCCTTTTGAATATTGGAGACTTCAGGATGATGGCATAGTGATCTTTGATTCTTCTCCTAACTTGAATGTTCTCCTTCCACATGAACAACCCTTACATGATTCCAATGACAAGGATGCTAGGGTCCCAATGGGTCCTCTTCCTCCTTCAATCCATGAAAAAGGTGAATCTAGTAAACACAAATGACCCTACAAACTTAAAAAACAAAGTTTCCTCTCCATCCACCATCTGAATGTGAATAGAAACTCCAAATACTTTTAAATAGAGGTCTCATCCTATTACCACCTATGAATAGGTTGGTAATCCATCCTAAAGATTCCAATATACCTTATTGTAAATACCATCATGTTCTTGGACACCGAACCAATGAGTGTCAAACATTGAAGGAAATATTGAGTAAGTATCACTTTGATGACACTAACTGTTATCCTATCATCCCATAGTACACCACCATACACCTCTTCATGCAATAGCTATAGAATTTTCCATTCTCACTATTGCATGACCTTTCTCATCACCTATCTCAGCTCATTCTTGTCCTACACTAAGTGAGGGAAATAAATTTCTAGCCTTGTCCTAGTAATGCATTCGGAATTGTCCCCTAGCTATGTTATTCACCTTTTTCTTATACCAATTGAGATTGGGAGGCGGATGACTTGCTTGATGGTTGCCTTACATTTTCCTTACTAGTGTTTTTTTTACTTATATTTTTGAATGTACATGTGTGTATCGTATTCCCTCGTGATGTGATGTTTGATGTTCTCTCTTTCTTTGTAACACTCCTCTATTTGTACCTACATTCTTCTATATGTCATCTATTGCTTTCGCTTTTTCCCTTTTCATTTTCTTTTGTTTTGTGTTTTCCTTTTGGGGATGATGCGAAGCATTGAGATGCCCTATGTCTCTTCCATGTTGACCCAAATGATCCTTTTACTTTCTTTTTCACTTTTCTTTTGTGTTTTCCTTTTGAGAATGATGTAAGGCATTGAGACCATTATGTCTCTTTCATGTTGACCCAAAAAAAAAAATCATTTTCTTTCAGCTTGTGTTTTCCTTTCGGGGACGATGCAAAGCGTTGAGACATCCTATGTCTCTTCCATGTTGGCCAAAACGGAATTTATTTTTCTTTTGTTTTCACTCTCTTTGTGTCATTCTTCTAGTTCTATGTGTATTTGGGGAATGATAATAGTTATGATCTCTTTAATCAAAAAATTGGACCAAAGAACATACTGACCCCAAATCCATAGGTCCCTTATGTGTTTGGTGTATTCCTTTTTGGGGGCAACCCCTATTTCTTTTGCTTCTTTTCCTTTGCATGACACAGCCTTGACTTGGCATAAGGGTTTTCCAAGTTGGCTCTAATGTCCTATTTCTATTTGCATTTTTCATTTTTCTACTTTAAAGTAATTGCTCGCATAAGGGTATGTGCAGGATCATGATGGGCCAAAAAGTGGTGATATTATGGGTATGTGTAGGGTATGTCACTGACAACTTTGTTTTTAACCCAAAATTGATGAAACGAAAAGCATTTTTAAAGGATATTCTCAGCTTTCCACCAATATAAATTATACTTTAATACTTTGAATTTAATAAATAATTATTATTCATTTTCTATTTGAATTATGACTAAAGTCCTGATCGATAGGTTGATTGAAAAACACTTATAGCTTTCGAATGATATCACATTTTTTGATTCTAAAACATGTTTTACATTCTATACTTCACACACTATAGGATTAAAAAAAGAAAAATTAAATTTCATGAAGTTTGACCAAGTTAAGGTGGTCAGACATACAATTTTTTATTATTTTTAAAAGTTATAATAAAAAAAATCATAATTAATTATTTACTATGAAAAAAATTACAAAAAAAATATGCATCACATCCAAACATGATTCCTCTACTTATATCTAAAAGCTTATAAGAAAATATTATCATTTTATTGTGGTTAGGGTGGTCAGACAGGCACCTACTTCTCATTTTTTCCCTAAAATTTAAGTACTACTACATTGAAATCTCAAAATTTCGCCAAATAGATTTAAAAAAAAACCTAGTAGTTTAGAAACTAAATTCAATTTGCTACAAATTTTTTTCTTACATATTTTTGAAATAATATAGATAACTTAATCAAATTTTTACATCAAGTTCCCTAACTCTGATTATTCTAAAAATTTTGCCACTTAAGGGCCTATTTTTTCCATGATGATCTTGCACATACCCATAATGATGTGTAGAAATTCATTTAAGTGGGGGCATGTATTTCCATTATTCATCTTGTATTTTTATTTTTCTTAGTTCTTAGTGCAGCCTTGTTACTTCATACGATGCATTTGTCACTTTGTGGATGACATGGAGTATGATGTCCTTCATAAGCATGATCTATCTTAGAATATTACATTCCTCTTATTGGTCTGATGTGATACACTGCATCTCCTTAGTTGTGAATATTCTATTCTTTGATTAGTCCTCTACTGGATACATTAGACACAATGTTCCCTAAGTTAAGACCTCGCATGAACTAAGAAAGACTCATTTGAAAATTTCTTTGCATGTTGCATTTTGAATTTACATGGCCACCTTGCATAAAATAGCTTGAATTCATATGGTGCCATTGCATTTGTTCATGATCTCTAAGCATATGAAGCTTTGCTTGTCTCATGAAGCACAAAATGAAATTTTTCTTTGTGACACCTTATTAAAGTTACCAAGAGGTATAACTTTAGTATGGTTGAGCAGGAAAGCCCATCCCAAGGCATGAATTTTCACCATAGCCACCTTGTGGATTTCTCACCTCACGGACAACCAAAATTTTCATGGCCCCAGAGTGAGTATGGTTATGGATTTCTCACCCCATGGACAACTAGAATTTTTGTGGCCCCAGAGTGAGTATGCTTGTGGATATCTCACCCCATGGACAACCAAAAGTTTTATGGCCCCAGAGTGAGTATACTTGGGCCATCTCACCTAGCGGGCAATCATGAGTTTCTTTTCCCTAAACTGAGTATGCATTTCCTTTCCAACAAACAAGCCTCTATCTAATCCAAAATGAGTTGGACAAACAATCGAAGCTTGATCTAACTTTCCTTCATTCTTTTTCATCACTTTCATGTGTGTTTCTTATATGTGTGCAAACCTCCATGCCCTAACATTCACCATTTCTTCTTCTCTTCTTTTGTGTTTGTAGATTTAGGTCTATTGGAGGCTTGGAAATCATTGAAGATCAAGTTGCAAATTTATTCAAGTCTCCTTCTCATTCAACAAGTCAAAAGAATCAACAAAATCTCATTTTCATACCCATAAATAAGAGTTTCAGAAATGGACACTTCTAGGGAATCAAAGTGTAGATCAAAAGCTTCAGAATTCACCTTTGAAAATCCAAAAATTCAAAAGTGTCCCACCCAAGTTCAGTTTTTGGATTTTTACATTTTTAGATACCCTTTTGTCAAAAATGGGCTCTAGTACAGTTTGGCAGAAGTGGGACTAGTTCACCTAGAATGGTGAATGACTCCCTCTAGGCTTGAAAATCAGCATCAGTAGTGTTTCAAAAGCAATTTCTAGTCTCCTTCAAGTCTTCAAGTGCGCACTTTAAGTTTCATTCATTTCTATTTAGCTTTGCATTTGTTTCTAGTTCATTGTTACATTACACAATGTGTTTTCAAACACCACTTGTTTCTTAGGTTTTGCATATTTAATCAATTAATCTTATCAATTAGTTACATTTAGATCATTTCATTTAGTCTAAATAACATCACACATAACATAATTTGAATAAACCCTATAGCATTTTTGGCCCTACCTCTCTCCTTTTAGGTGAAAAACCCTAGAAGAGCTAGAGAAGTGCATAGGGGCCAAAACTAAATGGTTCAAAACCAAGTTCATACTCTCACTAAAGTGGGGGATAACGATGGACATGAAAAAAGTAACCCTTTTACTTTTTCTTGTTTTGTCCCTCCTTGTGCTTATTTGGCTTGATTTCACCTTGATTTAATGTTGCAATGTGACCAACGCATTCAACTTAGGTCTTGAATCTTTATGAATCATTAAAACTTTATGATGTCTTGTAATTTTTTTGTGAAGTGTTGTGATACATTTTCACACTTTTCTAGACTCTTCTTATCTTAATTAATCTATATACTTTATTTTCATCACTTACCAAGTCCTATTCTAATGTCTTGTAAAGTCTTGTAACAAACTTTCAAACTTTTCTAGGCTTGTCATCAACAAATAAACCTTTCTTATGCTTTATTTGGCCCCTTTATGCACTTACATGCCTTAATTAAGTGTATTTTTTAGTACGAAACCAACAAACATCATTAAATACAATATAATTTCCAAAGCCCATTCATATGCCTTCAGTAGGACCCATTCACCCAGGGTAGCAAATGAGTCCCTCTTGGCACAAAAACCAAAATTAATTCAAATTACTTAATGGTTTTTATTCCCAAAGACCTAAGGTTGGCTTGTGATGTATTTTCAAGAAATTAGAGCATAATTGTGTATGAATACATGATTTTCTATTCATCTTAACCCCCAATCATCTCATACACTAATTCATCCATTCATTCAAGCATTCTAGTATTTCTCATCACCCAATCAAGCAATTATCAAGCATCTTAGACCAGCCACTGACATATCTTCATACTTCATCATTAAGGGTTTGGTAAGTTTATGACATTACATGTTGTTTATTTATCACTCTCTTCATATTTCATTTCATTATCAATGGTTTGATTACCAAAGTGGGGTTTGACTAAGGCAAACCCCTATACTCTGACCCTTAACCATTTTTCCCCTCTTTGCATGTGTTTTTGTGGGTCTTGTAGGCATATTTTTCAAGGAGAGAGGTGTTGAAAAGTGGTCAATAAGTCATCTTAGTCATCAAAGTCAACACAACCCTAATTTGAGCTTCAAGACCTTTTTCAACCAGCTTTCTACAGATTTAGACTTGACAACCTGACTCTTAGAAAAATGTAGACCAAGACCCACATATTTGAACTTTGACTTTTCTAAAATTTATAGGGGAATTGATTCACCATCAATGTTGAATGATTCCCACTGTCAAGCCTGAAAAGGTGTTTTATGGAGTTTTGTGTTCTTGGCATGTCAAAACCTATTCTGACAGATTTTACCAAAAATAGGACTGAATCGCCATCTCTGGCGAATGAGTCCCAGTGGGAATAAACATTGAATTTGCAGCATTCTAGAACTTTCTTAGATTTTCTTTCAACCTCCAGGTGCACCTCATTCAGTTTCATTCAATTATGTTTTCATTTGTTCATGTTTCTAGTTCATTTTTGCATACAACACTATGTTTTCAAACACTTTGCATTTCTTAGTTTACATTCAATAATCGATCTATTTCATTAGTTTTTTGCATTTATTTTATCTCATTTAGTCATATTACATCCACATCACATGAATCTTTGAATGTGAACATTGTATTTTTTCCCATTCTTTCCCCTTTTAGGTGAAAAACCTTAGAAGGAGTAGAAAGCAATTAGGTTTTCCAAAATATTTGTCTATAGATCAAATCAAGTGTTTCAAGGAAGATCCATCTCCTTCACGCCAGATTCAAGAAGCACGTCCATTGTAGCCATTTCAAACATCATTGCAAAACCTTATTGCTAGTGTTTGGTGAGTTGTAACATTATCTTTTGTTCATTCATCATTCTCCTTTTATATTTACTTTCATTTCAAGGTTTACTTACCAACAAGGAGTTTTACCAAGGAAAACCCCTATTCACTAACCCCCACAAAAAAAATATCTCTTCTTGTGTGTGATTTGTAGGGCAAGGTTGCAGATTTACCAACAAGCCAAGTTGGAGAAAAGTTGTCAAGTCCTCAAAATCCCTAAAGTTGTCACCAAGCCTTGGAGAAGCTTGGAGAAGGTCTATAGGTGGCATTTTACAGTTTCAGATTTGAAAATCAGTCAAAAAGAGAAGAGTAGACCAAGAGCAGTAAAATCCAATTTAGAACTTCCAAAAAAGTAGAAGTGGACTAATTCACCATTATTGGAAAATGAGTACCACTGTACAGGCCTAACAAAGATTTTAACAAATCTAGATACCCTTTTGACTAAAATCTATGCCTACACATTTTCCCAGAAACTGGACTATTTTACCTAGCTTGGAAAATGAGTCCTAGTCAACATCAATAGCCAATTTTTGAGTGATCTAGACCTCCATTCTACCTTCTTCAATCTTCATGGTGTGCATTTTTAGTTTCATAGCTTCCTCTTATATTTTATTCATCTTTCTAGGTCATCTTTCATATCACATAGTGTTTTACAATTCATTGTTTTTTCCAAGTTTACACTTGGTGGTGAACCCCTCATTAGTTATCAATTAGTCTCTAGGACAACACTATTGCATGATTTCAGTCTCCTTTGCATTGAGATCTCTAAGGTTATCCTTGAGTGGAATCTCTTTGAAAGTGGGTGTGAATCCATCATCAGCATGAACAAAACAAAAAATCCAATTTATTTTAAGAAGTTCCAATAAGGTGCATTAAATGCATTATTAGTTGTCTCTTTTTCTTACTCATCAATTATTTTCAATGGTCTTTCTTCCTTACTTTTTTTTATCAATTATTATCAATTTTCGTTTTATTTATTTGTCCATATTGTAAAAATTTTGGGAATTTTTTTTAAGATCCAAATAGCTAAGGGTAAATTATATACGGTTGGTCCTAGACTATTGGTCGCTAATATCAATAACATATCTAATTTTTGGATGATAATATCTTGATGGGGTCTAATTAAATAAAAGTTCAACAATATAGCTCAAGAAAGGCTTAAATATTTATTTGGATACTTCAAGACATTAAATAAATGAGAATAAATCTAGTGCCATTTTCTTTAATACTCGTATCGATATCAGGGGAAAATAATTTTTTATTATTTGGGGATTCCCTTAACCACAAGTACTCTAAAAATATATCAAGGGAAAAGAATTATGTATATGCTTAACATGGATATTATTCATTAGAAATTTATATTTCTATCTTTTACAAAAAGATTGAATCTCTTAAAATCTATTATTTAGGCTCTACCTATATATAGGTTTATGGTTTTATCTTCTCCAAAAATATTTGTTAAGGATTTTTATTCCCTCTGTCTAAAATTTCTTTGGGACAAAAAATTTGAATCTTCAAAATAGAATTGAGTTAGTTGGTATCAAGTTTGTAGTCCTAAATGGAGTGGTGGACTTGGTAAAAAAATTTACATCCAATTCTAAATATTTAACAACCAAATAATGTTGGAGGTTTTCTATGTAATCACAAAATTTATGGCAATAAATTATTAATTCAAAACATTTAAGAGAAATTCCTAATATTCGGGTCCATTGCATAGTGTAATGGTTAAGTGGTGTCATTATTGTGGTCCCCAGGGTTCAAGTCTCCACTAGGCTATTATGATTGTAGAAACTATTCCTTTGTTGATCCAATGTGCTCACAGGCTTTACCCATAGTCCCATATTTGTGGCATGTCTAGTTCATAGCTCCAAGATTAAAAAGTGCTTAGGAACCAAAAATAAATCCTAATATGGATATTCCAACTTTATTTTTGGTAGGAAATAATTTTATGCTTTAAGATATGATAGAGATTGGAGATTCCTTGATAAAGGAAGGTTTATTATGGATTATTAAAAAGTTTCATAAATTTCTCTTTTGGAAGGATTCTTGGGATATTTATCCTCCAATCCTTTCAACTTCCCCCAACTCCAACCCTTAAGTGTAATCTTACAAGTAGAAAGGTGGTATAAGATTAGGTTTTTAAGTATTATATTCAATTTAGAAAATCCTTAATATGTCATTGGAAGAACACTATTTGTTTTCATAAAGGAGTATCTTCTATATCTTGACATTCTCTTGCATATATTATAGATGATATGCCCTATAGTTTTCTTGAGGAATCAAATGTACTTTCTTGGTGAATTGACTCTAAATAAATTTATTTAGCTATTCCTAGCTATCAATATCTTGAATAAAAGAAAGGTATGAATAGATTTATTCCCTTCTTAAGAATATTTTTAACCAAAATTAATTGGTCCAAATTTGATATTTTTATTTGGTAATTAAGTTAGAAAAAATCCCTCACTTGGGATAATATAATGATGAGATGATTTCTTAGCCCATCTAAACATGTGCTTTGTGTGGCATCAATGAAGAAAATTGTCCTCATCTTTTGTTTCAATGTTACTTTTCCTTAGAATTCTAGAAATTATAGTAGAGAGTTTGAAAAATTCATAACATTCATACCTCTTATTTATTTTGAGTTTTGGGCTAGCCTAGGGTGTCCACCTACATCAATTATTTTCTTATTATTTCTTGGGATCTTCATTTTTTTTAATTCTCTACTAGATTTGGTTAGAGAGAAATATATGAACTTTCGAAGAGCATCAAAATCTTCTAACTCAAGTTTGGTAGAAGATAAATATTTATGTCAAGGAGGCTATCAAGGAAAAGTGTATCCTTCAAATATCTCTCACCTC
This sequence comes from Sequoia sempervirens, assembly GCA_007258455.2. Taxonomy (NCBI): domain Eukaryota; kingdom Viridiplantae; phylum Streptophyta; class Pinopsida; order Cupressales; family Cupressaceae; genus Sequoia; species Sequoia sempervirens. The sequence goes on from VDFB02271358.1 coordinate 48,498,049, forward strand.
TCAATTCTCATATTTCTCATTAATTAGGGTTGTCCAAGTCTTGAACTAGCCTTACTCACAATGTTGTTTGGGTGAATATTTTTAAGAAGGTGATCAAGATTGCTAAATGGTACCTCCCCTTCTAGGTTTCTTCAAAATAAATATGGATGGATCATGGAGTAGCCAAGGGACATATAAGATTGGTTGAATAGGTGATGATAGAGAATGTTTGACTCATTTATTTTTTCATACTTATATGGAATGCTTTACCAATAATCAAATGGAAGCTAATATTTTTCTTCTAGGTTTGACTAATGATTGTGAATTGGGATTGAAAATTTTTATTTTTGAGATGGACTTCATGACTTTGGTGGCTCTTTAGAATTAGGGAATGTTAAATAAGGTTTCTTAAAAAATGGGTTCTCTAAATGGAGTCTTGATGCGTTGCCCTTACCAACATCACTTAGAAGTCACAAGTAAATAGTTCAATCTTGACAAAACATCATAAAGAAACAAAACCTCTTGCTCTTTTAAGAAACTCAATGATTAATCATACTCCAATTCTAATTGCCCTTGGATGACTGACCTCCTAAAAAGCCTCAATTCTTCATCCCTACTAATATTACCTAAATAAGCTAATACTAAGGAAAACATTTATGCTCATAGAAATAAATTTATGTGAACAAACCATCCATAAAATATGAATAATAAATTTGAATAAAAATCATATAATGAAACCTTAATATAACATTAAATAAAACCCAAATTTTATTAGTTAGATAAATAGTTTGTTTTCTCTTTTAGAAAAAAAATTTCATTAATTTTGACTTTTTAAAAGCTCAAGGAATGGAGAAAAGCAGGCGAATGAATGCAGTGTGGCAATTGCTACAACAATTCAAACAGAGCATGACCGTTTCTATACATTATCCCTTTCACAGCATTATGAAGTTACAGAAAAAATGAGCCATGCGATTTAATATGAAGTTACAGATGTATCCATTTTCCGAGTAGTCTAATTTTTGATGGGACCAAGAGTATAATCATATGTGAAGAATTGATTTGAGTCTGTCTTGCCCATCAACTTCCTAGAACTTTCAAAGCATATCTTCATATCTTGTGTAGAAAGAAAAGAGTTCAATTAGATGACATTTTTATTTCTGATGCAAATAGAAATAAAATTGATAAAAAAGTTGATTTAGGATTCTTTTTGGGTCATTTCAGTGGCTTTAACGTACTACGAGGTTAACTTTCCTTTTCAAATGATAAAAAATATATGGATTGTTTATTTAAAGCTGATTATTTATGTGGAGATTGATTCTTCATCCATATTTTTAATGGAAAGTCAATGGGTTATATAAAGAATGGTGGATTTAATGGTGGATTTAATATGTCTCGTAATTTATGTGGAGATTACTTTTTTAGTGTAAATTTGATTATTTATGTGGAGATTAATAATTTATAGAAAGTAAGTTTTATCAATATTATTTATTAATAATTAGGAATAATTATATGTAAATTAGTAATTTATTAAAAGTATTTTTTTATTAAAAAGTATTTTTTATAAATATTATTTATTTATAGTCAAATTGTTTATGTGAGAAATGAATTAAAAATATTAATGGAAAAATGTTATCATTTAAAAATGTGAAGGACAACTTTAAATGATTAATTGTTACAAAAATAAATAAATTACAAAAGCAATATTCATTGTCAAATTTATGTCTTGATTATATCTTGAACAACAACAACATAAATACTGATTTTCTACAACATCAGTTTAAACAACAACAATCCATACATTACGATTGTACTTTTATATACTAGTCATTCATATTGTATCCCAGTTTCAAATAATTTGAAGTCTCATTTATTTAAATATAATATATTTTTATTTATACTAAGATTTATGTTAACATCTTAAAAACACTTTTGAAGAAATAACTATCATAAAAATATTATTTGATATACTGAACCACTATCAAATTTAAAAATATCTTACTTTTATAAAAAAAAAGAGCATTCCTTGCATCTAAATGATACTTTCGTAAACACATCACTTAATGCAAATTTAATAAGTTTTTCTAATTTAATAAAAAACATAAAAATCTAAAATATTTCTATATTAAAGGTGCGAGTAAAAGTTCAAACGGTTAAAAGCTTTTATTTGGGAACGAAATTTCGTGGAAAACTTGGAATACAAGTGCTCACCGTCCAAATCCTGTGGACCGAATTATTCGGAAGAGAAGCTTTTGACATGTTATAGAAACTCCATTGCTACATAATGAAATGCTTGGTTTGCGAGATTTTAGCAAATACAAAAGTCCATGTTAAAGTGGGTAAAACGGTTTTAGTCATAGAGAAAAGTTAATTTGAATTTTAAGGTTTTTAGCCACACATGAAATAAAAGAAGACAAATATGTTACGGAATTAATTAGAATCTCTTAATAAGAGTTTTTAATTTTTAGATTGTAAATTTGAATGAATGATCTAGGATGGGGTTCAAAATTAATTCACCAACTTAAGATTTTTTTGTGTCACTTCTCAGTCATCTAAAGTTTTTAAATTCTCATCAATCTAATTTTTTATTGTCATATATTTATTTGTTTTATTGGTTATAGTCAAATATTATCTATCTTAATGGAGACAAGTTAATTTGATGGATTTTGGGATCTTATGAAGCTTACTTTCATGAAAAACAAATATGTTAGGGAATTAATTATAGTCTCTTAATAGGAGTTCCTAATTTTTAGATTGAAGATTTGAATGTGTGTCTTTAGGGTGGGGTTCAAAATTACTCCACCAACTAAAGATTTTTTTGTACCGCTTGTCAGTCATCTAAAAATTTTAAATTCTCAACAATCAATTTTTTTGTTATATATTTATTTGTTCTATTGAATTGAATAAATTTGGACGCCTAAATTATAGTACAAAGTTTGGGGGACCATCCGCTTTAAAATATTCTTGAACAATCTCTAGAACACCCACTAATTTTTTTGAGAAAATCCATAAATGAGACCCATCATTAAAAGTACTATTAATTATTCAATTATCTCTAAGAAAAACCACTGAAATTTTTGAGAAAATCCATTGATGAGACCTCACCATTAAAAGCATTAATTATTTGACAATTGAATGAATCAATGTTTAAATCGTGAGGAGAGGCCTAATACGAGCGGAATTCTTACTCTAATACGTTTCTCATTGTTTTCTCAATGGATCGGACTGGACCTTACCTGTAGTGAACCAAGGAAAACAGCATTTCTAATGCTATAAATTAACAAGCATGGTTGAAGCTTCCATTGATTCAAAAGCTTGTAGAAATTGTGCTGAGATGGCTTCTGTTAACTACCCCATTTCCAAATATTATCAGTTGAAGGTTGTTAACACAGAAGTTATAGTGCCTGCTCTTCCAATGCAGCAGCACATCCTTCCTCTGTCAAATCTAGATCTCACTATTCCTCCAGTTTCTGTGCATGTGTTTTTCTGCTATAAAAATCCCTTTCGTAAGACTTTTGCATCAGCACTGCCTCATCTGAAGACTTCCCTATCGAGGGTGTTGGTGTCCTATTATGTTTTTGCAGGAAGATTGATTACAGATAGTATTGGCCTACCAAAGGTCCATTGCAATAATAAGGGAGTTCGTTTAACCCAAGCTTATGCTGCAGCTGCTCTTTCTGAGTTGAGTTTATACAACCCTGATGAGTCCGTGCAGGGGAAGCTTGTTCCTTTACTTTCAAAGCCCTTTCAAGAAGATGGAAGTCCTGTCTTTGGTGTTCAGGTAAGAGATCTTATAGAGCACATAATTATTTCCACTTGTGCTGTTCTCTACATAGCAATCTTAACGATATTTGGTATTTTCAGGTTACAGAGTTTAGCTGTGGAGGTATTGTTGTTGGCTGCACATTCGACCACAGAATTGGAGGTTACATGTTTTTCATAAGTTGGGCAAACCTTACCAGAAATGACTCAACTGTGTCTCCGAATCCAAGCATTACACGCTCCATATTATGCCCTCGAGATTCCCTTGCTTACTGTGCTGAAATTGAGAATATGTATGTGAGGCATGCTGCACAAGAATCTGGCCAAGAAAATCCTCACCCACCTCTAGCAAGTAGAATTTACTATCTAGATGTCAAGAACATTATGGATCTCCAATTAAATGCAAATAAAGATGGTAACAGTTACACAAAATTAGAGGTATTCAGTGCTTACTTGTGGAAGCTGCTGATATGCACCCAGAATGTCAATGACAGTCTAAATTGTAAAATAGGAATAGTTGTAGATGGCCGCCCACGCTTACGCGAGATTGGGATTTCTCCTAGTTACTTTGGCAATGTTATAATCTTGCCCTTTGCTGAATCTAATGCTCATTATATAAAAAGAAAACCACTTTCATTGAGTGCGGGGTTAATTCATGATGCCATACAAAGTGCAGCAAATGAGGAGCATTTTCAAAGCTTAATTGACTTCGTGGAGACTCTAAAGCCAACTCCTGCCTTAGCCAAGATTTACTGTAGAGCAGATGACATGCAGTCATCCGGACCTGCAGCTTTGGTTTCTTCTGGACTGCGGTTTCCTTTGTATGAGGTTGATTATGGATGGGGAAAGCCTATGTTTGCAAGCTACCATTTCCCTTGGGGTTGTGAAGCAGGCTATGTCATGCCAACTCAGAGCCCTGCAGGAGACGGTAGCTGGATGGTATACATGCATCTTCCTCTCAAACAGTTAAATGCGATTGAATCTGATCCCAATCGCATTCTACATCCAATGGCAAAAATTTCTTACGTTTAGCTTAGGAATATCATAGGAAGGAAAGCACATATCTAAGTAGGTATATGCTTCAGGCATTGTACCTAAAATTTTATACAAATAAGTGTTAGGGAGATCATTTTGTACATCCAACACTGAAATGTGTTCGTGTTTTGTGATGAATTTCAAATTTTGAATTTAACAATAGTGTTAGCTGTAAAAATCTGGTAATTTTATCTTTTCTTAATCCTAGCACTTGTGGATAGAATATTATATATATATGTTAATATGTTAGAGAGTATGTGTCTATGTATGGATGCACAACAAATTCTAGTTATGTGTGGCTGGATTAAACAATTAATAATAAGTGCTAAAAATAGAATGAAATAAGCTTAGACAAATCTAGATTTTTTCTTTAAATAAATTAAGTATTATCTCATTATGAAATACTTGCATACACATAAATGAAGGGAGAAATGTTGATACTTGATTGGTGGATAGTGATAAATATAAATAGAGGAGAAATATTGTTGAAGAACAACACGTGACTATCACCATAACAACTCCACCAATAACTACTACCACAACCATTATGTAAACATGTGGTGGAAAATGTAATAATCTAATTGTAATGCTAACATGCCCCCCTTATTACATTGACCCTATAAATATATCATCAGAAACTTAAATTTTACCTTGCCAAATTTGCCAAATGACTCCCTCTTCAAGCTTACATAACAAAACTTTCTAATTATATAAATACACATTCATGAGAATATATCTCCATGAAGAAAAAATCGTGAATGAGGTGGAACTCCATCAAGTTGCCACATGACCCTTAGAAGGGTGTAGCTTCAATTTAAATTCTTGAGTTCTTGGACTACCATTTTCTCAAACTCCAAAATCACAAATTCCTGAGTTATTCAACAACAATCCATATTGAGCTATGATAGAGCTCAATCAAGTTGTCTGATGACCATCGAAAGGGTATAACTCTTGATCACGATATTGTAAACTCGTTGCACACCAATCTAATATATTGAGCTTCAAAATTTGAATTAACAATAGTGTTAGGTGTAAAAATTTGGTAATTTTATCTTTTATTAATACTAGCACTTGCATTGAAAGGAGGTTCAAGGATTACATCGATAGAAAACTATATGTATGTTAATATGTTAGAGAGTATGTTTTTTTGCATAGATGTGCTACAAATTCTAGTTGTGTGTGGCTAGATTAAACAATTAATAATTGCTAAATAATGGGATGAAATAAGCTTAGAAAAATCTATATTTTTTCTTGAAATAAATTAAGTATTATTTGATTATGAAATGTTTGCATACACATAGATGAATGGAGAAATATTGATACTTCATTAGTGGATAGTGATAAATATAAATATAGGAGAAATACTCTTGAAGAACAAAATGTGACTATCACCATAACAACTCCACCAATAACTATTACGAGAACCATTATGTAAACATGTGATGAAAATGTAATAATATAATTGCTATGCTAGCATTCCCCCTTATTACATTCACACTATAAATATATCATCGAAAACTTAAATTTTACCTTGCCAAAGGACTCCCTCTTAAAGTTTACATAACAAAACTTGCTAATTATATAAATAGACATTCATGAGAACATATTTCCAAGAAGAAAAATATTGAATGAGGTGGAACTCCATCAAGCTGCTACATGACCATTAGAAGGGTGTAGCTTCAATTTGAATACCTGAGTTCTTGGACTACTATTTTCTTGAACTGCAAAATCATAAATTCTTGAATTATTGAACAACAATCCATATTGAGTTGTGATCGAGCTCGATCAAGTTGTCTGATGACCATTGAAAGGGTATAATTCTTGATAACGATATTGTAAAATCTTTGGACACAAATCTAATATATTGAGCTTCAACACAAAATACCTTACCTATCTCCAAAAATCAAACTTCACAATATATGTATTTTTCAAATCTATCAACAACAAAAATGAAAGCAATAAAGGTAGAAAGAAAACATGCTTCTCATGGAAAGCACCATCTCACACCTACATATTGCTTCATCAGTGAGAGAATGATATTGTCCCAGCGACAAAAAGTGAACTTATGGAGATTTCTCGGCAAGACATAATGTGTCTACGGGATGTCTCCCTGATAGGAGAATGTTATAGCAACCCATGTGAAATGAAAGAATACATATCGGTGAAACACGGTGTAATTTGTGAGGCATCTTCCCAACATCACAAGGTCACGACAAAGCAAATGAGACAAAAGGATACTTTTTGGTGTAACATTGAGGATCAGTATGACTACAGGAAGGTCTTGGTGACAATGAGCATTGGCAAAAGGAGGTCTACCCAATAGATTGAGGTCCCACCGAAGGTTCAAGCTTGGCGATAATTTTTCCTTCGGCGGGAGGTCTAGGTGATTAGCATGAGTCTCGCCGAAAGGTTGCCCTTCAGTGTAACATAGCAGGCTCAAGAAGAGTGTTTTGCATTCTCCCAAAGGTCTCACTGATTGAGAGAGGTCTCAGAGAAATGGAATGGAATCAGCATAATATTTTTGTTCGTCATGAGGTCTGGCCAAAGCTTGAAGGTCTCACCGATATGAAATGAAGGTTTCAGTGAGAGGGAATTCCTTCAGGGTGATATCTCCCCGACTTTTGGAGGTTTTGCCGAAGGGTTCCCCTTAGCTATAATGTCTTGGCAAAGGGAGCTAGTCTCGCCAACATGGAATGGTGGTCCCAGCTGATGGAGTCTCGGTGGAAAATTTGAGTTCGGTGAGATGTCTCATTGACCAAGCAGGCTCTTTCTGAAAGAAAGTTCAGCTCAACAGGATCTCACCACCTTCGAAAAAAGGTTTCAATGAAGAGGAAGGGTATTGCTAATAAGAGTGAGCTCAAGGAGAATGAATGGGGTTCGCTTCAAGGTCATAGCAACAAGCGATGGTACAACCGACACGATTTCTCCCTTCGGTGTGATGAAGTGCACCCGATATAAGGTCTCGGCGACGTGGGGATCTCTTGGCGATGGAGTCAAGTGAGTTTGGGATGATGTCTGGCCAAAGCTCAGAGGTCTCCTCGACATAAAAATGAGCTCGCCAAAGGGATTCTAAGTCTCGCCGTGACATCCCACCGAAGAGAAGTCTTGCTGAGAATGAAGGCGCTTGAGTTCGGGGAGAAAAGAAGAGGTCGCCATGAAGTCTCATCGACCCGGTAGGTTTTACTGATAGAGAATGCACTCGCCACAGGAAAAAAGGCTCACTGAGAGTTCATGCCAACTAGCGACTGTCTTGCCGATAGCCTTTTTGGTATCGATATGAATTTTGCAACTTGCTAAAAGGTCTTACCAATGGTCACATATCATGCTGATGGCTACTAAGAGAGACATAATCACACTAGGGCAACACAATGAGTGTCTCATCGACGTACGATGCCATTTGAACTACCCTTGACCACCTAAATATCTTGTGTGGCATATGTCTAACCAATCAAGAGGAGCTAGGAGGGCTGACCAGCGGCAGTTTGACCAATTGACCACCCCTGTGGAGAATATCTAGAGGATGCGAATGACATGCACTCATACTGAGATCATGAGTTGATGGATCAACTTGGGAATGATGGTGTTCAAATCTAAAGGGAAGCCCAATGCTCTACTTCCAGAGACAGTCAACGGGCAGGGAAGTCTAAAACATGAAGGAGGCCTGAAGAACGAAGAAACTATGACTCACAGGGACAATTGTAGTGACCACTGGCAAAGAAAGATTAGTATTAATGGTAATACTTTGGAGCATTCAAGGTGGCCCCGATGGAGTTCAAAGGTGGACACAAAGGCCTGAAGTAAATGTGGCAGCTACAAAAGATCTAAGATCATCCCCAAAACAATCTTTCAGCAACATGAACAGAAGGGATTCGCATTGAATGCAACATGGACTCTCTTCAAATGATCAGAGGGCCGACCCTCCTGAGAGAAGATATTTTGTAAACCCTAATGTAGGGGACAACACATTCTTTTTGGTACATTTTGTATATATGGCATCCTTGCCTCTTTGTAAAGGGGTTAGAAGGGGAATAGAAGAATCTATCAGAAAACAAAAAGTAGAAGTGGTAGAAGAGTTAGAAAAAGATAGGGAGTTAACTAGTTAATAGGAGGAGGATAGAGTAGATGTATCTTTCTAGCTCTCTTAGTGTAAATGGGAACAGTCTGAAGATATGGATTCTCTGTACACTGGTGATTGTGCCAGTTTTTTAAATATTGATTATCTATTTCACTAAAAGTGGAAGCAATCAGAGTTTAATCTACTTCACATTGTGTTATTGAATGGTGTTTGTCTGAAGTTAATCATTTGATTTGAGAAGCTCTCAAGGAATGAAGTTTTATTTTATGTTTTGTTTGAATGGTGGCTTGCAATTCGCTATCAAATCAGCATTGTGAATGAATGAAACTATGTGTTAGTCACAAGTTAATTTTGTTCTATAGTTTTAGTTAGGAATTCCTTGAAAGGAAACAAGTTTGGTTAAGTTGGATGAATTATTGTTCTTTTTAGTACCAAAGCCTTGATCTATCTTTTGTTGTTTCTTTAAAACCCTAGCTAAAGTAGGTTTAAGTTTATGTTTGATCTTAGAACAATCCACAAGCTCAACACCAGCGGGCCCCCTTGAATATTGATGTTACATTGACCATTGAGCAACATCAACACAATTGAGAACCAACTACAAAGACCTTGGGAGCTAAGATATCCATGTGTTGTCTTTCTCTTTCAGAGAAATAGAATAGCAATATTTTGTTTAACTATTCTCATGCTACTTGGACCACCAACAGGAGGTGGCGCTAGAAGGAGGGCCTGAGAGAGAAAGCTAGATAAATTTGGGTCATCCTCCTTAGAAAGGCCCTACAAAGTTCTTTGATTAGCTGAAAATCCACCACCTTTGATAGAACTCAAGACCCCAATAAGACGCAAGAATCACAAGGCTAGCACAACCATCATACCACCCTTGTTAGCTCCGCTCACTCCACTAGGTTTTTCACCAATACCCTAGTGGATTCCTATCAATCCATCACCAAATCCATCTCAATTTCCATTACAGCTGATTCAACCCATCCAATAGCTGGCTCAACCACCACCACCACCACCAATGGCGTTCTTTCAGAATAATCCCTCTCCATTGGGGACTATTCCTAGAGGTTTTCATGATATGCCTAAGAATCCTGAGAAATTTTGTCCTAAGCACATTCATGGTGAATCAAGGAGTGTTGAAGAGCACATACAATATTTTAAGGATGATTGTACCAGGGCTCAGATAGCTCACCATGATGTAGTTTGTAAGTTGTTTCCTTATTCCCTAGGGGATATGGCATACAACTAGTATCTAAATCTTCCTCAGCATTCTATTCTGAGCTGGATAGATCTAGAGAATGCTTTCATCAATCATTTCAGAATCTATGTGGATCTAGCCATTTTGTTCCACCAATTTGCTACTATCGAGAAGGAGCCAGGTGAACCTTTGCCCTTATTTAACACCAGGTTTCAAAGAATGTATAGGAGACTACAAGACGCCTATCTAGTTGCTAAGAATAGTGCCATTCAAGCATACTTTAGAGTCATAGACCCTTTGATTGGCTTGTTCCTACAAAGGACTTATCAACCAGCTGATATTGATTCCCTATCTAAAGTTTATCATTTGGCTATCAAGCTGCAACAACATATTAGCTCTCAACAAGGAAGCTTGGGAGGAGGTTTCCCTTCAATGGGATATTAGATGCATAGCCCAACGCCTCTGTTCAATACTATCCCAGGAATGTCTCCTTCCCATTATGGACCTGTGTCTGAGTTGCAGACCCAACCTCCTGTTCCATTTTTTGCTAATAGGACTCCTAACCTTTTTCAACAACCACAGGTCCCTCAAGGTCCCCATGGTCATCATAACCAAATTGGAACCCCAATTCATGTTGATCAGCCACTTGTTGCTAAGGTTGTTGAAAGTGAAAAGATAGTTCAACTCACAAATGAGGTGGAAACCTTGAAGAAAACCCTATCTCAAGTCACGAATGACATGGCTCAACTTAGATTGAACCCCTCTCAAATCCAAGGTAACTATCCCAATTAGAACAATAACAACTAGGCTAGTTACCAGAATCATAACAATTATAACCAAAGGGGTTATCAAGGCCAAAATTCCTCCAACCAAGGCTATCAAAATCAAAATAGAGGATACAACCAGAGACCAAATAACAACCAAAAAATGGAATACAGGGCCCAACAATGGTGGAGTTCCTCACAACTATCAAGCTAGTGAAGATAGGTCACATACTGCAACTTTGGTTGACCTTAATTTCATGACTAACTGGTGTAGGTTGCATGACACTACAACCCATTCTGAGGTAAACTACCCTCAAGTGGAAAAGATGGTCAAGATGGCATAGGAAGATGCCAAAACATTCCAAGGGAATTCAAATAAAGGAGGTGACTTAGTAGATACAACAATAGCTTCTGACCTCTTTGAAGAAGAACCCTCATTCCCAATGTGAACTGAGAATGAACCAGAGGAAGACATGTATGATGCCCAATCCTTTCAGACAAAGGGAGGACACTTCCTAAGGAATCAAAATGAAGTTCCATTCACCACATCAGCACCACCTAATCATATGGTGCCTCCAGATCAAAGTGCTGACAACAACCCTCCTCCACCAAAAGTTCCACCTGACTTTCATAAAAAAGGTAATTCTCCTAGTGTTTTCAATGGTAATGCAAGTTGTAACACATAATTTGATATTGTTTTTGACATGCAAAAATAGAAAACTTATTTGTCATACTTTGACATCTTAAAGTGGTGCCCTGCTCAAAGGGAGATAGTGCTGAAAGCTTTGGAGCAAGCTGATAAATCAAAAGGGAAAAAAAAGGTGGCACCTGCTGTAGACATGAATGCAACCTTGTACAAGAGCAAGGTAGGTACCCCACTATTTCTCTTAACTTTAAGAATTTGTGGAAAGAATCTACACAATTGTTTGTTAGATTTGGGGGCTTCTAGCAATGTTATGCAATTTTATGTATGCAAGAAATTGGGATTGAACCATGTCCAAACAAACAAGAACGTCATCCAACTTGAAAAAATAGAGGTTAATGTAGTGGGAGAGTTGAGAAACATACATGTGCAAGTAGGATTTGACCCTAGGATCCTAACCAATATAGATATTCAAGTAGCAGACAATCTTGAGACCTATGGTATGTTGCTGAGTAGAGATTTGATAAAAATTATAGGGAGATATCTCTCCCTTGACTTCTCACACATGTGGCTACTATGGAGAGGAATGCCTACACAGATTAGGATTGAAAGTGAACCTCACCTCAAGCATATTATTACTGAATATGATTTTCCCAATGAGGTAGCTTACTTTGAAAACAGGATAGGGGTTTATAAAAAAGAAGAAATTTTAACCTTTTATGTTCTTGATCCTGAAGAATTTCCAATACAAAATTTCCCTCATTCTATGTTTCATGAAAAACAACAAGCATTGATCAAGAAGCTACAACAGGATCAGCTGGTCTTAGGAGAAGATACCAATCTGAAAAGTATTTTACTCACTAACTGGTGCAAGGTACATTACCAAAATCATTCTGAATTGACCTGCCAACCTTGCATTGACATTTTAAATCATGTTTCCCAAGCTAGGGAAACTTTCTACAAGGATAATCTTCCCTGTACGCCATTCAACATGGGTGGCTAACTTAGTTCTAGTGCGTAAGAAGAACGAAGAGATTAGACTATGTGTCGACTTCAAAAATTCAATGGATCTCATATGATATCATTCCTGGATGGTTATTCCATATACAATCAGGTGATGGTCAATTGTGAAGGCAGGATGAAGATAGCCTTCACTACAAAGTGGGGAACGTTTGCATACAGGAGGATGCCATTCGGTCTAATAAGTGTCAGGGCAACCTTTCAGCATGCCATGGACATAACATTCAAGGATCTAATTGGTAAATGTATTATTGTTTACATGGACGACCTAATAGTCTTTTCCAAAGATAGATTGAACTACGCTACAGACTTAGCAAAAGTTCTTCAAAGATGTATCCAGTATGGTGTCTCCTTGAATCCCAAAAAGTGTGTGTTCGGAGTCTCTGAAGGGAAGCTCTTAGGACACATAATCTCAGAAAGAGGAATATCAATCGATCCAGATTGAGTTGAGTCCATCCTCAAGATAACCAGGCCAAGAAGCAAGAAGGAGATGAGATCTTTCTTTGGAAAGATCATCTTTGTGAGAAAATTCATCAAGGGTTTTGCAGAAATTGTAAAGCCATTGAACAAAATGATGAAGAAAGACGTCAAGATAGAGTGGACTGATGAGGCAAAGGATTCATTTTCACAAGTCAAGTGATCCATTTCAGAAGCACCAGCCCTCACCAGCCCTGACTATTTAAAACCATTCTATATTTACTCTTTTTCCTCTGAGAATTCATGTGCAGCTATCTTAACTCAACAAAGAGCAGATGGAGAAGAGAGGCCAATCACCTTCATGAGATCTCCCTTCAAAAATGTTGAAGTTAAGTATTCAACTCTTGAAAATCAAGATTTTTCTCTAGTCAAGGCTATCAAGAAGTTTAGAAAATACATCCTCTGAAGTCAGATTATTGTTGTAGTCCCTGATGCAGCAGTGAAGTCTCTACTTATGTAGAGTGAGCTGGGAGAAAGAAGAGGGAAATGGATGGCCATCTTGCAAGAGTTCGATCTAGAGATACACCCTATGAGACTTGTCAGAGGTACAGGCTTGTCTAAGTCCATGCCGAATGTTAGTGACAACATCATTTGTCAGCAATACACAACCCAGTCCTTCTCCAATGACCCTTAGGATGCTGATATTGTCCTTTTTATGCTCAACAATCGGTGCCTAGAAGGAATGAATGCAACTCAAACGAGAGTGCTAAGAATGGAGAGTTCCTATTATATGCTCAAAGGAGGATTGCTATATAGGAAGAACTTCAAAGGAGTATACCTACGATGCCTTGATCAGCAAGAGGCTAAGAATATGATTGTTGAATTCCATGGGAAACATGGCAAAGGTCATGGGTCTGCAGATTCACTAGCACATCAGATCCTTCGATCTGGTTATTATTGGCCCCATGTATTCAAAGATTCCCATCAGCATGTAATGACATGTCACATATGCCATATTTTTGCATCAAAAGAATGCCACTCAGCCATGCCATTGCAGCCCGTCTACGAGGTAAGGCCATTTTCCTAGTGGGCACTAGATTTTATTCAGGTAACTAACCCAAACTCTTCTGCAAGACACAAGTTTATTCTGAATGCCATTGATTATTGCACAAGGTGGATAGAGGCTATACCCTACAAGAATGACACTACAGAGGTAGTGACTAAGTTCCTCACTAAATGCATCATAACCAGGTTTGGGGTGCCCTTCGCGCTAGTATGTGACAATGGCTCTTCCTTTTCTTCTACTGAATTCATTTCATGGGCTTACGATAATAAGATTGTCTTAAAATATTCTTCAAATTATTACCCACAAGGCAATGGAGTTGCATAATCAACCAATAAGAATCTTTTAGGGTTAATTAAGAAGCTGCTAGAGAACAACCCTAGAGATTGGCACACCCAGCTAAGGTTTGCATTATTGGCAGATAGGACTAGGATCAAGGCTACTTTAAAGACCTCACCATTCAAGCTGGTATATGGCCAAGAGCTTGTGTTCCCTATCCATATAAAAATTCCTATCCTTGAGTTCATGCAGAAATTCTACTCTAGTGACAATAGGATAGAAATAAGATTAGTTGTCTTGTTGAGATTAGAAGAATAGAGTGATGCCACCTTGCAACAATTCTTTAGGCACCAGGCTATTGTCAAACGTTGGTTTGAAAAAAGAGCCAAAATCAAAGCTTTTAGGATATCAAACCTTGTATTGATATGGGATAAAGCTAGTGAAAATAAGGGCAGTCACCAGAAATTCGATAAGCTTTAGCTAGGTCCTTATCAGATTGATGATATCCTAGGAGAAAATGATTTCTGATTGAGTAGTTTAACTAGAGAACCTATTCCCTTGCCTGTCAATGGACAGTTTCTTAAACACTATTTTTAGTCATGAAATTGGTACTTTTGTTGGGTGATGCATCTGTGTTAATAGTTTATGCTTGTAAATAATTGTTGCATGTAAATAACAATGTTCTTTATGTGAATAATCTGCTGCTCTTTATGTAAGTAATTGGCTCTTTTGTTTGTAAATAATTTGTTGTTTGTTTGTTGTTCCTTTCTTTCTATCTTTTTGTTTCCTTTGTTCTTTTGGTTTATGTTTTGTTTTGTTCTTTTGGGTTTGTCTGTTTTCTTTTCCATCTTAAAATGGTGGTTGTTATCTCGAGTATACTTTGGTCATTAGGATAGAAGTGGTTTAGATATTTTTAGGTTTGTTGATTGGGTGATTTTGTCATAAAACTCTTTGTTTTATGCCCATTACCAATAAGAGTTGTGGAAGGTCTTGAAAACAAGGTGCAAAGTAAATAACCTTCATTAGCTCCTTTGAATCTGTCACAAATTACCAAGATCATCTTCCTTTGTAATGCTATATTTGTCCTAAGACTATGGTGTTGTAAGATTTGAGTGAAAAATCTGATTTTCCAAGTACTGTTATGAGGTCCATGGTAGTTTTCAACCCAAAAAAAATGTTAAACATTTGACATATTGAGAAAAAACCGAATGAAATATCTGAAACTCTATGGGAAAAAAAAAGAGAACTATTTAAAGAGAAAGAAGACTCAATATGAATGGGTGATTCCAGTATCTCTACCGAGGCTATGGATTCCTGACTGGTAGTACAAAAATGTTGTGAGAAAACTAGAGGTATCTCCATCGAGGCTATGGATGCCTGACTGGTAGTGGAGAAATGCCCAGGATATCGTCGCATGACAGCTAAAGGGAATCAACTCATGTAGCTCAAATCTTCCACATTGTTGTTTGAAAGATGAAGAAAACTTTATGAAAGGATGATGCAGTATCAAGTACACACATAGATTCAGGGATAGCTAGTGTTGACTTACATTTGAGATTCTAGCTCAGCCTTGGTTGTTAACACTGACCTAACTGGAGTTGTGATGTTCATGAACCAGAGATTCTGGGTAGTTGAATCCTTCTATTTCTTAAAAATTGTTAAACCATTTTCCCAGCCGAGTTGCCATTTGTTATGCCTTGCATAACCACCCCCATTTTATTCTGGAACAAAATGGGTCCCCCTTTTTCTATTGCTTTTGTTTCCTTTGGTTATTTTCTTTTCCCTTTGGGAGTTCTTCTGTTTTCTTCCTGAGTTTTATGTTGGTTCTGTTAAATTTTAGTTCTATCTCAGCTTGAGTTGATTTTCTTCTTGTGAAGAATTGAATGAAATTATCATAGAAAATGGTGTATTTCATTATGATATATTTTATGTTCTCCTGAGGGATAATGGAGGCATTTGTTTTGTGGGATTCAATCACTCATCTGAGGATATCTCTCAGGGAAGCCAACTGAGCACATACTTCAATCACATTCAGCATAAAACTCCTCAAGAGGAAGCTTCCTAGGACCTTTTATATGTTTTGTCGACTGGTGGCTTGGCTCTATCTATTTAAAATCCACATGGGGTGTTAGAACTATAAAATTCTAATGATTCTACATGTTGTTCATACTCACAATTTTTCAAATAAGTCCCCACCATGAGCATATTTTTCCCATATTTGGCCATGTGGTACTATAAATTCAATTGAGTCTAAATACTTCACATTATAGTTCATATTGACATGAGATTATCAAGGTCTCCTTGACCCGTAATGCATTTTGTTAGTATACATTTGTGTTGCCTATCGAAAAGACCTCACAAATGTCACAATGATTGGAATTCACATGCAAGTACCCATCGGTGAGAAATTAATCATTGTTCCAGTGACTAAGAGTTTTCTCATCGGCATGAAAGCCTCCTTCAGAGTGAGGTTTTGGCAAGATCTTTTTCTCACCGATCGGCGACATAGGGATACACATATCAGCAGGAGACTTTTCTTTGGAGAGAAGTCTCGAAGAATTCTTCATGTCTCACTGACTAGCGCAGAATGAGAAAACACTTTAGCAAGAGTTCTATCTTTAGTGTGTAGTCCTGTTAAACGCTTTGTTTCTTGTCGACAACTGATAAGGATATACATCTCAGTGAGAAACTTTTGCAGTGGAGAGATGTCTTGGCAAGTGCATTTGGTCTCGCTGACAAAGCACAAGAGGATTCTATCAGTGTGAGGTCTTGTAGTCTTGTCAACCCATTTTTGTCACATCTACATATCGCTTCATCGGTGAGAGAATGATATTGTCCCGGCGACAAAAAGTGAACTTATGGAGATTTCCCGGTGAGACATAAGGTGTCTACGGCACATCACCCTAATAGGAGAATGTTATAGCAACCCATGTGAAATGAAAGAATGCATATCAATGAGACACATTGCAATTTTTGAGGCATCTTCCCGATATCACAAGGTCATGGTGAAGCGAATGAGACAAAAGGATACTTCTCAGTGTAACATTGAGGATCGGTATGACTACAGGAAGGTCTTGGTGATGACGAGCATTGGCAAAAGGAGGTCTACCCGATAGAAGGAGGTCACACCGAAGGTCCGAGCTCCGCAATAATTTTTCCTTCGGTAGGAGGTCTCGGTGATTAGCATGAGTCTCGCTGAAAGGTCACCCTTCGGTGTAACATACGGGCTCGAGAAGAGTGGTTGGCATTCACTGAAAGGTCTCACCAATCGAGAGAGGTCTTAGTGAAATGGAACGGCATTGGCATAAGATTTGTGTTCATCGTGAGGTCTGGCCAAAGCTTGAAGGTCTCATCAATATGAAATGAAGGTTTCGAGGACAGGGAATCACTTCGGGGTGATATCTCCCCGACTGTTGGCCATTTTTCCAAAGGGTTCCCCCTTCACTATAATGTCTTGGCGAAGGGAGCTGGTCTCGCCGACATGGAATGGTGGTCCCAGCCGGTAGAGTCTTGGTGGAAAATTTGAGTTCGGCGAGATGTCTTGCCAACCAAGTAGGCTCTTGCCAAAAGAAATTTTAGCTCGATAGGATCTCGTCGAGAGGTATTGCCTTCGGTGAAAGGTTTCTCCCTTTGGTGTGATGAAGTGTGCCCGATATAAGGTCTCAGCGACCCGAGGATCTCTTGGCAATGGAGTCAAGTGAGTTTGGGATGATGTATGGCCGAAGCTCGGAGGTCTCCCCAACATAAATATGAGCTCGCCAAAATGATTCTAAGTCTCACCGTGACATCCCAATGAAGAGAAGAAGTCTTGTCGAGAATGAAGGGGCTTGAGTTCAGGGAGAAAAGAAGAGGTTTCCATGAAGTCTCATCGACCCAGTAGGTTTTACTGATACAAAATGTCCTCTCCAGAGGAAAAAAGGCTCACTAAGAGGTCATGCCAACTAGCGACTATATTTTCAATAGCCTTTGTGGTATTGATATGATTTCCATAGCTCGCTAAAAGGTCTTACCAACTGTCACATATCATGCTAATGGCTACTAAGAGAGACATAATCACATCAGGGAGACACGATGAGTGTCTCACCGACGTGTGATGCCATTCGAACCACCTTTGGCCACCTAAAAATCTTACGTGGCATATGTCTATTCAATCAGGAGGAGCTAGGAGGGCTAACTGACGGTAGTTTGACCCATTGACTACCCCTGTGGAGAAGATCTATAGGATGCAAATGACATGGACTCATTCTAATATCATGAGCTGATGGATCGACTCAAGAATGATGGTGTTCAGATCTAAAGGGAAGCCTCATGCTCTGCTTCCAGAGACGGTCAACAGGAAGGGAAGTCTAAAACATGAAGGAGTCTTGAAGAATGAAGAAACAATGACTCACAAGGATAGCTGTAGTGACCGCTGGCAGAGATTGATCAGTATTAATGGTAATACTTTGGAGCATTCAAGGTGGCCCCGATGGAGTTCAAAGGTGGACACGAAGGCCTAAAGTAAATGCGACAGCTACAAAAGATCTAAGATCATCCCCGAAACAATCTTTCAGCAATGTGAACACAAGGGATTCGCATTGAATGCAGCACAGAATTTCTTCAAAAGATCTGAGGGCCGACCCTCTTGAGAATAGATATTTTGTAAACCCTAATGTAGGGGACAATGTATTCTTTTTGGTACATTCTATATATATGGCATTCTTTCCTCTTTGTAAAGGGGTTAGTAGGGGAATAGAAGAATCATTCAAAAAAAAAAAAAGTAGAAGTGGTAGAAGCGTTAGGAAAATTTAGGAAGTTAATCAGTTAACAAGAGGAGAATAGAGTAGATGTATCTTTCTAGCTCTCTTAGTGTAAATGGGAACAATCTAAAGATATGGATTCTCTGTACACTAGTGATTGTGCTAGTTTTGTAAATATTGCTTATCCATTTCACTAGCAATGGAAGCAATCAAAGTTTAATCTACTTCACATTGTGTTCCTGAATGGTGTTTGTTTAAAGTTAATCATTTGATTTCAGAATCTCTCAAGGAATGAAGTTTTATTTTATGTTTTGTTTAAATGGTGACTTGCAATCTGCTATCAAATTAGCACTGTGAATGAATGAAACTATGTGTTAGTCACAAGTTAATTTTTTTATATAGTTTTAGTTAGGAATTCCTTGAAAGGTAACAAGTCTAGTTAAGTTGGATGAATTATGATTATTTTCAGTACCAAAGACTTGATCTATCTTTTTTTGTTTCTTTAAAATCCCAGCTAGAGTAGGTTTAAGTTTATGTTTGATCTTAGAACAATCCACAAGCTGAACACTAGCAAGCCCCCTTGAATATTACTGTTACATTGACCATTGAGCAACATCAGCGTAGTTGAGAACCAACTAAAAAGACCTTGGGAGCTAAGATATCCATGTGTTGTCTTTCTCTTTTAGGAGAAACAAAATAGCAATATTTTGTTTAACTGTTGTTGTGCTACTTGGACCACCAACACTCATCAAACACATCTGGATTAGATTCCTCATTCTTCTCTACTTTTCCAACCTTAATAGTAGTCTCATTTTTTACATCACTTGACCAAACTAACTCAATTCAAAAGAATTGAAGGTACCAAACAACTTATCTATGGAATATTTATCTAAATTCTAAAATTCCTCAATAGCTGAATCCTTATGACTATAAGCTTTAGTAAAAGTTATTAATACCTTCTTTACCACCTTTTCTTCTTCGAGTTTTCCTCCAAGGCCTCTGATGGAATTTAAAATATCTTCCATGGAAGAGATGTTATATAATTATCTAATACCATCTAAGAGCTAAATATTATCTCAATACCCAGGACCACCTGCAAAAATAATGAAAACCTTATAGAAGAGAGTATGCAAGAATATGAGCTTGCTTGATATTAAGACCTATCAAAATGATGATGAGGTATGAAGTATGTTATAAATTTTACAATGACCTTCCTTATATAGGAAACATGAGGAATATTATTGAACATGATTGTGAAATCTATCTTAATCATATGACATGTGATGGCTAACAAACTAATTACCTAAGAAATGTACATTAAGCTAGATAAGGTAAGTTCTAGAAAATCCAATTAAGACTTATAGAAATAAAATTATATCTTAACATGTGAATAATTCCCACGATTACCTATTCAAAAAAATTACTAGGTACAAGACTTTAATTCACACCAACACCCCCCATAAGTGCAACATAGGGAGAAGATTACTATTTAAATGATGCAAAAAGGATGCAAAGATGGGTCCCAACTACTAGGCCATTTTAGGTACCCACAAACAAATGAAAAATAAATATCTCACAAATGGAGAAAATACAAGATAATGTGAGGAAGGATGAGGGACTCCATGATATCCCCAAGTACACTATTCATCAGATATATACATTAGAAAATCCCCCCATAAGAGGGAAAGAGACTACATATCCCCTCATAATGAAGTATCTCCAAAACCACTGAAGAAATTTTGAAGACAAAATATAATACAATGCCTACAAACAATATATCTCTCATTATGAAGAAACATATCCAATAGTCGATGATGAAGAAACCCCATCTCCATGAAGAATAGAAAGGGAATAAACCTCTAGAAAGAAGACTTTGAAGATGTATCAATCTAGCCTCTAAAGTTTTCTCAACAAAATTAGGTGTTACCCCAATCAAGGAAGAAGTCAAATAATGTGAAGACTCAAGAGAAACCAACAAAGATGAATAATAAAAGAGGAAATTCCCTCAAAAAAGTCCTCCAAATCTGCTAAAGAAGTATGACACACCATATCTGATAAAATTGTCATGAAACCATCCTACAAATGCAAATATGGAAACCAAAAGTATTCTCCTCATCTGAAGTATTGCTCGAAGTTTGAATAAGCATGAGGAGATGCAACCTCATTACATGGATGATGAATAGTGAGGTTCAACCATCCATTATAACCTTCATGTGAATTACTACCCACACTGGAGCTAGGAGAGTGATCCCTTGAACTTTCACCATTAGGAACAAAATATGAAAAGTAATAGATTTTTTTCCTAATGATTGGCCCTACCCATTCCAACAAGTTATTTAGTACCCAAATATCAAATGAAGATTGAATTTGGAGTAAACTCAATTGAGTTACTAGTTTGTGCTATTTGATATACTAAAAGAAAATTTTGCTTAATATTAGGAATATAAAGCACATTAATAAAGTAGCCATGTGGCACATAAAACCCTTTACCAAATACATTAAGATAAAAATTGGTATCCATAAAGATCCTCATAAGCGAAGTATCCTTCAAAGAATAGAATCTATCAGGTTGGCATGGTATATGATATAAGGCTCTAGAGTTGATAATCCAATATGCAGGCTCCTTAACATGTGTTATAGAAAGAGCATGTCCTTTCATTTTAGAATCATTTCTCATCTCATTCCAATTTTCAATGCCTGCATTACTAGTGTGTGTAGTAGATTCTCTAATACCATGTTAGAGCTTAATACTAGCTCAATACCTAAGACCACATGCAAAATAATGAAAACCTTCTACAAGAGATTATGCAAGAATATGAGCTTGCCTGATATTGAGACCTATCAAAATGATGATGAGGTATTAATTATGTTACAAAGTGTACAATGACCTTCCTTATATAAACACCATGAGGAATACGATTGAAAATGATTCTAACATGTGTCTTAATCCTATGACATGAGATGACTAAGAAACTAACTACCTATGAAATGATGCATAAATCTCAATAAGATAAGTTTTAGAAAAGACAACTAAGAATTCCTAAAATAATTTTATATGCTAAGTAAACGTAACATGTGAATAAGTCCCCTAATTACCTAGTGAAATAAATTACTTGGTACATGACTTTAATTCACACCAACAACTCACTCTATGTATGTAGCCTATAATATCTTCATATTTTTTCATCCTTAAGGTCTCAAATTTAGCCTTCAAATTCTATATCTTTTATTTCTTCAATCTATCATCTCCTTAATAGATACTTTCCAACTTTTTCCAAATTTTGCCAATAGTTTTAAGACTCATAAATTTTATAAGTTCTTAATTAGAAAGACCACTTAAAATAGAATACCTCTATTTTCCATTGTTCTCATATTCCTTGATCTCATCATTAATACTTGGACCATTTGTAGGTATTATCTATCTAGTTTCAACAAACTTCCAAACTTTAAATGATCCTAGAGAAATAAGAAAACCTTCCATCCTAATATTCTAGAATACATAATAAGATCCATCAAAAAAGGAGCCTCCTTCTTATGTATCATCCTAGATCTACCTCAAGAAATTAAGCTTTCTTCTAAGGAACCTTATTCTAATACCAATTGTTGAATGTATAAGACAATTGAGAGGGGGTTCAATTACTAATACATTAAAACATAAAAAACTCTCATTAACATTTAGATTTACATTAGTACTTAAACCCTTAACAAGGATTAAACCATTATCTTGCATCAACAGAATGTAAACATGAGAAACAGTAATGCAAACACATCCAAACACTTAAGAACACTATATTTACATGGAAAACCCAAGAAGGGAAAAATCACGGTGAGGATTAGCTCACAATATAAAAAAATTGCAACATCGAATACAATAGGATCACTATTGAAGGACTCACTTCTCAAAAGAAAAGAAGGCCTCATTTCCAATGGCTCACTATGAGATTAGAAAGAAGAAGAAAGAATATTGTTACAATAAAAAATCCATCTTAGAGCAACAAAAAAGATCCACCATTGGTTCAACAAAACATTCACACTCCCTTAGTAGAATATAGACACCTTCTACTCACTACTTCTAGTAGTATTAGGAATTAAGGCTCATACTATATTTCACATTTTTGCACTTCACATCTCTGCACTATGCATGACATATTTATACCATCCTCAACCTTCAAAATAATTGACAAGGTCAGTTAAGCACCTCAATAGAGAAAATTTGAATTACATTAGAACAAAAACATTCCCATGGTGGTAAGAAATTAAGGTGAACCATAAAAAACCTTAACTCAGACCCAAATCCACTCATACATGCCATTCCATGCTTCCACAAAAACTAAACAATATTTGCAGTTAATGTAAACACACAAGGTTGGTCAAACTTGTAATAACAACATTAAATGATTAAGTAAACACTTGCTCTAATCCAAATATAACTCACATACCACACACAACACTTTAGAAAAATCTAGAATATTCCATAAACACCCTAAAATCCAACAACTCCTTTGCAAAAACATACAATAAAGGAACATATTCATTTTGTACAACTAGGTAACCTCCTGAATCCAGCCTTATGGAGAAAAAAAACACAAAAAAACTTAGACTAAGGATATATTTGAGAAATATAGGCGCACAATCAGATTTTTAAGACCATAAACCAAACTATAGAGAAGTGTGGAGAAAAACCATTTCTCCTAGACAACACTCCTTTCATAGTTCACACACTAGTTAACACAACTTTCTTTGCACAATGATTTAGAACCTATAACTCTAGATATGACACCTTTGAATGCATCTAATATAAATATATGAACCACATAAGGAGATATTGATCCATGAATAAATGTGAAGTGGAACCAAATCACTACTTTACTACACTCAACAACTCTCAACCACATTATTTTCTCTTTTCTTATTTTTTTCTCAAAACCAACTAGAAAACAAGTACCATAATCTCATACTCATAATTTTGAACACCTTCTTAATAAATTAACCACACACAAGAGGTTAAAAATATACAAATAAAATCTTATCAAAGAAACACTATAGGTTGGCACCAATGACACTACTAATGACGACATAATGTAGCTAGTCAAAGCATCACTAAGTTTGACATCAATGTAGAAACAACATAGATCTATTGAAATCAATTTCATCACAAAATGCACATACCTTCAACTCAAATACTAGTGTTATAAGCCCTTAAGGTGGGGTGGAGATGGTGATGCTAATAATGGATAACTTTGAATTGATATTTCTTTTGAGTATTTTGAGGAAGGTATTACTAGCTTCCTTAGCTTGACTATAGATCATCCAAAAATAATCAGTCTAAAATATGGGTCATTATATTTTTGATCTTTTGGTACACCCAAACTTGTAAATAACCTTCAAATAAATTTATTTATTATGATGAACATGTCCTCATTTCAAGATAGTGTAATAAACACCTTTGAATGAAGGGTCACCTTTGTTCAAAACTTACCTTCATTTGAAGGTTTATTTTTATTGTTTAAAAATAGAAAAATTTAAAGGAAAAATTTGAATGAAGATACTATTTTAATATAAAAAAAATTAACCAAAAGTGAATGATGACTCATCATTTTTCTTTCACATTAAAAATTACAATGTGAAATACATTGCAACTCCTTTTTCCTTCACCTCACCAACTTCAATAGTGCTTTCTAGAGATTCATGGATTCATTTGTACCATGAACCTATCACATGGATTGAAATGAAGGTTTGCTCCATCAAGTTACTTGTATTGTTTTAATTTAACAGGTATTTTTAATAACAAATCATTTGTAGTTTTCAATTTTTATTTTGTGATTTGGTTGAAAATATGATCCAACTAGGTAATGTGTGTGGGAAAAAGAGTTGGATTGCTTATTTTTCAAATCCCTTAAACACTTAAATTATGTAAAATAAGATGCTAATAACAACCAAAATGCAACCTAACTATTATCGAAACTATGGGGGATGTTTTTAGAACATAAAAAGTTGTGTACCTAGCCATAAAGTTGTTTTTAAGCTATGGGGGACTCATTCACCTCTAGGGGAAAATGGGTCCTTTTAGGGTTTCATAAAACTATTTTTAGGATCCTGTACCTTGATTTTTGCACTCTTGAAATCCAAATTATCAATTTCTCGAAGTCTATATGAAATTTTGTAGAGCTTTTTCTATGATCTTGCACTTTGAATGACAACTTTAGCAACTTTGACAACTTTGACAATCTTTCTCCAAATCTTGCTCAACTTGGTCTTCAACCTATAAATCTACAATCACACACTCAAGGGTAAGAAAACTTGTTGATTTGAAAGTGAATGGGGGATTTCCTCATTCAAACCACTTGTAGGTAATTAAACCAAATCATGAAATGAGTGAAATGAAAGATGAACATGAAATAATGTAAATGATGTCACCTTGGATGTTGTCTTGTGAATCAAATCTACAAGCAATCATCAAGTGGCCATGAAGAATGTAGATCTTGGATGTAGGATGATGCTTTTAAATGGATCCTCAATGCAACATTAACTTCTTAGATCAACACACATGACTACATTAAACACTTGACATGATGATATGACTTTGAATTGTTGTAATAAAAACTTGAAAATTGCCTTGAAATACTCTAGAATGCTTGATCACTTGAATTCTTGAATGCTTGAAAGTATTAGGATGACATTATGTGAATTAACCCCTTATTTATATTAAATTAGGAGATTAACCCTAAAATTCAAAGAAATAAGGCCAACACAAGATCTAGAAAGAAAGATAATTAAAATCCCCAAAAAATGATATTCAAAAATAAGTGTCTCATTAAGGGATGACCCATTCGCCACCAAAGGGGAATGGATCTTGGCTATGTTTCCAAGACCAAGCTTTGCGGAGCTTAAAGAAGGCCAAAAACCCATTCCAGACCAACTGAGAAAGGGGGGTCTTGTTAAGGGAGGACCAATTCACCATCAAGGGAAAATGGGTCCTAGCTAAACTTACCAGGACCAAATTTTTAACAATGAAATATTTGATATTTAACTTATGATTTTTAGGAAAGATCTTCAGAAGATGTCAAAGTTAAGGCCTAAATGGGGGTTAATAACTCCACTTAACCACAATGAATTTGAACCACCTAGATAAATGTGAAAGTTCCTTAATAAAATTTACAACACTTAAACAAGGTATACAATATGCATATTTTTATTTAGAAAGGGACCCACTAGGTTTAATTAAGAAAATAAGTCCTAGAAAAGTGTGAAAGTGTGTTACAACACTTTACAACACCCTTGCAAAGGACCAATTAAAGCATTTTTAAGTTAAATAAATGTCCTAGAATGGTGTGAATGTGTACAATACATTACAACAACACTCCAAGACATCATTAATCTAGCTTTAATGTCAATTATCCCAACAAGCAAGGAAAAGCTACTTTTTCCATTACTACATTTTGAATTTTTATATGTTTTGTTTTTTAACCCTAAACAACTATTTTGAAACCCCGAAATATTTAATTGAAATCCTAAAAAAATATTTTGAAACGCCAAATCTTCAATGAAATCCGAAAAAAGTTAATCTTTTAAAGCCTAAAATATTCAATTGAAACCCTAATCAACGATTTTGAAACATTAAGTCTTCAA
Organism: Sequoia sempervirens; assembly: GCA_007258455.2. Lineage (NCBI taxonomy): Eukaryota > Viridiplantae > Streptophyta > Pinopsida > Cupressales > Cupressaceae > Sequoia > Sequoia sempervirens. Next base: position 48,524,649 of record VDFB02271358.1, read on the forward strand.
TTCAAACCCTATATAGAAATTTTGAAGCCCTAAAATTTCCAATTGGTACACTTGAGTCGTTATTAAATTTAATATTGGTATAACCAAGTAGGAGCTTGGTACCATATCCCCTCTAAAATTCTAGGACTTGTTGAATATTTTAACAGAGTCTTCTTTGTAATCATTGAGATAGAATATATATTGGATTTTTTTGTGGATTAATTATCTTTTCTTCCATGGTCCTTTATTTATTTATCTTCTCTATCTAAATATATATATTGAATAGAAACAAATCATACAAAAATACCCTAGGGAGTTATATTTTTTGGGCTTTATGAATCTTTTAGTCCTCTTATGTTCATACACAAAATCTTCATCTTTAGGGGATTTCCTATAATTGTTCATAAATAATAATAATAATAATAATAATAATAAAGGGGAAATTAGGTCCCCCCTATATTTTTTACCTCTTGGTGGGGAGGAAATTTTTAAAGACACCATTCATTAAAATGGAGTATATAGCCATGGAAATAGAGCATGGCATATATTTGGTTCTATATCCTTTCTCACACCAAATTAGGAAGTAGGTCTAATTTCACCCTCTAATAAATGGATCATAAGCCCCTTATTGATAGGGATATTGTTCTTGTTTCTTCATTGTGGTATATATATATATATGCATATGCATCCTTAACATCACAAATCAAGTGCCATGTTCACATGTTGTGCCCACTTTATTACTAAAATAGTTGATAAACTTTAATTTGTATCTCTTTAACAATAATTTCCTATTTATCAAAAAAATGTAATGCATAATATTTTATTTTTTGTTGATGATATCCAACCCAAGTCACACTTGATCATGTATCCTTATTATCTACTATCACACTACCATGTTAGTGTATGTATATGATAACCTATATTTGAGGGGTATTTTATAATATAAAAAACTGTGAGCTAAAAGTTTCAATGAATGTATGTTCGACCTATCCAAGTCATACACATATGAGATTCATTATAATATGTATAAGAATATTTATCCTTTACATATCATAGGCCTTTCCAATTTAACATGCTATACCCACTACATTTATACTAAGATAATGGACAACTCATTACCAACAACACTTAGTAATTTATTCCTTATTTACTACATAATTTCATATTTATGAGAATGATCAAATAGATGATATTTTAGTTTTTGTTGATACTATCTAGCTCCATGTACATACTTGATCATGTTTCCAAATCATCTATTATCAAACTTCCATTAGTTTCTACTAAAAGAAAGAGTTTTACATGGTAAGATAAAGAATAAGACATCAAAAGTTTCCTATATAGATATATGTTTACATATATATGCATACATACATGTACACACACACACACATGTATGTGTGTGTATATACATATATATACATGCACATATATACATATATATATACATGTACATGTATATGTATATGTACATATATGTACATGTATGTGTACATATACATATTTATACATACATACATACATACATACATACATATGCATGTATGTATGTAAATATATCTTATAAGAGGGTTTCAAAAAAATTGTTTAGGGTTTCAATTAAATATTTTAGGGTTAAGAATGAGATATTTTGTAATTATATATGTACAAATACATTTTCATGTATGTATTTAAGTGTGTATATACATGCATGCATACATACATACATACATACATACATACATACATAATGCCTATAAATACACAAACAAAAACACACACATACATATATACATTTATCTTTCAGGGTTAAAAATAATTATTTCATCTTTCAAAATTTAGCTATTTGGCATGCTTCAATTTGACATTTTAGGGTTTAATTTAATAAGCATTATTATTTAACCTTATGGAAATGTGTATAGAAATAATTTATATTTTAAATGTGAATAAGGCTATATATGTATAGGTACATATATACATACATACATATGTATATATATATACATTCATATGAATATATATGTAAATATGTATATATATACATATATATATGCATGTATGTATGTATATATATATACACATATATGTATACATATACACATATATATGTAGCCTGCACGGGTAGGAGAGTTGGCTTGGGCTGTGGGTTTGCTCCCAATTGGTTATGGGTTCGATTCTCCTCCCAGGTTTTCTCGATGCATGGGGCTGGCAGGGACTTCGTGCATCCTCGGGGGAGTAGTCTCACCTCTACTCGCCCCATGAATCACAGTCACTGAGCAGAGCCGCGGGGACACCCCTGAGTTAACAAAAAAATATCTATATATACATATATATGTATATATATATATACATATGTACATATATTTATATATATGTATGTATGTACGTATGTATGTATTTATTTCCATAAATGTATCTAAATACATACATACAATATATTCATATATATATATACATAGATATATAGTAATAGTGAGAATGTAATGATGAAAACCTAGTAAGGATAAACATATAAAAAAGCTGGGATTATATCATATCTAATAATTTTATTAGAATCCTTGAAAAAGGTTTATATAAGTAGGAAAACATGGATTAAAAAATGTCCATAAAATAATATTTCCTTAATCCATGACTTGGTCGAACATGACCAAATGAAAACAAAGGATTCTAGTTAAATAAATGAGATGAGAGATGGGTTGATTATTGATAATGGATCAATAGAGCGATCCTAAATAATGTAAATGTTTCCTAGATGATTGTGTTGAATTAGGTTAATTTTTCACAATCTAATTGAAGTTATAATGTATCTATGATATTTTAAAATAACTCTCAATTCATCATAATATTAGAATAAATGTATTAAAAAAGTTAAATGTGAGGGAAAAAAAACATATTATAAAAATATTGTGTTGATTATCTCTCGGTGAGAAGGGTGAAAGTTAGAATTCAAGAAGAAATTATTTGGTTTAGACAAGCCCACAACTATAAGGATAACCTAGTGACTGCAAAATAGTCCCAAGATAGAAAGTAACTTGATTTTAGTAGATAAAATATTCATGAAAATATTTTTTTTTACATAAATGTGATTATCATGAAAAGGAAGAAATTTTAGGGTATGTGAATTTGTGACAAATATGAAATCCTAAATCTATAGAAAAGTGCATATTTAGGAATGTGGGTAACCTAAGGAAAATAAATATATTTTGAAAAATACTATACCATTTTTTTTATTTCTATGCATGAAAGTAATCTCCTCAAAATATTCACATAAATAAATGTGAAATGTCAATATCAGTTGAGTTTTACTATTTGATTGATGTAAGATAATAGAAATTAACATTAAAAATATGTTAAAACTATAACTTAAATAAAAGTATTTTTTCATAGATTGATTTGAAAATTATGTTAACTTCAATTGTTGTGACATTGTCAAATACATCAACCTAATATTTTGAATTAATATCTAGATCTAGAAAAAATATAATTAAAATTAGGGAATTTGATTTACAATAATATAATTGCAACAATTATCTTATTTAGGGGCATGTTCTTGAGTCGATTTCCATGAATTCATCCTAAGTAAAACTTGATATTCCATAACTACAACACATGTTAAAATTATAATTTTTGAGCTAAGAAAAATATTCGTTGTGTAAAGGAATGTGTGGCTTGCTATCCAATGGTTCATCTTTAGGACTTAGTTGCACCTTACTTAAGCCAGGAGACTTTATTAACATGTAAAGTAAGAAAGATAAGAGGTGAAAATGGATTTTGATATTAAATGCTAAAGACTACTAGTGAGTTAATTGTTGCTTAGTCCTTATGAATTAATTTAAAGACTATATTTCAGAATATTATTATAGTGTGTTTTAGTCATAGATATCAATTGTCAATTTTCTTATGATTAATAATTGGTCATGCTAGCATAATATGACTAATGAATAATTACCTATGTGATGACAAAGATATGATGATTAATTTTTCTTTTTCATGATGCTAAAATATCCTTGCATGATTATTTTATATAAACCATTCTAGATATATAAGTAATATTTTTTGTTGGATGTCATTTTGGTGGGTTTCCATCAGCAATGCTCCAAAAAAAAATTCTACCTTTCAGCTACATCTTCCAGTGATACTTCAGAAGTTCTTTTCTGCATTCTAGCTATAGCTTTTAGTGATGCTCTGGAGCATTTTCCCTGCATTCCAACTACATCTTCTAGTGCTTATCTAGAACCTTTTTCCTACATTCTAGTTGTAACTTTCATCCATGCTTCAAAACATGGTTCGCGCATTCTAGCTACATGTTTTAGTGATGCTCCAAAAATTTGTTCCTTCATTCCAAAGGCATCTTTCAGTAATGCTCTGGAACTTTACTCCTCCATTCTGGTTGCATCTTCTAGTGATGCTTAAAAAAATTTCTATTTTATCCTGACCACATCTTCTAGTGATGCATTGGAATTTTGTTTTTTTTTCTCAATTACATCATCCAACGATGCTCCAAAATTTTGTTCTTGTTTATTGGCCACATTTTCCAACAATGCTCTATAATTTTTGTAACATTGTAGAGGGTTCAAATGTTATGGCTCATGGTTTCATAGCTCATGTGTGTATTGCCTGGGGAGATTAAACAAAAAAGGAGCCAGTAACAGGGTATGATTTCTTTGCACATGGTATGCAATTACAAGAGGTTTTTGAAGCCCAGTTTTGGTATGCATATTTCTTATCTACAAATTAGCTCAATATTGTAATCATCAGATAGGTAGTTTTGAAAGTAACATTGGCATATTTCACCTTATCAAGAATGACAAATATGTAAAACTCTTTTATATAGTATAAATATATACAAGCTCTTATGCCTTTTAATTAAAAAAAAACTTTTTGCATCCACACTAAAATGTAGTAGTCAAATATTGGGATTGTTAATATTGGAATATGAGAGTTCAAACATTGGAATAGAATAATCACATCATTCCTAAAATATTTTCTAGGGTAAAATATCTATTTTAATCATATCTATATTATGTAACTTTAAAACTAATAAAAATATCCTATAGAAAGAGGTGTGGAATAACTAAATATTTTTTAGCATTTTAACCTACCAATTTTTCAAATATATTCAAATTATATATTATAGTCATAAATCTAATATATCAACCTAAAAATATATAAAAATATGTTCTCTTCATGTTTAAAAAATTAATTTTTTTTGTTAATTACATTTGTATTATTCCTTAAAAATAATAATATTCAAAATTATTTATTAACTTATGGTACAAGTTCTAGTATTAAAGTGTCCTTATTTAATTTAGTTGGATTGACTATGCAACCTACATAATTTATTGTGATCTTTTATTTTTATAGGTGAACCATAGAAAAATAGGTCCACCAAAATGAAACATAGAAATATAGGTGACCCAAAATGGATGCGAAATGGTGTGTGATGGACTTGTCTTTCTATTAATTTCATTAGGAAATGAGATCCTTCAATGCTAGGATTGACTTTCAACCCAAGGTGAGTTAACCCTATTGGAGAACTTACAAATTTCCTTATGATTGAGGATAGGGTAAAATCTTCTTGAACAACACTTTTAGGAGATAAAAATAAAATAATTAATGAACTCAAATATGCAATGTGAAACAATAATTTTTGGGTTGGCTATGAACTTCTCTTGCTCTCTTAGGTTTTTTAACCTAAAAGTAGACAGATGGGCCTAAAAACTGAGGTGGTTCACTCAAATTAATGTGTGTATGATGCAATTATGCCTAAATACAATATCCTAAATGCAACAAACTGATAAAATTGATTGATTATGAATGCAAAACTAATGAAATATGGAGTGTTTGAAAACACAATGTGATATGCAAGAATGAACTAGAAACATAGACAAATGAAAACATAATTGAATGAGACTGAACAAAGTGCACCTGGAGATGAATTTTGATACTAGAAAGTTCTGGAATCTGACAGAAATCACTATTGATGACCAGGGGGGCTCATTCACCACTAATGGTGAACAAGTCTTGCTTATGGTAAACTTTGCCAGAACGGGTTTCTGGCTATCGAGAACTGAAGTATGATGAAATCAAAAAATTTAGCCTAAAAGTGGGATTCATTTGGCACTAATGGAAAATTAGTCCTTAAAAAATCTACAAATTTAGGAGTCAACTCTACGGGTCTAGATATGCACTTATCTTCTTCTCAAGTTGACAAAAATTGAAACTGTAAAAATTGGGTAGAATGTTGTCTCCAAGCTTGAGTTAGGGTTTAGTTGACTTGAATATCTTTGATGACATGTTGACCACTTTTCAACACTATTTCTTTGAAAAATATCTGTACAAGACCTGCAAACACACATGCAAAGAGGGGAAACATGGTTAAGGGTTAGAGTATAGGGATTTTCCTTGGTCAAATCCCACTTTGGTAATCAAACCCTTGATAAAGAAATGAAATGAAATGAGCAAGGAATAATGAATAAACAACATGCAAGTCTCCTAAACTCACCAAACCCTTATTGTTGAAGTCTGAAGATATGCCAATGGATGCTCCAAGATAATTGACGATTGCTTGACAGAATGATGCAAAATGCTTGAATGCTTGAATGAATTGATGAATTAGGTGAATGGGTGAATACTTGAATGAATGGGGGTTAAAATGTATGGAAAAATACTTATTTATACACACTTATTCCCTAATTACCCAAAAATACATCATAGGCTGACATAAGGTCTTAATGAATAAAAGTCCAAAGGAAATTTGAATTTATATTGAATTTTGAGCCAAGAGGGACTCATTCACAACCCATGTTGAATGGGTCCCACTCTAGGCTTGCAAGCAGGTGTCAGGAATTAAGTTTCTTTTAATGTTTTTTGTTGGGTTTGTGTTAAAAAAAGCACTTAACTAAGGCCTATAAGTGTATAAAAGGGCCAAATAAAGCATAAGAAAGGTTTAATTAGTGATGACAAGCCCAGAAAAGCATGAAATATTATTACAAGACTTTACAACACTCTAAAATAGGGCTTGATAAGGGATGAAAAGATGATTTTTGGATGAATTATAATTAAGAAGAGTCTAGAAAAGTGTAGAAATATGTTACAACATTTCACAAAACCTTCACAAGACACCATAGTTTAAATATTCAGGACCTAATGTGAATGCATAAGTTACATTGCGACATTAAATCTAAGCAAAATAAGCCAAGCATCATAGGAAAAAGACCTAAATAACTATGAAAATGTCAAAGATCCATTTTTCTATGGTACATTTAGCCCCTACTTTAGTGAAAGGATGAACTTGCTTCAAACTCACACTAAAGTAGCGATACATATCGAGAGGTATCCAAACAAACTTATGCTAGTAAGATGGAATGACAATGATCAAGAGGGATGATCAAGCCTCCAAAATGAAGATCCCATGGAAAACTAAACATAAGAACAAATGAACACACCTGTTAAAGAGAAAAAGAAAAAGGAGAGAAAAAGGGAAAGGTCGGATCAAGCTTCGATCATTTGTTTAGCTAGTTGTGAATCAAATCTAGGTTGTTTGTCTAAAGAAGAAAATGCATACTCACTTTGGCACAATGAAACTCATGGAAATCTGTCAGGTGAGAAGAACCAAAAGGTGAGAAACATACACTTGGCTAGTATGCACTCACAAACACATAGGTGGCTATGGGTAAATTCATGCCTCAGAATGGGCTTCCCACTCAACCATATCAAAGTTATACTTCCTAATAACTTTAATAGAGTGCCACAAAGGAAAATGTCAATTTTTGCTTCATGAGACAAGTAAAGCTTTGTATGCTTAGAACTCATGAACAAATAGGATGGCACCACAGGCATGCAAGCTATGTTATGCAAGGTGGCCATGTAAATGCAAATATGTAAAATTCCAAAGAAATATTGAAATGAGTCTTGTTAAGTTCATGTGAGCTCTATCACTTAGGGAACATTATGTCTTTTGTCTCCAAGAGAGGACCAATCAAAGAAAATAATATTCACAACTTAGGAGATGTAGTGTGTCACATCAGGCCACCAAGAGGAATGAAATATGCTAAGATAGAACATACTAATGAAGGAAATCACACCCATATCATCCATAAAGTGCCAAACACATCATATAAAGTAACAAGGTTGCACTGAGAACCAAGAAAAAATGAATAATCCCAATGTATGCCCCCACTTTAAAGGAATTGCTACAAACCATTATGTGAACAACTACTTTAAAGTGGAAAATGAAAAAATAAAATAGAAAATAATAACTGAGAGCCAACAAGGGGTCAGTATGTTCATTGTTGCAATGTTTTTATTAAAGAGCTCAGAACTATCATCATTCCCCAAATACATAGAACTAGAAGAATGACACAAAGAAAGTGAAAACAACAGAAAAATAAAAAAAAAATTGGGTCAACATGGAAGAGGCATTATAGTCTCAATGCTTTGCATCATCCCAAAAAGGAGAAACACAAGTGAAAAGAAATGAAAAATTGAAAGAAAAAAAAAGGTTTGGGTGAACATAAATGATACATTTCAGTCTTGATGCATTGTGTCATCCCCAAAAGGAAAACACAAGAAAATAAAAATTAAAAAGGAAAAGGCACTAATTGGATCAACAAGGAAGGGACATAGGGTGTCTCAACACTTTGCATCATCCCCAAAAGGAGAAAAACAAAACAAAAGTGAAAAAGAAAAGATAAATTATGGCATATAGAAGAATGGAGGTACAAATAGAGTAAGTGCACAAAGAGAGGAGAACATCAAATGCATGTTACAGGGGAACATGATACACACATGCAAAAGAAAATGTAAAAGGCTAGTAATGAAAATTCAAGTCAACCATTAATAGATTTATTGGATTCACAATCTCAAGTAGTATAAGAAAAAGGTGAATATCACATTTAAGAGACAAGGATAAATGAATGACTAGGACAAGGCTAACAAATTCTTGCCCCCACTGAATGTAAGGAAAGAATGAGCCAAGGTGGGTGATGGGAAGGATCATGCAATATTGAGAATGGGAAATTCTACAACTATGATGAGAGTATTTGGTTTAGGTAATTATGGGATGATAGGATAATAGTCAGTATCATTGAAGTGATACTTGTTCAATTATATGTCCTTCAATGTTCAACATTCATCAATGTGATGTCCAAGAACATGATAGTATTTTCAATATGGTAGGTTAGAATATTTAGGATGGATGACCAACCTCTTTGAAAGTGGTAAGAGTATAAGGTTTAGAAGCATTGTTTCCTTTCACATTCAAGTGGTGGATGGAGAGGGAACCTTAGTTTTTTCAATTTTAAGGTTGTTTACATTTACTATGTTCACCTTTTTCATTAATTGAAGGAGGAAGAGGACCCATGGGGATCCTAGCATGGAATCATGTAAGGGTTGTTCTTGTGGAAGGAGAACATTCAAGTCAGGAGAGGAATCAAAAATCATTGTGCCATCATCCTAAAGTCTCCAATTTTTAAAAGGAGGCTTCATGGGGAGGATCTTGATATACTAATCCTATTATGTTCTCATTGGTTGGTTTTTGTTCTAAGATTTGGTGAATGTCATGTTCGGTTGTTGTATCACATCCTTGTTTTCTTAAGATAGTAAAGCCATTTCCATATGTTTCTTCAAGTTTGGTTGGTGTGTTGTTAACTTTGTTATCATAAAATAGTTTATGATGTGGTTGTGTAGAAGAACTAGGTCCTTCATTCTTTTTAGGATATAAGTAACCAAACATGTCAGGAGGTGAGATAGTAGGCAGATCTTGTAGCTTCATGGATGGGTAAAAGATTGCATTAGCTTCAAGGTTTTCAGGGCATGAATTTAAGAACTTTCTCATGCTATCATCATCTTCTCCAATGATGTCAACAGTATGAGGTGGACATTCATTAGGAGTTGAAGAAGCATGAGGAAGCTCAAGGTCATTAGCATCATAGCCAAAGAAACAATTTGACATGTCCACTTAGAATTCTAAGGAATTCCAAAACTTATTAAAGAAAAAAGCCATGATGAAAACAAGTAAAAGTAAACTAATATTCAAGGAAGAAGATAAAATAGAAAATCTAGAAAGTATTATAAAAAGTAAAAAAAAAATATGTAATGCAAAAAATGCCTAAAAAATGCAGCTCAAAATGTGTAGCTAGACTGATTCGCCTAGGGTGGTGAATGAGTCCAGGGGTGGATTTTTTTTGTTTCTTTAGAAATTTTAAAGTGTTTTTTTATGCTTTTTGATGCAAAATTAAGATGCAAATGCAAAATTTTAGTTTTTGTAATTTTTTAAAGTGCAAAAATGAAATCTATATGAGATTCACTAATACAAGTTTGTAAACCCTAGGATACAAAAGCAATGCAAAGGATAATGGAAAATCTATTGTTATGAGTCCTAGGATGTAAATGTGGATTCTAATCAAAAACATAATGTGTTGAAAATACAAGTTCACCAAAATGAACCAACAATTTTAGGGTTGGCTATGAACTTCTCTTGCTCTCCTAGGATTTTTACCTAAAAGGAGAGAGATAGGCCCAAAATATGAGGTGGTTCACTCAAATTAATGTATGTATGATGGAGTTATGCCTAAATGAAAAAATCTGATAAAATTGATTGATTATGAATGCATAACTAATGAAATATGAATTCTTTGAAAACACAATGTGATATGCAGGAATGAACTAGAAACATAAACAAACGAAAACATAATTGAATGAGACTTAATAGAGTGCACCTAGAGAAGAAATTTTGATGCTAGAAAGTTCTAGAATCTAACAGAAATCACTATTGATGACCAATGGGAGTCATTCGCCACTAATGGTGAATCAATCCTACTTCTGGTAAACTTTGTCAGAACGAGTTTTTGACTGTCAAGAACTGAATTCTAATGAAATATTTTTTCTTATCTTGAAATTTGGACTCATTTTCCACTAATGTAAAATCAGTCCTCCTCAAAAAATATGCAAATTCAAGAGTCAACTCTGTGGGTCCAGATCTACACTTGTCTTCTTGTTGGGTTGATAGAACTAAAAATACAAAAAATGAGTTGAATGTTGTCTCCAAGCTTGAATTAGGGTTTATTTTACTTAAATATATTTGATGAATTCTTGAAAAAATTTCAACACCTATTTATTTTACAAATATTCCTACAAGACCTGCAAACATACATGCAAAGAGGGGGAAAATGTTTAAGGGTTAGAGTATAGGGATTTGGCTTGGTCAAATCCCACTTTGGTAATCAAACCCTTGATAAAGAAATAAAATGAAATGAGAAAGTAATGATGAATAAGCAACATGCAAGTGTCCTAAACTCATAAAACCCTTGTTGTTGATGTATGAAGATATGTCAAAGGCTACTCCAAGATACTTTCAACAATTGCTTGATTGAATGATGCAAAATACTTGAATGCTTGAATGAAAGGATGAATTAGTGAACTTGATGAATTAGGTGAATGGGTGAATACTTGAATGAATGGGGATTAAAATGGATGGAAAAAAACTCATTTATGCAAACTTATGCCCTAATTACCCAAAAATACAACATCATAGGCTGACATAAGGTCTTAATGAATAAAAACCCAAAGGAAATTTGAATTTCTTTTGAATTTGGAGCTAAGAGGGACTCATTTCCCACTGATGGAAAATGGGTCCCACTCTAGGCTTGCAAGTGGGTGTCGGGAATTAAGTTGCTTTTAATGTTCTTTTTTGGGTTTGTATTTAAAAACACACTTAATTAAGGCCTATAAGTGCATAAAGGGTCCAAATAAAGAATAAGAAAATTGTAATTAGTGATGACAAGAACAGAAAAGCATAAAATCTTGTTACAAGACTTTACAACACTTTAAAATAGGACTTGATAAGGGATGAAAAGATTATTTTTAGATGAATTAAAATAAGAAGAGTATAGAAAAGTGTAGAAATATTTTACAACACCTTCACAATACATCATAGTTTTAATATTCAACACCTAATGTGAATGCATAAGTTACATTGCAACATTAAATCTAAGAAAAATAAGCCAAGAATCATAGGAAAAAGACCTAAATGACCATAAAAATGTCAAAAATCCATTTTTCTATGGTACACAATGTAAGACTCGAATCATGTAAATGAAGCATAATACTAACAAAAAACAATATTTAGTAGATTTGAGAAAGGTAAAACATTATGTACCTATCACAAAAAGTGGTTGCTTAGTGTCTAGAAATTTTGAATGAGATCTTGTATGGATTTTTGTTCTCAAATTTTAGGGTCCTATAGGGATATATGTTAGATGTCTTTTCCCATAGGTTTCACTACAAGAAAAGTTAGAAATAAATTTAGAATTTTATTTTTTGTGGTCATGACAACTTTTACAATTTTGCACTTTTGACATATATTCAATTCCAATCCTTCTTCAACCTAAGATATATATATACACAAAGAGAGGAGATACATGTTTTTTTTTCATGGATAAGGGTTTTCCTTGTTCAAACCCTAGCTTGGGAATTAAACCTTGAAATGAAAAAATTTAATAAAATGTAAGAAATGATGAATGAACAATGTTATGTTGCAACTCACCAAACCTTTAAATGGATATCCTTAGAGGAATTAAGTCTAAAAAATCTAGGACATTAAAAAACATAAAAAAATTCCCCCAAAAAACATATTAAAAATTCCCTAAAAAATATATTAGAAATTGAGATCCTCAACTTAAGGAGGACCCACATCTAGGACACTCAATTTTTAAGACAATTTAATTAATTTTTGTAATTTTTCAATACAATTTTCCCTTTCAAAAAATGGGATTAATTAGGATTTAAAATGCAGAATTGGGTCAATTATAGGATTAATTTAGGGACCAAAATATAGTGTGAAAATGTAAGGTGTACCTTTTTGTACACTACATTTAACCTCCACTTTAGTGAGAGGTTGAGCCCTACACTCAAACTCATACTAAGGTAGACAAATAAGCATTAAGAGGGGTTTAAATGTAAAAAAATTAGTGAGATAGGATGACAAAGATCAAAGATGTTGTGCAAGCCCCCAAGATCAAGATCTCATGGAAAACCAAGATAAGTGAAAAGGAGCACACATATATGAATGATATGCATCAATAAGACAAGATACACAATCATACAATGCCAAAATCACTACAAAGAGAGAAAGTGGACCAAGCCTCGATTATTTTTCCAATAGGTATGGATGACGCCATATAATTTTTTCAAAAAAATGTTCACAAGTGGAAACTCGCTATCCACTATGCAAACAAAATATACTCACATAGGCTAGTGAAATCGGTTATCCACTAGGTGAGCACCAAGAGGGTAGCTAATGGGAAGGTCATGCCAAGTCTATAGGATCCCATACATCAACCAAACCAAAATTTATACCTCTTGAAAAATTTGGTAAGGTGAAAAAAAAAATGTCACAAGGCTAGCAAGTTGCATTATGCTAGACACTCATGAAAAATATAAAGGCTCCACTAGCAAGAAAGTTGTGTTATGCTTGGTGGCCATTTTAAATACAATAGGATAGGATAGTCAAAGGGGTTTTTCTTAGCTCATGAAAGGTCTTGCCTTAGGGAACATCATGCCTACCTTCACCAAGAGAGGACTACATGAGGACAAAAGATTCATAACTTAGGGAATGTAAGCTATAACATTAACACTAAGAGGAATGTCATATGCCAAGAAAGCTCACACTCTTGAAGGATCCATAAAACCCAATATAATCACCAATAAGACACATCATTTGAAGTAAGAAGACCACACTTTTAAATAAATAATTAGTGGGGACCTATATGCCCCCACTTTAAAGTAATTGCTAAACATCATTCTATGAGCAATTACTTTAAAGTAGAATATGATAAATTCCAATATAGGAGAGCTTTATTTTGAAACTCCTATGCCAAACTTTTTTTTTTCCAAGTAGAAATATGTCATGAAAGGATATTTCCCTGCATATACAATTACAAAATAACACATAAGGGATCCATGGATCTTGGGTTAGCTTTATGTGTTTGCTACAGTGATATAATCAAGCTTGTAATTGTCATCATTCCCTAAATGACTCATGGAAAAATGAGCACAAAGGAAGAATGATGTAGATGGAGAGAAAAAACAAATATGATCTTATGGGTCAACATGGAATAGGCCTAGATGTCTTGACACCTTACACCATCCACAAAAGGAAAAAATAGACAAAAATAAAGGTAAATGGTTATGACAAATAGAAAAATGAAGATACAAATAGAAGAATGTCACAAGAGATTTGATTCCTTTGTATCCTTGCACCAATGGAGTGATAAGGGTCATCCAAAGTAGGTCTAGAAACATATCAAGACATGCCAAAAAAAATATACATGGGATCACATTATACACATACAATCACAAAGAACATGAAAAGAAAGACAAAGAAAATACTAGTATGGCAAATGCAAGTCAATCTAGATAGCAGGTCATCCACATCCCAATATTGTTCATCATATTCAAAAAGTGGAAAAAAAGCCAAAGGGACAATGACAATTTTCATACTAGGATAAGGATTACCTAACCCCTTGTCCCCACTTAGTGCAAGACAAGGATGAGCTGACGTAGGCGATTAGAATGGGATCCTTGCAATATAAAAAATAATTGTCATGAAATATAACTATGTTAAAGTGAGTATGCTATGATTCTACAACTATTATATGGAAATAAGAAAAATGCATACATTTTAAGGTGGTGAAAATTATTTAAGGGTTCTTTGTAAAGCACGAAACTCATCACTAAGATTCCCAAGAGTTCTATGATATGCACATTAAGACATGTTTGTACTTTTTCCTTTTTTCTTATTTGATATTTCATAGTGTAATCAATCCTAGACAAAGAAATTGATACAATATTTGTTCAATCTCTATTATAGTTTGTAAGAATGGAAATTTCTTGATCCTATAGGGTTTGGGTTTCCTGCTTGTTTGGGAAACTTGCTAGGGTTGAGGTACTAGAGGTTCTGAGGTAATTCCTTCATCCCTATGATTCATTAATTGGTCTCTTGATATGATCTTCTAAAAGAGAAGACCTTTCCACTTATGATATGTACAAGGTGGGCCAAGATCTTGATATCCTAAGCCCTTGGTATCATCAGATGGTATTTTTTCTAACAAATTTTGGATTTCATGCTCATTTGTTATGTCACGTCTATTTTTATTCAACATCATAAATCCTTGACCATAACTCTCTTATAAGTTAATTGGATTATTAGTAATGCAATGAGCATAAGATAGAAGAGTATCATTATTATCCTTGTTAACAATCCAATTAATGGTTGATGGTTGAGGATTTCTTTTTGTTTCAATTTCAAGATATAAAAGGTTGAACATATCATTTGATGTGATTTTAGGTGTTGTTCACATGGATGTATAAAATGATCCATTGTTCTCAAGGTTGTGTAGGGAGTCTTGTATGAATTATTGCATGCTATATTCATCTTGACCTAAGATTTCCACTTCATGAGGACATTCACTAAGAGGTGGAGACTCATTAATAGGCTCAATTGCATTAGGTTCATCACCAAACAAAAAACTCAAGAAATATACCAAAGATCTCAAGGGCCTCCATATATTACCAATACACATGTCCATGATGAAATATAATAAAAAGTTTCAGATCTAATATATGAATATATTTTCTAATTTTTTAACACAAGATACTAAAAATTATGTGCTTTTAATGCCAATTTTGATCTCAAACAATGCACTTAACTTGACCAATTGAACTTAATGCAAGCAATTAGAAAATTTTCTAATTTTTGAAGTTGAAACATAGATGTAATAATGGAAGAGAATAATGAAAACAGAGACAAATTAATGCCAAAAATTTTAAAAATAGACCTATACAAGTTATAATTCACCCTAGGGAAAATCGGTCCCAAGTCAAGGATCTTAAAAATCAAAGTTTAAAATTCTTGCTTAATGTTTGAATTTCTTGTTTTAGATTGCATACTATGGTTTCAGTGACAAAATATTCAAAATTTAGGTACATCCCAATGCAAATGAAATTAGTAAAAAATGATGAAAAAAGTAACACTTTTTGAAATTCCATTTTAGCCCAATTTGTGAATGTAAATGATTGAAAATACACTAATATGCAAGTACTATACAAAATCAATGTAATATGCATTTTTTTTGCATTTTCACATTTTAAACAATGTAGAATACAAATTTAAAACCCTAAATGAAATGTAAACTGATGAAATTTTGAAAACCCTAAATTAAATGAAAATTAATGCAATGTAATGAAAACCATTGCAAATCCTAGATCCAGGGTTTTAATGAACTCCAATTTTAGAAATTTTATAGTGAAAGAGTGTTAGGTGCACCAAAATGAAACATAGAAATATAGGTGACCTAAAATTGATGGGAAATGGTGTGTGATGGACCTATCTTTCAATTAATTTTTTTAATAAATGAGATCCTTCAATGGTAGAATTGAATTTCAACCCAAGGTGAGTCAACCCTATTAGAGATCTTGCAAATTTCCTTATGATTGAGGATAGGGTAAATTTTTCCTAAACAACACTTTTGGGAGATAAAAATAAGATATATAATGTAATCAAATATGAAATGTAAGACCTAAATCATGTAGATGATGCATAATACTAATAGAAACAATAAACGCTTAGAAGATATGAGAAAGGTAAGAAAATATGTACCCATCACCAAAAGTGGTTGCTGAGAATCCAAAAATGGCGAACAAGTCCTTGTACATTTTTTTTTTTTCAATTTTCAAGGTCCTTTGGAGATAAATTTGAGATGCCTTTTCCTACAAGTTTCACTATAAAAATAGTCAAAAATAAATTTGTGATATGAGCTTCCATGGCCTTCACAACTTTTTGTGACAACTTTGTAACTTTGACAACTTTTGCAATTTTTCACTTTTGAGATCTTCAATTCCAATCCTTCTTCAACCTATGATCTACACATACACAAAGACAGGATAAATCTATTTTTTTTGGTGGATATTATTTTTCATTGGTCAAACCCTAGCTTGGTAATTAAACCTTGAAATGAAAGAATAATAAAATTTAAGGAATGATGAATGGACAATGTTATGTTGCAACTCACCAAACCCTTAAATGGAGATCCTAAGAGGATTTAATTCTAACACATCTCTCTAAGGTCTTGATATTGTATGAAATAGCTTGATTGGATGTTGATCTTGATGCATAAATTGATGCTTAAATGCTTGAAACCTACATCACAATGTTAGCTCCAAAAACATGCATAGATGAAATTAAATTTGACATGATGCTTGAGATCTTGAATGCTAATGTAGAAGACTAATAAATTTTCTCTTGAATGCTCTTGACAATAATATTTTCTCATATGAAATGTGGAAAATATTTTTTGCTTTGAGTTGATAATTTTTTTTGAGTTGATAAAAAAACCTTGTATTTATAGTTAATTTTCTAATTTGAATTATAAAAATACTACCAAAAACATATGATAAATTGAGATCCTCAACTTAAGGACGACCTAAATCCAAGACACTCAATTTCGAAGGAAATTTAGTTAATGTTTTCAATTATTTAATACAAGTTTCCATTTTAGAAATAAATATTAATTAGGCTTTTAAATTTATAATTGGCTTGATTAAAGGCTTAATTAAGTCCAATTAATTAAGGGACCCAAATGGTTATGTACAAGATTATGATAGGCCAAAACGTGGTGATATGATGGGTATGTATAGTGTATGTGGCTGATGACTTTTTTTAACCAAATTTGATGAAACAAAAAGGTTTTTTAAAGGAGATTCTCAACTTTCCACCAATATAAATTATGCTTTACTTTGAATTTAATAGATAATTATTACTCATTTTTTATTTGAATTACGACTAAAGTCTTAATTGATAGGTTGATTGAAAAACATCTATACCTTTCAAATAGTATCACATTTTTTGAATCTGAAACATGTGTCACATTCTATACTTTGAATACTCTAGTATTCAAAAAAAAATGAATTTCATTATGTTTTGAAAAAGTTAAGGTGGTCAAACATACAAGCTTTTATATTTTTTAAAAGTTGTAATAAAAAATTCATAATTAATTATTTACTTTGAAAAAACTTACAAAAAAATATGCATCACATTGAGACATGAGTCCTCTACTTATATCTAAAATCTTATAAAAAAAATATTATCATTTTATTGTGGTTATGGTGTTAGATAGACACCTACTTCTTATTTTTTCCATGAAATTTAAGTACTACTACATTGAAATTTCAATTTTTCACCAAATAGATTTTTGTTTTTTTTAAATAAACCTAGTAGTTTAGAAGCTAAATTCAATTTTCTACAAATTATATTCTTACATATTTTTTAAATAATATAGATAACTTATTCAAATTTTTACGTCAAGTTCCCTAACTCTGATTTTTCTAAATTTTTCACCACTTAAGGGCCTGTTTTTTCCATGATGATCCTATACATACCCAAATATAGTGTGAAATTGTAAGTGTGTACATTTTCTACACTAAAATTGATGTAGGAGCATAATTTTGTTTAAAATATTTTTTTTTTAAAAAATCCCTCAACTAATGCCATGTGAAGGAAGTACTTGGACTTTTAAATTTTATATTTGAAATTTGTTTTATTTGAGACACTAAACTACCTCTCGTGATCTCATTTAATGAGAAACACAATGAAATAAATGAAAAGGGAAAATTGGGTAGTAGTTTTTGAACTAAAAACAAGTAGGTGGAGGAATTTATGAAGGGTTTTAAACATTGCAGTAGTTTTAGGAGGTATTTTTGGAGACTTTTTTGGCAAGAAGCTTCCATATTTTGGAAAATTTTGAGAAGAAGAATAGAACAACATAAATATAGAGGGAAGAGGGATGAGAGGGAAAATAGGTCAAAATAGAAAAACAAGGGAATAGAAGGGGAATGCAAGGAATACCAGAGGACACCAATAAAGGAATTCTTTCAAGTAGTAATAGAGGACTATAGCAAAAAGAAAGAGGAAAAAAAGAAAGAAAGAGGAATGAAAAAGGGAGTTATATTCTGCAAATATTTGTGTAGGTGCATATATAAGTGTATAAAAATTTAAAATTTAAATTTAATATAATCTTTCCTTTTCATAGCTATTATCCCTATGTGTGTGGTTATAAGAAATATTATATAAATTTTCTATTCTAAATTTTTGGGTTTTCATTTGCAAGTTTCAATTCTTTAATGTAGTTGAAGTTGTAAATAGTCACCTACAACCATTGCTGCAACTATCCCCAACAATAGCTTGTTTTTTATAGCAACTTAGTTTGTGTATCTGTAGTTGATTATATGCCTCAAAATATTGTTATAGGACCTTAAACATGTGTGTAAACCTTTGTAGAGGTTGTGTGAGTTTATTTTAGTAACACAACCTCTCCTTTTTTCCTATTTGTTCATTTAATGTGGGTTTTAGGAACCTACGAGGGAGGTGCATTTCATCAACAATAGGTATTTTTTTCCTCTTTATGATGGTAGCAAATCATGTGGATTTTATTTTGGAAATGCTAATTAATAAGTGTTTGTGGTGGATTCTTTCCTTTAGTGTAGGAGTATTAATTTCTTGACCAATGTATTTTCTCTAGTTGATCCTCAAGGGAAGGCCATGGTTTCATCACATATCATTTTTTTCAATATTTTATAGCTTTTCTACTTGGATATTAGGTGGGGATTTTAATGTTATAATTAGCCTTGATGACATTATAGGTGGATCAAATAATTCGATCTAGATCTTTGGATTTATTCATATATTATTTATCTATTTTTAATGTAGTGCATGTTCAACCAAGTAATGGATTTTTTACCTAGAATAATAGATTATATGGGTTTTATTCTATTTATAAGTGCCTTGATAGGTTTATAATCTCAAACTATTGGACAAGAAATAATTAAGATTATTATAAAGAAATTTAGGGGTGGAAGGGGTTAGATCATTGACAAATTAAATTTTCCTCTTCTCTATTTTTTCTTTTGGAGTATCTTTTAAAATTTCAGCCTACATGACTTAGGGATCCTAATATTAATGACTGTAAGAGAGGATCATGGATGAAAGGAAAACCTACCTATGGGACAACCATGTATAGTTTATTTAAAAAAAATAAAATATTTTCTCAAATTTAAGATCAACTAATAAAATCAAGCTTATTTTTATATATTTTTTAAGGATTTATAGGATCAAATAAGAAGAAATCCTTCATTGTATTACCTTTAAGATTATTTTTTTGGAAGGAATCAATAGCTATGATGTGGAGAATATTTTTATTCCAAATATTTTAATGAATGGGAAATTAAAGGTAGGAGATATATATAAATCAAAAATCAAGAATGCAATAGCTTTAGGAAGGGAAAAATAACACCTCCTTTTTTCATAATTATGCCAAGTAAATGAGGGGAGGAAATTTCATATTTTCTCTTTATTTGGTTACAAATGGTAAAGATTTCCTCCAAGAATATTACAATGAAAAATGTTTTTATTTTTTCTTATTTATCCAATGGGTCATTGTTAGGTGGAGTCATCAAAAAAGTAACCCTTCTTCTTTTTCTGGCTTGTTTGGGCCCTCCTTATGATTTTGGCTTAATGTTGCCTTCATTTAGTGTTGCAATGTGGATAACACATTCACAGTAGGTATTGGGACATTATGAACTAATGAGATTTTAATTGTTCCTTGTAAAAGTGTTGTGAAGCAACACACTTTCACACTTTTCTAAGGTTTTATCAAATAAGCTAAGAATTTTAATCATAATCAACTTTAATATTTCCTTATTTTGAGTGGTGTAAAGTGTTGTAACACACTTTCACATTCCTCTAGGCCTTCCATTAATAATTGGGCTTTATTATGCTTTAATTGGCCCTATTTTATGCATTTATAGGAGGATAATCCTGACACCAATCATTGACCAATCATAATTTAGGTGTTCCTAGCTTCTATGGCCCAAATGTAGTGTTTGTGACTCATTAGCCACCATGGGCGAATGAGTCCCACCTAGGTCTTTTTGGCCCTAATGCAGGTTTCACATATTTCTAGGAATTTTTCATTTTTGGTCCCATACATTATGTGTGATGGGACTCATTCACCACCTTGGGTGAATGAGTCCTATTTGACAAAAAATAAAGTTTAATTCAAATTTTTGATAGGATTTTATTCCCATAGATCTGATGTAGACTTGTAGTGTTGTAATTTCTATAATTCATGCATAATTGAGTAGAAATACAACATTATTTCACTCATATTCTCACCTAGCAAATTTTACAAGAACTCAAGAGTTCTCAAGAGCATTTAAGCATTCACAAGAGAATTCAAAGCATTTCAAGGGAAAACTATCAAGCATTCAAGGGAATTCTTCAAGTGCCAATCATTATGTCAAATATTTCATTCTTCATGTTTTTTATTGTGCTAATATTTGTGATGTAGAGTTCATTATCCAAGCAAGTGTTTTAAGCAAGATTCATCTCCTTCAATATAGAGTCAAGAACCACATCCATTGCAACCATTTCAAGCATCATTGCAACACCTTATTGCTAAGGTTTGGTGAGTTGCAACATTATCTTTTGTTCATTCCTCATTCTCCTTTTATATTTACTTTCATTTCAAGGTTTAATTACCAAAAAGGAATTTGAACAAGGAAAACCCCTATTCACTAACCCCCACTACATTTTCCCCTCTTCTTGTGTGTGATTTGCAGGGCTAGGCTATAGATTTGCTAAGAAGGAAAGTTGGAGAAAAAATTTCAAGTCCTCAAAATCCCTAAAGTTTTCATCAAGCCTTGGAGAAGCTTGGAGAAGGTGTATAGGTTAAATTTTGTAGTTTTAGGTCCGAAAATCAATCAAAAAGAGTAGAGCATACTGAGAGCAACAAAATATAGTTCAAAACTTCTAGAAAAGTAGAAGTGGACTAATTCACCACTATTGGTGAATGAGTCCCATTGTATAGGCCTAACAAAGATATTTTTAGAGTTGGATACCCTTTTGGCTGAAATCTATTCCTGCACATTTTCCTACAAACTAGACTGATTCACCTAGCTTGGTGAAAGAGTCCCATTTAGCATCAATAGTCAATTTTTTAGTGATATAGACATCCATTGTTCCTTCTTAAGTCTTACAACTGCACACTTTCAGTTTCATAGCTTTTTGTTACACTTTATTCATCTTTCTAGGTCATCTTGAATATCACAATTTTTTTCCAATTCATTGTCTTTTAAAAATTTATTCTTGGTGGTGAACCCCTCATTAGCTATCATTTAGTCTATAGGAAAGCCCTATTACAATATTTTAGTCACCTTTAAATTCAGATATCAAGGTTATCCTTGAGTTCAATCTTTTGAAAGTGGGTGTGAATCCATCATCAACATCAACAAAACAAAAATCCAGTCCATTTTAAGAGGTTCCATTTTGGTGAACCTACATTTAGGACATCTTTATTCTGATTTGGAGTGTATTTACATCTTGGATTTATCTTGAATTAACATTGGATTATAGGGTTTCAATTCTTACATTAGTGAAAGCTCATATAGCTTGCATTGTTGCATCTAATTTTTTTGATCATCAAATCTTGTACCTCTCTAACAGTCTTATGGGAAATTTAGTGAGTGGGGGACAAATTGCATCTCACTGAATACCTCTAGATTTTTTATAGAAATTCAGATCTTCTTTGGGAGTTTTGAGGTAAGGGGAGAAGGAAATGTAAACATAAAACATAAAAGGTGATGCACCAAAGCTTTTACAACATTTCAAACCCAAATCATTCCAATGAGTGATATAAATAGACATGGAATGCCACAACTCTTCATTGTTGAAAAGAGAATGAAAAATAAAGGCTAACTTCAAGCAAAGTGCATACTTTCAAATATTTCCACAAGAAGTGTTCATTAAGATCCAATCAAACATAAATACTTCTTACGATTATTAGAATAATATATCATAAATCACATGAACTCTTCCTCCTAATACAACATAGTACAATAAAATAACAACTTTCAAAAAAATAGAGAAGGCCAATGACATAGTCCATTTTTCCTTAGCTACTATTGTACCATACAAGCATACAACACATAAATCCACTATTTAAACTACCTAGATCCAACTTTCAAGACATGGTGTTTCATTCAAAATGATCATATAAAGAAAGAAAGCTTGAAAAAGGCCATACATGCATAGTCTCAACAAATTCTCCTTAATAGTTCATGCTTTTAATTATCAAATAAAATTTGAAACAAAGGTTAGATGCCAATTTGACAATAGTTTAAACCTTAATAGATATAGCATGCCAAAGTAAAGTAGTTTTGCAACTTGTTTCTAAAAAATAATTCTAAAACCTTAAGAAAACTAAAGAAACTTTTCTTAGCCAAGAAACTGTGACTTGGAATCCAACCCTTCATTGTGTAGTCACCCAAGTTATATATCTACTAGAAGAAGAAAGGACCACCTTAGCACATAAGTAATTACTACCATATATCATCATCTGATAGCTCACATTTTGATCTTGGATCCTTGGATAGGTCACAAATATCTTCACTCATAAATTATCAATTGTTGCATTAATGTCTCTTAGATATTTAGAAAATATTGAGTCTCATAGATGATCAGATCCTAGAAATAATAGCCTAGCAAGAGGTCTTGTTGACTAATCACATCATCCTAAGGCACCAACTTAGAACTTCACCATAAAAAACAAGAAAGGAAGAAGGCCATCTAGCTCTGAAAAACTCTTGAAACACATTAATCCATAGGAAACACAAACTACCCATGGCAAAGAGGTGACGTGTCAACTAGGCAGAAACCTCTAAGCTCATGAACATAGCTCCCAAGAGAATTCCCGATGAGTAAACACGTGTCCCAAAATTTCTCTTGAAAAGAAGATGAGAGATGAAATCCACGTAGCCACCACGTGGTGCATTGCACACCTTTTCAATAATTCTCCTCAACCACAGGTGCACCAAAAACTAAAAGACTTTACACAAGCCAAATGAAAATGACTAAGGAAAAAACACTTCACAGTTCTTGTGACTCACAGGGGTCTTCACTTTGCTGAGATACAAACCTAGGCCTCTAGTTGTTCTTGGAGTGTGATGAGAGTGACATGTTGAGCCTCCCAATGTACATCAATTAGTAGGACAAGGGTTTGGATCTGTCTGTATGATTGCATGAGTTCAAAAATCTCTTTAAAAGAGATGCACCCCCATCTGGAAGAAAATGCACCCAAGTGATAATAGAGTTGAGAAAGAGGATAGATCTCATGTTGAACATCATCAACTATGGGCATGGCACTTGAACTTGAAATTTTCATTGAGCTTGGATCTTGTGTCAGATTGCATCATTGACCTACTCCATTTGCTAATTTAGAACTTAATAGTCTAACTTCTTGTCTTGACTCCTCTGCTTCCACCTGGATTCTCTAAAGATTGTTAATTTTTTAGGATTAGACATCATTTAGTTCTCTTTTTAAATTTTCAATTTTGGTGCAAAGTTGAACTCGCTCATTTCAAACGTTTGCAAGCAACTTAGACACATCTTCTTGTTGGCCTTGAATTTTCCTTATGTGAGTCACTTCAACTTCTCTTTCTTGGATCTCATTTTGCAATCTGCTTACTATTTCTTTCACATTTTCCAGCTCCACCTCGTGCTTCTTTAATCTCCAATCCAGCCTCTAATAGTCAGCATATACTACCTTCTATGTGGCTTTTGCTAGGATAATCTTATTGCATGGGAAATTTTCACTCAAGTCTAGGCCCACAACATGGATGTCATACTCTTCCATCTGCATTTTCCCTTTGAACTTTGAAACTAGTGGCTTTATGGTGGTAATAATTTTGCTCTTCATTGAAGCAAGCTTTGATCTTCTTTGTAGTGAGCTTTTTGGCATTTTTTGACAATATTTTTTACTTTCTATCCTTTTGGGCCAGTCTGGTAGCATCGAAATGGCCCTGAAAGGTTTGAGTGACATTCACACTCTATGCTACAATAGAAGCACTAGAGGGAATCCCAAAAATAATGATGGTAAGGGAAACTTTGGATGTGTGAGCATGGGTGGATATAAAAGGTAGCATGATCAATGAAAAGGGTGGAATGCCAAAATGAGTAAGGGAAAAACTAGTAGGGGTAAAAACATAAATAGGTTGATGGAGAGGTACCTTGAACCCTTTATTGGATGGCATGGGAGTAATGAGAAAAGTGGTGGTTTCATTGGATGCAATAGGGGCCCTTGATAGGGTGATCAGTGACACAACAATGGCTTTGCAAGATGATTCTCTTTCAACGTGCGAGATGGTATCAGAGGATTTAGTTAAAATGGTAGGGGATACATTCAGAATTACCAATTTAGGGGTCAAGAAGGGAGAATTCCTTTCCACGAGGAGGTAAGGGGTTGACTAGAGATGAGAAAATAGGGAGCAGAGGTGGAGTGAAACTTACCTCAACTATGGTGCATGAAACATTTTGCAAGATGAATCCACTTCTTCTTGTCGAACCAATTCATCAGGAATACCCAAGTCTTGGATCCTTCTTTGTTTTGTATGACTAGAACTCTTACGTTCTAATCCTCTAGCTTTAGAGTCTTCTAAAACTTGACCTTCAACAACTACGATATATGACCTTGGAGACTGTCGGGTCCTTTTTCCTTTATTTTGAGCGTTGGAAGTAGACGGAGCTTGTGAACTTGCTTGCCTCAAATATCTCTAGCTATTGGTCTCATGTGGTCTAGAAGCCTAAGGTGGAACCCTTTCTTCATCTATTTCATGACTCGTCTCAGGATTTATATTGTTGGAATCAACCTCCTTGTCATATAAATCCTCAAATTTATCATTGAGCAGAAATTTGTTGAATGGGGAAGCTAGACATCTCATCTCCTATTAGAATCTCCAAAAGTTAGACTTCTGTATTTTTTACTAGCCTCTTTTCTTCAATTGTGTATTGAGAGAATTTTTGATTGGGAGATTCCTTTGATATCTAGCCTGCGGCTCCTAGAAACTGAACCAATTTGGGCATTCCTCTTGAATGAAAGCTAGGTCAATGTATATCTCTAGGCTTTCTCAAGCTAGGTTCCTTCTTTGTAAATATTCCCTAACCTCATGTCTTAAAGGAAAAATCCCATTCGGGTTATAATCCCACTTGTCACAAATGAGGACCAAAACCAAAGCCGCTAGTAAATTCATGATCTCATCTTTAGCCTTCCATTTAGTGAGTATTACCTAACTCTTAGAAATCATGAGAAGAAGATCATAAAGCTTTATTTTGTTCCTTCTAACACCATAAACCCTTTTGACTATAGATACTTAGTGGCATGCCTCTAGCACAAAAACACTATCAGTTACAAATCTTGGTAGTCGAAAAACCTCCTCGGGAAAACCATGGAACTTGACAAATGTAAAATCTTCACCTAGGAAATAATCCAATGGGATAGGTGGATTCTCTATCCATCCTATAACCTCCTGAGAGAAATGGCCAATGGGCTGAGGCAACAAATCCTGGAGTATTGGCCTCAAAAAATTATCCACAAATCGATAATAATCTCCTATTTTTTTAAAGCATAGGGGTCCATATAGAAATTGGCTAGAGACAACCCCTTTCATTTAATTTAGATACTAGTACATTCCTCCCCAACCACTCAAAATTTTGATGTAAAAGTAGATGAACCAGAACAAAAGAATACCTAAACTTGGACTCATTATGGTAATTCTTCAATTGTTCTTTGATATTCCCAGCTATTATCTTGGAAAATCAAAGGCTTCAGAACCTTTTCTATTTTGAATGCAAGGCCTAGGGGACCTACTCATCATTATTGAGGCCAAAAACCAAAGCCAACATTGAGAACACAGACTATGTATCCTTCTTAAATTTCTTGCATGAAAGGGGCCAACAAATTTGTCCTTTCTATGGCCTTTCCTTTGTTTCATCCTCAAAGAAATTCATTTTCCAAAACATATCTTCCTCTAGGGAATCCATCTACTCCTCATAAAAAAAGCTTTACACCCCAACTCATAGGGAAACATAGCATATCTCGTATAGCTTTGGTAGAAATGGTAATCTTGATCCTATGGCTCTCAATGGATTTCATTTTTTCATTGAACCTCTTTGCACATGCATCAACCAACTCTAGGAATGGATGTATAACAGGAAACATAAACTATGGAAGACCACTATTCTATAGTTGAAACAGAAAATCCTCTAATGGTTCATGTTCCAGCATCCTTTAAAACACATCTTCCATGAAATTTTTAAGGTTGGTAAACAACTGAGGGTCCAAAACATTATCATTGATGTCTTGCACTTCCTATCTTTGAATATGCTTAGCAAGTTGAATCTTTCTAAAGCACTCAAATGTTTGTTAGTCTGGTGTTGGGGCATTAGTGAATGAGAAACATCCAAAAAAATTGGTGTAACTAGGCCTTCTATTTGGAACCACAACTTTCCTAATGGAGGTAGATGCTTCCGCCATGATTGCATGAGAAAGTTGTAGAGATCTTTACTTGGCCACTTTCCTTTTACTTCTCTAGATGAAACTACTTTTGAGTGCAATTAACTCTCTTACCTATGCATGTAGTTAAGACTAAGTCATTACTACTGTTCCATTAAATGTTGACACTAGGGAAATACATGTGAGTATCAGATATATATCCCTTGGGAATGTTGAGGACACCATGAGAATGGAATTAGTAAATTCTCCTTGCTACCTCTTTCACAAATAAATTTATTGCATTGAAAAGTGTGCTTTTCGTCATACAAAATGTGTTTAGGTGATGTAAGGTACCCCTAAAAAGACATGACCATCAATTTTTCAAAATTTAAGTGTGTTAATCAATGTCTTTTCTTATTAGTAGGTTGGATAGCACTAATGATGGTGAAGGACACATGTCAACAATCGATGTATGAGGGCATTTACTCCCAAAGCCCAAATTTATTTATCAAATCATTTAATCTGATACTCCATATGATTTATCTACCTTGATCCATTCTTTCTAAAAATTTCTCATTATTGTCTGACCAAAAATAGATATTTCATTGGTTAAGTTTGTCAATTTACCTTTTCTATATATAGCTACACCACCTTTCACAACATTCATTCATACACATAGTCTACTAAGTTAGCTATCTTTCTGCTTATTCCCATTCCACCATAATTAATTTCCTCTTAGAATGTTTTTTGGCCTTAGTACCCCTATTCAGCTCCTTCCATGGAGACTGCAACACTGCTTCATGGGAGAGACCACTACTGACCAAATCAAGTGCTTGGTGATGAAATGTGACCCCCTTGTCATGTTAGAATTCAAGTGGGTCTTCAATGCATACTTCATTACTGACGAGAACTAGCTTCAGAGCAACTACAATGTGCTTTCTTAGTTTGTGGCCTTACTACTAGACTTGAATGTGTCCAAGCCCATGATAATTAAGCTATGCTAGAAGATGTTTGATACTTCACTAATGGAAGGGTTGGGAAACATAGTGCAAGTGGCAATACATAGCATTGGTATTCTAGGAACTATGGACCTTCACAAGCACATGGACTATGGAATAAACATACCCTAGTCTCCCTTTTTGACTGATTTTTGTACCATGGAAATTGAAACACATCGCTACTCTTCTCAGCCAGTGACCACTTTTCTTTTGTGATAGTCTGGTGTGCAGTGGGTTCTTGGGATCACATAGAGGAATCATTTCGACTTTCTAGTGCATATTCATGGAGAGTAGACCATAGGTATACATTGCATGGCCTGCATGGGTTATGTGTTCATCATCCTTTTGCATCTTGATAGAAACACCAAAAAAGAAGAAGAAGAAAAACTTGATGATGAGCCCTTTCCTTCGACTACAATAGTTGGAGGCTTAATTTTACTTCTTTTTACTCATTTCTCCTTCTAGGCTTCACTCACGAGAGCCTCAGGTCATACATTTTATGTAAATTCTCAATGAATATAATATAATACAACATTATTATTTCTTTAGTGTTCTTTTGGCTATTCTATTCTCAAAATTTTGAAATATATACAAAATAATTACATATGGTACATAATTGTTAAAATTTTCAAAGAACTATGCATTTTAATGGAAAATATTCATATAAATACCATTCACTAGTATATCTAAATAGTTTCCTTCGATATCTTCAAATTCATACACATTCCTTCCTTTGTATGTGTTGATTCAGAAAGGTATTTTCCACAGTCTTTCAAATTTCACATGTTTCCCTGGTTTTTGGTATGCTCCTCATACTTTAGCATCAAGCTACCTCTTTTTAATTTTGGGTTAGGAGTCCTTTTATCAAACCCTTGGTTGGTCATCTACTAGAAATTTATCATGGCTCTGTGAGCCTTTTCTCTATCTTCCTCTAGCTTGAGGGGTTGTTCCAGCCATACCTTCATTTTTTTCATTTTCTTCAACCTCCAAGACTTTTAGTAGTTATAAAGCAAGAATTTCTATGGAAATGGGCATCACTACCTCTTTTCCATACACCAACTCATAAGGGGAGATCTTTAAAATATAATTGAGAGTAATTCAATCCACCCACAGAATGGCTCACAAATTTTTATGCCAATCCTGTTGTTGTTTTGACCCAATACACTTGTCTATCCTGATTAGGCTTTTGTTGTTCAATCTTGCTACCTCATTCCCTTGTGAGTAATAATTTGATGAACTTTTAAGGAAAATCCCATGTCTGATAGAAAAATATGACATCCCTATTCCAACAAAAGCTTGAGCATTATCGGATATAACAATTTTGAACCGACCAAAATTGGTTATTAGCCCTCTAAGGAAATTGGAAGTTTCACCTTCTATGATGTATCCCCACATAATGGCTTCACAACCTTCCACGGTCCTTGAATGGAATACAATAGGATTCTCTTCATTGTACCCTTTGTTCTTTTGAGTAACCACATGAACTATATTATGCTAGCCACTTTTCTCATAGAGTAGAAATTTTTTGAAAAAATCCAGGCTAACCAGTGCCAAGGTTTCAGAGAGGGCCATCTTTAGTACATCATAATTTTCTATGTCCCATGGAGTCAATTCAAAAGGTATGTTCTCTTTAAACATTAGGGTGACTAGTCGCACAGTTCTCATAACATTTGACATGAATCTACTAAAAAATTTAATCTTCCCCAGAAAAGATCACAACCCCTTTGTTGCTTGGACCTTTTCGAGATTTATTGTTATTCCCTCTTTTGATATCACGAAGCTAAGAAGCTTTCTTTGAAGTAATCTGAAGAAATTTTTTTTCTAGATTTAAAGAATATCCAAACTTTTGGTATTTTTAGAAAACCTTTTCTAGGTGATTGAAATAATCATTTTTTGATCTAGAAAATATTATTAGGTCAGCTAGATTTATGAGGATAGTCTTTCTAATCAACCTTTCTAAGGAAATGCTTACTACCTACCGAAAAGATGCATTAGCATTAGAGAGTTCCAATGACATCTTTGAATATGCTAACATTCCCCACTTAGTGGTAAACATCATCCTTCATTGATTAGACTGATCCTAATAGACCCAATTGCATCTTGAGGAATTATCTAATAGAGAGAAAATATTTGGTCTGTTCATAGCCCATAAAATCCACTCCACCAAGGGAAAATTGAATATGATCTTGGATTTTTCCCACTTGGTGATATTTTGTGCCATTGAGGCTTCAACCTTCGGGTCAACTAACATTTGTTTCTATTAGGTAGGTTTGGATCCATCCTCCAAATCAACAATACATTGAAATATGCCTAGGTCGTACCTTCTGAGATCATATATGAAGCATAGGTCCTTCAACCTTTTCTTATTCTTGAAAGGATCCCCCTTTCCATCCTTTAGTTTTTGGTCACTTCCAACATCAATTTCTTTATCACCCCCTGAATGTTCAAATAATCTTTGGTTTCCATTCCTTATGTCTTTGAGAAAGTCCATCTCTAGTGGTGGATAGTTAGAAGCTATTTGAATGTCATCCCCCAAATTTTTCTAATTTTTTTTTGTTAGGAATTGAGGGTTGAACAATGATTTGTACCATGCTCTACTTCTTCAAGTCGAAGACTAGTTTAAATTGTGGTTCATTAGGAACCATCCAATCAACAACATTATTCTAAGATCAGGGAATAACTTGTATGTTGAAGGCTTCAAATCTCTCGATCAGATCCCAAATCTGATGTCTATATGACTTCATTTGGGTGTTCTTTGTGGTTGCTTGGTTGCAGACATGGCTCACCACCAACTCTGACTCTCTAAAAACTTGTACTTTCTTTACACCCATTTTTATCGCAAGGATTAGACCATGGACCAAAGCCTCATATTCAACATCATTATTGAAACATGAAAATAGGAAATGGTAAGCTCTAAGAGTTTCACATCCCATCAGGGATAGTAATTAGGCACCCACTCCAAAGTCGGCTTTACACTTGGTACTTTCAAAATATAGGGTCCATAGATGGTTATCAAATGGGTCATCAGATTCACCTTGATCTTTGATCATTTTCAGAAAAAATTGATCACCATTGAAAATTACATAGGTTCCCAACCCCGTCACATGGAAGTTACCAAATGGATCAAAACTAGTGAATTCGTTGAGCAGCACCTCTTCTTCAGGAGTCTTCCCACTTGTACCTTCTTCTTCCAGCATTTCCACATAATATCTCTCTTGCCAGGAAATAGAGGTATCTACATCCCCAAAACACAGGTTTGCATCATCTACAATATGTTTGGGATGCAAGGATTTGGACAAGATCTTCATCTTTTCCCTGTCCCTAGTTCTCAATATCATGTGGGACTAGTCAAGTGCTAGATATCCACCAAGCTTGGTGGTGAAATCTCTAGATAGACACATTTTGAAGACTGGTGGAATGTCTATCACTACTACTTCATGTGTGATTGTTTAGCTTGGGTACGAGAAAATATTTAGGGACAAGTTCTTTATCTAACCAATGGTCAAAAATTTCTTCCCATCTAGTTGCATGATTCCTTTTTCAAGAAACTCATACTTAAGCTTCAAAGCATCTACCACTTGTTTTGGCATAATAGTAGTACTAGCCCTTCAATCAATCATATTATTATGCAGCAATTAATCTCCTAGTATAAGCATTAAAAAGAAAGGCATGGACTTTGTTCATCTTACCTCTTTTTCTTTTATGTCACCTATACATCATTTGCATAAGTTGTAGCTTTTAGAGCCTGAGGGGGGAGAAAAAATTTGTTATCTCCACTTAAATGGTTGTTTGACTGAATTGCATCTCCCCATGGGCTTTTTTATTCTTCTTTTAACACTTCTTGAAGCAACATTTTTTGTTTAGGAATTGATATGGTGTCCCACAATGATACATTGGCAGGTGCCTTCTTCAATTGCTCCACCATGTTAAGTGTTCTGACTATTTGGCACTTTGGCTTAAATGGTATTATTTCTCTTGATTTTAGAAGAAATCATTTAGACATGATTGGGCTTGGTGTTTTAGTTGTAGCAACCTCTGCCAATGATGTGTTGTGCAGCTATGAAAAATACCAGACAATGGGCAATGAGGTTGGTTTTTCCTATAGGAATGATTGACATGGTAGGGGACATGGAAAAGCTTGTTGGATGTACTCTCCCATGAGCCTTATTTTTGACCTTGTGTTGTAATTAGACTACACTTTTGGAACACCAATCATCAGAGTTTCATTTTCAAACATAGCCTCTTCCTCTTCTAGCCATGAGAATAGAGCTTGGTCAAGTGCTATGTCTAGATCTTGTTCTAGGGGAATCCATTGTGTTTGTTCTCTAAAACATGCATTTTCCATTTTGAATGATTTGTACTCATCTACATTTAGTAGTATTCCCTCACTTCTTTGTTTCGCTACCCTCTGCTGTATATTCCGCCTTGGGAAATTTTGGGGCATATGACTATTGTTGCACAGAAAGCACCAAACATTTTCATCTTCTACCAAATTGTTTTGGCCTGGGACTAGTTCTTTATTCAAGCTATCCTTGACTGTCTGTAATAGTATGGTGACCTAAACCATCTAATTTGTGGATGTCATATGTTGTCCTCCTCCTTTGCAAAACCCTTGATATGGATTCTATTGATAAGATGGTTTTCCTCCACCATAGGTGTGTGTGGTCTGTTTTGGGGGCATCACTTGTTGTTTGATAATTACCAACTCATTAGTGAAAGTCCACATGAGATCATTCATGTCATTGATATCTTCTACCATTGAGGATAAGGCTAACATTATTTCTTGAGTGATGGGATGCACATTCATAGATTGCAAGGTGACCAATGTTAACTATGTCACAGGAGTGCTTGAAGTGGCTTCTCCCTTTAGACCATAAGAGAATTTTTCAAAGACTGGTATCAGGGGTCATGGAAAAAGCTTTCTGGCATCAATCAGACTATTTTTTGCATGCACCGCCACCTCATATGTGTTGGGAAAGATATCCCCTCCCATAGAGATTATCATGACTGGGATATCTGGGTTAAAGGCTTTTAGATAGAACATGAATTCCATGGTAGTCTAAGATCGAGCAGTCACAGAGATCCTTTGCCAGGTCTTATGGAATCTAGTGTTAAAGTCACTCATTGCCTCATGTGGAGCTCTCTTGATGGTAACTAGTTGTTGTAGCAATGAGGAATGATCTCCCTTCTCTGAGAAGCATTCAAGCAAGTGATCTCTAAGCTATTCCCAAGATAGGATAGAGCCCGAAGACAAATATCAATACCAATCTTAGACTTTCCCTTTAAAAGATGCAACCAATAGTCTCAACATGACATTTTCCTCTTATATGTTATGTACCCTATGTGCCTCTACTATATATTGAAGATGATTAGAAGGGGTTTTGAAATATTCCTTAGAGAGTCCTGGAATAGCATTGAGGTCATTAGCGAGTATAGTAGGCCATACATCTACGGGTGTGGGTGGTTGTACCAAATTACCACTATCCCATGTCATGAAGTTCCTAGGAGCGGGGGAAGGTACATAAGCGATACAGAAAATATTCTTGTGAATCTGATATATAAGTACATTCTAATTTGGAAATTTAAGGCTCTAGGTGGAGTAGATAAAGCTCTAAATACTGGGCTATTACTTCTTACTCTATTGCTCCTTATAGGTGATAGAGAACATATAAATCTTCTCTTCCTAGGGGTCGAGGTAGGTAACTAAGAGTACTAGAAGTGACCTCTTGAATATGCTCTTGTTTGGACTTTGGGAATGAAACTTCCATTTTCCTTAACTTGATTCAGGAAATATTTTTGACTTCTAATTAGGTGTTTGGAAAACTTCTAGTCCCATTGGGCATGCCAGAAAAGGATTTTTTTATCATCAAATATTGTGCCTCTTCGACAGTCTTATGGGAAATTCAGTGAGTGCAGGACAAATTACATTTCATTGAATACGTTCAAGATTTTTATAGAAAGTCAGCTCTTCTTTGCGGGTTTTGAGATAAGGGGAGAAGGAAATGTAAACAGAAAAGATAAAAGGCAATGCACCAAAGCTCTTCCAACATTTCAAACCCAAATCATTCCTATGAGTGATATAAATAGACACAAAACACCACAATCCTTCATTGTTGGAAAGAGAATGAACAACAAAATCTAACTTCAAGCACAGTTCAAACTTTCAAATCTTACTACAGGTAGTGTTCATTAAGGTTCAATCAAACATAAATACTTCTTATGATTATCAGAATAATATCTCAGAAATCACATGAACTCTTCCTCCTAATACAACATAGTATAATAAAATAACAACTTTTAGAAAAATAGAGAAGCCCAATGACAGTCTAGTTTTCCTAAGCTACTACTCTACCATACAAGCATACAACATAGATATCTACTATTTAAACTATCTAGATCCAACTTGCAAGACACAATGTTTCATTCAGAACAATAATATAAAGAAAGAAAGCTTGGAAAAGGCCATACATGCACAGTCTCAACAAATTCTCGTCAATAGTTCATGCTTTTAATTATCAAATGAACTTTGAAATAGAGGTTGGATGCCAATCCAGCAATAATTTAAACCTTAATAGATACAACATGCCAAATTAAAGTAGTTCTACAACTTTTTTCTAAAAAATAATTCTAAAAAACCCTAAGAAAACTAAAGAATCTTTTCTTAGCCAAGAAACTATGACTTGGAATCCAACCCTTCATTGTGTAGCTACCTTGGTTATATAGCCGCTAGAAGAAGAAAGCACTAACTCAACACAAAATTAATTACTGCTAGATGTCATCACAAGTGATATCTCACAATCTGATCACGGATCCTTTGTTATGCCACAAAGAT
The DNA here is from genome assembly GCA_007258455.2 of Sequoia sempervirens. NCBI lineage: Eukaryota > Viridiplantae > Streptophyta > Pinopsida > Cupressales > Cupressaceae > Sequoia > Sequoia sempervirens. The sequence continues at coordinate 48,559,814 of VDFB02271358.1, forward strand.
CTTTGCTAATTAATTCTCAGCTGCTGCATTAATGTCTCTTAGATATTTAGCAAAGATAGAGGCTCATAGATGATCAAATCTTAGAAATAACAACCTGGAAAGAGGTATTTTTGATCCATCACATCATCCTTAAGCACCAACTTATAACTTCACCATAAAAACAAGAAAGGAAGAAGGCCATCTAGCTTCGACAAACTCCCAAAACATATTACTCCATAGGAAATGCAAACTACATGCGGCAAAGAGGTGATGTGTCAACTAGGTGGAATCCTCTGAGCTCATGAATATAGCTCCCAAGATAATTCTTAATGAGTCAACACATGTCCCAAAATTTCTCCCGAAATCAAGATGAGAGATGAAAGTTGTGTAGCCACCAAATGGCACATTAAGCACCTTTATGATAATTCTCCTCAAGCATGGGTGCACCTAATACTAAAAACCTTTACACAAGCCAAATGAAAATGACAAAGGAAAAAACTCTTCACAAATTTCATCAAAAATTAGTAAAATTTTGCATTTACATCTTAGATTTGCATCAAAAAATGATAAAAAAGCATAAAATTCAATCCAAAAATTTAGAAAAAAAAAAATTTAAAATAGTACTTGGACTCATTTGCCACCTTGGGAGAATCAATCCCTCTACATATTTTTCACTGCATTTTTTGGCATTTACAGTTCATTTTCTGAGCCTCTAGTTGCTATTATTATCTCTCTATTTTAGTCTATAGACTTCTTTTTTTATTTCATTTAACTTAAATTCATTCAACTTATGCATTGCTCAAAATAATAATTGCATTTACAATATTGTTGCATAGTTTACAATCTAAAATTTACATTATGGATATGTGCTTTAACAAGCTTTAGATGTGATTAAAATCCTTAGTGGATGTGTCAAGTTGTGCTTTTAGAAATGACCCTAATGACATTGAACTCACTTATGCTCACTCAACTCCTAATGCATGTCCTCCTTGTGATGTTGACATCATTGAAGAAGATGATGATAACATGAATAGGTTCTGTAACACCATAGAAAGTGCACAAAGACAACAAAGAAGATTAGAAGCAAACATGCAACACTAAAATCTAAGATGCAAATCTAAATGTTAAGCAACAAAGAACAAAGGAAAGTAAAACATAAACAAACTGAAACAATCTCACCAATTTCAAACGTATTTCCATGATTCATCTCGATTGCCCTTCTCCATTTTGCTATTGTAGTATAATTGCCCTCATATTTTTCGTAAATTCATGCAAGTATAGCCTAAGATAGTGATTTAGCAAAATATCGAAGATTTAAGACAAAGTGCTCTCAAAAGTCATAAGATTTCGTGAGAGACAGATTGGAATGAAAAATGACAAATCAATTTATAGAAAATTGATTATTCGAACAACAGGCCAAGATCAAAAGATCAACAGATGGTTGAGATCGACTGATTAGACATGAATTATGATAACTCTCAGTAGTGACATGAGTGATATAAATTAGAAATAGAATTAAAGATTAAATAACTAATTTAATCTTCAGTTCAGTATTCGAAAATAGAAGAAATATCTTTGCATGACAAAGATAAAGATTGATTATGTCAACTCTTGTTCGAATGCACGCACAAAGTTTAATTAATTAAATATGAATATTTAATTAATCCGCATGTACACGCAAATGAGTTAGAACTAGACGATTTGAATGATTTGACAATGAGATTACTCAAGAAAGCCACTCAAACATTAAATCAAGAGTTAACTAAGCGATTAAAATAGATCTTTGAGTCGAGTAAAAGTGAATACTTAGATAACTCACACAATTATCTAAAATATAGAAGAATGCATTAAAATAGAATTAATGAATAAATAATTCATTTAATTCAAGACTCGACATTCGAAGAATAATTAAATAAATAAAGAATTTATTTAATTATAGTTGAAGTATGATAAAGAGTAAATTAAATAAGAATTTATTTAATTTGATAAGAAGGATAAGGTTAATTAATAACATAATTAAATAAAAAGCATTTATTTAATTAATAAGGCAGAATAAGAAAAAGTGTGAATTAATTAAATAATTAAGATTATTTAATTAATAGAAGAATTAACAAAAGGTGAATTAATTAAATAATTAAAATTATTTAATTAATAGAAGAAATAACAAAAGATGAATTAATTAAATAATTAAGATTATTTAATCATGACCATGAAGAATACGAATTACAAAGAATATGGAAGTCGCAGGCTTAAACCAGATTTCGGTGTCTACATTTGCCCCTCTTTGATACAATGTCATTTAAGCATTGTGTCAAAGAAAATTGAAAAGAAATATGCCCCAGTCATGCTCCAGATTAAAACAGGTGAAGGTATGCCCCCTCGGGAAAATTAATAATTTTTCAAAAAGTGCAGAAAAAATTTGGAAATGCTCCCGATTAGTACATTGAACGGCCAGAAATGCAGTGGAGTTTGCAGAATGAAGTTTGGAAATGGGAGGGATGGGTACGGGATGATCGAAATTGCAGGTTAACACAGCCAGTAGGACAGAAATGCCACCTAAGCACAAGGTATATATAGAAATAGGGGTAAAAACCTATTCATTTGCACCCAGCTATTTGAGAAATTGAGATTTTGCTCTGCATTTCTACCAACGATGTCTCCAGTTCCAGCTACTCACCATCACGCATACAGGATCTGGACATACCAGAGACCAACCGGCGCGGACCCCCCAGTATGGACCTAAAACTTGTCTTTTGAAATTTTTGATTTGTGCACATTTTAATGCATTTAATTCATGTTTTACTCATGCGTCGTTTTAATAATTCACCACATATGCGTACGCGAACGACGCATGTGTATGCAGGAAACCGCATTTGTATTTTTACATTGGCCAGTTTGAATTTTTTAGTGGTTGAATACATTTGTTTATTTTTGAAACCCATGTGAATTTGTGAAATGCATTTGCATTTATATAAGCCGCATATGTATATTTAGAAATGCATTTGAATTTTATGCACCGCAAGTGTTATTTTGCAATGCATATGACTGTAGTGTGATGCATAAGATATTATGAACCGCATTTGTCAAAAAGCGACGCATGTGAAAAAGAATAACGCATGTGCAAAAGAATGACGCATTTGCATTTCATTTAGTATAGTCAATTTGCACTATAATAGATGATTTAGACTGACATGAGGCATATATAATGCCATTACAGGTTGTATTGGACATGATTTATACACGAGAGTCGAGACCTACTACGTTTCGATTCAGAGACAGCTTGCGGCCAGCAGAGCGACGGGTTCTATGGCATCTAGGTTTATTGCATGTGACCGATATGCCCCAGATTCGGGCGAATCAGGGACTATTGATAGCGTTATGTGAGTGATGGCACTCGGAGACATCGTCCTTCCACTTGCCGACTGGAGAGGCCACAGTTACACTAGAGGATGTATACAGGATCCTTAGGCTTCCCTTTAGAGGCACACGGGTGGCATATGATACCCAGAGAGGGGTGCTGCTAAGATGTGTAGGTACTACCCCCATGCTGACATTAGATAGTTAGGGTTCGACGATTATGAGATTAGATGGCGGGTGTTGGCCCAGAGGTATAGACAGTTGGACTGTCTATTAGCTACATTGATAAGCGATATAGTACTGCCTGACCGCCGAGGTCATGGGTTTCCTGTGGGATGGGGGGAGATGTTAGTGGGCATGCTCGAGCATCGAGTTGTGTATGCATGGGGTTCCTGTGTACTCAGGATGTTATACTTCCATTTACATGATATTGCCTACCGAGAGGCACAATCGATGAGCTACGGTACCACGCTCCTGATGGTATGGGCGTGGGAGCATATTGCCATTTTTCAGGCCACCTGTGACAGTTGACCTCCCACATGGAGCTCTGTACGCCTTCCATTATGTGGGGGCGACCACGCAGCATCACATCAGAAATACAGGCTACTTCAGACATGCCATAGATACCATGCAGTAGTTTACATGGAGGTTGTACCTGAGCTGTGAGGAGTGGTTAGACGAGGATGAGCACTTGCCATTTTGCAATCAAGCACAATATTTGGTTGGGCGGACAGTATCACATGTCCACATCATAGAGCGGCAGTTTCCAGATCGTGTCCTATGGTAGTTTGGAGAGGTACAGGATGTACCTCGAGGTAGAGCAGAGTTTGCAAGATCCTCGCTAGAGGTCCCACTATGGGGGCCAGAGATTCCAGTGGCCACAACAGAGGCAGATATTGATGGGTTACAGACACTTCCATGGGGATGGAGAGATGGACCAGCAGACCCAAGGACCACAGCAGAGTATGATCAGTGGTGGGCAGCACACAGGCCGATCCCCTTGACAGACCCAGAGCAACCAACGCTGGTAGAGTGGCATGGGATAGGTCCACAAGGCAGATGGGGCAGAGGTAGAGGCTGAGGAGGTAGAGGAGATGATGGCCGAGGTGGACGGCATGGAGGGATGAGAGGGAGACATGGTCGGAGGGGATGAGGACCACCGTTGTCACTGATTCAGGAGGAGGGCCTATGAGAGGAGGATGTGGCCATGCTAGATGTTGGGGGAGGGAGAGAGGAGGATGTGGCTAAAGGTGGAGAGGAGGTAGAGGTGGATGCTTTGGGGTTGTTAGGTACCTACCAGGAGGATGACGATGAGGATGATGATTACGAGAGAGAGATTCGAGATCAGATCCTAGAGGAGCTAGATGAGGAGGAGGATGGGATAGACAGGGCCAGACAGGATGAGACAGGGGTAGAGGATCCAGACACAGATACACTGCGTGCTCAGGTTGCATCCTTGGAGGAGCAGATGAGAGTGTTGATGGCTGAGAGGGATGTATATCAGGTAGAGAGGGATAGAGCCTTGATGGATAGGGATCAGGCCATAGCCCAGAGACAGGAGACTAAGTAGAGATTTACAGAGCTCAGGGTATTGTGTACAGGACCATCAGCCGCTTTCACTAGAGAGCTAGTCAGGGCTGGAGAGAGGGAGTGATACTATCGAGACCTATACAAGGCAGAGGTTCCCCCAGAGAGATAGGCTCCCAGTTTTTTAGTGGCACATAGTAGCAGGTCCTAGACTAGGACCCACACACGGACGGTGAGCACAGAGGGGGTGGATTAGCCACATAGAGCAGGGTCATATGACAAACCTCCCTCAGCTCAGAGATCATCAGGTTCTCATCATCATTCCCCCACACACTCTTGGCATGATGGCAGTGGTGGCTCAAGATACGGGTACCACTTGTCGAGACATTGTATTTTGATCTTATAGCCTGTGGGCTTCCATGTATTATTGATACATTATGACATTGTGATGTGACACAGTTGAGTGATATATATATATGATTTTGGCGCCAGTTCTCATGATATGCTTTTCTAGATATATGATTATGCATTCTTTATCTATACATGTGATGTTTACATGATATGCCTATGTGATGGATGAGTATATGTATTTTATGATGTTTATCCAGCTAATGAGATAATGTTGATTATATGTGATGTACGATTCTATATGGTGTATGATTCTATATGATGTATGCAATTTATAATTATGAGATGCAATATGATGTGATATGTATGATGGATACTACATGTATGTTATACAGACGTAATGTGATGCATGTATTTATAGTTGCTTTGTACATGGAATGCTTATGATATGTATTGTCAGATGATGAATGTCTATTATGCCATGATGATCTAGATATGAGATATGTCCATATGCATGTATTTTTCTAACATGTACGTTGATGCAGGATGATGTATAATGTTTTGTGTCACAGGACTCTGTCATAATGCAAGAAAGAAGAACTGTTAGCGTGGAAAGAAAGATCAAGAAAGAACAAAAGACAGGAGATAGATGTTAGTATTAGCAACTTCGATGTTTTGCTATATCACAAAAGGTACTTGCACTTTATCATCATTGGGTGAAACTAATACAAATGGAGAAGAACACCATGATATGACATAGATCAAGGTGTGCAAGGTCATCCACTTGCTAATAACAAACAGTCACAGACAAGGATTGTCATTAACTCATACTAAGGACACAAGTTGCCCCAGTCTTTTTGTCAGGACAAACCGCAGACAGCAAACAAAGTAAAAGATAGGTCATGAGACATCATTGCTCCTCTAAATCCTTTATGGGACATCCTTGATGAAACTAGTACCATGACTCAAAAATCAAATTTAAAAGACAGTTGACAGACAACAATCAAAGAAAATAGAATTCTGATACATCGTTGCTTCTCTAAATCCTTCATGGGACATCCTTGAGGAAGCTAGTAACATAATTCCTAGTCATCAATTCAAGATAAATGATAAGATAAATAAGTTAGAAAGTCAAAAAGCCAATAAAAATATTTTCCAAAACTTGATATGTTTGTTTGATTTGTTTTGATTAATAAAAGGATTGATTGATAGAGCCTGATGGCAGGAGATACACATACCGGATAAGACTGTAAGTCTGGTTTCAATTTTATGACTATCTGTATAAGGCATGACAAAGCCTAGTTTCAGAAAGGCATGTATCGTATAAGACGTTGAGTCAGATGTCGTTGATGTGATAACCTATGTAAGGCTATGTTTGATTGTTTGACCTTGTCGATTATGCAGGAAGGACTCATCCTAAATAAGACATAGGTTGTTTTGCTAATATCAGTATTCAGGAAGGAAACATCCTGAATAAGATATAGGTTGATCTATTTTGTTTGTTTTGTTTGGCAAGTTGTTTGATTTGACTTAGAGACATTGCTGACTTGTTCACCAGATTAATGCATGATTTGAGAAGATGCATTGACAATTGACCATGTATGACAACAAAACCCTAAGGACTGACCTAGTGTGGCCTTGGGGGCTCATCGATTGATGGCCTTGCCTACGTTATACACATAGAGACCTCATAGTTTGACTTGACTTTGACTGACAAGACTGACTACAAATAGAAGATGTGTGTGAAAGTGAATGGTGACGAACCCTAATGGACTGACCTAGTGCGGCCTCGGGGGCTCATCGATTGATGGCCTTGCCTACATTATACATGCAGAGACCTTGTAGTTCGACATGACCAATGATCTTGTCATATAGACATATGGATTGAATAATGATTTTATACAAACAAACCTAAACAGACTGACCTAATGCCTCGGGGGCACATTGGCAAATGGCCTTGCCTACGTCTAGTCGCAGAGGCAATGTAGTTTGACAAACGACGACAACTGACAAGTGCAACTGACTCTAACTCTATTTTTGGATTTTCAAAATGTTTTGAATTTTTTGTCTTTTTGAAGTTTTCTGATGTTTTTGTGTTTTCTCAGGTCATTTTGTGATGTTTTTGGATTTTTCTATGGTTTTATGTCCTCAACACAGCCAATGGAAGAACCAATATGACACATGGCAAATGTTTGCCCCCAGTCGAGTATAAGACCAATTGATTATGAATAGGGTAATATGGGGGATATGAAATGCACTCAATGTCAATCGTTCCAGGTTATGGGAAAGCCTACCACTTATTATGAATGGTATATACAAGCGATGGACATGAAAGATAAGGGATATGTATAGGGATATGTAGTATGTACATGGAAGTGGACTATGTACATGGAAGTGGACTATGTACAAGGATAATGACTATGTACAAGGATGAGGACTATATACAAGGAAAAGGACTATGTACAATGATAAGGATGAGGTACAATGATAAGGACTATGTACAGAATAATAGTAGACAAAGGAGCAGAGTTAACTACACATGGCGCTTGTTTGCCAGGTTTTCACCATGGTACTTATCCAAAGCACCACCGAAGTGGTTTTCACTATTGGACGAATGATTTGTCTTTACTATTTTCTAGATTATCTAATTTTTTTGGTGTTACCAAGACGCCTGTTTGCCAGGTTTTCACCTTGATAACAATTTTTGTGATTTTCTAATTTTTTTGTATTTTTACTAATTAAGACAAAGGCTCCTAGAAGCTATGCGTAGAACTTCTTTAGATGCATACTATTGATTGGTGAGGACAATGGTTCCCCTTCAGGAGTAGAGAGTTGGTATGCTCCTAATCCAAATGCTTTTGTAACAATATAAGGTCCTAACTAGTTAGGTTCAAACTTTCTTGGTTTGTCTCTTTCTGCTTGATTCTTTGGGTTCTCCATTAAAACTAGGTCACCAATGTCAAAGTTTCTATTGAAGACCTTCCTGTTATAGCTATGACGAAGGTGATTCTGATATGCTTGAAGATGGTCTAGTGCCTTCTGTCTTCGCTCATCCAGGAATTCTAGCTCATGGAGTCTCGATACTTGGTACTCTTCATCATCAATGTGGCCTTTCAGGGATACCCTTAGGGAAGGAATCTCGACCTCAATAGGCAGAATAGATTTAGATCCAAATACAAGTGAATATGGGGTAGCACCAGTGGGAGTACGAAAACTTGTGCGATAAGCCCATAAGGCAGGGTTAAGCTGTAAATGCCAGTCACGACTAGCATCATTGACAGTCTTCTTGAGGATTCTAATGATGGTCTTGTTAGATGCCTCTGCTTGGCCATTACCTTGTGGGTAGTATGGAGTGGAGAAGTGATGTTGGATATGAAATTCATCACACAGGTGGCGGACTTCTTGGTTCTTAAATGGGTGGCCATTATCAGTGATTATGGACTGAGGGACACCATATCGACAAATGATATAGTTAAGGATAAATCTAGAAATCTATGTGTCAGTGATGTATGTCATAGGAATGGCTACAATCCACTTTGTAAAGTACTCAGTGGCAGTGATAATGAACTTGTGTCCATTAGATGATGTGGGGTGGATCTTACCTATGAGGTTGAGTCCCCATTGGGCAAAAGGCCATGGTGGCGTGATAGGATGGAGCTCCTCTGCTAGGGCATGTATCAAATCTCCATGAACTTGGCATTGGTGGCATTTCGTTACAAAGACGTATGAGTCAGGTTTTCCATAGTAGGCCAATAATAACCCAGTCTCATAATATTTTTGGCTAAGGTAGGACCGCTCGAATGGGAACCACATATACCCTCATGCACCCCACGCAAGGTTACTTGTACTTCAGTAGAATCAAGACATCTTAGTAGGATATTATCTAAGGCACGTCTATATAGGGTGTCTCCGACAATGGTGTATTTGGCTGACTTGCGGAGGAATGTCCTACGTTGGTTATTTGATAGGCCAATAGGTATGACTTCAGCATGAAGGTAATCATAGATTTCTTTGTACCATGGAGAATTAGGACCAAAAATGTCACACACCATTTCAAAATCTGGGATATCGTAGGCTGGGACCAAAAGTTGTTCTACCAAAAACTCAAAATTAGGCACGCTGTTAGGAATGTCAAGGAGTGATGCAAAGGTAGCCATAGTGTCTGCTGCCTTGTTTAAAACATGAGGTATTTGATGAAATTTGACTTTGTCAAAGTACTCTTTAAAGCTATCAGCCATGCGCTTGTATGGAGCAAGCTTCTCATCTTTAGTCTCATAATCATCATTTACCTATCTGATTAGTAGTTGGGAATCGCCATATACTTTTAGGTTTTTAATTTTCCACTTGACTGCCATACGTAACCCTGTCACTAGAGCTTCATACTCTGCCATGTTGTTAGTGCAAAGGAATGCAATCTAGAATGACTTAGGGATGGAATCACCCTGTGGTGTGATAAACAGTATACCAACCCCTGAAACATGATTTGTATGTGAGCCATCAAAGTATAGTTTCCATGTTACGTTTGTGTCAAATGTGAATAAGAACTCATATGGAAAGTTTGCAACTAATGGGTGATCTGCCTGTATGGGTGTGTCAGCTAACTAATCAGCAATGACCTATCCTTTAATATATTTTCTCTCTACATACTGGATATCATACTCACTAAGTATCATAACCCATTTGGCCAGTCACCCTGTTAATGCTGCCTTGCTGAGAAGATATTTTAGAGGGTCTATTTTAGCAATCAACATTGTTTGATGGTTTAGCATGTAGTGCCTTAGTTTTTGGGTAGCAAATACTAATACAAGACAGGCACGTTCAATGTTACTATAGTTGAGCTCATAACCTACCAAAGTTCTACTGATATAGTAAACTGCCCTTTCATGACCTTCATCATCATTTTGTGTAAGCAATGCTCTGAGTGATGAATGGGTTGTTGTAATATAAAGAATCAATGGTCTTCCTTCAATAGGTGGCATTAACATAGGTGGTGTGAGAAAATATTCCTTAATCAATTGAAAAGCCTCTTCACAGCTAATTGTCCATGCAAAGGGTACTCCTTTCTTTAGTAGATGTTGAAATGGATGTGTCTTATCTACTAACTGCACTATAAATCTTCTGATAGATTGCAACCTTCCCTGTAATGTCCTTAGTTGATTGAGATTAGTGGGTGGCGGCATGTCCATGATTGCTTTCACCTTAGTAGGATCCACTTCAATACCTCATCTAGAAATGATATAACCTAACAGCTTTCCTAACTTGACTCCAAACACACATTTCTTTCGATTGAGTCTCACTTTATACTTTTCTAGCCTCTGAAATATCTTGTCCAAAACTTGTAGATGTTATGCCCTCATCTTGTATTTTACAATAAGGTCATCGACATAATCCTCCATACAAGTGTGTACCAGATCATGAAAGATAGTAGTCATGGCACGTTGATAGGTTGCTCCTACATTCTTGAGTCCAAAGGGCATAACATTCCAGCAATATGTCCCCCAAGGACAAGTGAAAGTTGTCTTAGGCTGATCTTCAGTTGCAATTCTGATTTGGTTATATCCTGAAAATCCATCCATAAGGGACAACATCTCATATCCTGTTGTCATGTCAACTATCATATCTATGTTAGGCAAAGGGAAGTCATCCTTAGGACAAGCTTTGTTGATATCTCTAAAATCAGTGCAGATGCAGATGCCCCCAGTTGGTTTACTGACTAGTACAAGATTGGAGATCCAATCGGCATAGTCGATTGATCTTATAAAACCAACGTCTAATAGTTTCTTGAGTTCTTCCTTGACTAATAAAGCAATCTGTGGATGCATTTTTCTCAACTTTTGTTTCACTAGTTTGGCACCTGGTTGTAAGGGAAAATGATGTAGAACAAGTTCAGGATCTAACCCCGGCATGTCGGCATATGACCAAGAAAAATTTATCTGTCTCTATCCAAGGAAGTCGTGGAACTCAGGCTTCTCTTCTGTTGTCAATGACGCTGCAAAATAAACCAGTCGAGGATTCTCTTTTGTGCCTATGTTGACCTTTATGGATTCTTCAACGAGCATGGGTGACTTTTCCTATGCAATGGGGAGAATGTTCAAACCTCCATCCTTAGGTGCCTCGGAGAGGTTTTCACCTTCGGATGCATCCTTTCTTTTTACTTTTTCATTGTCTAAAGGTGCTTTTCAGTTTTCACCTAGAGACTCATCCTTTTTATTTTGTTTATTCTTTTTCTCATTTTTGCGACTGGAGGGTTGAACAGATTCCCCAAAATATGCTTTGTTGTCCAAGTCAATGGTAAAACCAGCTTTATGATCCCCGTTAGGTATGCCTTCTTGTAATCCCAGGAACTCAGCAATTGCTTCATCGTTCTCAAAAGTGTCTAAGATGAGTGCATCTTGTTGATCCCAATCAATGAGTTGGGGATAGACTAAGGGCATGTCATCATCGGAGTTATCAAATTCTAAGGGGGTCAAGGTAAATATTGAATTATTCATGTGATTACAAAAGTCTTATACCCGGTCCTCTTTGCTCTTAGGTTTGGGTCTAGGTGGATGAATAGTTGGGCCTAATGCCAAGGTTTGACTATTGGAAACAAGTGGCTCAGGTTGCCAAGAGGTAGGATCAAGTGATTCCCAATAGTAGTGTTTAAACCATTCCTCTTTTGTCATTTTCTTTGGTGGATAGGAATTTAAGGATTTGGTGAGGAACTTAACATCAAGTCAAGTTCGCCAAATAACTTGTCAAGGTCCATAGAAGAAGTAGAAGATAGGGAATCCCACTCATAATCATTAGAGTCGGGAGAGTCACAATGATGTTGGTCCACTGGTTCGTGAGATGTCTTAATATCTTCTGAAGCACTCATTTCCTCAAGTAAGGGTAATGGGGTACTAGGAACGCCAATCTGAATCGATTGAAACCCTAGCCCTACTCCTTTCGGCCACTGAGAAACAAATATTGGTTCAATCCTCCCATCTTGGTTTAAGCCTAAACCACTCTGTCCATCATATCCTTTGCTTTGCATAATTTTGAAACCCTTTCCATATAGATTTGTAGGAATATGAGAAAGTAAGAGTGGTTTCTCCTCATCTTCCCTATACAGCCAGGAAGTGACATCTTCTGCATCTACAACCTCTTTGCTTAATTCACCCCATTTAGTGAAAATTGTTGTGGGGGGAACATGTATAGTGATCATAGACTGTCTCCTCCCTGTCGTAGGTAAACCATATGACTTAGGAGGAACCAAATGGCTAACATAATAAGAAGTCTTCATGTAGTACTCTCCACAACCCTTGTCTTGGATCTCAACCCTAGGAGTGGTAGGAATTGAGGGTGAAACAGATGTTCGAGTGAGTGTGGATGGATCAATATAGGAAGATGGATTAGATGGTGAGGCCTCTTGGTTTACTGGCACTTGGCGTTGAGGGATCTCCTTTATATTGGTGCAATACTGGAAAGGATCGGGATCACCGTCCATAGTTATTTCGGTGCTATTGTAAGGAAATTTAAGACACTGATGATATGTGGAAGGGACTGCCTTCATGGCATGAATCCATGGTCTACCTAGTAGAAGGTTATAAGGGAGGGTGAGATCCAAGACCTGGAACTTTGTCTCCATCACCGCAGGACCAATTCTGATAGGAAGTGTTACCACTCCCTTTGATTTTCGTTCCTCATCATCATAAGCTTTAATGACAATACTCTTGGTCATGTCTATGCATGCTTCTGAGATACCTAGAGCCTTAATTAATTTTAAAGTGCATAGATTTAACCCTGCTCCTCCGTCTACCAAAACTTGTCTAACTTTGGTATCATCAACAAGGACTTCTAGATGTAAAGGGTTGTTGTGGTTCGTCTTTTCTATTGCATAGTCTTGTTCAAAAAATGTGGCATGGTGATTATTGGTCAAGTAGCCCACCATTTCCTAAAAATGATTGACTTCAAGGTCATTAGGGACCGTGGTGTTCTATAAATCCTTATCGAGGATAGATCGATGTTCAGGGGAAATACGCAACAATTCCAAGATTGAAATTTTGGCTAGGGTCTTCCCCAATTGGTCAAGTAGGTTATATTGTAACTTGGAAGGTTGGAGTGTTTGTTGTGATGGAGGGCCTTGGACAGTGAACTTAGTACGATGAGTATTGACCGCGCACTCAAGATTAGTATTGATAGTGATGGTATTGATATTCTCATCAGCGGCACGAAGGCAATGAATGATTTTTCCACTATCATAATCATGTTTGATACTCGCATAATTGGATAACATATTGGTCTTAGTACTCAAACTAGGGACAGTTCCTTTCCCATGGTCATGTAGTGGGTCTGAAAAGACTTGATGATCAGTGTTCGATGACTTTTGTTTTTGTCCACTAACTTCGATAATTCTCCTTTCAACAAGATCTTGTATGATATCCTTCAGTTGTCGACAGTTTTGTAAGTTATGTCCCTTAGTCCTATGATAATCACAAAAGGCATTATCATCCCACCAAGCTAGTTTAAACTATACTGGATCATATTTTCTTGGCTCCTGCAACTATATGAGGTTATGTTGTAACAGTTGTTTGAACACCAACTCAATGGATTCCCCTAAGGGAGTGAACTCACGCTTTTGGAATCTCCTTTGTTGTGGATGTTGAGTATTTTGGGCCATGTTAGGAGGTTTATTGATAGCATTAATCGTGTTAGCAAAGTTATGAGGTCCTTGTAATGTGAGGAGGGCTCCTGCTTGTAGTGTTTTAGCATCAACCACCCCATCATTGGTGACATTTTTGTTGCGGGACCAGAATTTGTTTCTGTCAGTAGGGGTGTTTTGTATGATTGGGTTTCTATTGGATTTTGTTGTCTTGAGTTTGCCTTTCTCAATGAGATTCTTCTCTATTATAACCCCTTTTTCCACTAGTTCTGAAAAGGACGTACAACAATGTACCCTTAAGTTACTCCTGAGTTTTGCATGAAGGTTTTCTTGAAACATCGTAACTTTTTGTTTTTTGGGTATCTCAATAGGACACCTACTAGCAATAGTTCTCCATCTCTGGAAGAAGGCAATGAATGTTTCCCCTTCGTCTTGTGTTGTGTGGCACAAGGTTGCTATATTTATCTTGTGGTCTATGTTGAAGGAGAACTGCTCCACAAATTTCTCAACTAGTTCACCCCAAGATCTAATGCCAGAATCTAGACCCGAAAACCATTCTAGTGTAATTCCTACAAGACTTCTTCGAAATAGCCTCATAAGATACATGGGGTCATAAGCGACATCAATGCATATGGTAGAAAATTCCCTGATATGTTCTATTGGATTTTGTTTGCCATTGTACTTAGGAAGATTCGGTATGACATATCTGTGAGGGAAAGGTGTCATGTACAATGATCTATCAAAGGTAAATGGGCATATGTCCTTCATTGAGAATGATTTCTTAGTTGACACCGACTTGTTATCCATTTTCATTTGTAATGCATGCATTTGTGTTTGTAGGATGTCAACTTGGGTCAGAGATGTGCTAGGAGGATTATGCGGATTCGTGTATGTGTTCTAAAATCCAAAGTCTTGTGATGGGTTTCAATTAATCATTGGCATCTGAGGTGGATTTGGATTCAGAACGTTGGTAAATGTGTTATGGTCTGGTATCTGCATAAATGGGTGTTGACCTGGGTTCTGTGTAAATGGATTCCGAGCACCACTCTGTGAAAAGGGGTTCTGATTCGGAATCGATGTGAATTGGTTTTGACTTGGAATCTATGTGGATGGATTCTAACTACCAATCTATGAAAAGGGATTTTGATTCGAAATCGATGTGAATTGGTTTTGATTTGGAATCTGTATGGATGGATTTTGACTACCAATCTGTAAGAAGGGATTCGGATTCAGAGTCAATATGAATGGATTTTGACTGCCAGTCTGGGAGAGTGGATTGTGATTGCCATATTGGAAGGAGGGAATGCCTCCTATTTGTGTAATCCGTGGTATGGTACTAGTGACTAAAGCACTAGGTATGGCCATCGACTGTGGTATGGTACCCGTGATACTAGCAGTAGGTAGGTTTGTTGATTGTGCACTTATAACACTGACATAAGATGTAAGGGCTGATGTTTTAGGTCTTTTACTCCCAACAAGAGGACCGGAGGGAGTGGATGATGATGCCCCTACAGTGAAATTAAATCTCGATGTCATGCCAGACATACCAAATGGAGACATATGGACTGTTGTACTCTGTGTAGATGTGCTAGATGGCATGGTTGTACTAACTTGAGGTATAGTAGTACTAGTAGTCGTCATGTTTATTCCTTGTGTAGATTGAGTTTGCAAGGTGCTAATATCAAATCCTGGAAGTAAGGTAGCACCTTCAGCTAGAAATTTGGCTAAGTATTGTTGTCGATCATTTGCTAGGTACTCATCTATGAAAGAGGCAAATTCAAGGTCTTGTGCGGCAGCCTCTATGTCCTGTACTGCAACATGTCCTTGAGTGTTTCTAGTGGTGAATTTGTCTAATAGAGTCTTATGAGGTCTTGAAGAAAATGGATTGATGAATTCATTTGGGTTCGACATGTTTTCTCTCTCTCTTCTCTTAGACCCAGTTTCAACCATGTAAGACAAGCTCAATATGTGGGAAATGCAAAACTATATATACGAATAGTATGACCCTAGTCTATGTTTTTGGAATTTTTGTATGCAAAATAAGGAATGTTCTAGGATGACACTAGTCTAAACTCTAAAGATGCAAAGTCTAAGCAAGACTCTAAAGTGATCTAATCTATAAGCCGAAGACGAAGAGACCAACTACCTAAAGTCTAATCAAGGTGTCAATTTAGTTTAAGTCACGGAACCAATGTAGGACGAGGACCAAAGACAAGCTGAGTTTCCAAACTAGATTGATGAGCTAGGAGGACTCTCGGTAGGACAAAGTATAAGATGATAGGACTAGGTTCAATGACAAATTTCATTGACACTATGATTTTTCTAGAGTATAGATGGTGGACTACCCCTAAAGTTTGTAAAAGTGGCCCTTCTAGAAGTCTAATGCAAGGTAATATGTATCCTAAGATGAAGCTAAAATTTGAATGAAGACAGCTATGGTAATAACTAAATGACCCTAAAGGATGCAAAATTGAGCAAATCATTTCGGGCTTCTGTTTAAGGACTGTTTGTGTAAAGATAACTGAAACTGGTATAATCATGTTGACTGGACAGTCACTGTGAATTCTGGTTTTCTGATAGATAGACAGATGCGTCGCAGGATATCACAGATGTGGTTCAAGTTAACAGTTGTGGTTTTCTAGTGATCAATTACATTTCTCTGGTAAAGTTGAATGTGTGACTCTGATAGATGCAGTTAACCTTATAACAGATGCGACTCTAACTGATAGATGCGACTCAAAACTTAATAGATGTGACTCCAACTGACAGATGTGACTCAAAATTTAACAGATGCGACTCAAAGCAAAACATATGATACTCGAAATAATAGTTGCGACTCCTAATTTAACAGATCCAACTCTAAAAACCAATTGTGAGTTTCTGGTGAACAATTGTGACTCTCTGTGAATTTTCAGTGACATGAAATTTAAACTGACTCCGTTTTTTGTGATCAAATTCTGACAATCAAAGACAATCATAAGACAAAGTGTTTTCAGTTTCAATTTTGGACTAAAAGAGCATTTAAGTTGATAACAGACAAGCACATCCTAATAGGCCAAAGGCCTAGGGTTTGTATACTTGGTATAGCCCACCAAAAATACTCAGGATTGGTGATGAACACCTTTCCTTCTCGAGAGTGGATAGCTTAGAAATTTGGTGGCATTGGCTCCCCTCCACGGCTCATTAACGTCTTTTGAGCACACCAATTTTGAATTCTTTGGGCAATGACCTCCCAAGAACTGCTATCTCTACTCAAGGGGATCAGTAGTGAGTCTCTTCGGGCATGATACTGTACCCTACACTATACCAAGCAATGGCCACAAATAGGTTGGTCTCTAAAACAAGAGGTATTTAGTACGTGCATTCCGTTCATGGGGTGTGATCCATACGGTGTGAGTCCCCTTTTAGATCCATCTCATCAGAACCACACTCGTGATTCTTGGGGTTTCCCTAAGAACCCACTTTTATATACCGGTTGGAAGTCCCTCGGGTTCAGGGTGCTACCTGTTTGAGTCATCCTGGGGTGAGTACTTTTTCCCACTAGAACAAGCCCAAGTTCTAGAGTTGGTAATCGTTTCTCTTACACCCAGGATCGCATAGATGCGCAAGGGGAGAGGATACTTTGATGTACCAAGTAATAAGGGTAACTAGACTTGTGCTTTCACACCAAACACATTAGACACTTGTTAATTTTAAACAAAACGAAAGATTTGCTACACTACCAAACAATCTATTTCAAAATTAACTAAGGTCTTCGACAAGCGTCATGCAGAAAAATTCATCAGTAGTTTTCAATATTGTCTTCATCAATCATCCTGCAAAAGCTTGTTAACTCCAAAAAGGCCACATGCTGAAAATAAGATATTAGTAACACCCAAATCAATTGAAAATTTTAGATTTCTAAAAACAGAAATAAAGTTTTACCAATCAATTGCGTCACTGTATTACCAGTCAGATGCATTATTTTTTATTCAATTGTGGCTCAGGAATTCAATTGCGGTTCAGAAAAATTTAGATGCGTCGTATTTGTTCAGATGTGTCGTTTCCTCTGTCAGATGCGGTTTAGGAAGTCAATTGCGTCGCTTCGTCAAACTGATGCGTCGTTCCATACGAAAAACCTACAAAAATTAAAAACAAAAGAGCTACGGATCCGCAAAGATGGTATCTTCACGTCGGGTTCACCAAATGTAACACCATAGAAAGTGCACAAAGACAACAAAGAAGATTAGAAGCAAACATGCAACACTAAAATCTAAGATGCAAATCTAAATGATAAGCAACAAAGAACAAAGAAAATTAAAATGTAAACAAACTGAAACAATCTCACCAATTTCAAATGTATTTCCATGATTCATCTTGATTGCCCTTCTCCATTTTGCTATTGTAGTATAATTTCCCTCAGATTTTTTGTAAATTCGTGCAAGTATAGCCTAAGATAGTGATTTAGCAAAATATCAAAGATTCAAGACAAAGTGCTCTCAAAAGTCATAAGATTTCGCGAGAGAGAGATTGGAATGAAGAATGACAAATCAATTTATAGAAAATTGATTATTCGAATGACTGGCCAAGATCGAAAGATCAACAGATGGTTGAGATCGACTGATTAGAAATGCATTATGATAAATCTCAGTAGTGACATGAGTGATATAAATTAGAAATAGAATTAAAGATTAAATAACTGATTTAATCTTCAGTTCGGTATTTGAAAACAGAAGAAATATCTTTGCATGACAAAGATAAATATTGATTATGTCAACTCTTGTTCGAATGCATGCACAAAGTTTAATTAATTAAATATGAATATTTAATTAATCTGCATGTACACACAAATGAGTTAGAACTGGACGATTTGAATGATTTGGCAACGAGATTACTCGAGAAAGCCACTCAAACATTAAATCAAGAGTTAACTGAGCGATTAAAATAGATCTTTGAGTCGAGTAAAAGTGAATACTTAGATAACTCACACAATTATCTAAAATATAGAAGAATGCATTAAAATAGAATTAATGAATTAAATAATTCATTTAATTCAAGACTCGATATTCAAAGAATAATTAAATAAATAATATTTATTTAATTAAATGATGAAGGGATTTAAATGAATAATTAAATAAATAAATAATTTATTTAATTATAGTTGAAGTATGATAAAGAGTAAATTAAATAAGAATTTATTTAATTTGATAAGAAGGATAAGGTTAATTAGTAACATAATTAAATAAAAAGCATTTATTTAATTAATAAGGCAAAATAAAGAAAAGTGTGAATTAATTAAATAATTAAGATTATTTAATTAATAGAAGAAGTAACAAAAGATGAATTAATTAAATAATTAAGATTATTTAATTAATAGAAGAAATAACAAAAGATGAATTAATTAAATAATTAAGATTATTTAATCATGACCATGAAGAATACGAATTACGAAGAATATGGAAGTCACAGGCTTAAACCAGATTTCGGTGTCTACAGGTTCCTAAATGATTGTCTTAACAACCTTGAAGCTAACGCATCCTTCTATCGATCCATGAAAAAACAAGATCTTCCTACAATACCACCTGTTCAGATGTTTGGTTACTTACATCCTGAATCAAAAGTTGAACCTAAAGTAACCAACACTTTTATTAATCTTGAAGAAACATATGGAAAAGGATTTGAACAATATGGAGTAAACAAGGATGTGATACAAGTGAGCATGAAATTCATCAACTCTTAGAGAAAATACCAACAGATGAAAACACAAGGGGATTAGGATATCAAGATCCACCTCACAGTAGAAAACCCCCTCGAGACTATATAAGGCTTTGAAGTGATGATACCACACTATCTTAGATTCCCCTCCCGATCTGAATGTCCTTCTTCCTAAGAAACAACCAATGACTCATAACAATGACAAGGAATAGGATAGGATCAGCTCAAGACATCCGACCGTAATCCCATATAGAGAATTTGGTGAATCTAACAAATGCAAGAGGCCTTACAAATTACAAAAAATTACAACCCCTTCGTCCACCACCTAAAAATGAAAGGAAATTAAAATACTTCTCTACAAAGGACTAATAACATTACCACCTATGAATAGATTAGTTCTATATTCTAAAGATGCAAAAGTCCTACATTGTGCATATCATCGAATTCTTAGACACAGTACCGATGAATGTCACACATTCTAGTTAATACTGAAAAACTTTCACTTTCATGACAATGATTTCCATTGAATGATTGCATAGCTTAATATTGTTTCACCCCTTGTCATGTAACAAATGTAGAAAATTTTATTATCACTATTACATGACCTTTCCCATCACCTACCTTGATTCATCCTTTTCTCGTACATAGTGGGCACAAGCAATTGATAGCCTTTCCCTAGTAATGCATTTTTTAGTGTCCCTTAGCTTCATTGTTCATCTTTCGCTTATATAGACTGATATTGGGAGGTGGACGACCTTCTCATAGGTTGAATCACACTTTCCTTACTAGTCTATTTCTTTATTTCTTTTTTATTTTCTTTTTGTGTGTGATTGATGTGATCCCTTGTAACATTGTGTTTGATGTTCTCTCTCTTCATGGCATTCCTCTATTTGTACCTTCATTCTTCTTTATGTTGTGTATATCTTTCACTTTTTTAACTTTATATCTTTTTCCTTTTCCTTTTGGGGATGATGCAAGGTGTCGAGACACCCTATGTCTCTTCCATGTTGATCCAAAAGGCTTTTTATTTTCTTTCGCCTTTTTGTTTATCTTTTTCATTTGTCTTGTTTTTTCCTTTTGGAGATGATGCAAGGCATCAATACACCCTATGTCTCTTCAATGCTGGCCTAAAAGGCTCTCTTTTTCTTTTTCCTTTTCATTTTCTCTTTTTTCTTGTGTTTTTATTTTGGGGATGACACAAGGCATTGAGACAATCGTGTTTCTTCCATGTTGAGACAAAAAAAAATTGTCTTCCCCCTCTTTGTGTCATTCTTCCAGTTCTATGTGTATTTGGGGGATGATAGTTTTGAGCTCTCTAAAAATCATTGTAGAATAGAACATACTAACCCATAATCCATAGATCCCTTATGTGTTTGGTGTTTTTAATTTGGGGGAAACCCATTTCTTTTCTTTTTCTCTTGCATGATGTACCTTTACTTGGAAACATATGACTTGGCATAGGGCTTTCCAAGTTGGATCTCATGTCTTCCTTCTTATTTGCATTTTTCATTTGCTACTTTAAAGTAATTCCTCACAATATGGTGTTTACCAATTTTTTTAAAGTGGCGGCATACATTGGCATTTTTCTTTTGCATTTTCCTTTTTCTCAATTCTTGGTGCAACCTTCTTACTTCATAAGATGTGTTCGTAACTTTTTGGATGACATTGGGTGTAATTTCCTTCAGAAGTGTGATCTCTCTTAGCAAATTGCTTTCCTCTTAGTAGTTTGATGTGATGCACTGCATCCCCTAAGTTGTGAATTCTCTATTCTCTTATTGGTCCTTTCTTAGATACATTAGGCACAATGTTCCCTAAGCTAAAGACCTCGCATGAACTAAGCAAGACTCCTTTAAACATTCTTTGCATGTTGCATTCTGCATTAGTTTCATTATATGGCCACCTTGAATAACACAACTTGCATGCTTGTAGTTCCATCCTGTTTGTTCATGAGCTCTAAGCATATTAGGTTTTTCTTGCCTCATGAAGCTCAAAAATCCATTTTCTCTAGCGCCTTATTAAATTTATCAAGAGGCATAACTCTGGTATGGTTGAGAGAAAAACCCAATTCAAGGCATGGCTTTCCCCATAGCCACTTGCATGTGTGTGAGTCCATACCAATCATGAGTGTATCTTTCTCACCTTTTAGGACTTCTCACTTGGCAAAAAGCAAGAAGTTTTGTTGCCTAAAATTGAGTATGTGTTTTTTGAACAAACAACCTAGATCTAATCCACATCAAGATGGAAAAATGTTCAAAGCTTGATCTGATTCTTTGTAACTCACTCTTTTCTCTTTTTTTTTTCTTTGGTAGTGTATGCTTTTCCATGCCATTACTCTTTATATCATTCGCATGTGTGTTTCTTTGTGCTCATGTTAGTTTGTTCTGGGATCTTGATCCTAAGGGGTTGATCACCCCTCTCGATCATTATCATCTCATCTTGCTAGAATTGGTACATTGGAACATCTCTTGATTCATGTTTTTCTACTTTAGTGTGATTTTGAAGTAGGTTCATCCTCTCACTAAAGTGGGGGTAAATGGAGTCACCAAAAAAGTAACCCTTCTGATTTTTATGACTTGTTTGGGCCCTCCTTGTTATTTTGGGTTAATGTTGCCTTGATTTAGTGTTGCAACATTGATAACACATTCAAATTAGTTCTTGGGCCCTTGTGAACTAATGGTATTTTAATGGTTCCTTGCAAAAGTGTTGTGAAGTAACACACTTTCACACTTTTCTAAGGTTTTATCAAATAAGCTAAGCATTTAAATCATAATCAACTTTAATCTTTCCTTATTTAGAATGTTTTAAAATGTTTTAAGATACTTTCACATTTCTCTATGATTTTCATTAATAATTGGGCTTTCTTATGCTTTAATTGGACCTATTTTGCATCCACAAGCCTCATTTATTGCATATTTTTTAGGATAATCTCGACACCAATCATTGCCTAATCATAATTCAAGTGTTCCTAGATTTTTTGGCCTAGATTTAGTATTTGGGACTCATTTTACACCTTGGGTGAATTAGTCCCACCTAGGTCTTTTTGGCCCCAATGTAGGTTTCACACTTTCTAGGCATTTTTTATTTTTGGTCCCATACATTATGTGTGATGGGACTCATTCGCCACCTTGGGTGAATGAGTCTCGTGTGACAAAAATTCAAATTTAATTCAAATTTTTAGTGGGATTTTATTCTCCTAGATCTGATGTCAGCTTATAGTGTTGTAATTTCGAGAATTCTTACATAATTGAGTATAAATACAAGGTTCTTTCACTCATATTCTCACCTAGAAAATTTTATAAGACTTCAAGAGTTCTCAAGAGAATGTAAGTAGTCACAAGAGCATTCAAGGAATTTCAAAGGAATATTATCAATCATTCAATAGCATTCTTCAAGTTGCAATCATCATGTCACAGATTGCACTCTTCATGTTTGTTATTGTTCCAACATTTGTGATATAGAGTTCATGATCCGGTGGAAACAAAAGAAGTAACCCTTTTACTTTTTCTTGTTTTGTCCCTACTTGTGCTTATTTGGCCTTATTTCACCTTGATTTAATGTTATAATGTGACCCACACATTCGTATTAGGTCTTGAATTTTTATGAATCATTAAGACTTTATGATGTCTTGTAAAGGTGTTGTGAAGTGCTGTGATACATTTTCACACTTTTCTATACTCTTCTTATCATAATTCATCTATATACCCTCTTTTTATCACTTACCAAGTCTTTTTCTAAAGTGTTGTAAAATCTTGTAACAAAATCTCACACTTTTCTAGGCTTTTCATCAAAAAATACACCTTTCTTATGCTTTATTCTAGGCCCCTTTATGCACTTATAGGCCTTAATTAAGTTTATTTTTGAGTATGAATATAACAAACATCATTAAAGACAATATAATATTTGAAACCCATTTATTTTCCTTGAGTGGGAACCATTCACCCAGGGTGGCAAATGAGTCCCTCTTGGCACAAAAATAAAAATTAATTCAAATTACTAGCAGGTTTTTATTCCTAAATACCTAAGGTCAACCTGTGATGTTGTATTTTTAGGAAATTAGGGCATAATTTTGTATAAATACATGATTTTCCATTCATCTTAACCCCCAATCATCTCATACACTCATTCATCCATTCATTCAAGCATTCTAGTATTTCTCATCACTCAATCAAGCAATTATCAAGCATCTTGGAGAATCCATTGACATATCTTCAAACTTCATCATTAATGGTTTGGTAAGTTTATGACATTGCATGTTGTTTAATTATCATTCTCTTCATATTTCATTTCATTATCAAGGGTTTGGTTACCAAAGTGGGGTTTCACCAAGGCAAACCCCTCTACTCTAACCCTTAACCATTTTTTCCCTCTTTGCATGTGTGTTTGTAGATCTTGCAGTAAAATTTGTCAAGGAAAGAGGTGTTGAAAATTGGTCAATAACTCATCTTAGTCATCAAATTCAACACAACCTTAATTGGAGCTTGAAGATCTTTTTCAGCCCATTTTCTACGGATTAAGAACTGACAACCTAACAAGTAGAAAAGTGCAGACCAGGACCCCAAGATTTGACCTATTACTTTTTAGAAATTTTTAAGTGGACTGATTCACAATTAATGGCAAGTGATTCCCATTGTTAGGCCTAAAAAGGCATTTTCTAGAGTTTTGTGTTCCCGACATCTCAAAACCTATTCTGACAAGTTTTACCAGAAATAGGACTAATTTTTCATCTGTGGTTTATGAGTCCCTGTGGACATCAACATTGAATTTTGTAGCATTCCAGAACCTTCTCATATTTTCTTTCAACCTCCAATTCCACCTCATTCAATTTCATTCAATTATGTTTTCATTTGTTCATGTTTCTAGTTCATGTTTGCATACAACACTCTGTTTTCAAACACTTTGCATTTCTTAGTTTACATTCAATAATTGATCTATTTCATTAGAATTTTGTATTTGGTTTATCTCATTTAGGCATATTACATCAACATCACATCAATCTTTTAATGTGAACATTACATTTTGGCCCATTATTTCCCCTTCTAGGTGAAAAGCCCTAGAAAGAGTTGAAAAGCAATTAGGTTTCCCAAAATCTTTATCTACATTTTGGTGAACCCAACTTTAGAGAATTTTTACTTCTGATTTCAAGTTCATTTTCATCCTAGGTTTATCTTGCATCAACATTGCATTAGATTTTGCATTATTTTGCATTCTAGGGTTTTCAAAATTCCATTAGTGAAAACATCATATAGCTTTCATTTTTTTCATTTCAAATCATTTAAAAACTCTACATTTCTATATTTGCATTATAATTCTACATAACAACAATTTGAAAAACATCAAATTGCATTTAAAATTTCTAAAAAATCTCAAAACAATTCATCCCTAGACTCATTCGCCACCTTGGGTGAATCAGTCCAGTTGCACATTCTGAACTACATTTTTTGGCATTTTCTAGGAATTTTCCACATTACAATTTTTTCCTATTACATTTTATCATAATTTCTAGATTTGTTATTTTATTCTCTTTCTTGCATATTAATTTACTTTCCTTCATTTCCATCATCACTTTTTTCTTTAATAAGTTTTGGATGTCATTAAAACCCATAGTGGACATGCAAAATTATGCCTTTGGAACTAATCCTAATGACGTTGAGCCTCCTCGTGTTCCTTGAACTCCTCTTGAATGCCCTCCTTGTGTTGTTGGCATCATTGAAGAAGATGGTAATAGCATGAATAAGTTATTAAATGAATTCCTTGACAAACTTGAAGCTAATGCATCGTTTTACCCATCCATGAAACAATCAAACCTTCCTACCATATCACCTCCCAATATGTTTGGTTACCTACATCCTGAAACAAATGAAGGACCTAAGTTCTCTCCAACAAGTGGACCTAGTTCTTTTACACAACCACCTCCTCAACCATTTTATGATCACAAAGTCACTAATACTCCAACCAACCTTGAAAAAACTTATGGAAAAGGTTTTACCATCTTAAGCAAACAAGGGTGTGACACAAAAACTGAGCATGTCGCATTCATCAATTGTTAGAAAAAAATAAAAAGGATGAAAACACACCAGCGTTAGGATATCAAGATCCCCTTCATGACAAAAATCCTCCTTTTGAATATTGGAGACTTTGGGATGATGGCATGGTGATCTTTATTTCTCCTCCTAACTTGAATTTTCTCCTTCCACGTGAACAACCCTTACATGATTCCAATGGCAAGGATGCTAGGATCCCAATGGGTCCTCTTCCTCCTTCAATCCATGAAAAGGGTGAATCTAGTAAACATAAATGACCCTACAAATTTAAAAAACTAAAGTTTCCTCTCCATCCACCATCTAAATGTGAACAAAAAACTCCAAATGCTTTTAAATAGAGGTCTCATCCTGTTACCACCTATGAATAGGATAGTAATCCATCCTAAAGATTCCAATATACCTTATTGTAAATATCATCGTGTTCTTGGACATCAAACCGATGAGTGTCAATCATTGAATAAAATACTGAGTAAGTATCACTTCAATGACACTAAATGCTATCATATCATCCCATAGTACACCACCATACACCTCATCATCCAATAGTTGTAGAATTTTCCATTCTCACTATTGCATGACCTTTCTCATCACCTATCTTAGCTCATTCTTGTCCTACACTAAGTGAGGGAAATAAATTTCTAGCCTTGTCCTAGTAATGCATTTGTCATTGTCCCCTAGCTATGTTATTCTCCTTCCGCTTATACCGATTGAGATTGGGAGGCAAATGACTTGCTTGATGGCTGCCTTACATTTTCCTTACTAGTTATTTTTTTCCTTATATTTTTGAATGTACATGTGTGTGTTGTATTCCCTCATGATGTGATGTTTGATGTTCTCTCTTTCTTTGTGACATTCCTCTAATTTTACCTACATTATTCTATATGTCATCTATTGCTTTCACTTTTTCCCTTTTCATTTTCTTTTGTTTTTTGTTTTCCTTTTGGGGATGATGCAAAGTGTTGAGGTGCCCTATGTCTCTTCCATGTTGACCCAAACAGTCCTTTTACTTTCTTTTTCACTTTTGTTTTGTGTTTTCTTTTTGAGGATGATGTAAGGCATTGAGACCGCAATGTCTCTTTCATGTTGACCCAAAACATTTTTTCATTTTCATTTTCTTTCGGCTTGTGTTTTCCTTTCGAGGATGATGCAAAGCATCAAGACATTCTATGTCTCTTCCATTTTGACCTAAAATGGACTTTCTTTTTCTTTCTTTTTTCGCTCTCTTTGTGTCATTCTTCCAGTTCTATGTGTATTTGGGGAATGGTTGGAGTTATGATCTCTTTAATCAAAAAAATGGAACAATGAATATACTGACCCCAAATCCATAGATCTCTTATGTGTTTGGTGTATTCCTTTTTTGGGGCCAACCCCTATTTCTTTTCCTCCTTTTCCTTTGCATGATGTAGCCTTACTCGGGAACATATGGCTTGGCATAGGGGTTTTCCAATTTGGCTCTAATGTCTTGTTTCTATTTGCATTTTTCATTTTGATACTTTAAAGTAATTTCTCACATAATGATACGTAGAAATTCCTTTAAAGTGGGGGCATATATTGGCATTATTCATTATTCATTTTTCTTTTTCTTAGTTCTTAATGCAGCCTTGTTACTTCATATGATGCATTTCTCACTTTGTGGATGACATTGGGTATGATGTCCTTCATAAGCATGATCTATCTTAGAATATTACTTTCCTCTTATTGGTTTGATGTGACACACTACATCCCCTTAGTGGTGAATATTATATTCTTTGATTGGTCCTCTCTTGGAGACATTAGACACAATGTTCCCTAATTTAAGACCTCGCATGAACTAAGCAAGACTTATTTGAACATTTCTTTTCATGTTGCATTTTGAATTTATATGGACATATTGCATAACATAGCTTGCATGCCTATGGTGCCATTGCATTTGTTCATGAGTTCTAAGCATATGAAGCTTTGCTTGTATCATGAAGCAAGAAATGACATTTTTCTTTGTGGCACCTTATTAAAGTTATCAAGAGGTATAACTTTAGTATGGTTGAGCAGGAAAGCCCATCCCAAGGCATGAATTTTCACCATATCCACCTTGTGTATTTCTCACCCCATGGACAACCAAAATTTTCATGGCCCCAAAGTGAGTATGCTTATGGATTTCTCACCCCGTGGACAACTAGAAGTTTTGTGGCCCCAGAGTGAGTATGCTTGTGGATTTCTCACCCCATGGACAACCAAAAATTTTATGGCCCTAGAGTGAGTATACTTGGTCCATCTCACCCAACGGACAATCATGAGTTTCATTGCCCCAAAGTGAGTATGCATTTCCTTTCCAAACAAACAATCCTAGATCTAATCCAGAACGAGTTAGACAAATGATTGAAGCTTGATCTAACTTTCCTTCATTCTTTTTCATCACTTTCATGTGTGTTTCTTATATGTGTGAAAACCCCCATGCCCTAACGTTCACCATTTATTCTTCTCTTCTTGTGTGTTTGCGGATTTAGGTCTATTGGAGGCTTGGAAATAATTGAAGATAAAGTTTAAAATTTATTCAAATATCCTCATTCAACAAGTCAAAATAATCAACAAAATCTCATTTTCAGACCCATAAATAAGAGTTTTGAAAGTGGATACCTGTAGGGCATCAAAGTGCAAATCAGAAGCTTCAGAATCAACCTTTGAAAATCCAAAACTTAAAAAGTGGACTCATTCACCATGGGTGGTGAATGATTCCCACCCCAAGGTCATTTTTTCTATTTTTACATTTTTAGATACCCTTTTGTCAGAAACGGGCTCTAATACAATTTGGCAGAAGTGGGATTGATTCAGCCAGAATGGCGAACGAGTCCCTCTAGGCTTGAAAATTAGCATTATTAGTGTTTCATAAGAAATTACCAATCTCCTTCAAGTCTTCAAGTGCACACTTTAAGTTTCATTCATTTATATTTAGCTTTGCATTTGTTTCTAGTTAAGTGTTGCATTACATAATGTGTTTTCAAACACCACTTGTTTCTTAGCTTTTGCATATTTAATCAATTAATATTATCAATTAGTTTCATTTAGACCATTTCATTTAATCTAAATAACTTCACACATAACATAATTTGAATGAACCCTTTAGTATTTTTGGCCCTACCTCTCTCCTTTTAGGTGAAAAACCCTAGAAGAGCTAGAGAAGTGCATAGGAGCCAAAAATCAATAGTTCAGAAGAAATTTCGTCCTCTCACTAAAGTGGTGGCTAACTATGGACATGAAAAAAGTAACCCTTTTACTTTTTCTTGTTTTGTCCCTCCTTATTCTTATTTGGCTTGATTTCACCTTGATTTAATGTTGCAATGTGACCAACACGTTCAAATTAGGTCTTGAATCTTTATGAATCATTAAGACTTTATGATGTCTTGTAAAGGTGTTGTGAAGTGTTGTGATAAATTTTCACACTTTTATAGACTCTTATTATCTTAATTAATCTATATACTCTCTTTTCATCACTTAGCAAGTCCTATTCTAAAGTGTTGTAAAGTCTTGTAACAAACTTTCACACTTTTCTAGGCTTGTCATCAACAAATACACCTTTCTTATGCTTTATTTGGCCCCTTTATGCACTTGCAGGCCTTAATTAAGTGTATTTTTGAGTACGAACCCAAAAAATATCATTAAATACAATATAATTTCTGACACCCATTCATATGCCTTGAGTAGGACCCATTCACCCAAGGTGGCGAATGAGTTCCTCTTGCACAAAAATCAAAATTAATTCAAATTACTTAATGGTTTTTATTTCCAAAGGCCTAAGGTTGGATTGGAGTTATTTTCAATAAATTAGAGCATAATTGTGTATGAATACATGATTTTATATTCATCTTAACCCCCAATCATCTCATACACTCATTATTCATTCAAGAATTCTAGTATTTCTCATCACTCAATCAAGCAATTATCAAAAATCTTAGACCAGCCATTGACATATCTTCAGACTTCATCATTAAAGGTTTGGTAATTTTATGAAATTGCATGTTGTTTATTTATCATTCTCTTCATATTTAATTTCATTATCAAGGGTTTGATTACCAAAGTGGGGTTTGACCAAGGCAAACCCCTCTACTTTAACCCTTAACCATTTTTCCCCTCTTTGCATGTGTGTTTGTGAGTCTTGTAGGAAAAAATTTCAAGGAGAGAGGTATTGAAAAGTGGTAAATAATTCATCTTAGTCATCAAAGTCAACACAACCCTAATTCAAGCTTGAAGACCCTTTTCAACCAATTTTCTGTAGATCTAGACTTGACAACCTGACAAGTAGAAAAGTGTAGACCAGGACCCACATATTTGACCTTTGAATTTTCAAAAATTTGTAGGGGAATTGATTCACCATCAGTGATGAATGATTCCCACTGTTAAGCTTGAAAAGATGTGTTTATGGATTTTTGTGTTCTTGGCATGTTGAAACCTGTTTTGACATATTTTACCAAAAATAGGACTAATTCGCCATCTCTGGCGAATGAGTCCCAGTGGGCATCAACATTAAATTTTGTAGCATTCTAGAACTTTCTCATATCTTCTTTCAACCTCTAGGTGCACCTCATTTAGTTTCATTCAATTATCTTTTCATTTGTTCATGTTTCTAGTTCATGTTTGCATACAACACTATGTTTTCAAACACTTTGCATTTCTTAGTTTACATTCAATAATTGATCTATTTCATTAGTTTTTTTCATTTATTTTATCTCATTTAGTCATATTACATCCACATCACATGAATCTTTGAATGTGAACACTACATTTTTTCCCATTCTTTCCCCTTTTAGGTGAAAAACCCTAGGAGTAGAAAGCAATTAGGTTTTCCCAAATCTTTGTCTATAGATCCAAGCAAGTGTTTCAAGCAATATCCATATCCTTCAAGCTAGATTGAAGAAGAACATCCATTGTAGACATTTCAAGCATCATTGCAACACCTTATTGCTATTGTTTGGTGTGTTGCAACATTATCTTTTGTTCATTCATCATTATCCTTTTATATTTACTTTAATTTCAAGGTTTAATTACCAACAAGGGGTTTTACCAAGGAAAACCCCTATTCACTAACCCCCACAAAAATTTTCTCTCTTCTTTTGTGCGATTTGCAAGGCTAGGTTGCAAATTTACCAACAAGCCAAGTTGGAGAAAAGTTGTCAAGTCCTCAAAATCCCTAAATTTGTCACCAAGCCTTGGAGAAGCTTGGAGAAGGTCTATAGGTGGCATTTTATAGTTTCAGATTTAGAAACTAGTCAAAAAGAGAAGAGTAGACCGAGAGCAATAAAATCCAGTTCATAACTTCCAAAAAAGTAGAAGTGGGATAATTCACCATTATTGGCAAATGAGTCCCATTATACAAGCCTGACAAATATTTTAATAGATCTGGATAACCTTTTGGCTAAAATCTATTCGTGCACATTTTCCCAAAAACTAGAATTCTTTTCCTAGCTTGGAAAATGAGTCCTAATCAACATCAATAGCCAATTTTTGAGTGATCTATACCTCCATTCTACCTTCTTCAATCTTCCAAGTGCATACCTTCAGTTTCATAGCTTTTTGTTATATTTTATTCATCTTTCTAGGTCATCTTGCATATCACATAGTGTTTTCCAATTCATTGTCTTTTCCAAGTTTACACTTGGTGGTGAACCCCTCATTAGCTATCAACCAGTCTCTAGGAAAAACCTATTGCATGATTTCAAGATCCTTTGCATTGAGATCTCTAAGGTTTTCCTTGAGTGGGATCTCTTTGAAAGTGGGTGTGAATCCATCATCAACATGAACAAAACAAAAAAGCCAATCCATTTTAAGAAGTTCCAATAGGGTGCATTGAATACATTATTAGTTGTGTCTCTTTTTCTTACTCGTCAATTATTTTCAATGGTATTTCTTCCTTACTTTTTTTATCAATTATTATCAATTGTCACTTTATTTATTGGTTCATATTGTAAAAAAAATTGGATTTTTTTTTATGATCCAAATAGCTAAGGGTAAATTATATACAGTTGGTCCTAGACTATTGGTCACTAATATCAATAACATATCTAATTTGTGGATGATAATATCTTGATGGGGTCTAATTAAATAAATGTTCAACAATGAAATTCAAGAAAGGCTTAAATATTTATTTGGATACTTCAAGACATTACATAAATGAGAATAAATCTAATGCCATTTTCTTTAATACTCATATCGATATTAGGGGAAAATAATTTTTATTATTTTGGGATTCCCTTAACCACAACTACTCTAAAAATTTATCAAGGGAAAAGAATTATGTATATGCTTAACATGGATATTATTCATTAGAAATTTATAAGGCTATCTTTTACAAAATTATTGAATCTCTTAAAATTTATTATTTAGGCTCTACCTATATATAGGTTTATGGTTTTATCTTCTCCAAAAATATTCCTTAAGGATTTTTATTCCCTCTCTCTAGAATTTCTTTGAGACAAAAATTTGGAATCTTAAAAATAGAAATGAGTTAGTTGGTATAAAGTTTGTAGTCCTAAATGGAGTGGTGGACTTGGTAAAAAAAATTACATCCAATTCTAAATATTTAACAACCAAATAATGTTGGATGTTTTCTATGTAATCACAAAATTTATGGAATAAATTATTAATTTAAAACATTTAAGAGTAATTCCTAATATTGGGGTCCATTGCATAGTGTAATGGTTAAGTGGTGTCATTATTGTGGTCAGCGGGGTTCAAGTCTCCACTAGTCTATTATGATTGTAGAAACAATGCCTTTGCTGATCCAATGTGCTCACAGGCTTTACCCATAGTCCCATATTTGTGGCATGTCTAGTTCATAGCTCCAAGATTAAAAAGTTCTTAGGAACCAAAAATAAATCCTAATATGGATATTCCAACTTTATTTTTGGTAGGAAATAATTTTATGCTCTAAGATATGATAGAGATTGGAAATTTCTTGATAAAGGAAGGTTTCTTATGGATTATTAAAAAGTTTCATAACTTTCTCTTTTGGAAGGATTATTGGGATATTTATCCTCCAATCCTTTCAACTTCCCCCAACTCCAACCCTTAAGTGTAATCTTACTGGTAGAAAGGTGATATAAGATTAGGTTTTTAAGTATTCTATTCAATTTAGCAAATCCTTAATATGTCATTGGAAGAACACTATTTGTTTTCATAAAGGAGTATCTTCTATATCTTGACATTCTCTTGCATATATTATAGATGATATGCCATATAGTTTTCTTGAGGAATCAAATGTACTTTCTTGGTGAATTGACTCTAAAGAAAATTATTTAGCTATTCTTGGCTATCAATATCTTGAATTAAAGAAAGGTATGAATAGATTTATTCCCTAGTTAAGAATATTTTTGACCAAAATTAATTGGTCCAAATTTAATATTTTTATTTGATAATTAAGTTAGAAAAAATGCCTTACTTGGGATAATATAATCATGAGATGATTTCTTAGCCCATCTAAACATGTGCTTTGTGTGGCATCAATGAATAAAATGGTCCTCATCTTTTGTTTCATTGTTACTTTTCCTTAGAATAACGAAATTATGGTAGATAGTTTGAAAAATTCATATCATTCATACCTCTTCTTTATTTTGAGTTTTGGGCTAGCCTAGGGTGTCCACCTACATCAATTATTTTCTTATTATTTCTTGGGATCTCCATTTTTTTTTAATTCTCTACTAGATTTGGTTAGAGAGAAATATATGAACTTTCTAAGAGTATCAAAATCTTCTAACTCGAGTTTGGTAGAAGATAAATATTTATGTCAAAGACTATCAAGGTCAAGTGTATCCGTCAAATATCTCTCACCTCTCAATTCTCATCTTTCTCATTAATTAGGGTTGTCCCAGTCTTGAACTAGCCTTACTAGTAAGGCTAGTTCAAGCACAATGTTGTTTGGGTGAATATTTTTAAGAAGGTGACCAAAATTGCTAAATGGTACCTCCCCTTCTAGGTTTCTTTAAAATAAATATAGATGGATCATGGAGTAGCCAAGGGACATATAGGATTTGGTTGAATAGCTGATGATAGTGAATGTTTGACTCATTTATTTGTTCATACTTATATGGAATGCTTTACCAATAATCAAATGGAGGCTAATTCTTTTCTTCTAGGTTTGACTAATGCTTTTGAATTGGGATTGAAAAATGTTATTTTTGAGATGGACTTCATGACTTTGGTGGCTCTTTAGAATTATGGAATGTTAAATAAGGTTTATTAAAAAAAGGGTTCTCTACTTGAGTAATTTTTTTGTTTTGTTTATAATTTTGATTCCATGTTATTTATCCATATTCATAGAAAATGGAACACGATTGTTGATTATTCCCCTAAATGGGCTTCATAGAATGTTGGTAACTAGAATTTCTTTGATCAAGGGTCCTTTCTCTTAGCTAAATCTAAGGTTCCTCTTCAATTGATTCAACATGAGCAAGGTTAATTTATCATTTTCAAAAACTTTTTTGAATGTATTGTGAGTACTAGTTGGTTCAAAGATTGTTATGTTTGGAGGGGTTGATGGTTTTTTTGAAACCCACTTTTCATTTTCTTTTCTTTTTTTTATTGATAGCTATGACTATATAGAAATCTATATGTTGTATATGGATGTAGATTCTTTGTTATCAATATAATTTATCTTCTTACCCCATAATAAACTGTGTTAGGTAAATACCAAATTTTTTATTAGTTAGATAAATACTTTGTTTTCTCTTTTAGAAGCAAATTTTCATTAATTTTGACTCTTTAAAAGCTCAGGGAATGGAGAAAAGCAGGCGAATGAATGCAGTGTGGCAATTGCTACAACAATTCAAACAGAGCATCACCGTTTCTATACATTATCCCTTTCACAGCATGGTTGTCTAATTGTTTTGTAACTACACTCAAAGCCCACCTCATTGTTTGAATCAAAAGCAAAATGCAGCCGGCTGAAAAGGGACCAACAGTTAACATAAAATGAGCCATATGAAGTTACAGATGTATCCATTTTCTGAGTAGTCTATTTTTTTTATGACGAGAGAGAAGGGACCAACAGTATAATCATATATGAAGAATTGATTTGAGTCTGTCTTGCCCATCAACTTCCAAGAACTTTCAAAGCCCAAATAAATTGGCAACTGAGTGTTAACGGCATTGGAAAGCGTATCTTGTGTAGAAAGAAAAGAGTTTAATTAGATGACATGTTTATTTCTGATGTAAATAGAAATAAAATTGATAAAAAAGTTGATTTAGGATTCTTTTTGGGTCATTTCAGTGGCTTTAACGTATTACGAGGTTAACTTTCTTTTTCAAATGATAAAAAATATATTGATTGTTTATTTAAGGCTGATTATTATTTATGTGGAGATTGATTCTTCATCCATATTTTTAATGGAAAGTCAATGGGTTATATAAAGAATGGTCGATTTAATATGTCTCGTAATTTATGTGGAGATTAATTTTTTAGTGTAAAGTTGATTATTTATATGGAGATTAATAATTTATAGAAAGTAAGTTTTATCAATATTATTTATTAATAATCAAGAATAAGTATATGTAAATTAATAATCTACAAAAAGTATTTTTTATAAATATTACTTATTTATAGTCAAATTGTTTATGTGGGAAATGAATTAAAAATATTAATAGAAAAATGTTATCATCTAAAAATGTTAGACGTCACCTAACATTTGAAGGACAATTTTAAATGATTAACTCTTACCAAAAAAAAAATTAAAAAAGCAATATTCATTGTCAAATTTATGTCTTGATGGTATCTTGGACGGCAACAACATAGATACTAATTTTCTACAACATCAGTTTAAAATATAGAAGCCATACAATATAATTGACTATCTAAACAACAACAATCCATACATTACGATTGTACTTTTATATACTAATCATTAATATTGTATCCCAGTTTCAAATAATTTGAAGTCTCATTTATTCAAGTATAATATATTTTTATTTATACTAAAATTTATGTTAACATCTTAAAAACACTTTCTAATAAATAACTATCATAAAAATATTATTTGACTATCAAATTTTAAAATATCTTACTTCTATTAAAAAAAAAAAAAGCATTCCTTGCATCTAAATGATACTTTCGTAAACACATCACTTATGCAAATTTAATAAGTTTTTCTAATTTAATAAAAAACATAAGAATCTAAAATATTTCTATATTAAAGGGGCGAGTAAAACTTCAAACGTTTAAAAGCTTTAATTTGGGAACGAAATTTCGTGGAAAACTTGGAATACAAGTGCTCCCCGTCCAAATCCTGTGGACCGAATTATTCGGAAGAGAAATAGAAACTGCATTGCTACACTATGAAATACTTGGTTTGCGAAATTTTAGCAAATACAAAAGTCCATGTTAAAGTGGGTAAGACGGTTATAGTCATAGAGAAATGTTAGTTTGAATTTTAAGGTTTTTAGTCACACATGAAACAAAAAGACACAGAATTAGGGGAGAGGACCTAGTCCCTGAGCATGTTTCAATAGTTGTGTTAGTAGTGGTTTATATAATGTCTAATATTTTTATCAATAGTTGTGACTTTAAAGTTGTTAGTGTTGATGATGACTACCCATAATTAAACAAAATGTATTCCTTTGAATGTTAGATTTGAATGTGTGTCTTTAGGGTGGGGTTCAAAATTACTCCACCAACTTAAGATTTTTTTGTACCACTTGTCGGTCATCTAAAGTTTTTAAATTCTCATCAATCAATTTTTTTGTTATCTATTTATTTGTTCTATTGAATTGAATAAATTTAGATGCCTAAACTATAGTACAAAATTTGTGGGACCATCCACTTTAAAATATTCTTGACTAATCTCTAGAATACCCACTAATTTTTTTGAGAAAATCTATAAATGAGACCCCACCATTAAAAGTACTATTAATTATTCAATTATCTCTAGGAACAACCACTGAAAGTTTTGAGGAAAATCCATAGATGAGACCCCACCATTAAAAGTACTATTAATTTTTTGACAATTGAATGAATCAATGTTGAAATCGTGAGGAGAAGCCTAATACGAGCGGAATTCTTACTCTAATATGTTTCTCAATGTTTTTTCAATGGATCGGACTGGGCCTTACCTGTAGTGAACCAAGGAAAACAGCATTTCTAATGCTATAAATTAACAAGCATGGTTGAAGCATGCATTGGTGAAAAAGCTTGTCCAGATTGTGCTGAGATGGCTTCTGTTAACCTGCCCATTTCCAAAGATTATCAGTTGAAGATTGTTAACACAGAAGTTATAGTGCCTGCTCTTCCAATGCACCAGCACATCCTTCCTCTGTCAAATCTAGATCTCACTATTCCTCCAGTTTCTGTGCATGTGTTTTTCTGCTATAAAAATCCCTTTCGTGGGACTTTTGCATCAGCACTGTCTCATCTGAAGACTTCCCTATCCAGGGTGTTGGTACCCTATTATGTTTTTGCAGGAAGATTGATTACAGATAATATTGGCCTACCAAAGGTCCATTGCAATAATAAGGGAGTTCGTTTAACCCAAGCTTACGCTGCAGCTGCTCTTTCTGAGTTGAGTTTATACAACCCTGATGAGTCCGTGCAGGGGAAGCTTGTTCCTTTACTTTCAAAGCCCTTTCAAGAAGATGGAAGTCCTGTCTTTGGTGTGCAGGTAAGAGATCTTATAGAACACATAATTATTTCCACTTGTGCTCTTCTCTACATAACAATCTTAACGATATTTGGTATTTCCAGGTTACAGAGTTTAGCTGTGGAGGTATTGTTGTTGGCTGCACATTCGACCACAGAATTGCAGATGCATACTCTGCAAACATGTTTTTCATAAGTTGGGCAAAGATTTCAAGAAATGACTCAACTGTGTCTCCGAATCCAAGCATTACACGCTCCATATTATGCCCTCGAGATTCCCTTGCTTACTGTGCTGAAATTGAGAATATGTATGTGAGGCATGCTGCACAAGAATCTGGCCAAGAAAATCCTCACCCACCTCTAGCAAGTAGAATTTACTATCTAGATGTCAAGAACATTATGGATCTCCAATTAAATGCAAATAAAGATGGTAACAGTTACACCAAATTAGAGGTATTCAGTGCTTACTTGTGGAAGCTGCTGATATGCACCCAGAATGTCAATGACAGTCTAAATTGTAGATGGCCGCCCACGCTTAAGCGAGATTGGGATTTCTCCTAGTTACTTCGGCAATGTTATAATCTTGCCCTTTGCTGAATCTAATGCTCATTATATAAAAAGAAAACCACTTTCATTGAGTGCGGGGTTAATTCATGATGCCATACAAAGTGCAGCAAATGAGGAGCATTTTCAAAGCTTAATTGACTTCGTGGAGACTCTAAAGCCAACTCCTGCCTTAGCCAAGATTTACTGTAGAGCAGATGACATGCAGTCATCCGGACCTGCAGCTTTGGTTTCTTCTGGACTGCGGTTCCCTTTGCATGAGGTTGATTATGGATGGGGAAAGCCTATGTTTGCAAGCTACCATTTCCCTTGGGGTGGGGAAGCAGGCTATGTCATGCCAACTCAGAGCCCTGCAGGAGACGGTAGCTGGATGGTATACATGCATCTTCCTCTCAAACAGTTAAATGTGATTGAATCTGATCCCAATCGCATTCTACATCCAATAGCAAAAGATTTCTTACGTTTGGCTTAGGAATATCATAGGAAAGCAAGCACATATCTAAGTAGGTATATGCTTCAGGCATTGTACCTAAAAATTTATACAAATAAGTGTTAGGGAGATCATTTTGTACATCGAACACTGAAATTTGTTTGTGTTTTGTAATGAATTTCAAATTCTGAATTAAACAATAGTGTTAGCTGTAAAAATCTGGCAATTTTATCTTTTATTAATACTAGTACTGGTGGATAGAATACTATATATATGTTAATATGTTAGAGAGTATGTGTTTGTGTATGGATGCACAACAAATTCTAGTTGTGTGTGGGTTGATTAAACAATTAATAATAAGTGCTAAATAATAGAATGAAATTAGCTTAGACAAATCTAGATTTTTTCTTTAAATAAATTAAGTATTATTTGATTATGAAATGTTTGCATACACATAGATGAATGGAGAAATATTGATACTTCATTAGTGGATAGTGATAAATATAAATAAAGGAGAAATACTCTTGAAGAACAACATGTGACTATCACCATAACAACTCCACCAATAACTATTACCACAACCATTATGTAAACATGTGATGAAAAATGTAATAATCTAATTGTTATGCTAGCATTCCCCCTTATTACATTGACCCTCTAAATATATCATTGAAAACTTAAATTTTACCTTGCCAAAGGGCTCCTTCTTAAAGCTTACATAACAAAACTTGCTAATTATATAAATACACATTCATGAGAAGATATTTCCATGAAGAAAAATCTTTAATGAGGTGGAACTCCATCAAGCTGCCACATAACCATTAGAAGGGTGTAGCTTCAATTTGAATTCCTGAGTTCTTGGACTACCATTTTCCTGAACTGCAAAATCACAAATTCTTGAATTATTGAACAACAATCCATATTGTGTTGTGATAGAGCTACATCAAGTTGTCTGATGACGATTGAAAGGGTATAATTCTTGATGACAATATTGTAAACTCTCTGGACACCAATCTAATATATTGAGCTTCAACTCCAAATACCTTACCTATCTCCAAAAATCAAACTTCACAATATATGTATTTTTCAAATCCATCAGCAACAAAAATGAAAGCAATAAAAATAGAAAGAAAAAATGCTTCTCATGCAAAGCACCATCTCAAAGCGAGAATCTAACTTGATATGATGGAATTTTCTCCATCCTCTAGTTCCACCAAGCTCCAATGACATGAAAATAACTAATCAATGATATTTATTGGCAACATGCTCAACTTCATATTTGTTCTTTATTGCATAACTATTTGAAGATCTATTGGAAACATTGATGAACCCATGTACATGATACTTAACAATTATTTTAATGTTTGGAATGCACTTTCCCAAACAACAGAAGAAAGAAGATATATTACCTGATTATCCTCTCCAGTGATTGATATTTTGACACATTTTTCTTTTGGTATAGTTACCAAACACTTTGTTTCCTTATGCTTCTCCCTATTCTTAATCACTTTGAAACATGTCCTCCATTATGACTTCTAGTAACCATGATGGCACTACCAACAGAAAACATGATAAAGTCCTTGATAAATGGATTTGGGCACCAAATCCTAAATTTATTATAAGTTTAAAGATAAGGGATACCCTTATCTCCAAAGAAAAGTAAATCCCACACCTTCATCTTCAAAAAAACCTCTTAATATCTTCCATAGATTTTGACTATACCAAACTATCCATGCAAATGAATAAGTGCACATTACATCTTGGCTATCCTCTTGTATTATTTTCTTGCACAAAGTGTATACCCAAAAATAACAATGAA
The DNA here is from genome assembly GCA_007258455.2 of Sequoia sempervirens. NCBI lineage: Eukaryota > Viridiplantae > Streptophyta > Pinopsida > Cupressales > Cupressaceae > Sequoia > Sequoia sempervirens. The sequence continues at coordinate 48,599,792 of VDFB02271358.1, forward strand.
AACTTAGTATTGAATGTTTTTATAATTGCACCTTACACTTGCTAATGCATATCAAAAGTATTTTCTAGTGGTACTTATTGCTTAGATCTTCAATAATTTTGAATATGAAGAACCTATGGTATTAAATAATATAATGATGCATTTAAATGAGACAAAAATTTGAAAAAAATTATTGCCATAGATGAAGCAATAGGCCTAGAGTGTCATGCTCGTGCACTCCATGAAATCCTATCCAAAGAGGTCACCAAGAGAAAAAAAAATATTACAATATTATAGTCTATACGTTGTCATCTTCTCTATGAACAACATTAAATGATGCAACACCCATTTGCACCTTTATTTTCTTCCAATAGTTCCTTTGCATCACCTCTTACCAACAATAGATCTTTCAACAGCAAAAAAATATTTTACTAATCCACCTTTATTTCATTCGCTATGCTTTCCTTTCACTTACACACTAGTTTTAGCATAATAAAAATATCTTTCACATGGTGTCCTCTTTGCAAACAAAATAGAAATGAATTGGAAATTTCTTTCACACACTTATTTACACAACCTTTCCAAGAGAAAGATCAAATGACTTTTCCATTGCCTAATGCCTTCATTCTACTTTATGGAGTATTCTTTAAATAGCCTACAACCACCCAAGCTACTCACAATAATCTATCTTCCTCTTCTCATGCCACTTGGGGATACCGTCAACCTATCGTTGCACTATCGCATGCCCATAATATTTTATATGCTTTGATACAATATGAAGGGAGAAATCTTGATACTTCATTGATGAATAGTAACAAATATAAATAGAGGAGAAATACACTTGAAGAATTGCCTATAACTATTACCATAACCACTCTAGCAGTAAATATTACCACAACCACTGCGTAAACAAGTGGTGGAAAATGCAATAATAATCTAATTGTTACACTAAAAATAGAGCTAAGACATCATTTTATTCAATATTTAGTAAAATATGGACAAGTGGACCTATAATTTTATCCTAATTTGAGAATATATATTATCTTTGCCAAATATTTTCCTAAAGATATTTAAGGAATTCTAATTAGAAATCACCCTAGTGATCGTTTAGGATTTTATTGAAGGACTACATGCTCAATAATGTTCTTCTATAGTTGTAGTTTACATGATCATAATTACAATTTCCAAGATCTGATTTATATCATCTATTTTTAATATATTTTCCCTTTGCATGTACCCTTTAGTTTGCATGACTTTTTCTTTTAATTTTTACACTAAAAAATAAGATAACTACTCCAACAATTTTGTAATTATCCTTATTCATATTTTAGCTTACACATTTTTTATTAATGTAAGATAGGTTTATGAGAGAACAAAAACCCTATTATAAAGAAATTAAAACAATATAAATATAGAACAAAATAAATTGAGTTGTCCAAGATTAAACATTACTAGATCTAATCTTATGCTCCTTCACAACTAGAGGCTTGGTGTGAGGATGAGAGACTAACTTAGGAAGAGATTTCTTCCTCCTTTATACAAATTTCCATGAAGATTTAACATCCAAATTTATATACTTTGGAGAAGAGAGAGGAGATGTCCCCCTAGAGGGACCATCAAATATAATTAAACAATCTAAGGGTTCCCTTAGGTTTCTCTTTTCCTTTATTCTTTGCCTTAGTAGATTATTGAGTGGTTGAGGATGGTTTCATGGATTCAAGCACCCCTATATTATTATTCCCAAGAAGATGTGTGAGGTGGTCTATTTGTTTCTTCATACATTTTTGTATTCATCATGCTCAAGTTTCTTGTAATAGGAAAACTTAACTTTTTATTTCTTTGGTTTCCCTTGATTTGAAAACATTTCATTGTTGGTTTTAGTGGATTGAAATTTCTGGTCTTTCTTAGTCTCCTTGTCATTTTGAGTATTTTACTCCTCTCTTTGTTGTTTGAATCCTTTTTTTTCTCATTCCTAGCAACAAAGGCTTAAGGTTTTGAAGACTTAATTGTGCCCATATGAATTAAATTATCATATTCCCTAGTCAAGCCGATAATATACTCATCTAGAGAAGGTGTTTTCCATGTGGCTATAATAGCCCTTTAGGTGGAGTATAAGGTAGACACAAACATATAATATTTAGGACCGAATTTGGAGACTATAGAAAAGACCAATTAATCATCATTTTTCTCTATCACATATTCTTTCAACTACAAACTTAATGAGTAAAACTTAGTGAAAAAATATTCTAGGATGTCAAATGTATTAGGGGTCAAACTCATTAGATAATTCTCTAACTCATGACTTTTCATTTCATCTAGCTTCCCAAAGAGTTTCTCTAAGGTTTTCCAAACTTGATTAAGTGTTTTTAAAGCTTCAATATGAAAGAGAAGTTCAACAAAAATTGTAAGACAGAAAACTGAAAGGTTTGATCACATTTGTTAATCAATTTTACTTTTTCCTCATGATTAGCTAGTTCAACCTCAATACCTATAGTTCCCCTATAGAAACCTTTATTTTTAAGCACAAATTATATGTAAGTTTTTTTTGGTGATAGTTAAAAGGTGTTAAATGTGTAATTGGTTGTTGTGAATCCATGCTTTAATGAGATTTGTTTCCTAAAAGGAAACAAAAAAATGAAGAGTGGAAGGAACGAGGAAAAGCACAAAAAACAATTGTGAGAGAGGGGGACCAAACACATCAAGGCTCTAGGTCATGAAAATTTGAGAGTCGAGGGCTGCCCTAACTTACCTCACTCTAAAGGAATGTTTTGGGGTGAGCATCAAGAATGAAGAGCACTATGTAGTACCAATGTCACTCTACTAACCCAAAACTCTGGTTGGAGATAGATGAGCTAGTTTTTGGATTCCAAACTATACCTTAGACAACTCTCTATTTGAGGATGACAGCGTAGGTCTGGGACAACAACATGATGAATTGGCGTCTCTATGGCACATTGGCATTTGTATGGCTAGAAAACATAAGGTATAGTAGAGAAGCTACCAAAAACCTACTTGCAGTCTAGCTAGTTGATTTTAATGAAGTAAGCAAAGTGATGAAGTATGAGAAATAAAGATGGTGATGATAAAACAAGTAAATGAAAACTAGGGTGACGAAGATGAGATCTCACAAAAGCATTAATTCACCAACCAGCTCCATGCACACGTTCACCTGCAGACAAGCAAGAGGAAAATTTTTGGGGCTATATAGGGGCCTACCTCAATCAAGCCCCCAATTTGGTGTTTCAACCTCCACAGACAACCAAAAAGCAACAAAGTAGAATATGTGACAAAGAAGATAGAAAGTACTACAATGAACACTACAAAAGAGAAGTGCTACTCTATCAAATAACAAAGGAGAGGAATGAAGTGTTACCACCTCCACTTGAAGGCTCTTAAGGCCAATGAAGGGAGAATGCAAGCAACAAACTTGGAAAAGTCATCACCGCTATAACTGTGGTGAAGGGAGGTCTCGCAAGACTCCAAGTTCACAACTTTTGTGATAGCCTCACACTTGGAGTTGATGGAGTGCCAATTCTACTGTAATGCTCACATTGGAGTGCTAGAATATTGAAGTGAATGAGAATGTGCTTTAGAATTTGAATGAATTGCTAAGAGAGATGAAGTGAATGTGTTGATCTTTTTGAAGGTTGCATGAGAAAGAATAAGGTGTTTTTGGGTCAATTGGTTGAAGAGGGATGTTACAATTCATCCCCAATGAGGAGTGTAATTCCTTTTCCAAATTCAGATGTAGGAACCCATCAAGGACAGTAGCACACCGCATGAACATCTATGCACCGCGTGAACATTTTTGTGTCACGAGTGTGTCCCTGACAAATATTCTAACACCAACTCACAAGTCAAATTCCAAGTGGACACATTCTAGATGGCTAATATGGAATTTCATCTTTGGATTTGATTTTCTAAGGTGAGGATATGTGAAAGGGGAATTTGCTTAAGGGGTGCAAATTCACTCCTATATATTTTTCCCCCACTTTAGTGAGCACGAATATCAATGAGTGCTTGGGAAAGTAAATCGAAGAGTTAGAAATGTATACTTGAACCATCAAGGAAGCAAACCATGATCTAGAGAACTTGAAAGCACGAGGTAGGAAAAGGACTCCATAGGTACTCTCTCATGAGGAGCTTTGAACAATAGGACTCCATAGCTTCACAAAACTATGAAGTTGCATAAAGTACATCAAAGGCCAATGGACCAGTGATGGACAAATCCTGTAGGATGTATGCACCTTATAGGCCCCCAGACCTCCAAGAAGGCATTCCCCCAAGTACTCTCTCATGAGGTAAGTCTAGTGACAGGGGTACTCTGCAAAGCTAGATTGGAAAGTGGCTTCATAGGCACACCTGAAAAGAAACATGTTAATCCACATATAAAAATATGTTAGGAAACAAAAATCAGCCATGCAGGCAAGCAAGCAAATAGTCACACAAACAATCAAAAAAATGGAAGACTTTCAAAGGGGTCCCTTGAGAACTGTAAGGTCCATAAAACTCACTTACTCATAATAACCTTCGATAAGCAAATCAATTTCCAAAATAATTAAATAGTATAAGATCATTATTAAATGGTGCTAAAAGGAATAATTAAATAACTTCATCATTATTTCAAATGGAATTTCGTACATTAATGAGTGAATATGTATATCAACACAGGTTTGTGCCTTTACAAAATTTAGCCATGTAGGCTTACACAAAGATAATGCAATAGCAATACATATAAATTCAAATATGGCAATGTAAATTAAGGAAACAACAAGATCATAAATGCATCGACAAAAGAACCATAACACAGTGATTTTCATGAGTGTAAAACCCTCATAGGGATGAAAAACCACTCATAAAATTTTTTCACTAGCTTAATGAAATGCCTCACTAGTAAAGCCTCATTGGCTACAAAATTCCTTACTGGTAAAGCCTCACTAGCAATGATCATACTATTTCTCTAACATGACCATTTACAACTTCATTACACATTTTTTAATAATAAAGCTATCAACTACAAAGGATCACTCTGTTTCTCTACACAATATTTATCTAGAACTGAAATCTTTAGGATATATAAATATGTTAGATAATAACCCCCACTATTTTGCATATAGTTTACAAGATATTCATTTCAAAATTCTAATTTACAAATTCAAAAATATATGTCTATGTAAAGCATCAAGCCAAAAACAGTGACAAGTCACTGTGTATATAATAAATAGTAATAGATGTAATGTTTCCACTTGTCATCAAACAAAGCCATCAAATAAATCCTTCCAACTGTTCTCATAACTTCCTATTCCTATTGAGTCACTATGGTGACTTCACCCCTAATGAGGTAAGAGGTTTACATATCCAAGATTTTGTGCAAGAAGAACAGGAAATGACATGTGGTGAGGCAACAACAGTATGAGAAGGTACCCACCAATTAGTTCAAATAAGTTCAAATTTTTAAATGTGATTAACAATATCTATGCAGATCATTATGGTATTCATCCTACAATTTAACTTACAATTCTTAACATGCAATTCTTCTATAAATCAATATATATATATAATGCCATATCTATGTTCTAGTGGTGTGACTTGTTCAACCTTATCTTAAAACATATCTATTGAATATGGATCCATACAAAATAGATTGTATAAACGAATTGGGTTTTATATCTTGGATCATTTGAAACAAAAATAATACAAGGAAACAAAAATAAATTACCTAGTTTGTGGTTTGCAGAGAGATATAAAATGTAGGGTCTAGTATAGAATTTAAAGACTTATATCTAGATGAAGAACTCACATGCAAGTAAAATGCTAAAGCCCAGCAACGTAGATGATCTGTCCACTAAAAAACCCTTCCCCAATCTCTGCTCCTATGGAATGCAAAAGAATTTTTATACTAAACCAACTTAAATTTATTGATAGGAAATAGATACCTACATGGGTATGTCACAAACAAGATGAAACCAATGCCTATATAATGTTTTTATGAAATTCCTTTAGGTCTCTCCCCTAAAATTTTTACATTGTAATCAATTATTCTAATGATTAAGAGGCGCGGGTTCGAGTACCCTTGACCATCAATGAATGCATCCTCAAGTCTCAAATTTGTGAGATGGTGTCTTGTGTCTTTCTCCTTACTATGGATTTCATCCTTCTAAGTATATCAGCTTGGCATGTTGCTTCCACACTACACTCGATATTCTTATCCTTGAAGTAGTTGAAGTTAGGAATATTCATCAATATCTAGTGAATCCCCTTGTGAATGCAACATCAGAAAGTGTAGTCCAACAATGCAGTCCAAAAGTGTGTTTAGTAGAAAATATACAATCAATTATCATCAAAATAAGGTTGCGTCCCTTATAGGTAGAGCACATAGGCAATGATCTCATAATATTTTCTCAGCCTGAGCTCCCTAATTTAAAAATATCTTCTATAAAAAAAATGTCCTTGCACACAACCATGACTCTAAAAACGTATGTGGTTGCTCCATAATGGCTTTCAAAATATACTTTCTTACTCCTATACAGTCAAATCATGTTCTCCAATGGATAAATATTCCTCTTTCCTATGTCATACTTTTGTTTTAGCTTATGGATAGAAATGAAATGAAAAATTCATCTTAAGACTTAATACACTCCCTTTAAATTTCTAGATCTATATTCGATTCTAGCAACACATAGTGTGGTCATCTCAAAGTTAAAAAGCAATATAAGCTCTTGTACAAAAAAATTATAATTTGGATGAATTGTGAAATTCAAAAATAGATAATGATTTTCAAAATGTTGTTCGATTTTGACAGATGTGGCATCTAATTAATGTTTTTACATGTTTTCGGTTGAATCACATTTTTAAAAATATATATTTCTTTAACTTCTTTCCATTCTAAAAACACAATACTATGATTTAAATTAACTCTGGGTAAAATCTAAAGTGAAATTGTTTACTATTTTGTATAATAGATAGTATACATTAGTATATATTATAACAAAAATAAAAGAAAATACAATCTTATTACAACCATAACATTTAATTTATCCTATAGAAAATAAATGATTTTATCATCAATTTAACGCATAACTTCAATTTTGGTACTGACATAATCAAATTAGTATTAACAATGAGATTTATCCTTACATAAGAAAATAGAGATTGTTCCATAACAAATTGAGATTTTGACATAATGGAAATTGCATAAAAACCTAGTAAAACGCTACCCTATTTGACTCTCTTCTTATTCTTCTCTATTTTTTCACTGTTTTTCTTCTACTTGTCCAATCCCCAACTCTTTTGTCTCTGTTTATATTTTTGTTTTGCAGACTAAAAATTGTGAATGATTATTCTAAGTTGAGAGAAGGAGAGATCATTCTCTTTTTATTATTTTCTTTCTTTTTTCTATTTTTATTTTTCTTTCTTTTTGTGTTTTTGTCATCTAAATTTAAATCTTTTATATTGTTTTATTTGTTTTATTTCTAAGTTTTTGTCTTTCTTTTTCTATTATTTATCTCTCATTTTATCAAAAAGAATAAGATTCTAATTTCGTTTCATGCATATATTTTTATAACTAAACATAATTTTAAGAATTTATTTTATCACACACACAATTATCTAAATAATAAATAAATATAATTTATTTCCTTCATATATAATTTTAATTATAAAAACCTATATATATATATAGTTAAATCTACTTTTATTTCAATAAGAGCATATTAATATTTAACTAACAATTTAATTAAATGGCAACTATAAAACATAAAGGTGATTTATTTTTCTACCAACGACAAGAAGCAATTTATCAACATACTTTATTTATGCAAAGACAAATGCAACTATAATGCCAACTAGGTGCATGTGTGTGTAGATTACCTTTCACCACAAATCATCATCAGTCAGCTAGACACCCCCTCCTTGATGATATTCTCTCTCTGTCAATTGTATATTCTTGTTCTACACATTAGTCAGAGTTTGTTTAATGATCATTAAAATAGTAATATTAAATTGAAAATAAATTATTTAAAATAGGGATCGTGACATCCTTCCCCCCATAAAGAATCATTGTCCCAATGATCAACTTAACTAAAGATAAAAATTTCATAAGCCTTTAATGTTATTTTACCTCAATGTCAAAATCAGCCCACCTGACAATGGTGTTACTGCTCCATGCACCTATTTGTTCATAATTGCAAAAAAATCCTTCATCTAACATGCATTCACTTACAGTCATTGTTAGTAGAGCATTGTTCATCAAATCAACTTAGTTTAACACTTTACTATGAATAAAAGCATACAAACTAATTCCTTTGCTTCATAGAATTCTATTCATATTCTAGGCATTTACATAAAAATAAAATGTTGATGTTCATTTTTTCAACATGCCTACTTGCATGAGACATCAAAACTATTTCCCTTATGATAAAAAACAAGCATCCCATACTACTTTTTATCATCATTGGAAAACCAAAAAAACAAAAGTCTCAACAATAATTTACCACAAGTTCTTCAACTTGAAACATAAAAGATAAGAAAATCATAGTTTTTCAACATATAAAAGATCATTACATGATTAGAAAGGTCAAAGATAAGAAATTATTCATGATTTTAATAATGATACAACCATTTATCAACAAAAGTAAATCTTGATCTATAATTGTGAAAAAGAAACTTACTATTGATAAAGATATTCAAAATGTACAATTTCTAATATTTTTCAAGCGCAGTTAGCTCATTCATAGAGAAAGAAGTACGAATACATGCTATATCCATTTTATGAGTTATATGAGGAGATTCAAATGTACAATCTATTTTCAAAAGCATGGTTAAGGTGCTTTCTCCACCCAACCATGAACACAACACTTCCTCGAGATTCTTCCTAACTTGAACAATACCCAGTCCTGCATGAGGCACCTAGAACCTATATAAAAAGTGCAGGAGGTAAACTCTCGATGCATGCCTAATACCTTATATGCATTCAACACTAGAATGGACATATTCCTTGCATATAGGATGTGGAAGAGAAACATATAACATAGAAGCCAAGGATTCATTATCCATCTATTTCAATGGTATAGTATAGCTTTAGCCAAAGCATAATTACAAAAAGTGGTTGATCTCAAAAAAGAAGATCACCTTCTCTATTAACCCACATTCGACATCCTATCCCAAAAGGTAAGCTTAAAGCTTATCACACACAAAAAATTCAGTAGAATAATCTATCTCAAATTGCATAAAAATATAGATAAATTAACATGATAGATCATAACATGCACTAGTGCACATAGAATGATTAATTAACAAAAGAATACATGAACCCTTTGTGCATAACTCACACAGGGAACAAATACACAATTTACTTGTAGTTCCTAACTCACACAAAATATGGTATATGCATCACATATAATGAACATTTCTCTTTCAAGTTTACGTATAGTAAATATGGTAATAGCATCTCACACAAGTGCATCACTCACATAGTAGTATAGTAATAGTGATCATTACTCGATCCAATAAACACAATGAGTATAAAAATTGTATCTCACACGCAAATTAGGAATGTAATCATTACTTAAGGCTTTATTCACATATAAAGGAGTCAATGAATTGCTCTAGTGCATTACTTGCACAAGGACAACAAAGATAGGAATATGCATTTTTCACATTAGTATAAATATTTTCTACTAATTTTCCTAATGAGGTAAATATTTATCTATTTGGATTATGTGTTGATCCTACTCGACCTTTCATAGCACATGCTCTAGGGTAACTAAATACCTTACTAATATTCCATATTAGAGTGGCTTCCTGCACCTCATTTTGGAGTTCAATAAAATATAGTAATCAGTATAAGGTACACACATGGCCTAATGCCCAATATAAATCATATATCTACAATAATGCATCTTCCATAGATTAAATTGAACACACTGATCATAGACAATACCCCTTGTCAAAGAGCAGTCACATTGTTCCATTTAAAGAGAATTTTCACCATCCAAGCACACTAACGGATCTAATCTACTTCATTTTAGACATAAGTAACATGACTCAATTATCATAATGCTCACCTATCATCCTCAAGTTAGGAGCTTCCAAATACGAATGACAACTCTGAAGGAACTCAATTTCAAGATTGGCAATACTATGTTACCATCTTTACAGACACTATGTGTTTGCATCAACTACGAATCCACCATCACTTGCACCTAGCATCAAACAAAAAAGTTCATTCTACCCCATTTCTAATACACAAATACACATCCCTAACCTAATGTATTCTCCACATTCTACTCCCTTATACATTCCATTAGAGCCTTCATGGCATGATGGAGAACATAACATAACATAATACAAGACCAGTAGTCAAAATATTCAAGCATAGCCATTGATAAATAAAAATAACAACAAGATATCAAGAAGAAAGAAAATCATCAAAGCACAAAATGAGCTCAACAATCAAACATCTTCATAAGAATTACAAGGTAAAACTCTTGATGGCTATACTTAAGCATAATTAAAAATAGAAAATTTTCATGCTAGCCCTCAACATCTTGAAATTTTCACCCAGTAAAATAAAATAAAATATTAAAATCCACGGTTTCACATTACACAAAGGAAGCACAACACTACACTTCACCTTGATCAAAGATAAGTAGGAGAATACGCAAGGTCACTTCGACAAACAAGTCTCTTAAAACTCTAGTTGCATTCATAATGGAAGATTATTCCAAACAACTACTCATATTGTACTTCATATCAATCAACACAAATACCATTCGATCTCCCCAAAAGATTGACATGTTCTAAGACAGGTCTCATTTTATTTACTTTTGGATTCTTACATCCTTATTCTATATAGGAGTTCTTGTTTTCCAAAACATAAAAGTTTACATATCATTCTTAGATAAGGGAAACTCTTATGGTTCCTCTTCCTCCTTAGACTGAGCGATGGTTACCAATTTGGAGGTTGGGTTTAGTTGTGAAAACTCCTTAATCTCTTCTTCATTCAGCATGGTTGCAGTTCGACCACATCCAATAGGAAAATCCCGGTGGGTTGAGGGTTTACTTTTGGTCCTTTTGTTCATTTTTGCTTCCTTGTTCTTTTTCTTCTTCCTGAGGTGAATACGCTTAAGTGCTTATGCCAATGTCTTTGAGTCCTCTCTTTTATCATCCTTCACCCCTTTTCCTTTGGGTTCTTTTTCACCTGAGGACCTAGGCCTCTCATTATGTTTGGTTTTATTAACTCGCCCTCATGTTCTTGATGTTCCCTCCATTCTTGCATAACAAATAATGTATCATTACTAACATATCCTATATACAATCTCACAATGAGCCCTAGGGTCCAAGAGTTGAATCCAAATGCTCTGATACCAAATGTAAGGTCCATAAAACTCACTTACTAATAATAACTGGGTGATCCCACAATAGCGGTTTACAATTTTTGGCCAAACTGGACACTGAAATAATTTTTTTAACTAAATCTTCACTTTCGGACACCTATAGTGGCTAAACTGTGAGGAATTTGAAGATGATGCAAACTAGAGTTTTGTGAGATTTTGTCTGTAGATTCTAAATATATTTTTTTCAATTTTTTTGGAATCATATTGCACTTCTTTTTCCATCTCCCTCGAAAACTATTTTTTTCAGAAAACAACATTTTAAAAAAGTGACGCTCACTGTATAACGCATAACCTTTTTTCCATGAAGGATAAAATTCCAATTCTTTTGAATTGATATTTGTAACTCTGATACCTAGTGCTTCCACTTGGTTACATATTTTTTATTGAATATTTTTTCTTTAATCAAGTTTCAAAGTCAAACAAATTACAATTCAGACATAGTGCGACTGTATAACACGTAACTTTTTTTGTATGTATTGAAATTTTATTTTTTTTGGTTGGATCAAGGACTTCAATATCTAGTGCACTCATATTTTTCAAAAAAAAAATTGAAAATCTACTATTTTTCCGCATGTGCAGAACAGAGAGCTTGATTTTAAGAGAAAAACCTACATTCACAAGAAATAAAAATTAAATATAATAATTAAATTAAATTTATTTAAAATTATACTGTTTGGGAAGCTTATAATAAGGACTACATACTTACAAAAAATAAAATTTAAATGAATTCATTTGATCCCCCAAAATGTAAATCAAAAGTGGTTTTTTATTAGCATTTTGATAGGTGTAAAGGAGACTTCGTTATAGGTATGGTTTACAACTAGCAGGGTTCTATCCAAGGGGGTCTGATCTAAGGTAGTTTGATCAAACCCTCTTCAATTGGAATGCTTTAAATGGAACTTATTAAGGCTTAAATCATTATATTTTCTAAAAATATGCGATTTCAGCAAAAATTAGAATCTCCTAGAAATTGTAAACTAGCTTTGATAAGCAAATCAATTCCTAGAATAATTAAATAGTATAAGATGATTATTAAATAGTGCTAAAAGGAATAATTAAATAACTGCATCATTATTTTCAAATGGAATTTCGTACATTAATGGGTCAATATGTATATCAACACAAGGTCGTGCCTTTACAAAATTTAGCCATGTAGGCTTACACTTGAAGATAACACAATAGCAATACATATAAATTCAAATATTGTAATAAAAATTAAGGAAACAACAAAATCATAAATGCATCCATAAAAGAACCATAACATAGTGATTTCATGAGTGGAAAAACCTCATAGGGATGAAAACCACTCATAAAAATGTCTCACTTGCTTAATGAAATGCCTCATTGGCAGAACCTCACTGGCTATAGAACTCCTTACTTGCAAAGCCTCACACGCAATGATCATATTACCTCTCTAACATGACCATTTACAACTTCATTACACTTTTTTGAATAATAAAGAAACCAACTATTAAGATCAATTTATTCCTCTACAGGAGATCCCACAATAGTGGTTTACAACTTTTGGCCAAACTGGACACTGACATAATTTTTTTTAACTAAATCTTCACTTTCGAGCACCTATAGCAGCTAAACCATGAGGAATTTGAAGATGATGCAAACTAGAGTTTCATGAAATTTTGTCTGTAGATTCTAAATATATTTTTTTCAAAAATTTTGGATTCATATTGCACTTCTTTTTCCATCTCCCTCGAAAACTATTTTTTTCAGAAAACAACATTTTTAAAAAGTGACGCTCACCGTATAACGCATAACCTTTTTTCCATGAAGGATAAAATTCTAATTCTTTCAAATTTAGATTTGTAACTCTGATATCTAGTTCTTCGACTTGGTTAGATAGTTTTTTATTGAATATTTTGTCTTTAATCAAGTTTCAAGTCAAACCAATTATAATTCAGACATAGCGCGACCGTATAACGTAACATTTTTTGTATGTATCAAAAATTCAATTTTTCTTTTTTTGTTGGATCAAGGAATTCAATATCTGGTGCACTCATATTTTTCAATTTTTTTTTTGATAATTTTCTATTTTTCCACATGTACATAACAAAGAGCTTGATTTTCGGTGAAAAACCTACATTCACAAAAAAAAAAAAATTAAATTAAATTTTATTAAAATTATAATTCTGCATACTTGAATTCATTTGATCCCCCAAAAGGTAAATCAAAAGTGGTTTTTTATCAGCATTTTGATAGGTGTAAAGGAGACTCCGTTATAGGTATGGTTTAAAATTAGCGGGGTTCTATCCAAGGGGGCTTGGTCTAAGGTGGTTTGATCAAACCCTCTTCAATTGAAATCCTTTAAATGGAACATTTCAAGGCTTAAATCATTATATTTTCTAAAAATATGTGATTTCAGCAAAAATCAGGATCTCCCAGAAATTGTAAACCACTATTGTGGCAGCACCCCTTAGACATAACATTTATCTAGAAATAGAATCTTTAAGATATAAACATGCCAAATAATAACCCCCACTGTTTTACATATAGTTTACAAGATATTCATTTTAGAATTTTTATTTACAACTTCAAAAAGATATGTCTTTGTAAAGCATTGAAGTAGAAATAGTGACAAGTCAATGTGTTTATAATAAACAATAACAGATGTAGTGTTGTCATGTGTCATCAAACAAAGCCATCAAATAAATCCTTTCAATTTTTGTCATAACTGCCTGCTCCATCAAGTCACTATGGTGACTTCACCCCTAATGAGGTAAGAGGTTTAGTTATCCAACATTTTGTGCAAGAAGAACAAGCAATGACATGTGGTGAGGCAACAACAGTATGAGAAGGTACCCACCAATCAATTCAAATAGGTTCAAATTTTAATATGTGATTAACAATATCTATGTAGATCATTACAATATTCATCCTACAATCTAGCTTACAATTTTTAACATGCAATTCTTCTATAAAGCAAAAAATACATATATAATGCCATATCAATGTTCTAGTGGCGTGACTTGTTCAACCTTGTCTTAAAAGAGATCTATTGAATATTGATGCATACAAAATATATTGTATAAATGACTTGGGTTTTATATTTTGGATCGTTTGGAACCCAAATAATACAAGGAAACAAAAAATTATGTGGTGTGTGGTTTATAGAGAGATATAAAATGTAGGGTCTAGTATAGAATTTACGGACTTATCCAGACTAAGAACTCACATGCAAGTAAAATGTGAAAGCCCAGTAATGTAGACAATCTATACACTAGAAAACCCTTCCACAAGGTTTGCTCCCACGGAATTTGCAAAAGAATTTTTATACTAAATCATCTTAAATTTATTGATAGGAAATATATGCTTACATGGATATTATGTGAACAAGATGAAACCAATGCCCAGATAATCTTTCTATGAAATGCCTCCAGGTCTCTCCCTTAAAATTTTTCCATTATAGTCAATTGTTCTAATGATTCATAGGAGCAGGTTCAAGTACCCTTTACCATAAATGAATGCATCCTCAAGTCTCAAATGTGTGAGATGGTGCCTAGTGACTTTCTCCTTATTGCAGATTTTATCCTTCTGAGTAAATCAACTCGGCATTGCTTCCCCACTAAACTCAATGTCATTGCCCTTGAAGTAGCCGAAGGTAGGAATATTCATCAATATCTGGTGAATCCCCTTGTGAATGCAACATCAAAAAGTGTAGTCCAACAATGCAGTCCAAAAGTGCATTTAGTAGAAAATATGCAATCAATTATCGTCAAAATAAGGTTACATCCCTTATAGGAAGAGGACATAGGCAATGATCTTGTAACATTTTCTCATCCTGAATGCCCTAATTTAAAAATATATTCTATAAAAAAATGTCCTTACACACAATCATGACTTTGAAAACATATGTGGTTGCTCTATAATAGCTTTCAAAATATACTTTCTTACTCCTATATAGTTGAATCATGTTCTCCACATTTGGATAAATATTCCTCTTTCCTATGTCATACTTTTGTTTTAGCTTATGGATAGAAATGAAATGAAAAATTCATCTTAAGACTTAATACACTCCCTTAAAATTTCAAGATCTATATTCGATTCTAGCAACACATAGTGTTGTCATCTCAAAGTTAAAAAGCAATATAAGTGTACAAAAAAATTATAACTTGGATGAATCATGAAATTCAAAAAAAGAAAATTATTTTTGAAATTTTGTTTGATTTTAACAGGTGTGGCATCTAATTAATGTTTTTACATGTTTTGGGTCGAATCACATTTTTTTAAGATATATATTTCTTTAACTTCTTTCCATTCTAAAAATGCAATACTATGATTTCAATTAACTCTAGGTAAAATTTAAAGTGAAATTGTTTACTGTTCTGTATAATATATAGTATGCATAAGTATATATATTATAACAAAAATAAAAGAAAATATAGTCTTATTACAACCATAACGTTTAATTTATCCTATAGAAAATAAATGATTTTATCATCAAAACGCATAACTTCAATTTTGGTACTGACATAATCAAATTAGTATTAACAATGATATTTATCCTTACATAAAAAATAGAGATTGTTCCATAACAAACTAAGATTTTGACATAATGGAAACTGCATAAAAACCTAGTAAAACATTACCCTATTTGACTCTATTCTTATTCTTCCCTTTTTTTTCACCGTTCTTCTACTTGCCCAATCCCCAACTCTCCTGTCTCTATTTCTATTTTTGTTTTGTAGACTAAAAATTATGAATGATTTAGAGATCATTCTCTTTTTGATACAAAAATCTTATCAATCTATCATAATGATTAGGTTCATAAACCTAATTTGACATGATGAAGTTCATAATTTTGATACAAATATGAGAAAACTGAGTTTTTCAGACATATTTTCCCATGAAAACTAAGCTACTATAGACATTATAATATAGAAAAAAATTAAACCATAATCCTGAAATAGCAAAACACCCAAAAAAGAACTACAACACATTTTATTCCTCCATCTAGTCACCACCCTGCACAGAGTTTTCATCCTGAGCTTCATGAAGACCCAAATCATTTGCAAAGAAATTGAAACCTATTAACAATTCCTCTTCACTGTTCTCCCTTGGCAGAAATCATGCATTGTGAGTTTGGAGCTCTCGTAGAATAGGGATAGATGAATTTTAAACTGGCATGACCTCCTCCTTAATGGCAACTGGTGCAGGTTGAACTTCCTCTGCCTTTAAATTACCTGGTGGCACAATATGCATATTTGGCTTGTGCTTGTGTAGAGGGGTAATTGCATAGTATTTTTCTTTGAAATCAAAAGAAATGGTAGGACACAAGTGCTTACAATGTTTCCTTAGGGCTTTCAATAACACACTATCATTCCTGAGTTGCAGTGCTAACCTAATTGCCTCAAAGATTTCATTGAAGCCCTATTTAGATTTGAGATATTCCCTCGGAAATACACCCCCCACATACCCATCACCATTGAAGAAATTGTATTCTTCCATCGCTTTTGACAGTGCAATTCTATAAATAAACTGAGGTTTTACAAATTTTACCACTATTTTCTCAAGCTCTGCAGGGATTGAAAGAAATCTGAAGTGTTTGAAAGGAACACTAAAATTACTTGAGACGGATATAATAACCTTATGGCTCTTAGACTAGCGACTTCCATGCCCAAAATTGACCTTATTGCTTCTTCCACCTTTGGACATGAGACATCGAATACTATGGATAAGTCTGCATGTGAGATGTTCTTCAAACGGTCGCTCCCATTCCTTTACTACACAAGGCACTTGAAAATTCCATGGTCATGCCAACATTTTTAACCTTCTGCGAATGCAAATTACTCAACTCTTCCCTCGACTCTTCTCTTTCAAGAAACCTCTTGAACAATTTGCAATGTGTATGGTAAAAAATGACTCAATAAAGTTGTTATTTAAAAGTCGCTTTTATTAACTGCTTCCATGCGAAGTATATCACAAAAATTGACAAAAAATCTGCCTCCATTCGGCTCATGTGAAGTCATTTCAATTGTAGATCTATTTAATTTGCACATTTGATGAGGGGATATTTGTACCTCCGCATAAGTTTCACCTTAGAGAAATTTTGATGAAATGAACAAGTGTCCATTCATTAGGCTCATGGTGAATCCTTACAACGTCCTTTGTCTGCAAAACTAAACATAGATGACATCGAACATAGTACTAGTTTGTAATGGATGCATCATTACCCTTTAAGGTAGCTTTCCAAATGAAATGGTCACACAAACTATATAGCCCATAACCATGAATTGACAATTCTCATCGCACAAAGGTTTAATATGATACAAGTAAATCTTTAAGCATCTCAAGAAATGTGTGAGGCACATTTTCCATCGATATTTTTAATCATGATTTAAAATGAACTATGTAGCCCAGGTTTTAGCAAGCGTCATATTTGAAACAACATAATTAACCATGCTCTATAGCGTTCACATTGATGAATTCATTTCAAATAGTTACTTAATTTCCATTATGAAGCATTCCCTTATTCTTGAATAAGCATAAACTTATTTCAAATATTTAACGAACTTCCAGTAACCTCTTGAATTATTAGATTGATCAATTGTGGATAAGCTTTCAACTGGTCTAAGTCATGCACAACTTTGATCTCCTTAGCCTCACTACCCAAGTTTGCCAGAAAATTTGCAACTTTATTACCTTCTCTGTAGGTATGAGAGATTATAGATGCATTAAAATTATCTAGCAGTGCCCATGCCTTTAGTAGAATATATCTTTTAAAATTCCAATTTTGAACCTTTCTCTCTCTACATGCATTTATAATTATCATTGAAGCACCTTCTAAATGAAGATTTGAGATCCTCAACTGCGATGCCATTTCCAGCCTCAACAATAATGCTTGTGCTTCTGCAAAGTTATTCGTGCATTGCTTCAAATGGATTGTAGATTCTACCAAAAAAACTCCTGATGACTCTCTAATACAAATGTCTGCCCTTAATTGGCCTGATTCCCCCTTGGATGCCCCATCATATTTTAATTTAACAAAACCTATTTGAGGTGGAATCCATTTGACTAAGCTTTTGTTAATTTTAGGAACGTTGTTGCTAAGTTGATTTCTATTGAATGGTAGCTTAATATCCTTCTAATTCAACATAATATTGATGTCCCAATTTGTAAAGAGTGAACTTGTCAACCTCTATTTCTGAACACATGCATTGACCCCTTCAGATATAGCTTTTTCAATTTTCATTAATATCACTTCAACTGGTGATTTTAGCTTTCTAAAGATTCTCAGGTTTCTTTCCCACCAAATGTTCCAAATCACAATCACTAGAGTGATATACCAAATACTTGCAAAGAAGGATGTTTGGTATATTAATGGCCAACTCTGATAAAGGTCCCAAATTGTGTTTGGAAGGGGATTATAGAGATTTAACTTATTTTTAATAAATTTCCAACACTGATTGGAAAAGTTGCATTGAAGAAGCAAATGATTAGTTTCTTCAAGCTCTTCTTCGCATAGAGCGCATTTGAATGGATCTACAATCTTTAGTTTGGCTAAGCAGTCACTTGTTAAAATTCTTTTCTGTAAAGCTATCTAAGCAAAGCTTCTCACATTTGGTAATACTTTGTTGTTCCAACAACAGGAAAAAGTGTGTTGGGGTTGTGAATCATTTTTAGACGTACTTAGAACATCATATCCTTTCGTAATAGAGTATGTTCCATCTTTAGATGTTGCCCATATAATTTTTTCTGGCTTTGTAAATAGATACACTATTCTCTCCTTCATTATGTTAGAAAAAAGATCAGACTGTTGTGGAGTGAGTAAATTGGTTGATGGAATTTTCCACTCTACTTTCCTAAAGTAGGTATTGGATGACTGAATATAGTCTAGCAAATTTTCACCCCAAGCTTGAGAGAGGATTGTTCTGATCTCGTGAAGGTCCTGGTTGTCTGATAATGGTGATTTCCCAATCCAAGAATCTGCCCAAAACTTTACACTTTGTCCATCATAACTTACCTCCCATGATGAAAACTTTCTGATGAAATTTTTACTATTCAAAATGAAATTCCAAATAGCAGAACCTTTTGGGGGATCTTCCACTGTTAAAATCATGGTTGGATTAACATTGTCTAGATATTTGACTTGCATTATTTTGGTCCATTTGGCCTCTAGATTAGAGTACGTTTTCCATGCCAACTTAACCCCAAATGCTTTGTTTCTCCATAATAGATTTTGAATTGTTGCCCCCCTTGTTGTTTTCCTCTAGCCAGGCCTTCTAATGAGATCAAAGGTACTTTTTTCTACTCATCAATGTTACGCTTCCAAAGAAAAGATCTAATTATTTTTTCAATTTCTTTTATAATTATAGAAGCAGGAGCTTTTAATACCTCCAAGAAATAATTTGGGATAGATGCTAACATTGATTTAATGAGAAGGATTCTTCTAGACAGTGATAACCAATGGGCTTTCCATATTAAAATTCTTTCTTTAAGTCTGATGATTACTTTATCCCAATAATAAGCTTTATTTGATCCTTTGAAAAAAGGAATCCCTAAATAAGTACAAGGAAATTCTGCTTCTTGAAACCCTAAAGTCTTCACTATTTTCTTCTTTAGGTCATCAAGAGTATTTAGAATGTAAATCTTTGACTTTGTTGGATTAATTTTTTGCCTAGAATTTGAGGAATATTTGTCCAAAACCTCTTTGACCTGCTTGTCTTCCACTAGCATTGCCTTGTTGAACAAGAGTGTATCATATGCAAAAAGAGAGTGGGTGACCAATATGCTTGAGTTTGCAATTTGTACTCCTTTCCAAGAACATTGACTATGTTTTAACAAAATATATCTACTTAAGGCCTTTTCCATTATTATGAAGAGAAATGGTGAGAGTGGGTCTCCTTGCCTGACCCCTTGTGTAGCACTGAAAAATCCAGACGAACAGCCATTTATGATCACTAAAAACATGGCACCTGATAGACATGACATTACCCACCTTCGCCATTAGGCTCCAAACCCAAATTTTAACAAGACCTTATTAAGAAATTTCCAATCTACTTTATCATAGGCTTTCATCATGTCTAGCTTGACAATGAAAGAGGGTAACTTTGATGTTGATATTGTGTGTAACACTTCATGTGCAACAATTTCCCCTTTGTAAGTTCCCCTACCAGGGACAAAACCTCCTTACTCCTGAGAAACAATCCTTGAAATAATTGATTACAATCTTAAATATATTTCCTTGGTGAATATTTTGTAGATTGTATTGCATAATGAAATAGGCCTAAACTCCACAAATTTTTTAGGCTCTTTGACCTTAGGAAACATTGCAATATTGGTAACATTAAATTGACTAAACATGGCTCCAGTTCTTCTAGATTCATCTAGCGCCCATAGAAATTCATAACATAAAAAATCCCAGTATTTCTAAAAAAATAAGGCCGTAAAACCATCAAGGCCAGGCACCTTCTTAGGCGGTAGTGAGAAAACTACTTTCTTCAACTCTTCTAGTGTGAAAGGTCTCATGAGCAAGTCATTATCCTCATTATTGATTAGATGTGGAATTGTATTCAATAATCCATCTTGATCATTAGCTCTATTAGCATCTATACTAGATGGGGTAGATAGCAGTTGTGTAAAAAACTTCACCCCTTCACTTCTAATGTTCTCTTCTCTTGAAAGCCAGATTCCTGAAGATAACTCTTGAATTGATTGAATTGATTTTGCACTCTTTTTAAACTCTGCAAAGGCATGAAATTTTTTTGTGTTGCAATCTCCCTCTTTCAGCCATAATTCTCGTGATTTATGTCTCTAATAGGCCTCTTCTCGAGCACATAGCTCCTCCCATTCCTTTTGTAATCTCTTATATTTTGCATAAAGTTCAACATCTAGGCTATTTTGAGTTATAGTCTAATGGATTGTTGTTAATTCTTTAAAAACTAAGTCCTTTTGTTGGAAAATATTTTTAAAAAATTGCTTATATTCAAAACTCTAATTTGTTGTTTTACATGGATCAACTTTTGGTGGAATTGATACATTTTTGTGCCTTGTACAAATGGTGCATTGATCCATCGATGTTTTAAAAGATCCATGAATTGTGGGCACCTAAACCACATACTTTCAAATTTAAAAGAAGACTTTACCCCTGAAGCAGATATGTTCGATATTCTCAGGCAAATTGCATAATGGTCTAAACCCAGATATGGCAAAATTTCTAAATTTAAATTATGTGAGGAGGCCTAGTTCGGAGACACTAAAAACCTACCTAGCCTTTCCACTATTTTAAGGAACCCTTTCCTTTTGTTGGTCTAGGTGAATTTTCCTGTAAGTGGTTGAATGTCCCTTAGAGCATTGGATGCAATAAACTGATTGAAATCTTACATCACTTTTTGTGGCGGGCTTATTCCTCCACTCTTCTCTTGTAAAGAAGTTATTGCATTAAAATCCCCTACTAATACTATTTTCTTTGTGTGAATGAATCCTATTTGCCTTGTAATTTCATCCCAAAGATTCTTTTTGTCCAAGGTAGAAGTAGGGCCATAGACATTTATAAGCCAGAATTGCAGACTAAACTTTCTCACCTCAACCAACTGCCAGTAGTTCTCATTTTTGTGTGGTTGAATAATTACTAACTTTGGATTCCACAAGATTACTAGTCCTCCAAATGGCCCTTGAGCTGGTGAATGTGTTGATTCCCAACAAGCCCATTTCTTTATTGATGATTCAAATGTGTCCTCTAAAGTCTTTGTTTCCTATAGAAGAAAAATGTATGCTTCACAAGCTTCTATCAATTGCTTGATCTGAGCACATTTGTCAGGGGCGTTGATGCTCCTGACATTCCATGAATAAATCCTCATTGTGCTCAAGGAGATAACATGCTCTCCCTGGTATCTTATTTGACATAGAGTTAAAAAAAAATTTGCACTCCCACCTCTATCTGCTCCTTCATCTTGGTCAAGTTTGAATTTCTACCTCTCTTCCCAAGAGATTTCTTGACTGAAGGTTGGATTGGAGATTGTGATAATGAAAGGGATTTGTTACAGTTGGAAACCTTAGCCTCGTCTTCTTTTATTAGCTCATTCATTGGTTTTGATTATGGAATACTTACACTTGGTATTACTTCTTGTGTTTCAGTTTGTAAGGGATCTTGAAAATCCCAACCTTCTATAGAATCTACTTGTTGTCTCAAATCCTTTTGTTTCTGTTGGGGACTTTCAAAGCTTCCTCCACATTGTGAACCTGATATATTGTTGCTTACCTAGAATTCTTCTTGTGTTGCAATTTCATCAATAAAGTCTAAGCCAATTGAGAATAACATCTTATTTTCCAAGTACTCAAGTTCTATTTCTAATAGTTGCTTTGTTGTTGTTAATGGGAGATATTGGTGTTCCATATTAGAAATAGACTCCTCTTGCGTTATTGTTTGATCCTTCCAAGTATTATCCTTAAATGATCTATTTGCTAAAAAATACCTCGTATCTTGGAACATTAGCTTCTACACTATCTCCGCTAGTTGTTGTTCTGATGATAGCTTCTCCATAGGAGAGTATAGCTTGAGCAATAGGGAGGAAAATTCTTGCATTAAATCCCATATGTCTTTTGGTACTTGTTATTCCCTACATAACCACCCCATTTTATTCTGGAACAAAATGGGTCCCCCTTTTCTCTTGCTTTTGTTACCTTTGGTTATTTGCTTTACTCTTCGGAGATCTTCTGTTTTCTTCCTTTGTTTTCCTCCTAATTTTTATTTTGGTCCTGTCCCAGTTTAAATTGGTTTTCTTCTTGCTGTAAATTGAATGAAATAATCACAAGCAATAGTTGATTTTATTATAATATGTTTTATTTACTTCTAAGGACTAATGCAGACCTTGTTTCGTAGGATTAAAACACACACATGATGATATTTATCAGGGGAGCTCAGTTGGAAGGCATTCCCCAATCCAATTGGGCAAAAAATTCCTCTAAGAAGAAAGTCGGTAAGACCTTTCAGATGTCTTGCCGACTACCAGTGTGTTTTGTCTATTCAAGGCTCACTGGTCGTCCAAACGTTCCTGTTGTCGTAGGTTTCTTTATGTCTCGCCAACCTGGAGGAGCCCTCACCAAAGGATTCCATGTTCGGCATAAGGTCTCAGCGAAGGAGGAAAGTCTCACCGACATGAGGTAGTACGACGATCCATCAGAGTCTCGGCGAAAGGAAGATGCTATCAGGGGATCTTGTCGGGAAGGATTTACCTCGGCAAGAAGTCTCACCAACAGGATGAGGTCTCACTGAGGCCGAGCGGTTTCAGGGTAAAGTTCCCCTTTTGTGGTGATGTCCTGCCAATGCAATGAAGTCTGGGTGATAGAGAAGTGGTCTTGGCAATGAAAGAATAGCATCGGCAAGAGGTCTCACTGACATGGTGGACTCTTGCTGAAAAGGGTTTGTCTTCAAGGAGAAAGATATGCTCCACGTGAAGTCCCGCCAACAAAAGAAGAGGTCTCAATGAAATGGAGTGGCATCGGGCAGGGGATTTTGTATTCGGCATGAGGTCTGGCTGATATGCTAGGGTCTCCCCGAAGTGCTCTCGGCTCAGTGAAAGGAAGCTTTGATTGGTGTAAAGTCTCACCGACCGAAGGGAGTCTGGGCAAAGAAGCGGGGGCCTCGATGACTAAGTGATGTCTCACCGACAGGTTGTCCCTTCGAGGAGAAAGATATATGGGTGCCATGATGTCTAGCCAAAGGGATAAAGTCTTTTTGACTGGTTGTATGTCTTGGTGAAAGATGAAGGCTCACCGGAAGGTCTCACTGACATAACAGGGTCTCGGCAAAAGGAGATGTATTCGCCAGGAAGTCTGACCAAATGATAAATGTTTCGCGGAAAGAGTTCTGGTTTCGGCGAGAGGTCACACAGACAGTGATGGATTTTCCAAAGAAAGGGACATCGGTATAACCGAGGGGAACTCATCATAACCTCTGGCCAATAGTGAGGAGTCTTGCCAAAATTAAGTGAGCCCGCCGAGAATAAAACATTCGACATGATGTCCCACCAACCTGGAGATATCTTGGCAAAAGGGGGCATGAGTTTGGGGTAAGGTCTTCCTGACTGAAAGAGGTCTCGCTGACATAAAAATGAGCTCGCCAAAGGATTTTGAGCCTCGCCATGACATCCCACCGATTTGAAGAAGTCTTTCTGAAACAAAAAGCTTAAGCCTGGGGAATAAGAATGAGCTCGGAGAAGCTCCGAGCGGATGATTAGGGCTTTGTGGTAGCATCTTTCTGACCCTTTGAGGTCTTGTCGAATGAGAATGTGCTCGCCAAGAGAAGAGGGGCTTCGCTATAAGGTCATGCCAACTAGCGACTGTCTTGCCAATAGTCTTTGTAGTATCGATATGACTTATGCAACTTGTTGAAAGGTCTCACTGACTGTCACATGTTACGTCGATAGCTGCTAGAAGAGATATAATCACATCGAGGAGACACGATTAGTGTCTCACCGACATGCGATTTAGGATGGACCACTTTTGACTGCCTGGGAGTCTTGCGTGGCATATGTTTAACCAATCAGGAGGAGCTAAGAAGGTGGACCGGTGGGCCAATGACTGATTAACTACCACCATGAAGAAGATTGACAGGATGCAAATGACATGGACTCCTTCTGAGGTCGAAGGGCGATGGATAGGCTTGGGTGATGATGTTCAGATCTAAAGGGAGGCTTGATGCTGCTTCCAGAGATAGTCAATGTGAAAAAGGGTCTAGAGCATGAAGAAGGCCAAAGGAAAGAAACAACCACAAGTCTCAGGAACAGCTGGAGTCTACTGGCAGAAAAAGGGCAGATCAGTATTAATGGAAAAATGCTTTAGAACATTCAGGGTAGCCCTTGGAAGGAGTTGAAAGATAGACACAGATACTAGGAGTAAATGTTGTAGCTACAAAAGATCTGAAGGCTTCTCCTGAGGTCAAGTTGTCACCGACATAGACATTAGGGCTTCACATTGAATGCAGCATTAACTCTCTTTAGAAAGATCTGAGAGCCGACCCTCCTGAAAGCAGATATTTTGTAAACCCTAAAATCAGGGGCTAGCACATTCTTTTTGGTACACTCTGTATATATGGCATTCTTGCCTCTTTGTAAAGCGTTAGAAGTTTTAGAATACATAGAGGTTGTAGGGTAGAAGTTTTAGGAAAGATAGAAGAGACAGAGCTAAATCCTAATTCTTTGTAATAGGAGCTTCTTTTGTCTTCTTAATTAGGAGTTAGATTCACTAGAATGCGGTAATGTAGTTTTCAAGTTTTATTAGTATAGATGGAAACAATTTGGAGTCATGGATTTTCTGTACACTGGTGATTGTGCCAGCTTTATAAATGTTGCTTATTTGTTTCACTACCAGTAGAAGCAACCAGATTAAAATCTACTTCAGATTGTGTTTCAAAATGTTGTTTATCTTGGTTTAATCATTTGATTTGAGAAGCTTTCAAGGAATGAAGTTTGATTTGATGTTTTGTTTAAATGGTGACTTGCAATCTGTTATTGAAATTAGCACTATGAAGGAATGAAACTGTGTGTTAGTCACAAGTTAATTTTGTTCTATAGTTTTAGTTAGGAATTCCTTGAAAGGTAACGAGTCTGGTTAAGTTGGATGAATTAACATTCTTTTCTTTTCCAAAGCTCTGATTTATCTTTTTCTATTTCTTTAAAAACCTTGGTTAGAGTAGGTTTAAAGTTTATGTTTGATCTCAGAACAATCCAGAAGCTCAACACTAGCAGGCCCCTTGAACATTACTATTACATTGACCATTGAGCGACATCAGCACAGTTGAGAACCAACTACAAAGACCTTGGGAGCTAAGACATCCATGTGTTGTCTTTCTCTTTCAGGAGAAACAAGATAGCAATATTTTGTTTGCATGTCGTTGTGCCATCGGACACGTCAACAAAAACTAGCACTAGAAGGAGGGCCTTCTTGAGTAATTCTGGATCATTGTGAGTTGGAGTGGGTTAGATCTTTGAAAACCCAGCTCTAATGGGTAGCCCTTTGTATATACTAGGATTTGTCCATGAAATCCATGGTCGCCTATATGATAGGCTTCCTTTATTTTTCCCTAACAGTGGGAAAAATGCTTCTAAACATGTTGAAATTTGGAGGTGTGTATTTACTTTTCTCCAGGTTCAGCATGAGGATGTCGTCTATCAATTGTTCATCAAAACATTTCAGGGTACAGCCAAGCAATGGTATGATAATCTGCCACCAGAATCTATTTATTCATGGATAGAAGTTAAAATCTTATTTTTAGATTAGTTTGATCCTCATGCACATGCACTACACCCATTACATGAATTTGCAACCACAAAAAGGATACCATTAGAACTCATTTGTCAATTTAACCACAGATTTTTGTTTATGTATCAAAGGGTTCAATTTTTAGATTTGGTTGTTGATGATCATGTACTAATAGAACATTACTATTGGGGTTTAAACCTTTCATTTGCAACCAAAGTTAGATGTTGTGGTGAGGCTACATCCTTGCATGATGCATTGAACAAAGCTCTCTTATTGGCGCAATTTGGAGGTGACACTAGAAATTCAGATAACCAAACTCAGGATTATAATCCTCTTGTGCTTTCAAACTACCATCATCTGCAACCTTATGCCACTTCACCCACCGTCCCTACCCAGGTGCAATCAGTCTCACCAAGTAGCTATGGCCTTCCTAAGGTTCCAAGCACCACATTTTTCAACACCCTATATCAGGTCAATTGCACACAAGACCACTGGGAGAACTCATCTCTGCAAAATCCAATCACAGAGTTAGGTACTCCACTTGACAATGAAGTTATAACCATACCATCTCTTTTCGGTCATATTCCAGAGCATAGTCCATTACCTCACAATGAAGTTGTGGATGAAACATTTGATGAGCAAGTATATAATTTTGATGACTTGTTTGGTAAAAGGTATGAAATGGATGTAAATTTAGAGCATAATGCAAATCTTAAGATGGAATCTAGCTTCATTAAGAATGTTAGTGCTAATGATGGCTTTGAAGAAGATGAGGTATTAACATGGGACCTTCTAACGATTTGAACAACTCTTCTGATCAAGATGAGAATTAGGGTGATGAGGAATGGATAAAGGAACATGGTTCATGTTGGATTGATATCCCTCATATGCAAAATCAAATAAGGGAGAAATTAGAAGAGTTGGGAGATCTGAAACTATAAGAACTTGTTGGACCAAGGGGATGTAGGATACATCAAACTAATCAACACTCTCAGATGGACTACCATGTCTTCCTAGGAAGGATGGAGTTATATTTCAACCAACTAATCACTATTGAAGGAATACTTATGGAGGATCCTTGGAGTAGGTATCCCCTCAATAAGGAGGATGAAACAACTAGCACACATGAAAATGATAATCAGTCCATGCAACATGATGAGAGTAACTGTGTGAAGAGGTTTAGTTCTTCCCTATCTTTTGATGGCCTTGATCCTTGCATTGAGATGGATTCAACAACTAGTGAAACTCCTCTACCTATTGAGGGCTTGATAGAAGTGGAGAATGGATTCACCGATGCATTAATAGATTCTTTCATGATGGTGAATGAGGAAGAAACACACTTTGGTTGGTTAACACAAGAGGATGACTTTGTTGATTTAAGTAGTGAACGAAGTGAAACAAATAACACACTTCAAGATGAGATTGCCAATGAATCTTATGGTCAGGGACAAGGACTTAAATGCCAAAATGAAATCTTAAGTGAAGAAGTTTGAGTAGATGTGTAGATCATCCAAGTGTTCCCTAAAGAAATTCATGACGGTGTACATTTGGATGAAGCAGAGGAATGCCAAGAAAAGGACCAAGAGGTTATCTCAGAAGTTGAATCTCTTCAATATGATGAAGAAAATGAGACCAGGGATTATTTTCTTGATTTTGATCCTGTTTACTCAAATGTGTTGGTTGAAGAAGGTCCTTGCTTAGCAACCATTAATGAATTTGATCTTAATATTGATAAATTTGATGTTGAAATGCATGTTTTTGTTGATGATGTGCAAGACTATGAATTGAGAAAGTGTTTCCCTGGCTTTGACTCCATACATTCAAATGAGTTCAAAGAAAATCCTTGTTCACCATGTATCAGTATCCCTGACATCAATGGTTATAAGCTGGACGCAGATTCTCAAACCATTGAGGGTGGCATGTTTCAAGAGGGTGTTGAAAGTAAGACTTCATCTCAAGAAATCCAGAAATTTTTTGACTCTATACCCGAGGTGAATACAGAGATGTTGGTTAGTGAATATCCCAACTACGAGATAGACCTTGCTTTAGTGATGTTCCATGAGCTGAGACCCCGAGAGAGGGAGTTTATACAACACAAGTCTACATTAGTAACTAGGAATCTTCTAAATCGGGTGGTGTCCTTTTATTATCCTCTGTATTTTAATAATTTTCAGTTTGATTATGGCATTGAGGATAGTAACACCTATTTGTGGGTAAATCATGACAAAATTGAGAACCCACAACTGATAATATTTCAATCTTTATGCCCTCAGAATGAACTTATTGCCTATAAACTGTATATTTCCAAGTATAAAGATAAATTTGCTAGGTTTAGAACTATGCCTAGTAAGTTAAGATTGCTGCACATAATGAAAAATCAGTCAAGTCAATGTACAAATTTTTATAGTTTTGTGTTTATAAAGCTCAGCTTTGGAGTTAGGTTAGGGTTAGGATTGGTTAGTGTTGGTTTTTGGTTTAGTTATTTATCTTTTTGTTCTTTTGTTTTCTTTTTCCCATGTCCTCTTGTTTTTTTGTTTATAAGTAGTTTGTTTGTTTTTCTCTTTGTAAATAATTTGTTTGTCTTTATGTAAATAATTTGTGTGTACTGATTGTAAATGGCATGTTGAGTGTTTGCTTGTTCTTCCTTTTCTTTCCTTTCCTTTCCTTTGCTCTTTTGTTTCTGTCTTGTTTTGTTCTTTGGGGTTTTATCTATTCTTTCCATATTGAAGTAGTGGGTTGTTGTTTGAAGCATACTTTGGTTATTAGGATGGGAGTGGTTTAGATATTTTCAAGTTTGCTGATTGGGTGATTTTTTCCTAAGCTCTTTGTCTTGTGCTCATTGTCAATAAGAGTTGTGGAAAGTCTTGAAAACTAGGTGCAAAGTAAATAACCTTCATTAGCTCCTCTAAATATTTCACAAATCATTAAGATCATCTCCTTTGTAATGGTATATTTGTCCTAGGATGATAGTGTTGTAAGATTTGAGTGAAAAATCCGATCTCCTAGGTGTTGTTATGAAGTCTATGGTAGTTTTCAACCCAGATCAAATGTTAAACATCTGACATATTGAAAAAGAATTAAATGAAATATCTGAAACTCCAAGAGAAAAGAGAATTATCAAAAAGAAAAGAGGACTCAATATGAATGGGTGATTCTAGTATCTCTATCGGGGCTATAGACGCCTAGCTGGTAGTAGAGCAATGCTGTGAGAAAACTAGAGGTATCTCTATCAGGGATATGGACGCCTAACTAGCAACAGAGTAATGCCTAGGATCTCATTGCATGATGGCTAAAGGGAATCAATTCATGTAGCTCAAATCTTGCACATTGTTGTCCGAAAGATGAAGAGAACTTCATAAAATAGTGATGTAAAATCAAGTACACACATAGATTCAGGGGTAGCCATTGTTGACTTACATTTGAGATTCTAGCTCAACCTTGCTTGTTAAAACTGACCCAACTAAAGTTGTGATGTTCATGAACCAGGAGTTTTGTGTAGCCGAATCCTTCAGTTTCATGTAAATGGTTAAACCATTTTTCCCAGCCAAGTCGCCATTTGTTATGCCCTGCATAACCACCCCATTTTATTCTATAACAAAATGGGTCCCCCTTTTCTCTTGCTTTTGTTACCTTTGGTTATTGGCTTTACTCTTCAAAGATCTTATGTTTTCTTCCTTTGTTTTCCTCCTAATTTTGATTTTGGTCCTGCCTCAGCTTAAATTGGTTTTCTTCTTGCTGGAAATTGAATGAAATAATCACAAGCAATAGTTGATTTTATTATAATATGTTTTATTTGCTTCTGAGGACTAATGCAGACCTTGTTTCGTAGGATTAAAACACACACATGATGATATTTATCAGGGGAGCTTAGTTGGAAGGCATTCCCCAATCTAGTTGGGCACAAAATTCCTCTAAGAAGAAAGTTGGCAAGACCTTGCAGATGTCTTGTCAACTACCAGTGCGTTTTGTCCAGTGGTGGCTCACTGGTCGTCCAAACGTTCCTATTGCCATAGGTTTCTTTGTGTCTCACCAACTCAAAGGAGCCCTCGCTAAAGGATTCCACATTCGACATAAGGTCTCGACGAAGGAGGAAAGTCTCGCCGACATGAGGTAGTATCGGCAAGAGTTCTTGCTGATCCATTGGAGTCTTAATGAAAGGAGGATGCTATCAGGGGATCTCGCTGGGAAGGATTTACCCTCGGCAAGAACTCTCACCGATGGGATGAGGTTTCATCGAGGCCGAGCGATTTCGGGGTAAAGTTCACCTTTCGTGGTGATGTCCCGCCGATGTAGTGAAGTCTAGGTGATAGAGAAGTGGTCTTGGCAATAGAAGAATAGCATCGGCAAGAGGTCTCACCGACATGGTGGACTCTTGTCGAAAAGGGTTTGTCTTCGGGGAGAAATATATGCTCCATGTGAAGTCCCACCGACAGAAGAAGAGGTCTCAACAAAATGGAGCGGCATCGGGTGGGGGATTTTGTATTCGGCATGAGGTCTAGCCGATATGCTAGGGTCTCCCCGAAGTGCTCTCGGCTCGGCGAAAGGAAGCTTCGATCAGTGTAAAGTCTCACTGACTAAAGGGAGTCTAGGCAAAGAAACAGGGGCCTCGATGACTAAGTGATGTCTCACCGATAGGTTGTCCCTTCAGGGAGAAAGATATATGGGTGCCATGATGTTTGGCCGAAGGGATAAAATCTTGCCGACTGGGCGTATGTCTCGATGAAAGATGAAGACTCACCGGGAGGTCTCGCTGACATAGCAGGGTCTCAGCAAAAGGAGATGTATTCGCAGGAAGTTTGGCTGAATGATAAATGTTTCACTGAAAGAGTTGTGGTTTCGGCGAGAGGTCACACCGATAGCGATGGATTTTCCAAAGAAAGGGACATCGGTATAACCAAGGGGAACTCGCCGTAACCTCTGGCCGATAGTGAGGAGTCTTTCCGAAATAAAGTGAGCCCGACAAGAATTAAAAATTCAACATGATGTCTCGCTAACCCGGAGATATCTTGACGAAAGGGGGTGTGAGTTCGAGGTAAGGTCTTCCCAACAAAAAGAGGTCTCCCTGACATAAAAATGAGCTTGCCAAAGGATTTTGAGCCTCATCGTGACATCCCACCAATTTGAAGAAATCTTTTTGAAACAAAAAGCTTAAGCCCGAGGAATAAGAATGAGCTTGGAGAAGCTTTGAGCTAATGATTAGGGCTTCGGGGTAGCATCTTGCTGACCCTCTGAGGTCTTGCTGAATGAGAATGTGCTCGCCGAGAGAAGAGGGGATTCGCTATAAGGTCATGCCGACTAGCGACTATCTTTCTGATAGTCTTTGTGGTATCGATATGACTTCTGTAGCTCACCGAAAGGTCTCACCGAATGTCACATGTTACGCTGATAGCTGCTAGAAGAGATATAATCGCATCGGGGAGACACGATTAGTGTCTCACCGACATACAATTTAGGATGGACCACTTTTGACCGCCTGGGAGTCTTGTGTGGCATATTTTTAACCAATTAGGAGGAGCTAAGAAGGTAGACCGGTGGGCCAGTGACTAATTGACTACCACCTTGAAGAAGATTGACAAGATGCAAATGACATGGACTCCTGAGATCGAAGGGCGATGGATTGGCTCGGGTGATGATGTTTAGATTTAAAGGGAGGCTCGATGCTGCTTCCAGAGATAGTCAATGTGTAGAAGGGTCTAGAGCATGAAGAAGGCTGAAGGAAAGAAATAACCACAAGTCTTAGGAATAGTTGGAGTCTACTGGCAAAAAAGGGGTGGATCAGTATTAATGGAAAAATGCTTTAGAACATTCAAGGTAGCCCTTCGAAGGAGTTGACAGATAGACACAGATACCAAGAGTACATGTTATAGATACAAAAGATCTGAAGGCTTCTCCTAAGGTCAAGCTGTCATCGACATGGACAGCAGGGCTTCACATTGAATGCAGCATTGACTCTTCAAAAAGATTTAAGAGCCAACCCTCCTGAAAGCAGATATTTTGTAAACCCTAAAATCAAGGGCCAACACATTCTTTTTGGTACACTCTGTATATATGGCATTCTTTCCTCTTTGTAAAGGGTTAGAAGTATTAGAATATATAGAGGTTGTAGGGTAGAAGTTTTAGGAAGGATAGAAGAGACAAAGTTGCATCCTAATTCTTTGTAATAGGAGCTTGTTTTTTCTTCTTAGTTAGGAGTTAGATTCACTAGAATGTAGTAATGTATTTTTCAAGTTTTATTAGTATAGATGGAAATAATTTGGAGTCATGGATTTTTTGTACACTGGTGATTGTGCCAGTGTTGTAAATGTTGCTTATCTGTTTCACTACCAGTAGAAGCAACCAAATTAAAATCTACTTCAGATTGTGTTTCAAAATGTTGTTTATCTTGGTTTAATCATTTGATTTGAGAAGCTTTCAAGGAATGAAGTTTGATTTGATGTTTTGTTTAAATGGTGACTTGCAATCTATTATTGAAATCAGCACTATGAAGGAATGAAATTATGTGTTAGTCACAAGTTAATTTTGTTCTACAGTTTTAGTTAGGAATTCCTTGAAAGGTAACAAGTCTGGTTAAGTTGGATGAATTAACATTCTTTTATGTTCCAAAGATCTGATTTATCTTTTTATGTTTCTTTAAAAACCCTAGTTAGAGTAGGTTTAAAGTTTATGTTTGATCTCAGAACAATCCAGAAGCTCAACACCAGTAGGCCCCTTGAACATTACTATTACATTGACCATTGAGCAACATCATCACAGTTGAGAACCAACTACAAAGACCTTGGGAGCTAGACATCCATGTGTTGTCTTTCTCTTTTAGGAGAAATAGGATAGCAATATTATGTTTGCATGTTGTTGTGCCATCGGACACTTCAACAGTACTTTAAACTGAAACACAACTTTTTTGTTGGCTCTAGGTTCTATGGGGAAGCCTAATTTTTTTCCAATCATTTTCCTTTTCCTCTTATGATGGCATTTTCTATCATTGTTGATCACTTGGCTTGGTATGGCTTTATTAATCTCATGATGTGGAGAAATTTGATTTGTTTGATTACATGCTCCTAGTGTAGCTATGAATGAACCTATTTGATTATATTATTGCACATCACTTTTGGAGTTAACCATATGATTAGAATTTAATGAAGAAGCTTCTAATGTGCACTGGGAAGAAAAATGATTTATAGCATGGAAATGTGAACAAGAATTCTCAAGTGACTCAAAAATAAGTTGTTGATGCCATGTGCCAAATTTTGAGACTAGTTGGATATATCAAGGAAACTTCTTGGCTATGTCAATGAGAGTGCAAGTTTTGATGGGCTTTGAAGGGTTTTTAAAAAATGCCTTGTCATGCGTAAGGAAAATGCCCACATGATTGGCTATTATCTCCACCAAGTTTAGCTCCTTATATTCTAGTGGAAAATCTAGCATTTGAAACCAAAAGGGGAAAAATCTAAAGGAAGAGTATTTTGGCTTAAAGTTTGGGGTCTAGGGTTGCATACAAAGCCGTGACCCTTGGTAAACCCATGACTTTACTCTAAATACCGCTTCCTTATGACTTTTACAATAAAAAATGACTACAAATATTCCTTTTTCCCTATTCAAATAAAACACTTGTTGAACCCCTTCCTAATCATCATAAATTAAATCTTTTAATTGATCTAGAGGAAAAATTATGTTCTAGAACTTACAGATTAGGGCTTTGTCCCTAATATCTAGAATTTGGGCTTGCAACATTCTTTCTGGAAATGTAATTTTGATAACTCCTTGATATCCTAAAGGAAGATTTTTTGCCTCCTAGTACTTGGTCTATTCATGGGGCTCAGTTTCTTCTTTCTTTGAATCCTTGCATCTCCACACTTGCTTGAGTGCTCCTTTTCTCTTCGACCCTTTGTTATTCTTGTGCCTTGGTTTTTTCCTTTTGTGTATCGGCTGACTTTGGTCACCCCAAACATCTTGTTTGCTTGGTTTTCACTTGAGAGATAGCCTTTGGTATTCTGGATTGAATGGGTCTCCTTGTAAATTTGAAGATTTTTCTTGTGAAAAATTCTATTGTTCCTTTTTTTCTTCCACCGACAGTTTTAAGCCTTGCTTATTCCCATACAATTTAGGGTTTGCTTCATTTTGAGTATTTCCTTCATACAATTCATCTAGAGATTTGGATGTGTCTACTTTTTGAGTATTTAAACCCTTATATGCCTCCTTTGATGTCCATGTGCCTTTAGATTGTAGTACCTTTGATTCTCTATGTCTAAATGATTTTAGATCTGCCTCAACTTCCTGATATGACCATTGCAGAAAAACTAAATCCTTCTCATAAGGTTTGTTTTGAAAATTCTTGTTGTACAGAGTATCCCTTTCACAAATGTCTACAACTGGTTGGCCATTTCTGTTCGACACCCTATGAGGAGGTATTGGAACCTAATTTAGACGCAAGAATCAATGCCTTCCTCTGCATACTATTCTTGCATTTGCAACATTTGCATGATACCTTTCCAGATTCCTCGTGGGACCACAAGAGTGATAATTCTGATTTCTTTAAGGAATTATGCCATGAGGGCACTATTTTTTGTCATTTTTTGCAATATAGCCTTTAGGCAACCATTTCTGTCTCACAACCATTCAAACCTTTCTTCCTAGATCTATTAATATTAAAATATATATACATAAATTAAATCTACTTTTATTTCAATAAGAGCATATTAATATTTAACTAACAATTTAATTAAATGGAAACTATAAAACCTAAAGGTGATTTATTTTTCTACGAATGACAAGAAGCAATTTATTGACATACTTTATTTATGCAAAGACAAATACAACTATAATGCCAACTAGGTGTCTATGTGTGTAGATTCCCTTTCACCACAAATCACCATCAGTTAGCTAGACACCCCCTCCTCGATGATACTCTCTACCAAGAGTATATTCCTATTATGCATATGAGCCAAAGTTTGGTCAACAATCATTAAAATAGTAATATTAAATTGAAAAATAATTATTGAAAATAGGGGTCATGACAAAAACCCTTCAAAAGAAGAGGGGTCTGCTCAAGGGACATAGTGTTTGAAAGTACAAGAATGATTTTTGCAAATCAATTCGACATCAAGGAATCCTTTAGAAAGATGTTCACTTCATCAAGGAATTCAAAAGGAAGAAAATGCCCCCTTGTGAGGGGAAGGTTGAGACTTCTCCCATAGGAAAAGTTGTTCACACCTCAAAGAGAAGTTCTCAAGTTCTTTCTTTGGGAATCCATAATGAAGGAAACACATTTCGCTAGGGGTCCATGTTGACAATGTGATTTTTTGAAAAAGATTGCAAGGATTTTTGAAGAAAAAATTTGTTGGCAACGAATGCATTTTGTGAAAGTAACATTGTCACACATATGAGGGAAAAAGCAAGCATTTAGGAGAGAGAAAGATAAAAGGAAAGTAAAAAGAGACAAAGACATCACAAAGGACATGGGGGTGATCAGATATTTTGGGGTCAGAGTTGCTCATAAATATATGTAAGTATAGTAATAGTATATAAATGAACTATCATCAATCTCCTACTATGTCAGACCATATGAAGAATACATGAGAAGAAAATGTAAAAATAAAAAATTGTGTCAACATGGAAGGGAGGCTTAAAATTCCCCCAACGCTTTTCATTACATCTCTAATTTTTTGAAAAATCAATATAGATAACAAAGGAAGAATGATGGAACAAATAGAGGAATTTTTATGACACATAATCACTCCTATATATGAGCACCTACAAGGGTGACAAGGATCATCCTAGAACACAAAAAAATCATGGGGGAACACATCACAACACACACACACTTATTCTAAAGATAAAGAAGAGGCCTCCCCCTAACACTCATCGACCAATAGGTCGTCTACTTCCCAATCTAGATCATTATAAGGGAAAGAAGAATGAGGCTATAGTGGTGGAATATTAAGGGGAGGTGCTTGTGACCCTCCTGCAACAAGGGCTAAGGAAGAAGGCCTCGCAAGGTCTTCTCCACTAGGCTCTTGTGGAGCGATGGTCAACAATTTTGCAAAAATTGCTAATAAGGCTAAGACCTCATCTAGAGAGTTAAATATGCACTTTATATGAGTGCCATGTGTGACCTTAACAGATGAGGTAGATGGTGCTCGAGATTCATTTCTTTTCTCACCAAGTGACTCATGAGCAGTGACAAACATAGGGGGCATTGGAACTAGTTATGTAACTAGGATGAAACAAGCTAGCACAGGACCACCCTTTGAAGAAGGTGGGCTCCTCTTATGCCCTCCATTGCTAGAAGGGATAAAATTTTCTTTTTGCTTCGTTAGAGGATGTGAACTCCCCATAGATGAGGTGAGAGGTTTAGAAGAGGAGGAGAAAACCATAATGGACACCACCAAAGTATTTGGCATGTTGAGGAGGGACATCTAAAGAGGCGGCTTGACTAAAGGAGTGATAAACACCTACACCATTTTAGGGTCAGCCGCACTCACACTCATAGAGGGAGCCAAAAACATAACCAAATTTAATTTAAAAGTAGATGGAAGGAGAAAGGAAGAAGCATTAGGAGGCCCTGAAATAGGGGCGGTCAGTTCCTCTTCTTTTCTCTACAAAGTGGCCTACTTAGCCACCAGAGCCTTTCACTGATGCTTGTGCTTGTGTGCAAGGTGGTTTCTATAACTCTTTGAGCTAGAGGTCAAGATTTTCAAAGGGACAGGAGGCTCCTAATTGACCATGATAGGAGTGTCCATAATAGCCATTTCCAATGGAGGGATAAGCTCTTGAACGGAGTAGGAGGAGTTTGAGAGATAGCAGAGGGATTCAACTCTAAAGCTTCGGTGGTGGGCCTATTCCCATTCACTACTTTAGGAGCAAGAGTGGTGGGAGGCCACATAGGATGATACATAGAGCATTCCCCATGGGGATCATTTCTTCTACCATATAGATAGGGCCAAGGTCCAGGAGGATTAGTAGGAAGATCCGATATTCTATTCTTAGCTTTGTGCCAAGCAAGCACCATCTAACTTCTCATGTGGAATCAAGGAGTAGACATCTACAACTCTTCTTTAGAAAGAGGAGCAAAAGGGGCACCCTGAGGACGTGCAATCCTCTCCCTTCCCTTTCGAGAAGAGGAGGTAGCTTGTTGCTGCACTATGAGAAGGGTCATTTTCGGCTGCCCCTTTCCATCGGTCTTATACTTCATGTAGTTTCGGTAAAGTATGTCCATTCTCAGGGAAAGTAGACTAACCAAGGCAAACAAAAAATGATCTAATGAATAGCCCCCATGGGACACCAATGGTTGGTATCCGGTGTCATGCACGAAGTGCATGACACCTTCGTGGTAGAATTTTAAACAATTATGAATGATAGAAGTGATTCCTAACTTCACCTTCATGGAAGCTAGCCAAGCTATGCCTAACTTCACCTTGAATAGATCAGATTTTGGGATAACATCAAAGGTTTTTTTCATAGCCTTAGTTCCAACTAGGATGGAAAGAGTTATTGAGCCCTATGGCTTGAGAGAGAGGCCATTGTGCATACAAATGGTAGATTTTTTTTATTCATACTCCTCCCTCTACAATGAATTCATCCATAGCATCTCCTTTGTAATAACACTCACTCGGCTC
The DNA here is from genome assembly GCA_007258455.2 of Sequoia sempervirens. Classification (NCBI taxonomy): domain Eukaryota; kingdom Viridiplantae; phylum Streptophyta; class Pinopsida; order Cupressales; family Cupressaceae; genus Sequoia; species Sequoia sempervirens. Next base: position 48,637,995 of record VDFB02271358.1, read on the forward strand.
ATGGGGTCAACTAAGTCCCTCGTCATAATTTTCACATTGAGGCAAGCATGAATGTAGAGGGGATAGGGCTTGTTATTCAAGGGGATATCCTATAGGGTGAATGTCGCATTTGGTGAGCTAGGTGTAGGTTCTAGGGAAGGAGTAACTGTGACCATGTTAACACATGTGCTGAGAGCTAAGTGGAATAATTGGAGGGTTCAAAAATTAAGTTAGTAGAGTGAGACAGAAATGGGTCTGTGTAGATCCATAACTCACTATATTGGCCTTCATCACTGATTTATTTGTATTTTGTTTTGTTCCATCAAGAAGAATGGTATTGTCATCAATGTGATCCTATATCTCATGACACAAGCACATACAATGTTTAATATCATGTCCATTGACTCGATGGTCTGATAGAATTCATTTGCATCATACCAATCAAGGTAAGGTTCCTTGAGAGGTTGAGGGTTTTTGAAGGTTATGATCTTGTCCTTCAACAACTTTTGTAAGATGGAAGAATAAAATTCTACTAACTTGATGAACTTTTTGTTGTGTCTTAGGCCATTATCATTCATCGTGGTGACTACATTTGCAATAGCCTAAGTACCTTCTCCTGAAATTGATATGATAGATTTTCCTTCCAAACGGGAGCACGAGGAAGATCCCCTGAACTAAACTATCATCTATCAATATTCTCATAACGTGGTAGAGAAATACACAAAAGAAGGGTGTTTCATGAGGGAGAACTTTTCCTGCCAAGGTCTCTACAGGTTTCCTATGAACACCTTTTGCACATCAGAATCAAGTAGCGGGTATGATATTTGCAAAAAGAGTACTTGATATCACACTATGAAATCCGTTATCTTCTCATTATCCCCCTGCTTACATCAGATGAGATCTAAGAAGGTCATCTTCGGTCTAATGTTATCTTGGAATTGTTAGATAAACTAATTGACAAGTTAATCAAATGAAAATATAGAATTGTTAGGCAAGGAACAGTACCACTCGAATGTTGTATGGACTTAATAGATCAGAGAAATATTTTTTGGGTTAATGCATCATGATGGAAGAAGTCTATACACATGGCATTAAAGCTAGAAACATGTGTTTGTGGGTCCCTTTTTCTGCCATACTTCTCAAATTTTGGAATCTCCATTCCTTGCGGGAAGGGAGTACCCAAGATTGCTACTGACAATGGGCTATGTTAGAAAATGACAGAAAGATAGGATGGGAAGAGGCTTGGGAAAGGGTCGCCAATTTTTTTTGCATTCGACCAATGTTTTGAAGAAGGGAGTTCAAAATAGGGTTAGAGGATGATAGAGGACCAATGGAACCTTTAGAACCACCACCACCAGAACCACCTCTGGACCCACTATTGGAGCCACCACGACCAGTAGGGCCTCCACCGAAGCCACCTCCACTATCGAAACTACCACCAAGGCCTCCTCCAAATCCTCCTCTACTAGTACCACCTTCGCTACCAGAGCCACCACCACCCATTCCACCTAAGCCCCCACCACCAGGGGTAGTAAGAGGGGTGAAACTAAACCCAAGGGGTGTTTTACTCGCCTTGATAGTGGGGGGATTTTGAGAAGTAGAAGAGACATTGATCGAGGGGCCTGTTTCAACCATGCATATAGATGTGGTAGGCATTCAAATCCCTATTTGTCTCTCATAGGTATTGAGCACTTCCCCCCTGAGTAGTACCTGATCTAGTGTTATATGAAGGGACATAAGCTTCAATTAGATCAACAAGGCCATGTAAGAACTATATTCCTATCCAATCCTTTCCTAACAAATGTCTTACTTTGTTAGTAATCCTAGTGGCTCTCACCATGTTTGGTGCTTTCTCTTATTGATTCATAAGGTTTTCCTATCTATTATCCAATGCCAATAGGTTTTTTGTAGGGACATGCACAGCCTCATCCTCATCCATGGATGAATCCATAGGGGATGTTGGAGGAGTAAGAATGTGAGTGGTCTCGTCTATGAAACCCATCTCATTAGTGAAGCCTATAGGAAAACCATTGGTAAAATCATTAGCCAGACCAGTGGAAAAAATGGAGGTGAAACTAGAAGTGACCTTTGTCTTCTCCATTAGTAAGTGAAGTACGCTTCTCCTAAAAATGTACTCAAAAATTGTGGACTAGGTTATGATGCTCATAAACCTTCACAACACTCAAGGTTGTAACTACCACTAGGCATGGGGAAAAAATTCTCAACATAGGTGAATGGAAAGATGTTGTTCACATCAAGTTCATCAAAAATGTAAGAGGGGGACCAACCACATCAAGGCTCCAAGTCACAGAGAGCCAAGAGTGGAGGACTTCCCTAACTTAACTCACTCTAAAGGGATGTTTTGGGGTGATGATCATGAAGAGCACTATGTAGTAGTTTTGTCACTCTACTAACCCAAAACTCTAGATGGAGCTAGACGAGCTAGTTTTTGGAGTCCAAACTTTACCTCAGAAATATCTCTGCCTGAGGATGACAGGGCAAGTTTGAGATGACAGTGTGGCACGCTAGCATCTTTCTGGTGCGTCAGCGTCTGTATGAATAGGAAACTTAAGGTACAACAAAGGAGCTACCAAAAACCTACTTGTAGCCTAGCTAGTTGATTTTAACTAAGTAAACATAATGATGAAGTATGAGAAATAAAGACATGATTTAAAGCAAGTAAATTAAAGCTAGGTTGATGAAGATGATCTCAAAAAAGTTTCGATTCACTAGCTAGCTCCATGCACATGTTTTGGTGTTTCTACCTCCAAGAACAACCAAAAATCAATGAAGTAGAATATGCAATAAAGAAGATAGAAAGTATTGCAATGAACACAAAAAAAGACAAGTGCTACTCTATCAAATCACAAAGGAGAGGAAGAAGCATTACCACCTCCATGCAAAGGCTCTCAAGGCCAATAAAGTGAGAATGCAAGCAACAAACTTGGAAAAGTCACCATCACTACAACCGCGACGAAGGGAGGTCTCACAAAACTCTAAGCTCGCAACTTCTATGATAGCCTCACACTTACAATGTGGTTGATAGAGTTCCAATTCTTCTACAATGCTCACAATGGAGTGCTAGAATGCTAAAGTGAATGAGAATGTGCTTGAGAATGTGAATGAATTGCTAAGAGAGATGAAGTGAATGTGTAGAAGATATTTTTGAAGGTGGGATGAGAAGGAATAAGGCATTTTCAGGTTGGTTGGTCGAAGAGGGATGTTACAATTCATCCCTAATGAGGTGTGTAATTTCTTTTCCAACTTCAAACACAAGAATCCGTCCAGGACAGTAGTGCATTGCGCTAACATCTGTGCATCATGTGTGCATTCCTGACAAATATTCTCACTGATGCACATGAAAAAAACCAAGTGGATGCATTTTGGATGGGTGATGTCGAATTTCACCTTTGGATTTGATTTTCTAAGTTGAGGGTATGTGAAAGGGGAATTTGCTTAAGGGGTGAAAATTTGCTCCTATGCAACAACACAATTACAGCCCACTTGATTCAATATTATTTTTGTCTTCAACTGTGGAACTTTATATTTTAGTGCATGGGATTTTCCAATTAGAATGAAAACTAACACTTTATAATAATAGTGAAAAACGTATCCAATAGACACAAGATTAAAAAAAACACTTTTAAAAAAAATGACTCTCAATTACGAATAGACAATCAACAATTTTAACAATTTTAATTTTCCCTACTTTTGACTTTCAAATTTGTTCTTTTCCAAGTGTGAGTAAAAAAATGAGCATTCTCTACAATAATTAAATTGATGGTTATCACATACAAATCCCACAAAAGGCTATGACCTTTACATGCAACAAAGTCCTTTGAAAAAGTAAAAAAAGAAGCAAAAAAATCTTGAGACTTACAACTACTTGTTTTTGTACTGAATAAAGCTGAAGGAATAAATGCAGTCCCAAAAATACTACTAAGAAAGATAACAATAGAAATAATTAAGGCCTACAATTGTGATTTGAATGCCATTTACCTTGATTTCCATAGGTTTGCAACATAGGTTGAACTATGTGTTCCACGCACTTCCCAGTTTGTAGGACGCGGTATGCAAAAGTGAGAAGTGATTGACACAAAGCGAGAAGTGATTCCTACACTACCAAAGACTTATGCATTGGCTTTCTCCAACTTCACAGAAAAGGGCGTGGTGTAGAATTCTCCACAAAGAGAGAAACACAAAGGTTTCGCATGGGTTTCCATTCTCCCTTCATGACCTACAAAAAAGACAGGATTACATGGCCTAGACCTGCATAAAGACAAACTTATTCGGCCTCCATGAGTTAATACGTGGACTATTAAGGATTTGAGCTAGTACCAAGGCCTGTATGAGACGCCTGTACCATGCGATCTACAACAAGATGCTATAGATCTTAGCTGCCACGGGTTGCAATAGAAAAAAGAAGATGCCATAGCTTCTACAAACACCCATGTAGCCTCCAAGGAAGTTCTGCAACCTCCAACGCACCAATCACCTCTAGAAACACCAACGCAGAGGTAAACCATCGAGAAGAATCAACCAGATAGGAAATTCGAACCCTCTGCATAATGTTTTGGAAAAAATACACCAAAAAACACAAATTGCATGCAACCATAAGTCAAGAAATAATACTATGATTGTCAAATACCAATTGAACAATGAAAGAATAGCAATCACATGCCATGTAGACTATTTAGAAAACACAAAATATTGCAAACAAAAGATAATAGAAAACACAAATATTGCAAACAAAAGATAACACATAAAGAAGGAATAAATAGTAATAATTTGGAACAAATAAATTCATGAGAATATTTTCATTTATAATGCAAGGACACCAATCATCACTTTGAAAAGTGGCATGCAAACGTCATGGAAGAAAAGCATAAAAGGTGCACCTAATTTTTTTTTTGAAAAAAATCTATGAAAAAGAAAGTTACTATGAAATTGACAAAAAACATTACAAATGGAAATAGAATGTTCCCATCCAATTTTCAAATCAGTATTTATCTAGATTTTATGTGATAAGTAATATTTTGAAGAATTACCTGATATTTTGGATTTTTCTATCATTAAACAACAGTTGGTTTACCATTAAACAGTTGTTGAAACTTGTTTTTTGGCAACTTAATAGTGGTTTTGAGGTGTGAGACTTATTTTAGACTCAAATCTCATACTATATGTAGCCTATTGGCTAAATATAGACATTTATATGAAAAAATAAAAAATATTAGATGTGTTCAAATTAAATAGTTAAGATTTAATAAATTATAATTTATTATCTCATTTAATTTTTTAGTTATAAGAAATTATAAGAGTTTTTTGTGCTTCAATATAATGATAGAATGTAATCATTTTCAATCAATATTATGCAATTCAATTTTTTATGTTTTTGATTAGAGGTAAATAGGTTTTGAAGGAGCCTTGAAACCCTTTACAAAAAGGAAAGTTGTATCAAAAGATAGAAAACATTAACAATCAACAACCAAAACGCAACAAGACATTAGCTAGACAACTACAAAAAAAGAGGGAAAAAAGCACACAACTACATATTCTTTAGTATATTTGTAGCTTCCATGTTGCTCTCGATAGACTTCTAATGTGCATCCATGACTTCAGACATATCTTTAGCAAGAGCGCCAACTTGCATCGTGGTCTTATTGTGAGTTCTATTGCTAGGCCCCAAAACATCCTGCAAGCCAACAACCTTATCAACCAAAGCTTCCTCCTCCACGTGCCTTTCACCAAGAGCTCCCTCCAGCCATTTCTTGGCCTTCTCATTAAGAATAGCAAGGCCCTTAGCCTCATTCCTCATAACAAATTTAGTCCCATCAACAACCTTGTCCAATTTCATGCTAACCCTTTCCATCTGCTCTTCTAAGGTCAAAATTCTTTGTTCAAAACTTTGCTTCATTTTTAGCATCTCCTCAGCAACAATCTTCAAGGAATTAAACAATTCATCAACTCGAGTTTGAACAGAAGACTGTGAAGATTCCCTACATTTGCACACAACACCCCAAACCCTCACATTAGTAATGTTAAGCTTATAAAAAACCCATTTGAACAATTTAAACAAGGAAATGGTGCCCTCCTTAGCTAGACCCAAAACATTGTGCAAGTCCTCTCAATCAAATTTAAACACATCCCTAGCCTCCACATCACTCTCTTGAGAAATACTAATCTTATCCTGGCTCTCACAGACTTCCTTACCTTTAGCCCCAGCCACCAATATTTGAATTTTGTGGAGATCGAGCTAACAATGTCCTTAGTCATAGACCTATTTTGCTTCTCCATATCCACAACAAGGGTTTCCAAAGCATCCTACCCGCCACCAATCTTCGAAGGAGAAACAACATGCTCCTCTTGCATAGGGCTAAAAAACCTAGTATCCAACTTCTTTCTACTACCCTCCTTCAAACCCTTCTTCCTTTTAGACCCTAAAATAGGGGGGAATGGAGACACATCTTTAGCACTATCAAGAAAATCTTTCAAAAATGGAGGGAGCGACATGTCCAATTTTACAAGGTTGTCACTAGCCTCTTCCTCACTACAAATCTCATAATCCTTTAAGTCAAGAGCAAAATAACCTTTACCACTTTTACCTGAGGCAGGAGGTTGCGAAACCACTTCCAAAGAGGCCTAAAAATCAAGAACATAATCATCCTCCTCCTTTGACTCAGACTCCTCCTCCAAAACCACTTTCTTCTTTTTCCTTTCACTGTCATTGGTTCTTCCTCTAATATAGTCTAATATTCCAAGGACTGCTTCTATTACTTACCTTTAGGAGCGATTGCAAGTAGCTTAGGAACCACAAAAGCCTTAGCATAATCAGTAATCAACAAAATCAATCCAACATGTAGCACATGATTCTTAGGATTCCTTTTATGATCCTTAAGCCTATACTCAAGAGAAGCCAAAAGATAGAAAGGAAGGAGATTTTCTTATTATGATGAAAATGATTCAAAAGAACAAAATGATAAGCATTAATAGTAGAGAACCGACCTTCTAAGGTAATGTACCTCATCAATTCCTTAGCAGCATCACCCCATAAGGCTTTGATGGAGTTATGCTGGTAACCACCACTCTTAACTTGTTTAAGCTTTTGTTCTTCATCCCCTTTGAAGGAAATCTGCATAGTAGATTTCAGTTCCTTCTTATCCTTATAAACCTGCTTGCCCTCCGAAGGAAGACCAGTGATATTCACAATGAAATATTCATTGATGTCAAATTTTGTGCCACCCCATTTCAAAACCCTGTTATTCCAACCTTTGACAAATGAGGCCATAGCCTGCAAGTTATTCCCATGGATATGTTCCAAGTATGGAGTAAGCCCACCCTTATGCAATCTTTGCCACACCTTAGTCTTGTTTTTCAAGGTGTTGCGGGAGAAAATTTTAGCCCTGTTTCGATCACCACCCATGGTCACAACCTGATATAAACACAAAAGCTTCATAACTTTGCAAACAATTAAGAGAAGCCTCGAGAGAGGAAGCCAGAAAATACCTACAATCTGTGTGACAACGACATGGTAGTAGAGAGTCATATGAGCCAACTCACCTTCATTCCAAACAATAATTGATCACATGAATAGGGTCATATGAGCATACAACATGATGAAACATCCATCCACCTTTTCAATGTTGGCAATCATGATTAAGACAAGCAAGATCCTCAATGGGGAGAGAGTCGTCCACATCCCACACCCTAGAGTTGCTAATGCCAAAGTTAGCAAAGACATCCACAAGACCATTCCCTTCCCTAACAATGTGAGAAATATAAAATTCTTCAAAATAATTTAAAATTTCAATGGCATCTATAATAAGGGATTCAACACTCCATGAGGGAGTAAATGATTTCTTCAAATTATTGATAATACTTAATGAGTCTCCCTCCAACCACACCTTTCTATAGCCTTTAGATTGAGCCATCTTCAAGCCATGATAGGTTGTAAAATTTGATATTTTTTTTATGTTATTTTTTATTATAATATTTTTTTCTTAATTTTATGAATAAAATAATATATTGTACAGTAAAATAACATAATCATATAATATACTCATTTAAGAATTACAAATGCTAAATCTACACTAACTTATTTATACAAAATATTTTTTGATTATTTATATTTTTAGATAATTCATTTTGTAATCTATTAGACTTTATTTAAGGATATAGTATATCCCTCACAATAACTTCTAAAGAAATTGTTAGTGTGAATAATTAATCTATTCACTATACTTAAGTGTACTTAGGTCAATATGAGGTTAGTCAACTTCATGCCTAACTTAATGTGCAACCATTGAGACCTCTAGAGGCTACCAAGTAATTTGGTTAACCTCATGCACACACCTTTTTAGGTTGGAAGCATTTTCATCTTGCCTCAAAGGCCACTCAACACTTGGCACACAAGGTTGATGACTTGGTCATAGAGGTTGTTGGTTTGCATACTTCAAGTGTTCCTAAGTTTGACGCCTATAAGAAACTTCTCTACTCATTTGTGCCACCCTATGAGGCACTTGTCAATCTATCTATGATGTGGATTGCATCATCATTGCCTATATAAGAAAGGTTTTGTACTCATTATATTTGGGTTGTTTAATACAATATTACATATTGTTCATGTGCTTGTTTTCTATCTCCTAGATATTCAGGCCTAAATTCTATTAGAAATAATGAATATATCAAATAATTTTTGGATAATAAATAAATTTATATAAAGAATGAAGTCTACAAAATATTATTTTGATGATTTGTTGAAATAATAAAATGGGAAATATCTCTTTTGGCTAACAAATCTAACTATGATATAAACTCGGTGCTTCAATTTATAGAGAGATTTCTTTTACATGTAAATTGGACTTTACTTTCTTCTTACCAAAAAATGTTCAAGCTATGCCATGGGAATTTTTTATCTAAATTCTGATGTAAACTTTTTATCTTTAAATCAATTTTATCAACCTTAAGGTTATATGCAACCACATTAGACAAAAATATAATAAAATTTATGTTTTCAACAAGGGATAATATCTTTCTTGAATTAATTATATTAATAAATTTTGCTTCTTTTTGGATACCAATCAAATTCAAGTCCAATCTCACTACATGACAACCATTTCGTCATCCATAACCTTATTATAGGATTTATTCATCTTTTTATTTTATTATGCCTTCATTTCTCTAAGCTAATTGTTATTATCAAACAGTAGCTAAATTCATGTTCACTTTTCCTTTTAGGTTCTCTTCTTTGTCAAGTCAAAATCTTCAAAAATGGAGTAACAATTCTTTCAAAAGCCTCAATATCATAACCTTTTTCTAACCTTTTTCTAGTTCTTCTTCTTGAAATTCTTGTTCTTCATTCAATAAATATTCCTTATATATTGGCACTCTTCCTCTCATTTTATCTTCATCATTTTGTTGCTCTAACTATAAAGAAGAAATGTCTCTCTAGAAATCATAATTATTCAATATATAATTTTGATTTTTTTAACTTTGAAGCTTCTATCCTTTCACAACTTCACTATAACTAATTGATATACATTTCAAACATTTATAATTATTTTTGATTTCTTACTCATTAAGCTATGCACATTAAGATTGTACAAACAAACAATTAAAAATATGGAAATTATTTTCGACCGTCAAAACTTCCTTAAGGGTTTTATCAAGAAGAGATGATGTAGGTTATTAAAAGAATGATTAATAATGACCACTTCTACCTTTAGTTTTTCTAACCTAGTACCATTGAGCATACTTCTAGCTCTTTTTTATAAACATCATGTGTACACAATCTACAACTCTATTTTTCCATGACATATAGAGATGTCTACTATAGTGATAGTGCATTATCTTTATAAAACTTCTCAAAATTATAAACTAATTTAATTTTTATAATTATTTATCATCGAGAATTTATCCTTTATTTATTTCTCAATATGATCTTTAAAATTATAAAGAGATTGATATACTTGTTTCTAAGAAGAAACACCAATATTACTGTATGTAATATAAAAAATCCAGAAAGGAAAAAACAAAAAAATGCTAGATTAAAATTCATCAACATTAACTACTTTACTAGTCTATAATTTATAAATGACCTCCTAAACTTTTTTATACATATATAAAGCAAGAGAATATAATGAAGATAAGAGTAGAAATATTTTATGAGGTTCACAACAATTTTATATACGTTAGAGTCATGTTGAAACTAAATGTAAGACTTTGTAATACCATAAATTATTATAAGAGGGAATAAGAAAAGAACTAACATTAATTCCACAAGGGAGATAGGATGTTAGTGCAATGGGTTAAAGAGAAATATGGTTTTAATATTATAGGGTTATAAAAAAAAAAATTATCAATATTCTTACAATCAATAAGATAATTTGCAGTGTGAGAGTTCATGTAATGTGCATGAATTATTTTGTGTTCTTCACCAAGTCGGTTTTTATAGGAGTATCTATTTTTAGTTTTTGTTGATTGTCAGGTTTACTATTGCAATCGATGCATTTGCTTTTCCATTATGGGAGAGGGACCCATAGTGGGTCGGGCTCCTATACTGGGTATAGGAGTTGACCAAACTAGGACCATTACTTTTTAACAAGAGATCTTTTAAATATTTTTTTTTTTTCCAAAAATAGGACGTATGGGGACCAATCAATGTTCCCATCACATTTCCTTAATTTTTAGTATTTTTTTATTAATATTAGGTTACATACACAAATGATTAACAAGGATTTTAAAACACAAATGCAACTTACATTATTTTAAACTTGTATGCAAGTGGATGCAACATAACCCAAAATGTCACATTAAAGCATTTATATTAATAAGTAAACATCCAGCCATAAACCTAATTTAAGTTCCAAGTTGAATTATAATAAACAGTTTTAAATATTTTTTCATTACAATATATCCCATCCAACATGGAGATCTGTCCAAAAAAAGTGCATATAATAAAAAGTTGGAGTCTCAAATAAAATGTAATAGTGCCCAAGTGCATTCAAAACAGTGATAAATGCCCATCTACTATTCCCTTTTCCTTAATACCTGAAAAAAAGTCATAGATAACCATGTAAGACTGACCAAACTAGCCGTCAAAACAAGAGGACAACAATTTATTAAAATCTAGCACAAACAGCTCAAACTAAAATCAATCAACTCTCCATTAATTCCACACCATCAACAGTTTAAGGCATGTAGATTTTCTCTGCCAGTGTTTCCTATACCATTTGACAGTAGATTTATAGTAAACAATTCCACAAAACCTCCACCACTCATTTTGTGAAGTATTTTCTACGTGAACATGGAAATTTCACCATTTGAGTTTTAAGGAAGTTTATTTGAAGTTTATTTGACAGTGCTCATTCTTGTTCTTCTTAAATATTGTTCAATTTAGAGTTAATCTTGAAAATCATTTTTTTTTTATTCATTAAATATTTTAGAGAAAGATATGAAAATTTTAGTTTATTGGAAGGTATTTATTTCTTTTGTACTCATAATTATACTTAAATATTGTTCAGTTCAAAATTATTCTTAAATATCATTTAATTCAACTATGCACATGAAAATTTCACTATGAACTTTAAGAAAGTTTATTTGACGGCACTGATTTCTATTTCTAGTCATGATTATGTTTAAATATTGTTGAATTTAGAGTTATTCTTACATTTAGAGTTATTCTTACATAATTGTTTAGCTTTGATCATTCATTTAGTGAATATTATTTTATAAAAATGTGGAAATGTCACAGTTGAATGTTAAGGAAGTGATAAATTTGCAAAGCATCCTCAATGCATCCTTAGACTATACTTTCCTGCTTGTTGTGAAGGTAGAAGCAAAGCAGCAAAAAGTATCAAAGCCTTGCCAAATTTTTGTCTCCCTGATTTAAGGTTCCAAAGTTTTTTCACTTACCTTGAGCTGACTTTGGGATGCCATCAAGTACATAATATGCATGGAGCCCTGTGATGTTTGGGAGATGGTCCTTAGAATAATTTTATTTCAAACTTTCTACCAGTCATTGAACTTGAAATTTTCATAGGTTATGACAAATTCTATTTGATCTTCTAGGGTCACTTGTGCAATGATTTGAGCTTTCAACAAAATGTATCAAAATGACCTGAGCTTGATGGCAAGCAGATGCATCAAGTTTGGTTTATGAGTGACATCAATTCATTTGGTAGCATCTTTAGCATCCATTGAATAATTCATGTATCTATGGTAGGATTTTCATTGGTCAGTTGATTGTTGAATTACTACTATTCAAAACAGCTTAATATCTTCTACACAATTTTTTGAAGAAACAACATGACTAGTATTCTTTCTCTTTAACAGTATACCTCATTTTTAAATTTTAGATTGAGAAAATATTTTCCCTTTTCTCAACATGAACATTGGATTGGGGTTGAGTTGGTGACTATGTTTGTAGTAAATTTGGCTCTGTATCCTCCAACTATGTGGTTTTTAAATTTTGGTTTGAAGCTACTTATAAGTATCAAAGTTGTGCCTAATTTAAAGCAAGATTGTACCTTAGTATTCACCTGCCCTTTATATGCAGATCTTACACATATTCTCAAATGATATGAAAGAAATTCATAAATCAGTGAAATAAAAAATACATATGAAAATTCACATCTTCAAGAAGAATTAGAAATTAAATGATATGAAAGAAGATATTAACATGAAAGCATTTCAAGTAGACAACTTTTCATTGATTATAAATTATGTTTCTAATTTTGATTACAATGTCTTGGAAGTGGTACAACTCTTTTGTAGTTTAAAAGTTTGTAAAATAAAAACTACCATAACACTTGAGCTAAGCAATCATCATCAGCATAAAAGTCTTCAAATTTCTAAACTATGTTATCTCTTTTTTCAGTTTCCTTCTATATCGGTGATCCCACAATAGTGGTTTAAAATTTTTGGCCAAACTGGAGACTGAAATTATTTTTTTAAACTAAATCTTCACATTCGGGCACCTATAGTAGCTAAACCGTGAAGAATTTGAAGATGATGAAAACTAGAGTCTCATCACATTTTGTTTGTAGATTCTAAAAAAAAAAATCAAAATTTTTGGAATCAAATTGCACTTCTTCCATCTCCCATGAAAACTGTTTTTTCAAAAAACAACATTTTTAAAAGTGACACCGTATAACGCATAAATTTTTTTTTCATGAAGGAAAAATTCTAATTCTTTCAAATTTAGATTTGTAACTCGATATCTAGTGCTTCCACTTTCAGCTTAGACGCTTTATTGAATATTTTTTCTTTAATCAAGTTTTGAAGTCAAACCAATTACAATTCGACATAGCTAACAGATAACACATAACTTTTTATATATCGAAATTAAATTTTATTTTTGTTGGATCAAGGACTTCAATATCTAGTGCACTCATATTTTTCAAAAAAAATTGATAATCTGCTATTTTTCCACATGTGCAGAACAAAGACCTTCATTTTTGATGAAAAACCTATGTTTAATAAAACTAAAAAAACAAATACATAATAAAACCAAAAAATATTAAAATTATATTCGAGTTGGATAGCTCATTCTGAGGACTACCTGATTCAAGTTGGGTTTGTGAAGATTCCTCCATTTTCATCCTCAACTCGACCTCCAAAGTGCCAAAATTTAGGTTTATTTTGTGTCTCAGGGAGGGGATGAGGAATAAAGGGGGTTCAAACGAACCCCAGGGGTTCGAGCGTTCGTTCGAACCAGGGTTCATTCGAACCCCCCTTCTATAAGGGGTTTTGATGGCTTTTTTGGTGGGAAAGTATTAGGAGGGTTTGCCTGAACCTAGGTTCTAGCGAACCCCTAATGGGTTCGATCGAACCAATAGGTTCGTATGAACCCCTAAAATCAAATTTTTTTCCATGCATTCATTTTTTGTGAGTTTTCCTTCCTCACTTCAATTTTAAACCACTATTGTGGCTTCACCCACTAGGCAAGGTTGAATCTGTACTGGGTTGACTAATTCAAAGTTTTGGATTTGAATTGAAATAAGAACTTGGTGGAGATCCCACCAATTTTGATGAATATTCTTGCTTAAGTATATGATAAATTATTATTCTGGATAGTAGGCCCCTAATTTTTCCATTTAATATATGCTTTCTTTTTTTATTTAATAATATGTAAACATATATAGAAACAATCTGATATTATTATTTTTGTTCTTTTGATTCTAGGTAACATTATTCATTGGTTGCATACTAAAATCATACTGACATCAAATCAAACATAGAACAATCAAAACAAACATATACCATCATAAAACAAAATGTGCAACTATCAAATCAAACATAGAACATCATAAATCAAAATGTGAAACAATCAAAACAAACATATAACATCACACATCTTTTGTTCAAAGCATCACTATGAACTCACCAATTGAACTTACAAATTCAAATTACAAATTGCAATTACAAAGATGAAGAAATTGGAATGCCACATGTTGTAATGTTTGTGATTAATATTAGTATAGTTGATTGTTGGTTTGTGTTTTTATCTTGCTTTACATATTTTAAACTATCAACCTCACTTTACGCATGCCCGAGTATTCATATTTGTTCTACCCGTCACATAGAAGCCCAAGTAGTTCTTGATAGTTAGGTTGCACCACCCTACAAGCCTCTCTACTAATCAACATAGGCAAGCAGGATGTTCATTTCAATGCTTTAGGCTCTTTGTTTCTTTAACTTTGTATTGAAGAGATTCAAAAGATTCCAAATTACAAAACTGATGTCCAAAGGTGTTTGTTGACATGTGTAGATGAAAAACAAAGCTCAAATGCAGACCCACCGTGGTAGCAAGAGACTAAAGACAACCATGCCTCTAGAAAAAAGAGGAGTTCATTTCCCACCGGATGAAGATAGTCAAGTTGCTAACGAGAGCATTCCTCAACCAGCTATGCCAGTTATTCAAGTAAATGCAACTACTAGAAGCAAGAAAGTTTTAGTTCAACGGGAGTGGATGAAAGAATATATGGATTCAACATTTAAAGATGTGGAGGATAATGGAATGTCAACAAGGAGTGCATCCAAAAAGTGGGGAATCCCTATGACAACACTCAGCAACTGGTTAGGCAGTTTAGCAACATCATCAAAAAAAGGTCCTCCCATAGTATTGACAATAGTTGAAGAGGGTTTGATTGTGGAATGGTGTAAAGAAATGGTAGCAGTGGACCATGGGCTGGAGATTATTAATCTAAAAGCAATAGTCATGCAAATATGCCAAACACAACCAAACCCTTTTAAGGATGGGTTGCCTAGGAAGTCCTGGTGGAGTGGGTTTAAAAGGTGTCATCCTGAATTGACATTGAGGACAACAAAAGGAATGGATAGAGACAGAGCTCTAAACCTTAGGCCTATTGTAGTTGCCATGTTCTATGAGACACTTGCCAAAGCATATCAAGCCAACTCATATGGACCACATAAAATTTGGAATTGTGACAAAACCAGAACTTAGGTTGGGAGAAATGGAGCCATGCAAGTTTTGGCCAAAAGAGGCAGGGTATATGCAGGCTAATGGGGGGCCAAAAAGTGGAAATGAGGAAAAAACACGTCTTTCATTGACCCAAAAAGCAAAAAATATCATGTTGACTTTTTTTAGGCTCGGGCGTCAGTACACACCACCAAAGCAAACACCAATCCTAGTTTTCCATATCAGATATCCGATTTGGATTGGATATCCGATTTGTAAAAATAATATATATACAAAATTTGTTGTTGTTTTAAAGTAAGGGTCCACAAATCGGATATCCGATTTGAAACAGATATCCGATTTGAAACGGATATCCAATTTGTAGACTGTTACTTTAAAACAATGAAAATATTTGTATATATATGCTTTTTACAAATCGGATATCTAATTTGTAAAAAGTATATATATACAAAATTTGTTGTTGTTTTAAAGTAATGGTCTAGAAATCAGATATCCGTTTCAAATCAAATATCCGATTTGAAACGGATATCCGATTTGAAACGGATATCCGATTTGTGTACACATAGACCTAAGGGTTAATGGTAGATGGTAGAAGGTTTAAGGGTTAAAGCTTTAGGGTTTAGGGTATATGGTAGAGGGTTATAAGGGTATAGGGGAGAGAGATAGATGGATT
>VDFB02271358.1:48655502-48680665 GCA_007258455.2 Sequoia sempervirens
GATTAGCCTCGGGCTTGCTTTGGTATTTGGCTTGGACATGCCAATCCCAAGAAGTCAACGCAAAAAACGTGTTTGACAACTTACCTTGTTTTTCTAGACTTCGTCCATGTGGCTGATGACTTTATTTTTAGCCAAAATTGATGAAACGAAAAGGGTTTGTAGAAGAGACTCAGCTTTCCACCAATATAAATTATTCTTTACTTTGAACTTAATAAATAATTATTATTCATTTTCTATTAGAATTACGACTAAAGTCATGATTGATAGGCTGATTGAAAAAGATCTATAACTTTCAAACGGTATCATATTTTTTGAATCCAAAATATGTGACACATTCTATGTTTCACATACTATAGGATTAAAAAATAAAATTGAATTTTATGAGGTTTTAACCAAGTTAAGATGGTCAGACATACGAGTTTTTATATTTTTTAAAAGTTGTAATAAAAAATTCATAATTAATTATTTACTTGGAAAAAAATTACAAAAAAAATATATCACATCCGAGACCAGTCCCTACTTATATCTAAAATCTTATAAAAAAAAATATCATTTAATTGTGGTTAGGGTGGTCAAACAGACACCTACTTCTTATTTTTCCCCTAAAATTTAAGTACTACTGCATTGAAATTTCAATTTTTCACCAAATAGACTTTTAAAAAAATAAAATAAACTTAGAAGTTTAGAAACTACATTCAATTTTCCACAGATTCTATTCTTACATATTTTTGAAATAATATAGATAACTTATTCAAATTTTTATGTCAAGTTGCCCAACTTTGATTTTTCTGAATTTTCATTGCCACTTAAGGGCCTGTTTGGCCCATCATGATCCTGCACATACCCAACAGCGGAAGTGTCTCATACATTATTCCAAAGAGCAGGGAATGAATAAATTTTTTATGTTGTGTTAATGTTGTCGGATAGAGCATACCAAGCTTCTACCTTTTCAAAGGTAAAAAGTAGCTAAAAAACTACATCATTGGCTGCGAACTAGGTGTGTGCATGGCTACCCAGCCCCACGCTTGGATGATGAAAGAGTTGTTTATGAATTGGCTGCATCATTTTGCACGATTAGTTCTGAGTGGAGTATCATTGACAAATAGGCACTTGCTCATATTTGATGGCCATGGCAGCCACGTAGCCATGACAACTATCCATGAAGCTAGGTCTTTGGGGATCGATTTGCTCACACTACCAGCGCACACATCACACAAATAGCAGCCATTGGATGTCAGTGTTTTTTTAGCATTCAGGTCATATTTAAAATCAGAAAGAGCAGTGTGGTTCACCAAATATCCTAACATAGAAATAAAAAGAGTAGAATTAGCAAAATTGCGTAGCATTTCTTTTTAGAAATCACTGACAGTTTCAAACATCACTATTGGTTTTAAAAGGACAGGTATATGGCCCCTCAATCTAGATGCTCTAATGGGGGACATGCACCCCAACGAAACTTTAGTTGTCTAATGTGCATGATGATGCTTCTACAGTGGAGAACATCCTTAGTCTTTCTGAGGTCAATGTGTTAGATGTGGAAGTTTCCAACACATTGTTGTTAGGGCTTGCCAATGCTGATTTAAATCCTACAATAGTAGAAATAGTGGGAGAGTAAACAACTTTACATGGTTTAGGTGAACCTACATTGGGGGGTCAACTAGTTGATGACATGGCTAAATGTCAACAAGAGACTAACATGGATGGACTTAGCCTTCCCTCTCCCCCAAGCCAACCATCATGGTTGGTGGAGGGAGCCATGAATTTAGGATATGACCTACATCCATAGGAAGAAGGCAACACATTCTCTTTCCCCTCTACACCACCCACATTGAATTTGGATGAAATGGTACATTACTATGCTAAGTGTGGAGAAGGTGATACCCAAGATATTACAGATTTGAGTCAGGATACCGAGGGTGAACACAACATTCATGGAGATTCCAACCAATTCTTGGTTTCCCAAGTAGATTCACGTATCAACAAATTTCTCAAATTGCCAGTTCACATTGTGAAGGAAAAACCTGAGACAACAGAGGATAGAGGAATTTGGTTGAGTCGACAGGACTCCCAATTATTAACAACAGATGAATACATGAACTTGTTAATGGAAAAAGAGCAAAGGAAGAAGGAAATTTAGGAGTTAAAATAGCAAAAAAGGGAGCAAATTCAAGAAAGAAAGGTAGTACATGTTGTTGCAAAGGAGTGAAAGGATCAAGCCAAACTAGATAGAGAGATTGTACAGCAAGCAAAGGAACAAAAGAAAAAGGAAAAAGAGCTCAAAAGGGAGCAAGATAGGATTCAAAAGGAGCAGGATAAAAAGGAAGAAGTGCTTGAAATGGAAAGGTTGGATCTACAGAGACAAAGGCATTTAAGCCACCCCTTAAACCCTTTGCCCAAAAATCATGCCTTGTTTAGGGAGATGGTCAACATTCACATCCCTAACTATCATACAATTGTGACCACCACTCAATTTCCTTTAAGTTTAACCCCACCCATTGTGACTAGTACTCAATTTCCAAGTGTAACCCCATCCATTATGAGCAGTACACAAAATCTAGGTCTAAGGCCATCCCATTTGAACAACACTCTAAGTCCACCAACAAAGGAAGATAACACAATTGGGAGTAATTTGTCAAGCAACCAGGCAACAACAACCTCCACCACTTCAAATCCAATAAGTTTTCCAGTATGGTTAGAATGAGATTGGTAGCAACCAATCCTTCTACACAAGCAAGTTTCAAATTGTAGCTAGGGAGGCATTTTTTTGCATTTTGTATTAGGGGGCATACAAAAATGATTTACAAGGATTTGCAAAACATAATTGCAACTGACATGGTTTATACACATAGAAAGTTTAATACATCATGGTTTTGTAGGAAATAATTGCAACTTCCTTAGAGGTGATAAAAAAATTCAATGTTATGTGGAATATGTGAAATTAAATGCAGGTCTCTAGTTGGCTCATTCCTTGTTTATGGAAATTATGAATTAGTTGTCCATGTATTTTTATTATGTCTTTGATTAATGTGGCGTAACCTAACTGACAAGGTCAACATGGGCTTCACATTCTTCACTGTTATAGATGACATGTCTTCATTTTAGTCATATGTATTTATACTCAAACATGCGTGCAATGAGGTGGATAACTTAAATATTTCATTTTAACATGTTAGACATCAATTTTCCATGTGGACAACACGTTTCTTTGGTAGGGTCAAAATTTTAGCCATTTTTTACTACTGACCAAAGACCAGACACACCATACATCAATGGCGGGAAATGGCATCGTGATTTGTGCTCGTGATGCCATGTGGCATCCAAGCAACTCGCCACCTTTTAATCACACACTCCTACATTAAAGAGAAGTCCAATCACATTTAAGATTAAGTTTAGACTCATTAACTCTTACTCCTTCCTTGTTTTGTTGGTTATTGTGCCTTGGATTTTCGCAGCTATGGAGCATTCAATGCTCTCCTCCTTCACACTCAACAAACCCTTTGACACCATTATCGACTATGCTCTCTGTGTTTGGTAGTTGCAAATGGCACCCATAATGGATATAGATAAACATACATATGCAGATATAAACATACATATGCAGATATAAACATACATATGCAGATATAAACATACATATGCAGATATATATAAACATGCATATGTAGATATAAACATACATATGCATATATATACATACATATGCATATGCATGTACAGAGAGTTTAATATGCTCGTAAAGGGAAGGTTCCTTTTGTTTTTTGTTTGGTTGTAATCATATGGCTTCGGTATTGAAATGGGGTTATTGTTATATGTTTATTGTTTGCAATGGCTTCACTTGTTTATCCTTCGACCCTGGTAAGGATATCCTATCCTGCTTAGGAAATGATCTTTTGGTTTGATGTGTTTACACACACACATACATATACATATACATATACATACACATATACATATACATATACATACATACATACATATATATATATGTATGTATGCATATGTATATGTATATGTATATGTGTATGTATATGTGTATGTATATGTACATATACATACACATATACATATACATATACATATATATATGTATGTATGTATGTATGTATGTATGTATATACATACATACATACATATATACATATACACATACATATATTTGTTTGTCTGTGTATACAACATAACAAAATATTTAGGGTGTATGCATCATCGAATATAAAATAATTGAATACCCATGGATAAACAATAACCCCAAGAAGCATATGAAAATTTTATTTATTTCGGATAACGTGGTGCACCAGTTGGAGGGGTCAAGTAAACATGCTTTAAAATATATTCAATATGATATCAATTATAAACTTAAAATGCACTTGCAAAAATAATTTGTAGCACATTAAAACATTGGTCATTCCATTTTCTACAATTAGAAACTGTAAACTTAAATTAAAGAGGCACAATGATGCTCAAACATGATTTTGTAATTTTCAAAAGCAATAATGTGTTAGAATACATAGAAAATGACCAATAAGTTGTGTTGATAAACACTACTCATAAAGTGGAAAAGTGTTACAACAAACACCATTGAACACCAATTTTTTCCATTTGGAATCTTTTGAATCTTTATAGTACAAAGTTAAAGAAACAAAGAGCTTAAGCATTGAACTAGACATTCCACCACAAAGAAACAAAACAACCTTCCATTAATGACCACAAATAGAAAAAGATGGTGGAAAACCATTGCAAACCAAAAATAACAATCAATAGACATGAAGTGACACTCCTTGTTTTCCATTTGATGTCTTTGAAGCAAGGGAAACCTTGCAGTCTTTTAACTCAAGCTGCCCACCACTATACAACTCAGTTTTATTATTGCTTGATGCTTGCACTCTTGGCTTGATCTTTCTTATTTTAGTTTTGGGAAGCCAATTTGGGTACCTTTCTCATCAATTCCTTCCTTTTTTCCATTATAGATTAGTGTTGGAAAAAGTATGAGGCTACTTGGATGTAAGGGCAGGAAGAGATGGCATGTGCTTTTAAGGGGATAGATTTGAGTTGGGTTTTTCCCATCACAGAGACGGTAGAGATTCTATGAAGCTTATTCTATCTTCAATGTAGGGACATTTTAGTATCTAAAAAGAGGAAGTTTGAAGCGACAATCTAGATATGTAAGAATATGTCAAATTGTGTGATTTATTTATTTAAAAATGTGTATTATGTTTTATAACATGAATATCAATAAAATGTTTAAGATAGAGCCCTTAATCTCAAGATAGATTGGGATTTAGTTGAGGTATGACATATTTTACTATCTTTAAACATATTTTATATTGTTGGTTCAAGAATGAAGATCAATAGTTGTGAAATGTGGCTAAAGGCTCTCCATGCACATTTTTAGTGTTAAAACTAGTGTTTTTAAGTAAAAAGTAGCCTCACAATTCCACTTTTGTGGACAATGACTTATGGCTCTAGTGAAGATATCTAAGTGGTTCATCATGTCTATGGGAAATGACTATTGAATGATGCCTTAGTATAAAGAAAATATGGTATAAATATTTTGATACTACTTAGGAATTGTCTCTGCCACTACCAAATCCTGCAGCTGCATATGAGTTTTGTAGTATTGCTTTTGTATCGAATGTTTTGAAGTCCGTGTTTTTAAATTTGTGTAGGAGGCATTTGTGACATGAGATGTTTAGATGTTTATAAGCCTTCTTTAAAACCTCTTAATGGTTTCAAAGTGTTTGTTGAGTGTGAAGGAGGAGAGAATTGAATGCTCCAGAGCTACAAAAACCAAGGCATGATAACTAACAAAACAAGGAAGGAGTAGGAGTTAATAAGTCGAAACTTCATCTTAAATGCAACTAGATTTCTCTTTAATGCAGAAGTGTGTGATTAAAAGTCCTATTATTATATTGTCCAATCCACTACTTTTGTTTTGGATTTGTTTACATTCATAAACCTTATGGAAATCTATAATCTAATCTATACCTACTACTATCTTCCCAGAAATTTGTAATGCCATCTATAAATCCTACTATCAAACGATATCTTCTTTCATTTGAAAACAAAAAAATGGTTTAAATCATTTGAAAAAAAATGATGTACCAACCATGTGTTTTAACAAAATTTTACCTGTTTTGTTATCAGTATTGCAAATACTCTGTTTTATAATTTGTAGAACAAGTTGGAACTCAAAAATTATACTTTGTGTCAAAATTATTTATAAAATTACTAAGGATTCAAACCTTTTCTCATCTTCAAAGTGTTAAGAAGAGAATGTGTGTAATAGTGTTGGTGGAACTGTTCTCATTTTCATGGTTTTAAGAAGAGACTGTTTGTCCTAGTGTCGATGGTGTTAGTTTCCATTGTTAGATTGTCACTCTTGCAAATGAAAAATCTAAGGGTTGTTTTGGAGTGTCTGGTAAGTTAAAACAAAGTTAAGCATAAGAACTTTGCATAATGTTTTAAAGTAAAAAAAAAAAAGAAAAATCTTCAAGTTGATTAACAAAGGATGATGTATGGGGTTCAAATGTCTTCCTGCTTTGATATGAATGCAGTAACACAAAAGACTTTGAAAGAGGCTAGGGTAAGTCTTAGGTAAAAAGAAATGGAGATGCTAAAAAAGAGATCTTCTAAAATATTGTGTTGTTAATGTTGTTACATATCTAGTTTCAAACAGTTCTAAAATATAAATATTATAGTTTGATATATTAATGAAATGCAAGAATAAATCTTCACATAAAGAACTTATTATTATTTGTCAAGTTATGAATTTTGTACAACCAAAGTGGACCTGATGAATCATTTATTAAGTTATGAATTTTGTACAGCCTGAATGGGCCTAATGGCAAAGGTATGAGCACTCCTCAGAGGAGTGCTCAAATTTGAGTGCAGAAGGGGGAATCCAAAAGGGGTAGGGTTTATACTTCAGAAGAAAAAAGATCTTAGGATGCCTGGTCATATTTAGTCTAAAGTAGGGCTAGTGATGGAAATTGGTGGGAGTGTCCCTTCTTTAGTTGGCACCCTTGCACCCCAAGGTACTGTTGAGCGAGACTCTGAGATAGCTAGTGGAGATTGTATTCATATAAATAGGGACTGGATTTAGTGTTACCTATCTAAAAGGGACAAGAGGAAAGATGTGAACCTTATTAGTGACCTTGTGGATTCTCATGAGTTAGGCCCAACTCTCATATTTGGGAGTTATGTTTGGAAGAATGTTGCTCCAATGATTATGTGGGTGGAACCAATGGTAGATTTCAGAGCTTTCAGAGTGATTTGGCTTCCACCTTGAGTCAGCTTTTCTTAGGTGTCTTCTTGTCCTTTTAGGAGTTGGTGCATGGGTTGTTGTGTATTTTTAGCTCTTAGGCTGATTATTCCATGATGTTGTGTGTTCATTCATTGTCTTTTAGGAATCATTGATATATATTTCCTAGGTTGAGATTTCAAAACCCTCTTTATTCTTAATTAAAAAGTCATTAATTTTATATATTAAAATCTATAATTTTTTTATTTGTCAGATAATTTTATAGTTTGGACAAATGCATGGAAACAAAGTACTACCAACTTATTAGTAAAATTACATGATACAAATAAGAAGCAGGACAATTTATTTTATTGCATGTGGACATATGAACTCTCACTCAAAATATTTGATTCATTTCTAATTAATCCAACCCAACTCAAAGCATTTCTATAAATAAATTTAATTGTATAGGTTGTATCAATCAATTGAACCTAATATAAATATTCTTAATGAAGACAACAATATAACAAAGATCGATATAATCGAAAGTAAGCATAGGCCGGCTCAAAATTGTTAAATTGTTCCAATGTGACTGCATTTTTTATTGTTTCTCTCTAGGACAACATGTTTTGGATTTTATTTAAGGACAACACAAAGGTAATATTGCAATTTCAATGGCTTTCACAACAAAGGTGGATATTGTTATGCCCACCATTGGAATTTGGACTTTCTGGAAAAATGGAGGCCATTTTTTCTACCATACCATCTTATCATAATTCAGGATGGCAACCCAGACAAGACAATGGAGGTGCCCGAGGGCTTTGATTATGAACTCCACAACCACACTAACATAATTGAATTAAATCCTAGTTTTGATTCCAAATGAAAGAAAAGCAAAAAGATTAAACATAAAATTCCAAATATCAATATTAGGGGCGGGGATTAGTTGGTTTTAATGAATTAGCGAGGGTTTTCAAGCTCTGAAGACACGATTAAGATAGCAAGGGAATGATTTCCAACACTAATCTATAATGGAAAAAAGGAAGGAATCAATGAGAAAGGTTAAAAGACTAAGTTAAAAGACTGCAAGGTTTCCCTTGCGTCCTTAGTAGGATAAGATATCCTTACAAGGGTCGAAGGATAACCGAGCAAAGCCACAAGTGACACAACATTAACCAACCAAAAACCCATGTGAAAACCCAAAACCCTTTTAAAAACCAAAGCTTCAAAAGACAAGTAGACAGAAAACTAGAAAACGTTAAATGTACGAGCACATAAAGCTTTGCAAACACAATAAAAGAAAATAAATCCTCTTTGTTTTCGAGCTAGAAAGGTCATTGCCTTAGCAGGATAAGGAATCCTTACCAGGTTCAAAGGGAAAATGAGAAAAGCCAATAGATACACGATGTCTTATCAATGCCAAGGTGAACCAGTATGGGTGCCATTTGCAACGAGCAAAAGATAGGAAAATAAACAGACCAAACAACATTGAAATAATATCAAGATAGCTATGAACATTGGCCAACTCCAAATTAACTGGAAACATGTATAGGCAAAGGATCAATTCAAAAAAAATATTCAAAGCGTGTTTTACGTGGGTGTTTAGTGAACATGATAAAGTTTACAGAATTACAGGAAGAACAATGGGTCTCTGTTGATTGTAAGAATGATATGAAAATGAACTCTATTAGTGTAGGGAATCATGTTTTGATGCTAAGAAATGACACGAGACACAACTTTGTGAGCACAAAGAATAGATTTTTGATCCAAAGAAGCAACACACTTTCAAAGGGGAAAGCTATCATTAGTGGTTAGTGTTCAACATTGATGAAAATGGAGCAGTCAAGAGATGAAGGTCACTCAGAAAGGAAAAAACAAAGGTAGGTAAGTCAAAGTTCCTAAAGAACCGTACTACAAGTTATAAGTAGAATTTGAACAAAAGGTCATGCCAATATTTGATTCCAAAGGGAACTTTTGTTGCTGCAAATTAAATAACCTTGCTTCTAGTATAGAATTGAACACAATAGAATGGAAGAGAAATACATTGTAGATGACTAGGTGATTCTCACTGAAAAGAGAAATATTTTTATAGGTGTATAGTAAGTATTGTGTTGTTGCATCTAGGGCCAAGCTTTGTAGTTCGTGGATCATTAGCTCCTAGAACCCTTGAAAACCAGTGGGAATGTACCCTAAAATAATTTTATGCTACTCTCTGACATATCTCTATGCTTCCAATGACAACACAAAGCATTCAAATTTCTAGTTATATAATGAATGTCTTCATTTAATGCTTCTTTAGGTAGAAACCTTCCCCATCAAATTTCCCTATGGCACGGTCTAAGCTAGTCGCTACTTATCATAGCCACCTATTCTTGTTTTCCATTTTTTAACCTAAGACAGTTTTCTTTAGGGCTTGTTTCTAAACTTCTTCCAAGATTTGTTCATAAGCCTTTTTGTCAAATGGCTTGCAAACCTATCCACATTAACCACCAACTTTGCTCAAAATTTCTTTCAAACATTTCGCAAGGCAAATTAAAAATGCTAGATAATTGGATTTCTACATGTGTGCATATGAAGATGCAAGCTATAAACCTTATCTGACTAATCTGTTTGACATTGTTGTGCTTGTAGCAAATTCTGTTGAATATGCAATGTGTATGTTCTTGAGTTCCTAAAGACAAATGCAGGCATAAAGTTCAGGCATTGCCATTCCAAGTTGAAAAAAAGTCTACAACTTGAAAAGAAAAAATAATACAAATTATTGTTTGAGAGAAAATAAGCTAAAGAATAGACAACCACATTAAAACCAATTTCCTTGTCAATGCATAGTTCCATTGCTACATGCGATAAGTTTGAAGACGAGAATCTTCATATTGCCTAAAGTACCCTCTTCATAACTACCACTAAAAGCTCACCTCATGTTTTATGATAATAACAAGAAGAATCCAAAAACTAAGACAGGGAAAGATCAAGTGCTAGATGGTTTAGGCTTTAGGAACACACAAAATAACTAAGTGCTACACATATAGGCACACACCATTAACTGAAAAAAATGATCCTACGAACTTATCTACATCCAGAACTCCAAAAAAACACACTTCAGATTTATAGCTAGCATCTAGCCATCCTTTTTCAATGCATTAAATTGCAAATCTGTCCAAAAGATGGATATTGTTATACCTAGCATCAAAAACAAAAAAAAGGAAAGCCTTTCATGAACCTCAAAATGATTAAGCTACAAGAAATTTAATCATCGACAGGAACTAGGGGAGAGGGACCCATAGTGGGTCACTCTAACTTCCCCCCTTCACTTGGTGGAAGAACAGACAACCACAAAAAAGTCTACAACTTGAAAAGAAAAAATAATACAAATTATTGTTTGACAGAAAATAAGTTGAAGAACATACAACCACATAAAAAATAGTTTCCTTGTCAATGAATAGTTCCATTGCTACATGCGATAAGTTTGAAGATGGGAATCTTCATATTGCCTAAAGTGCCCTCTTCATAACTACCACTAAAAGCTCACCTCATGTTTTATGATAATAACAAGAAGAATCCCAAAACCAAGACGGGGAAACATCAAGTGCTAGATGGTTCAGGCTTTAGGGACACACAAAATAATTAAGTGTTGCACATATATGCACACACCATTAACTGAAAAAAATGATCCTACGAATTTATCTACATCTAGAACTCCAAAAATGCACACTTCAGATTTATAGCTAGCAGAGTCGTCCTTTTTCAATGCATTAAATTGCAAATCTATCCAAGAGGTGGATATTGTTATACCCAACATCGAAAACAAAGAAAAGGAAAGCCTTTCATAAACCTCAAAATGATTAAGCTGCAAGAAATTTAATCATCGACGAGAACTACCAAAATTAGTATGGAAAACCGAAAAACCGAGCACATAAAACTTTGCAAACCCAAAAAAAACAAATAAATCCTCTTTTTTCAAGCGAGAGAGGTCATTGCCTCAGTAGGATAAGGAATCCTTACCAGGTTCGAAGGAGAAATGAGTAAAGCCAACGCCAAGGTGAACCAATATGGGTGCCATCTGCAATGGACAAACACAAAGAGCAGATTGGTAATGGTGTCAAAGGGTTTGTTGAGTGTGAAGGATGGGAGCATTGAACGCTCCATAGCTACAAAATGCCAATGCATGATAACCAACAAAACAAGGAAGGAGTAGGAGTTAACGAGTCTAAACTTCATCTTAAATGCGACTAGACTTCTCTTTAATGCAAGAGTGTGTGATTGAAAGGTGGCGGGTTGCTTGGATGTCACACGACATCACGAGCACAATTCACAATTCCATTTCTTGCCACCGATGTATAGTGTGTCTGGTCTTTGGTCGGTAATAAAAAAGGTTGAAAATTCGACCCCACCAAAGAAACGTGTCGTCCACATGGCAAATCAATGTCCAGCGTGTTAAAACGAAATATTTAAATTATCCACGTCACTGTCTATGTGGTACAGTAAAAATAAATAAAAAATCGAATGATGTGGCGGCCAGATGGAAGGGGGAAGTTAGGGTAACCCACTATGGGTGCCTCTCTCCCAATGGCTTGGTGAATGAGATTGCATTGTTTAAAATATTTTTAACTTTTATTTATAATTAAGATTTAAATACATTTTTTTGTGGTAGAAAACATTGTAGATTTGATAAATTTGAGCAAATATTTTCCCATTAAATGCAATTGTACAGCTTGACTGGCTGAGTACGGTGGCATCGAAATACCTCAATGCATTAAATGCTCTACGTAAATTTTCTGGAGCATTCAATAAGGTTTGCTTGCAAATTTCTGCAAATTTCGGCTTTATAATTTTCCATACTTTCGACAGCAGTTCGAGTCTCTCACATTCTTGGCACTATTTGCTTTTGGTGCTTTCATGTGATTGCTGGAGCATTTCAGCCTGTTAGATTGACGGGATATCATGACAGATTATTTCCTTCCGAGAAATTCTTGTTGCTAGTTTAGCAGAGCAATGGCTGTTCTATGCAAGCTTGGTTAATCGTTGGGCTGGGCAAGACTGCCAACAAATGCCATATTTTTGGAACAGTTTGTAAGTTTAGTAACCTTACTGCTGCTGTAACTGCGGGAGGCCTTTTAAAAGAGTACCCAGATTAAGGTTCTGAGATTTCTTAAACTAACGGCTTATCTATGGTGTGCAAAAAGGAGGCCTTTTAAAAGAGTACCCAGATTAAGGCTCTGAGATTTCTTAAACTAACGGCTTCTCTATGGTGTGCAAAAAGCATATTTTTAATAGGTGTCTTTAAAATTTTAGATTCTATGCAAATAAAACGAGTATACAATTCCAAAAGGAAGAGCTGCTGCATGATTCCAACTGCCTTTAATTTTTTCATCAAGTAATAGAAGAACCCCCTCCGCGCTTGTGAGGGTTTGGAAGATTATTTTCTTTTAAAATTGTGGGAAATTAGGGTTTCGATTTTTTTCTACCCTTGTTACTGGTAAGCATTGAAACCCTCTAGAAATGCATTTGAAAGCTTTAAATTCTTCATTCGAATGATTTAATGCTTGATTTATTGGTATTTATACATGAATGCTTATTTGTGTGTGTTCTTTGGGGGTCTGTAAACCCTACGATGTTATAGTTTGTTTGAAGTGGGCTCTCTACAGATAAAGCTACGCAATATTATCAATTTTTTTTTGTTATTTTGCTAGGAAAAGTTTTAGCAAAAGCTTAATCCAAGTATTTGTGGATTGAGGGTCCTTTTGGAAACCCTGTTCGGATTAGGAGGTTGAGGGTTCCTTTTCACAGCACTGCTGCACCATTTTCACAAACGTTCCCCGCATGGCTGTTGCAGAGGGAGGATGGTTGCACCTTACTAGTTTTACTTATTTATATTTATTTAGTTAATCTCTTTATTTTTTGAAACTTCTTTGCAAAAATGTTTTTTTTTAATCTTTTGGGGAAAGTATTTTTGTGTAGGTGAATCGCAAGAGCGGTTGTTTGAGGACGATGCTAGGTGCAAATGTGTCTGAGTATTCAACCAGGCTTCGATCAGGCTTTCATGGTGGGTTTGATTATTATGCCAGAACAGATCTCCCTGGCGACAATGAACTTCCTCTAATGTTCCTTCAGGTTATACTTACTCATTTTCAGTACTGACTAGAACAAGGCAGTCTTCTCTAAATTTTATGTATTCTTTGGAAATATTTGTCAATATTTTCATTGATTTTATTAATTTCATTCTTATCTCTGATGTTCTTTTAGGTTATACTCATTCATTTTCAGTATTGCCTTTTTCTGAACGATTTAGGAATTTTAGTTTCAGCTTATTTTCATCTGATGTTCTTTGATGTGTTACAGTTTTGATTCTCAGAGAACATTGAATGAGATTGTTTGTGTTAAAGTAATTTCTTTCTGTAATTCTATTGTCTTATTCTAGAGAACTTGTGTTTCTTACGGAGGAATGCAAGTTGAGATTATTAGTCAATCTATATTCTATGCATTATCCAGTATGAATTACAACAGGTTTTTTCAAAATTGACGATCAGCAAAATCCCTTATCCTTCTTCTGCTTTAAGTATTGATATGTTTTGACCATGATCACGCTCTCCTAAACATCTCTGAAAGCATGGAATATATGCCCATTTTTAATTATCAATAATAGGCTAAGGGAAGCCCATTGTAAACACAAATTTTAATCGACCTTCTGTATCTGATTGACTCTGTCTCCTAACATTCACTTAGAACCATGGCCAGTAATGCCTATTTGATTTTGTCAAGATAGCTTGTCACAATAAAATTGGAGGTGTCTCGTCTTAGCTATTTTCAACAACTCTAATTTCAAGATCTATTAGAGATATGTTTTTTCGCATTGTCCAGTAGGCCTTTATTCGTTGTTATTGTTAAAATTTTTAACTGATAAAATTCAATTTTAATGAATGAACTGTGATGGGAATTCCAAAAGATATGTCGATTCATTCTTTGTCCAACATTCACATGAAAATAAGTCAATTCTTTGTCCAACTTCTAGTGCATTCATTCTTTGATCTGAATTACTTTCATTCATCTCCAATACATTTTCATTCAATTCTTGCTGCCATCACATGCAGGACAGTTATAGCGCATCTTGCTATCATTGTTGATAAAACTGTTGGCTTATTTAAGTGGATCATACAACTATTCCGTATGGGACACTTGGGATATTGATTGCCTGTTACAGGACTGTTGGCATACTTTCAATGAACCACGCCATTATCACCAACGGAACTGTTGACCTATCTCATTCAATCATGCCACTATTCTTTTTGATAATATTGGTTTATCTTGCAATTAATTGTGTCATTATCTAATCATTCCACAATCATGACACTGTTGGTTCATGTAATATTACGCCACCTGCTGAGCTCATGTTCACTCTAGTCATGACACCATCCTCTTCAGATAATATCCTGTTACTGTTCTTACCTGACTGTTGGCTAACTGATTCAATCATTAGGATTGTTGACCAAATATGATTCATCGCAAGGGTTGCCATCCCTTCTAAAAATGTTTGTCAAATTCTAATTTCTGTACAAATAAATAGCCATTCCAAATGCACAGTAGTTGATTCATAGCATATAAGAATAAATATCTACTATTGAATCCAATGACCTCTTGAGGATTCAGTTACAAGCTTTGTTGTGGAGCCAAGGCCTTCTTGGGTTTGAATCTGTTGAACTTCCTGAACTTGGAGTTAAGTCTGTTTGAAATGCTGTGTCTCAATTGCCATCTTCTTGTTTGATCTGGCTATTAGCATACTCATCTTTCCATTAACATTGCCTTGCCAGTTTTAAACCAGATCTATTATTTTCTCATCCATTTTTTAACAAAATTGTGGCCACTCTATGCGCTTTCCTGTACTGATAGTAAATACTTTTACCACCAGTGCACACCATAAAATTCAAAATCGGTGCATCCCATCAGAACACTTAAATAATCATATTTTCTTCTTGAGATTTGAATATCTGAAAGCCAAATCTAAGTTAGCACATTCTTCTATTTAGGTCCTCATATCAATGTCAGTACTGCTTTGGAATGTGTCATACGAATATTTGCCCCTGTTACAGTGCCCTCCTGAAGTATGCCTCCAATTCATCAATTACAAACCCAGGGCATACCTAGAACATTTATGGGATGCTTCCAGGCTGTACTTGAAACATTTTTGTCTACCCGACCACTGTTTTAACAACTTAAAAAATTAAAGAATAAATATTAAAAAGTAAATTATAAATGATTTAATAGCATTTGATGGCTAGTTTGTTTATTTTATACATATTATGGTTGATTTTGATTATTTAAATATCATTTTCATATTTTTAAAATAATTTATTTTTAATTATTTTATACAATTCTTTCCAGGCTGGTGCCAAACCTGTGGTTCAAAAAATCAGCCTACACCCATATCTGCACCAAAACCAGTAAAATAGCTTTAAAATGAGAGTTTCACATCACAATTTATTTCACAATCCTGTGCAATTTGAAATAGGACAAGACATTCATCGCAAGCCAGCTCAAATGTCATCATTTAAAAGAAGGAAATCCTCAAGACACCATAATTGTCTTTCTATTTGCATCTTAGCAAGCAGTGTTGTATGCTTAATTCCCTAGGTTTTGATGCTAGGTTGGAGGTGGTACAAGAAAGCTATGGCATTTGGCTGGAGTGATAAGGTCATAGTTGAATCTAGAAACCCATCTGTTTCTGACCACCTCTTAGAGGCTGCATTAACAGAAGCGGATACCAAAGCCATCATGCTAGCAAAGTTTGCACTCATGTCTAATGGTTCAGCAGAGCAGCACATTGACTCACGTCAAGCCAATTTTCATTGGAAGCTACCAAATAAAGTGAAAGGCAATGAGGTATGGGCACTCTTCTTGCATATATACTCCTAGACACAGCTAAAAATGACAAACTCTATTAAATCAACAGATGTACTGGTGTTTGATCAAGAGGCACTGAATGCAAGAGTGGATTATCTATAGAGATGATATCAGAGTAGAAGAAGACAGTAAAAAAACACCACAAAACATGAGAAGTGTGAGAAATGTTTGGGATGGATTTATTCAGAGCATTGTTAGCAGCAGCAATCAATCTGCTTTGCCAGTTGAACATCAGCTCCTTACTCCTTTGGAGGCTGTGACTGCATCAGAATTCTGCAACTCAAACAAAAATGGGGCCACACTACCATGGCTGAAGCAGAATTCTAAAAAGCATTGGCGGCAATCAAGCTGAACTGATGAGCCTCTTGCACTCAGAGCAGGAGCTAGCAGTGGAAAAAATGAATAATATGCATAGTTGATGGAAACGGATCTGAGCAGAGGACTAGCAGGACTTCAGGAGATTATGAGAGCTGAAGCTCAAGATCGACAATTCTCTGAGTTTTTCTTTCTGATTAACTAAGTTACCGGTTCGGTTTTGGGTTCGGGTTCGGGTTCCGGTTTGAGAACCCGGTTCGCCGGTTCAGTAAAATTTTTTTTGGGGGTTGGGTTCATTTTGGGTTCGGTAATACAAAAAAATATAAAAATCAGAAATATATAAATATTTGCAGCAGCAATTAAGTTTAGAATACACCACCATATTAATAGTCAAATAACATAGCAAAAATACACCACCACTTTATACTCGAATGTCATGATATAGATTCATTTGGCATATTTTATTGCTTCCTCTTCAAACATAGGATTTGAGAAGTATGTATCCAAATTTTGGATCTAAGAACGTGTTTTGCATTTGTTTGAGCTGTAAAAA
Organism: Sequoia sempervirens; assembly: GCA_007258455.2. Taxonomy (NCBI): domain Eukaryota; kingdom Viridiplantae; phylum Streptophyta; class Pinopsida; order Cupressales; family Cupressaceae; genus Sequoia; species Sequoia sempervirens. The sequence continues at coordinate 48,672,506 of VDFB02271358.1, forward strand.
GTAGGTATGCACAACTTGCCTAACCTTCATTGTAAGTCCTAGCTGTGGGTTCCTCTCTCTTTCTTGGGTCTGTTTCTTAGCTTCAATTGGCAAAAATTGGTAAGAGACATTGTTTCATGAGATTATTCCTAAGAGATCTATACTCATTTAGGTAGTCCAAATAGCTCTGTCCTACATTCTTCTGTCCCTCTGACCATCTAGGTCTTCTGCTCTATCCAAAATTTAGGCATCAGGGGTCTAGTTACTGATCCTATTATTGTTCTGGTATTATTATTATTGTTGTTGTTTGCAGAGTTAATTGCATCACTGTTCATATTTTCAACATTTGTGTCAATAACTTGGTCAACTGCTGCTGTCCCTGTATAAGTGCATTTAGTTGCTGCTCTATATTAATGTCCTCATGTGAATTTCTTTTATCTTTGTTTGCCATAATTTCTTCTACTTCCAAATCTGCAAATGAAAATCCTTCTGTATTTTCCAAACATTGAAATTGTGGCCTTTTGAGTTCTATCTGATAGCACTTGTTTATTCTATCACTTGGATGCATATGGAGTGTATTTCTACATCAATCTGTTAGTGACCCAACAGGCTAGTAGGAAAACTAGCTTAGATACCAGTAAAATATCCCTAACTGATTTTTTTGTATTTTTGACAAATGTTTGACAAAATATTTATGAACTAAATAAATGCAAGAAATTGATTTACTTTGGTCTAACAACAATTCACGCAGCTATAAAAATGAAATATTAATGGTATTCAATTGAAATTTATCGCAACACAGCTACACACGAAGACAACACATATGTATTTCATGTGTTAGAGGCAAATATTAGGGTTAGAGGGAATAAAATAGTCTTTAAAAGTCAACAAAAGGTCAAAAAATTATTTAAAAATTGCAAAAACGTCGAAAAAGTCTGCCTGGGCACAAATTCTACCCGGGTTCAAAAAAACCGAACCCTGGCCGAACCCACAGTCAGGGTTTCAAACCCTGGTCGATTTTCGAACCCACAACAAATTTGATTAAACCGGACCCGAATTTTGAACCCGAACTGAACCCGTATCGTACCCAGGGTTCTCAGGGGCGAACCCGGTAACTTAGCTGATTAATGATGTTGTGTGTATCATGCTTCCATTTTTAAGACTGTTATGATTCTAATTTCTAATATTCTACATTCCTAAGTATGAGAAGCACTTGTGGCATGCTTAATCTTCATAGTTTCATTTATTAGTTTTAGTTTTTCCTTAAGATAACTTACTTAGGAAGGAGTGCATTCCAGTTCTCTCTTTGTGATTTCCATGATTTATGGACACCAATAAAGTATAAACCCTTAGAAATCACTTGAAATACAATAAATGTTGATTTTGAATTGAAATAGAACAACTTTCAAAATGATAAGGGGCATTAAGTATTAAAATTTGGCAAGGAAGCACCCACATTTGTAGCTAACTCAACATTATTGATAATACGATATGCAAAAATATATTAAAGTGAACTGCAAAATTGGAAGACACATTCTTTGGGTCTTCAAAAACTTGTTAGATCTAAGTACAAGACAGAATCAAAGTGCAACACTCTTTAAAACTTTTAGTTCACACAGTTTGACTCATTAAAGCATCTAGTTTACAGATCTAGGTGCTTTAAAATTTTAGAGCTGATTCCTGTGCAATGGTGGCAGCAATATGCAGTAGCATGGACACTTTGGGCATGTCTTGACATGGCTATCTTGACACAGATTTATGATCTCAGCACTAACAGCGCCTTAGTTATGTTTACAAGCATTTTGGTATTCACATGGAGCAGAGCTGTCTACTTTAGATGCATATGCCCTGAAACTTTATAACCAATCATTCATTTGTTTGATGACTAGAAAAGAAAAGTTGTGACATTTCACGATTATTGTAGTTTGTGCTTACTTTTTGACCGTTTCTACGATTGGTAAAGTGCTCCCTTTTAACTACTATGGGATCTTACCCATGGCTTGCATGGCAGCAATAAAGGGTATCTTATCTTTCAAATTTTCCCTAGACTGGGGCATAGCCATGTCTATTGAGCTATACCACAGCCAGAATTGGATGTAGTAGTTATTCCCTGTAGGATATTAACATTGAGAATTTGGACCTGGGGATTTGATATAAAAGAGTTGTAACTGCTAGAGCTTGTTGCAGTTGATGACTCTATTTAATTATCATTTTAGTAGCTTTTTAGCAGGTTTCTTGGCAAATTTTGAACCATGAGAGTTTAACATTTGCCATATATTGTCTTGGTTTAGATTGGCTATTTAATTAAATTGTTTATGAGAATTTGCTTTTTCATGACTGCTTTTTTCGCTTAGTGAAGAGACTAAGATCTTAGGTATTTAGTTGTTTTTTGTTGGCTAAATAAGAAACATTATGCAAGGGAGACGTTGTAGACCACTATCAGGAAGACCTTTGGCTAAAAGCTGTATTTTGAGGGTTTTTCAAATTTCAATAAAATGAAAATCCACCTAGGACTTGCATTTGGCATTATCCTTGTGGGTTCTGCTTAAGCACCGTTCTTGCATAATCAATGTGGAGGCTATATCGATGAGGTTGAACTTCTATTATTGTTGTAGCAATTTCGCCTGCCTTAGACACTAGACCATTGCTTGTTGGAATATTTTCATAGCTGTAGCTGGATATGCTGGTTTTTATGTTTGTTTTAAGGGAACCATTTTCCTGCTTATAATGAAATGATACCACAAATCAATCATACTTAGGTTACCTGGTAATGCTAAAAATGATATTGCCCTGGATGGTTTATTAGAGTACGATACAACCAACAATTACCTGAGCCTTAAATCTCTAATGCATGTCGAAGACTACAATATCAATTGTTTCTGTCTCAAGATGAATTTGCATAGGCAACCAAAAGTCTGCATTTTCTGTTAAATTTTGGGAATCCAGTAGCACAACTAAGCAAACTTGGTCAATACTGTCATTACTATAGTAGCTTGTTCTTGTTTATTTCATTGCCAATTTATTTCACATAAGTAATTCAATGTGTAATTATAAAACTCAATATCATTTATTCATACTGTAGACACCGAAATCTGGTTATTAGCCTGCGACTTCTATATTCTTCATAATTCTTATTCTTCATGGTCATGATTAAATAATGTCAATTATTTAATTAATTCATCTATTAATTAAATAATCTCAATTATTTAATTAATTCACTTTTCTTTATTCTATCTAGTTAATTAAATAAACGCTTGTTATTTAATTATGTTACTAATTAACCTTCTTCTTGTTAAATTAAATAAATTATTATTTAATTTACTCTTTATCATATTTCAACTATAATCATAATTTATTTAATTATTCATTTAAATCCCCTTCGTCACTTAATTAAATAAATCTTATTTATTTAATTATCCTTCGAATATCGAGTCTTGAATTAAATAAATTATTTAATTCATTAATTTTATTTTAACACATTCCTCTATATTTTAGGTAATTATGTGAGTTATCTAAGTATTCACTTTTACTCAACTCGACATCTATTTTAATCGTTCAGTTAACTATTGATTTAATGTCTGAGTGGCGTCTTCGAGTAATCTCTTCGTCTAATCATGCAATCGTCCACTTCTAACTCAATTGCGTGTACATGCGGATTAATTAAATATTCTTATTTAATTAATTAAGTGTTGTGCGTGCATTCGAACAGAGTTGTTATAATCAATTTTCATCTTTGTCATGCAAAGATATTTCTTATGTTTTCGAATGTCGAACTGAAGATTAAACCATTTATTTAATCTTTAATTCTATTTCTGATTCGAATCACTCATGTCATTACTATCAGTTATTTGAATGCATGTCTAATCTGTCAATCTCAATCGTCTGTTAATCTTTCAATCTTGGCCTGTCGTTCGAATAATCAATTTTCTATAAATTGATGTGTCATTCTTCATTCCAATCTCTCTCTCGTGAATTTGATAACTTTGAAGAGCACTTTTGTCTTGAATCTTCGATATTTTGCTAATCACTATCTTAGGCTATACTTGCACGAATTACTTGAAAATCTGAGGGCAATTATACCATACAAGTGAAATGGAGAAGGGCAATCGAGATAATTCATGGAAATACGTTTGAAAATTGGTGAGATTGTTCTAGTTTTAATTACGTTTTTACTTTCCCATGTTCTTTGTTGCTTAACGTATGAATTTGCATGTTAGATTTAGTATTTGTATTGCATGTGTGCTTCTAATCTTCTTTCTGGTGTCTATTGTGCAAAGCTCTTATTTTAGCGTTACATTTTGGTGAACCCGACGTGAAGACACCATCTTCGTGAATCCGTAGATCTTTTAATTTTCGATTTTGCAGATTTTTCGTACGGAACGACGCATGTGAAGTTTCTGCACCGCAACTGATTTTCCGAACCGCATGTGAAGTTTCTGCACCGCAATTGATTTTTCAGAACCGCACGTGAAGTTTTTGAACCGTAATTGAGTTTATGAACCGCATCTGACAGAGAAACGACGCATCTGGAAATTCTTGAATTGCAAGTGATATCTCGAGCCGCAACTGAAAAAGAAACGACGCATCTGACTGGTAACAAAACGACGCAATTGACTGGTAAAATTTTATTTCTGCTTTCGGCAATCTAGAATTTTCAATTGATTTTCGTGTTACTGATATTTGATTTTCAGTGTGTGGCCATTTGGAGTTAACAAGCTTTTGTAGGACGATTGGCGAAGACAAAATTGAAAATTACTAATGATATCTTCTGCAGGACGCTTGTCGAAGACCCTAGTTAAATTTTGAAACAGATTGTTTGGTAGCATAGCAAATCTTTCATTTGGATTAAAATTAACAAGTGTCTACTGTGTTTGGTGTGAAAGCACAAGTCTGGTTACCCTTATGATTTGGTATATCGAAGTATCCTCTCCCCTTGCACATCCGTGCGATCCTGGGTGTAAGAGAAATGGTTACCAACTCTAGAACTTGGGCACAATTACGGTGGGAAAAAGTACTCACCGAGCGACTCGGACAGTAGCACCACGGGCAGAGGACTTCAGTGATACAAAAGTGGGTTCTTGAAACCCAGAATCCGCGAGTGTGGATTCAGAGCCGAGATGGATCTGAAAGGAGACTCGCGTTGTATGGATCACACCCCACGAACGGAATGCCCGAATTAAATACCCTTTGTTGTAGAGACCAACCTATTTGTGGTCGTTGCTTGGTATTAGTGCAGGGTACAGTATCATGCCTGAAGATTACTCACTACTGATCCCCTTGAGTAGAGATAGCGGTTCTTGGGATGTCATTACCCAATGAATTCAGAATTGGTGTGCTCGAAAGACGTTAATGAGCCGTGGAGGGGAGTCAATGCCACCAAACTTCTAAGCTATCCCCTCTCGAGAAGGAAAGGTGTTCATCACCAATCTGGGGTATAATTTGGTGGGCTATACCAAGTATGCAAACCGGAGCCTTTGGCCTGATAGGATGTACTTATGCTGTTATCACTTTACCAAGCATTCTTGGAGTCAAAATTGAAACAAAACACTTTGTCTTCTGATTGTCTTTGATTGTCGAGAATTTGATCATAGAAAGCGAAGATTGAGTTTAAATTTCGTATCACTTTGAAAATTCGCGAGAATTAGCAATTGTTTACGAGAAACCGCATTTGATTTTAGGTATCTGGTAATTTTGAGTCGCATCTGTAGGATTTTTATTAATGCATCGTAATTTTTGAGTCGCATCACGGCTGTCGGTTTGGCTGCATCGGTTTATATAGGTCATCACGGTTGTTTTGAACGCATCTGTAATGTCGGATAAGCATGCAATGATTGTGAGAGTTGCATCACGTTTTGGAAACAGCATGCGTTATATTGAGTTGCATCTGTCGGCTTGAGTCGCATATGTCGGTTTGAACCCTTATTTATTAAATTTGAAACGCATCTGTCTGATTACTAGAAAAACCAAAATTCACTGTCACTGTCCAGTTAGCAGGGTTATACCAGTTTCAGTGGTCTTCATACAAACAGTCTTCGAAAATAGAAACCTGAAACGATTTGCTCAATTTTGCATCCTTTAGGTTCATTTAGTCATTACCATAGTTGTCTTCAGTTAGAGTTTAGCTTCATCATAGGGTACATATCACCTTGCATTAGACTTTTAGAGAGGTCACTTTTACAAACTTTAGGAGTAGTCTACCATCTATACTCTAGAAAGGTCATAGTGTCAACGAAATCTGTCATTGAACCTAGTCTTATCATCATATACTTTGTCCTACAGAGAGTCATCCTAGCTCATCAGTCTAGTTAGGAAACTCAACTTGTCTTTGATCTTCATCCTACATTGGTTCCTTGACTTAACTAAATTGACACTTTGGTTTGACTTTAGGTAGTTGGTCCTTCCACCTTGAGTTTATAGAATTGATCATTTTAGGGTCTCATTTAGACTTCTTGCACCCTTAGAGTCTAGACTAGTATCATCATAGGACATCCCTTATTTTGCATAAGAAAACCCCAAAAACATAGAATAGAGTCATACAGTTTCTAGATATAGTTTTGCATTTCCCGCATATTGAGCTTGTCTTACATGGTTGAAACTAGGTCTAAGAGAATAGAGAGAGAAAACATGTCGAACCCAAGCGAGTTCATCAACCCATTTTCTTCAAGACCTCATAAGACTCTATTAGACAAATTTACCACTAGAAACACTCAAGGACATGTTACAACAGAAGACATAGAGGCTGTCGCACAAGACCCTGAGTTTGCCTCTTTTGTAGATGAGTACCTAGCAAATGATCGTCAACGCTTCTTAGGAAAATTGCTAGCTGAAGGTGCTACCTTACCTTCAGGATTTGACATTAGCACCTTACAAACTCAACCTACACAAGGGACAAATACCACGACTGCTAGTACTACTATACCTCAAGTCAGCGCGACTATGCCATCTAGCACGTCTACACAGAGTACAACAGTCCATACGTCCCCATTTGGTACACCTACAATGACATCGGGATTTAGTTTCACTACAGGGGCTTCATCATCTATTCCCTTCGGTCCTATTAGCAGGAGTAAAAGACCTAAAACATTAGCCCATACATCTTATGTCGGTGTCACCAGTGCACAATCAACAACCACACCTACTGCTAGCATTATAGGTACCTTGCCACAGTCGATGGCCATACCTAGTGTTCAGGTCACTAGTACTATACCAAGGATTACACAAACAGGGGGAATTCCCTCCTTCCAATATGGCAATCAAAATCCACCTTTCCAGACTAGCAGTCAAAACCAATTTACATCGGTTTCGAATCATAACCCCTTTTCACAGATTGGTAGTCAGAATCCGTCTACTCAGATTCCAAGCCAAAACTATTTCACATCGGTTCCGAATCAGAATCCCTTTGTACAGAGTGGTACTCAGAATCCATTTACACAGAATCCAGGACAACATCAATCTATGTCGATTCCAAACCAGAATACATTTACCAACATTCCGATTCCAAATCCACCTCAGATGCCAACGTTCAATCGAAACCCATCACGAGACTTTGGATTTTAGAATACATACATGGATCTGCATAATCCTTCTAGCACATCTTTGACTCAAGTTGACGTCCTACAAACACAAATGCAGGCATTACAAATGCAAATGGATAACATGTCAGTGTCAACTAAGAAATCATTTTCACCAAAGGACATATGCCCATTCCCTTTTGATAGATCATTGTACATGACACCTTTCCCTCACGGATATGTCATACCAAATCTTCCTAAGTACAATGGCAAACGCAATCCAGTAGAACATATCAGGGAATTTTCTACCATATGCATTGATGTTGCTTAGGACCCCACGTACTTTATGAGGCTATTTCCACGAAGTCTTGTAGGGGTTGCACTAGAATGGTTTTCGGGTCTAGATTCTGGCATTAGATCATGGGGAGAGCTAGTCGAGAAATTTGTGGAGCAATTCTCCTTCCACATTGACCATGAGATAAATATAGCAACTTTGTGCCACACCACACAAGACGAAGGTGAAACATTCATTGCTTTCTTCTAGAGATGGAGAACTATTGCTAGTAGATGTCCTGTCGAGATACCTGAAAAACAAAAGGTTACAATGTTTCAAGAAAACCTTCATCCAAAACTCAGGAGTAACTTAAGGGTTCATTGCTGCATATCTTTT
>VDFB02271358.1:48680765-48736309 GCA_007258455.2 Sequoia sempervirens
GAGGAGTCTTGCCAAAATTAAGTGAGCCCGCCGAGAATAAAACATTCGACATGATGTCCCACCAACCTGGAGATATCTTGGCAAAAGGGGGCATGAGTTTGGGGTAAGGTCTTCCTGACTGAAAGAGGTCTCGCTGACATAAAAATGAGCTCGCCAAAGGATTTTGAGCCTCGCCATGACATCCCACCGATTTGAAGAAGTCTTTCTGAAACAAAAAGCTTAAGCCTGGGGAATAAGAATGAGCTCGGAGAAGCTCCGAGCGGATGATTAGGGCTTTGTGGTAGCATCTTTCTGACCCTTTGAGGTCTTGTCGAATGAGAATGTGCTCGCCAAGAGAAGAGGGGCTTCGCTATAAGGTCATGCCAACTAGCGACTGTCTTGCCAATAGTCTTTGTAGTATCGATATGACTTATGCAACTTGTTGAAAGGTCTCACTGACTGTCACATGTTACGTCGATAGCTGCTAGAAGAGATATAATCACATCGAGGAGACACGATTAGTGTCTCACCGACATGCGATTTAGGATGGACCACTTTTGACTGCCTGGGAGTCTTGCGTGGCATATGTTTAACCAATCAGGAGGAGCTAAGAAGGTGGACCGGTGGGCCAATGACTGATTAACTACCACCATGAAGAAGATTGACAGGATGCAAATGACATGGACTCCTTCTGAGGTCGAAGGGCGATGGATAGGCTTGGGTGATGATGTTCAGATCTAAAGGGAGGCTTGATGCTGCTTCCAGAGATAGTCAATGTGAAAAAGGGTCTAGAGCATGAAGAAGGCCAAAGGAAAGAAACAACCACAAGTCTCAGGAACAGCTGGAGTCTACTGGCAGAAAAAGGGCAGATCAGTATTAATGGAAAAATGCTTTAGAACATTCAGGGTAGCCCTTGGAAGGAGTTGAAAGATAGACACAGATACTAGGAGTAAATGTTGTAGCTACAAAAGATCTGAAGGCTTCTCCTGAGGTCAAGTTGTCACCGACATAGACATTAGGGCTTCACATTGAATGCAGCATTAACTCTCTTTAGAAAGATCTGAGAGCCGACCCTCCTGAAAGCAGATATTTTGTAAACCCTAAAATCAGGGGCTAGCACATTCTTTTTGGTACACTCTGTATATATGGCATTCTTGCCTCTTTGTAAAGCGTTAGAAGTTTTAGAATACATAGAGGTTGTAGGGTAGAAGTTTTAGGAAAGATAGAAGAGACAGAGCTAAATCCTAATTCTTTGTAATAGGAGCTTCTTTTGTCTTCTTAATTAGGAGTTAGATTCACTAGAATGCGGTAATGTAGTTTTCAAGTTTTATTAGTATAGATGGAAACAATTTGGAGTCATGGATTTTCTGTACACTGGTGATTGTGCCAGCTTTATAAATGTTGCTTATTTGTTTCACTACCAGTAGAAGCAACCAGATTAAAATCTACTTCAGATTGTGTTTCAAAATGTTGTTTATCTTGGTTTAATCATTTGATTTGAGAAGCTTTCAAGGAATGAAGTTTGATTTGATGTTTTGTTTAAATGGTGACTTGCAATCTGTTATTGAAATTAGCACTATGAAGGAATGAAACTGTGTGTTAGTCACAAGTTAATTTTGTTCTATAGTTTTAGTTAGGAATTCCTTGAAAGGTAACGAGTCTGGTTAAGTTGGATGAATTAACATTCTTTTCTTTTCCAAAGCTCTGATTTATCTTTTTCTGTTTCTTTAAAAACCTTGGTTAGAGTAGGTTTAAAGTTTATGTTTGATCTCAGAACAATCCAGAAGCTCAACACTAGCAGGCCCCTTGAACGTTACTATTACATTGACCATTAAGCGACATCAGCACAGTTGAGAACCAACTACAAAGACCTTGGGAGCTAAGACATCCATGTGTTGTCTTTCTCTTTCAGGAGAAACAAGATAGCAATATTTTGTTTGCATGTCGTTGTGCCATCAGACACGTCAACAAAAACTAGCACTAGAAGGAGGGCCTTCTTCAGTAATTCTAGATCATTGTGAGTTGGAGTGGGTTAGATCTTTGAAAACCCAGCTCTAATGGGTAGCCCTTTGTATATACTAGGATTTGTCCATGAAATCCATGGTCGCCTATATGATAGGCTTCCTTTATTTTTCCCTAACAGTGGGAAAAATGCTTCTGAACATGTTGAAATTTGGAGGTGTGTATTTACTTTTCTCTAGGTTCAACATGAGGATGTCATCTATCAATTGTTCATCAAAACATTTCAGGGTATAGCCAAGCAATGGTATGATAATCTGCCACCAAAATCTATTTATTCATGGATAGAAGTTAAAATCTTATTTTTAGATTAGTTTGATCCTCATGCACATACACTACACCCATTACATGAATTTGCAACCACAAAAAGGATACCATTAGAACTCATTTGTCAATTTAACCATAGATTTTTGTTTATGTATCAAAGGGTTCAATTTTTAGATTTGGTTGTTGATGATCATGTACTGATAGAACATTACTATTGGGGTTTAAACCTTTCATTTGCAACCAAAGTTAGATGTTGTGGTGAGGCTACATCCTTGCATGATGCATTGAACAAAGCTCTCTTATTGGCGTAATTTGGAGGTGACACTAGAAATTCAGATAACCAAACTCAGGATTATAATCCTCTTGTGCTTTCAAACTGCCATCATCTGTAGCCTTATGCCACTTCGCCCACCATCCCTACCCAGGTGCAATCAGTCTCACCAAGTAGCTACGGCCTTCCTAAGGTTCCAAGCACCACATTTTCTGACACCCTATATTAGGTCAATTGCACACAAGACCACTGGGAGAACTCATCTCTGCAAAATCCAATCACAGAGTTAGGTACTCCACTTGACAATGAAGTTATAACCATACCATCTATTTTCGTTCATATTCTAGAGCATAGTCCATTACCTCACAATGAAGTTGTGGATGAAACATTTGATGAGCAAGTATATAATTTTGATGACTTGTTTGGTAAAAGGTATGAAATGGATGTAAATTTAGAGCATAATGCAAATCTTAAGATGGAATCTAGCTTCATTGAGAATGTTAGTACTAACGATGGCTTTGAAGAAGATGAGGTATTAACATGGGATTGTTGTTATGAGAAATCAACAATACCTTCTAACGATTTGAACAACTCTTCTGATCAAGATGAGAATTAGGGTGATGAGGAATGGATAAAGGAACATGGTTCATGTTGGATTGATATCCCTCATATGAAAAATCAAATAAGGGAGAAATTAGAAGAGTTGGGAGATCTGAAACTATCAGAACTTGTTGGACCAAGGGGATGTAGGATACATCGAACTAATCAACACTCTCAGATGGACTGCCATGTCTTCCTAGGAAGGATGGAGTTATATTTCAACCAACTAATCACTATTGAAGGAATACTTACGGAGGATTTTTGAAGTAGGTATCCCCTCAATAAGGAGGATGAAACAACTAGCACACATGAAAATGATAATCAGTCAATGCAACATGATGAGAGTAACTGTGTGAAGAGGTTTAGTTCTTCCCTATCTTTTGATGGCCTTGATCCTTGCATTGAGATGGATTCAACAACTAGTGAAACTCCTCTACCTAGTGAGGGCTTGATAGAAGTGGAGAATGGATTCACCGATGCATTAATAGATTCTTTCATGATGGTGAATGAGGAAGAAACACACTTTGGTTGGTTAACACAAGAGGATGACTTTGTTGATTTAAGTAGTGAACGAAGTGAAACAGATAACACACTTCAAGATGAGATTGCCAATGAATCTTATGGTCAGGGACAAGGACTTAAATGCAAAAATGAAATCTTAAGTGAAGAAGTTCAAGTAGATGTGCAGATCAGCCAAGTGTTCCCTGAAGAAATTCATGACGGGGTACATTTGGATTAAGTAGAGGAATGCCAAGAAAAGGACCAAGAGGTTATCTCAGAAGTTGAATCTCTTCAATATGATGAAGAAAATGAGACCAAGGATTATTTTCTTGATTTTGATCCTGTTTACTCAAATGTGTTGGTTGAAGAAGGTCCTTGCTTAGCAACCATTAATGAATTTGATCTTAATATTAATAAATTTGATGTTGAAATGCATGTTTTTGTTGATGATGTGCAAGACTATGAACTGAGAAAGTGTTTCCCTAGATTTGACTCCATACATTCAAATGAGTTCAAAGAAAATACTTGTTCACCATGTATCAGTATCCCTGACATCAATGGTGATAAGCTAGATGCAGATTCTCAAACCATTGAGGGTGGCATGTTTCAAGAGGGTGTTGAAAGTAAGACTTCATCTCAAGAAATCCAGAAATTTTTTGACTCTATACCTGAGGTGAATACAGAGATGTTGGTTAGTGAATATCCCAACTGTGAGATAGACCTTGCTTTGGTGATGTTCCATGAGCTGAGACCCCGAGAGACTGATTTTATACAGCACAAGTCTACATCAGTAACTGGGAATCTTCTAAATCAGGTGGTTTTCTTTCATTATCCTCTATATTTTAATAATTTTCAGTTTGATTATGGCATTGAGGATAGTAAAACCTATTTGTGGGTAAATCATGACAAAATTGAGAACCCACAACTAATAATATTTCAAGCTTTATGCCCTCAGAACAAACTTATTGCCTATAAACTTCATATTTCTGAGTATAAAGATAAATTTGCTAGGTTTGGAACTATTCCTAGTAAGTTAAGATTGTTGCACATAATGAAAAATCAGTCAAGTCAATGTACAAATTTTTACAGTTTTGTGTTTATAAAGCTCAGCTTTGGAGTTAGTTTAGGGTTAGGATTGATTAGTGTTGGTTTTTGGTTTAGTTATTTTTCTTTTTGTTCTTTTGTTTTCTTTTTCCCATGTCCTCTTGTTTTTTTGTTTGTAAGTAGTTTGTTTGTTTTTTTGTTTGTAAATAATTTGTTTGTCTTTATGTAAATAATTTGTTTGTACTGATTGTAAATGGCCTATTGAGTGTTTGCTTGTTCTTCCTTTTCTTTCCTTTCCTTTCCTTTGTTCTTTTGTTTCTGTCTTGTTTTGTTCTTTGGGGTTTTATCTGTTCTTTCCATCTTGAAGTAGTGGGTTGTTGTTTGAAACATACTTTGGTTATTAGGATGGGAGTGGTTTAGATATTTTCAGGTTTGCTGATTGGGTGATTTTGTCCTAAGCTCTTTGTCTTGTGCTCATTGTCAATAAGATTTGTGGAAAGTCTTGAAAACAAGGTGCAAAGTAAATAACCTTCATTAGCTCCTCTAAATATTTCACAAATCATTAAGATCATCTCCTTTGTAATGGTATATTTTTCCTAGGATGATAGTGTTGTAAGATTTGAGTGAAAAATCTAATCTCCCAGGTGTTGTTATGAAGTCTATGGTAGTTTTCAACCCAGATCAGATGTTAAACATCTGACATATTAAAAAAGAATTAAATGAAATATCTGAAACTCCAAGAGAAAAGAGAATTATCAAAAAGAAAAGAGGACCAATATGAATGGGTGATTCTAGTATCTCTATCGGGGCTATAGATGCCTGGCTGGCAGTAGAGCAATGCTGTGAGAAAACTAGAGGTATCTCCGTCGGGGTTATGGACGCCTGACTAGCAATGGAGTAATGCCTAGGATCTCATTGCATGATGGCTAAAGGGAATCAATTCATGTAGCTCAAATCTTGCACATTGTTGTCTGAAAGATGAAGAGAACTTTATAAAATAGTGACGTACAATCAAGCACACACATAGATTCAGGGGTAGCCAGTGTTGACTTACATTTGAGATTCTAGCTCAACCTTGCTTGTTAAAACTAACCGAACTAAAGTTGTGATGTTCATGAACCAGGAGTTCTGGGTAGCTGAATCCTTCAGTTTCATGAAAATGGTTAAACCATTTTTCCCAGCCAAGTTGCCATTTGTTATGCCCTGCATAACCACCCCATTTTATTCTGGAACAAAATGGGTCCCCATTTTCTCTTGCTTTTGTTACCTTTGGTTATTTGCTTTACTCTTCGGAGATCTTCTATTTTCTTCCTTTGTTTTCCTCCTAATTTTGATTTTGGTCCTGTCTCAGCTTAAATTGGTTTTCTTCTTGCTAGAAATTGAATGAAATAATCACAAGCAATAGTTGATTTTATTATGATATGTTTTATTTGCTTCTGAGGACTAATGCAGACCTTGTTTCGTAGGATTAAAATACACACATGATGATATTTATCAGGGGAGCTTAGTTGGAAGGCATTCCCCAATCCAGTTGGGCACAAAATTCCTCTAAGAAGAAAGTTGGCAAGACCTTGCAGATGTCTTGCTGGCTACCAGTGCGTTTTGTCCATTGGAGGCTCACTGGTCATCCAAATGTTCCTGTCGCCATAGGTTTCTTTGTGTCTCACCAACTCAAAGGAGCCCTCATTAAAGGATTCTATGTTTGGCATAAGGTCTCAGTGAAGGAGGAAAGTCTCGCCGACATGAGGTAGTATTGGCAAGAGTTCTTGTCGATCCATCAGAGTCTCGGCAAAAGGAGGATGCTATCAGGGGATCTTGCCGAGAAGGATTTACCCTCGGCAAGAAGTCTCACCGATGGGATGAGGTCTCACCGAGGCCGAGCGATTCTGGGGTAAAATTCCCCTTTCGTGGTGATGTCCCGCCAATGCAGTGAAGTCTAGGTGATAGAGAAGTGGTCTTGGCAATAGAAGAATAGCATTGGCAAGAGGTCTCACCGACATGGTGGACTCTTGTTGAAAAGGGTTTGTCTTCGGGGAGAAATATATGCTCCATGTGAAGTCCCACCGACAGAAGAAGAGGTCTCAACAAAATGGAGCAGCATTGGGTGGGGGATTTTGTATTCGGCATGAGGTCTAGCCGATATGCTAGGGTCTCCCCGAAGTGCTCTCAGCTCGGCGAAAGGAAGCTTCAATCGGTGTAAAGTCTCACTGACTAAAGGGAGTCTGGGTTAAGAAGTGGGGGCCTCGGTGACTAAGCGATGTCTCACCGATAGGTTGTCCCTTCGGGGAGAAAGATATATGGGCGCCATGATGTCTGGCCGAAGGGATAAAATATTGTCGATTGGGCGTATGTCTCGGTGAAAGATGAAGGCTCACCGGGAGGCCTCGCTGACATAGCGGGGTCTTAGCAAAAGGAGATGTATTCACAGGAAGTCTGGCTGAATGATAAATGTTTCACCAAAAGAGTTGTGGTTTCGGCGAGAGGTCACACCAACAGTGATGGATTTTCCAAAGAAAGGGACATCGGTATAACCGAGGGGAACTCGCTGTAACCTTTGGCCGACAGTGAGGAGTCTTGCCGAAATAAAGTGAGCCTGACGAGAATTAAAAATTCAACATGATGTCTCGCCGACCCAGAGATATCTCGACAAAAGGGGGCGTGAGTTCGGGGTAAGGTCTTCTCAACAGAAAGAGGTCTCCCTGACATAAAAATGAGCTTGCCAAAGGATTTTGAGCCTCATCATGACATCCCACCAATTTGAAGAAGTCTTTCTGAAACAAAAATCTTAAGCCTAGGGAATAAGAATGAGCTCAGAGAAGCTTTGAGCGGATGATTAGGGCTTCGGGGTAGCATCTTGCTGACCCTTTGAGGTCTTGCTGAATGAGAATGTGCTCGCCGAGAGAAGAGGGGCTTCGCTATAAGGTCATGTCGACTAGCGACTGTCTTTCTGATAGTCTTTGTGGTATTGATATGACTTATGTAGCTCGCCAAAAGGTCTCACCGAATGTCACATGTTATGCTGATAGCTGCTAGAAGAGATATAATCGCATCGAGGAGACACGATTAGTGTCTCACCGACATGAGATTTAGGATGGACCACTTTTGACCACCCGGGAGTCTTGTGTGGCATATGTTTAACCAATCAGGAGGAGCTAAGAAGGCAGACTGATGGGCCAGTGACTAATTGACTACCACCTTGAAGAAGATTGACAGGATGCAAATGACATGGACTCCTTCTGAGATCGAAGGGCTATGGATTGGCTCGGGTGATGATGTTCAGATCTAAAGGGAGGCCCGATGCTGCTTCCAGATATAGTCAACGTGTAGAAGGGTCTAGAGCATGAAGAAGGCCGAAGGAAAGAAACAACCACAAGTCTCAAGAATAGCTGGAGTCTACTGGCAGAAAAGGGGTGGATCAATATTAATGGAAAAATGCTTTAGAACATTCAAGGCAGCCTTTCGAAGGAGTTGAAAGATAGACACAGATACCAGGAGTACATGTTGCAGCTACAAAAGATCTGAAGGCTTCTCCTAAGGTCAAGCTATCACCGACATGGACAGCAGGGCTTCACATTGAATGCGGCATTGACTCTCTTCAAAAAGATCTAAGAGCCAACCCTCCTGAAAGCAGATATTTTGTAAACCCTAAAATCAAGGGCCGGCACATTCTTTTTGGTACACTTTGTATATATGGCATTCTTGCCTCTTTGTAAAGGGTTAGAAGTTTTAGAATATATAGAGGTTGTAGGGTAGAAGTTTTAGGAAGGATAGAAGAGACAAGGTTGCATCCTGATTCTTTGTAATAGGAGCTTCTTTTGTCTTCTTAGTTAGGAGTTAGATTCACTAGAATGCAGTAATGTATTTTTCAAGTTTTATTAGTATAGATGGAAACAATTTGGAGTCATGGATTTTCTGTACACTAGTGATTGTGCTAGCATTGTAAATGTTGCTTATCTATTTCACTAATAGTAGAAGCAACCAGATTAAAATATACTTCAGATTGTGTTTCAAAATGTTGTTTATCTTGGTTTAATCATTTGATTTGAGAAGCTTTCAAGGAATGAAGTTTGATTTGATGTTTTGTTTAAATGGTGACTTGCAATCTATTATTGAAATCAGCACTATGAAGGAATGAAACTGTGTGTTAGTCACAAATTAATTTTGTTCTCTAGTTTTAGTTAGGAATTCCTTGAAAGGTAACAAGTCTGGTTAAGTTGGATGAATTAACATTCTTTTATGTTCCAAAGCTCTAATTTATCTTTTTATGTTTCTTTAAAAACCCTGGTCAGAGTAGGTTTAAAGTTTATGTTTGATCTCAGAACAATCCAGAAGCTCAACACCAGTAGGCCCCTTGAACATTACTGTTACATTGACCATTGAGCAACATCAGCACAGTTGAGAACCAACTACAAAGACCTTGGGAGCTAAGACATCCATGTGTTGTCTTTCTCTTTTAGGAGAAATAGGATAGCAATATTATGTTTGCATGTTGTTGTGCCATCGAACACGTCAACAGTACTTTAAACTGAAACACAACTTTTTTGTTGGCTCTAGGTTCTATGAGGAAGCCTATTCGGTTCCAGCCATTTTCCTTTTCCTCTTATGATGGCATTTTCTATCATTGTTGATCACTTGGCTTGGTATGGCTTTATTAATCTCATGATGTGGAGAAATTTGATCTGTTTGATTGCATGCTCCTGGTGTAGCTATGAATGAACCTATTTGATTATATTGTTGCACATCACTTTTGGAGTTAACCATATGATTATAATTTAATGAAGAAGCTTCTAATGTGCACTGGGAAGACAAATGATTTATAGCATGGAAATGTGAACAAGAATTCTCAGGTGACTCAAAAATAAGTTGTTGATGCCATGTGCCAAATTTTGAGACTAGTTGGATATATCAAGGAAACTTCTTGGCTATGTCAATGAGAGTGCAAGTTTTGATGGGCTTTGAAGGGTTTTTAAAAAATGCCTTGTCATGCGTAAGGAAAATGCCCACATGATTGGCTATTATCTCCACCAAGTTTAGCTCCTTATATTCCAGTGGCAAATCTGGCATTTGAAACCAAAAGGGGAAAAATCTAAAGGAAGAGTATTTTGGCTTAAAGTTTGGTGTCTAGGGTTGCATACAAAGCCGTGACCCTTGGTAAACCCATGACTTTACTCTAAATACCGCTTCCTTATGACTTTTACTATAAAAAATGACTACAAATATTCCTTTTTCCCTGTTCAAATAAAACACTTGTTGAACCCCTTCCTAATCATCATAAATTAAATCTTTTAATTGATTCTAGAGGAAAAATTATGTTTTAGAACTTACAAATTAGGGCTTTGTCCCTAATATCTGGAATTTGGGCTTGCAACATTCTTTCTGGAAATGTAATTTTGATAACTCCTTGATATCCTAAAGGAATATTTTTTGCCTCCTGCTACTTGGTCTATTCATGGGGCTCAGTTTCTTCTTTCTTTGAATCCTTGCATCTCCACACTTGCTTGAGCGCTCCTTTTCTCTTCGACCCTTTGTTCTTCTCGTGCCTTGGTTTTTTCCTTTTGTGTATCGGCTGACTTTGGTCACCCAAAACATCTTGTTTGCTTGGTTTTCGCTTGAGAGATAGCCTTTGGTATTCTGGATTGAATGGGTCTCCTTGTAAATTTGAAGATTTTTCTTGTGAAACATTCTATTGTTCCTTGTTTTCTTCCACCGATAGTTTTAATCCTTGCTTATTCCCATACAATTTAGGGTTTGCTTCATTTTGAGTATTTCCTTCCTACAATTCATCTAGAGATTTGGATGTGTCTGCTTTTTGAGTATTTAAACCCATATATTCCTCCTCTGATGTCCATGTGCCTTTAGATTGTAGTACCTTTGATTCTCTATGTCTAAATGATTTTAGATCTGCCTCAACTTCCTGATATGACCATTGCAGAAAAACTAAATCCTTCTCATAAGGTTTGTTTTGAAAATTCTTGTTGTACAGAGTATCCCTTTCACAAATTTCTACAACTGGTTGGCCATTTCTGTTTGACACCCTATGAGGAGGTATTGGAACCTAATTTAGACACAAGAATCAATGCCTTCCTCTGCATACTCTTCTTGCATTTGCAACATTTGCATGATACCTTTCCAGATTCCTCGTTGGACCACAAGAGTGATAATTCTGATTTCTTTAAGGAATTATGCCATGAGGGCGCTATTTTTTGTCATTTTCTGCAATATAGCCTTTAGGCAGCCATTTATGTCTCACAACCATCCAAACCTTTCTTCCTAGATCTATTAATATTAAAATATATATACATAAATTAAATCTACTTTTATTTCAATAAGAGCATATTAATATTTAACTAACAATTTAATTAAATGGAAACTATAAAACCTAAAGGTGATTTATTTTTCTACTAATGACAAGAAGCAATTTATTGACATACTTTATTTATGCAAAGAAAAATGCAACTATAATGCCAACTAGGTGTCTATCTGTGTAGATTCCCTTTCACCACAAATCACCATCAGTTAGCTAGACACCCCCTCCTTGATGATACTCTCTGCCGAGAGTATATTCCTATTATGCATATGAGTCAAAGTTTGGTCAACAATCATTAAAATAGTAATATTAAATTGAAAAATAATTATTGAAAATAGGGGTCATGACAAGAACCCTTCAAAAGAAGAAGGGTTTGCTCAAGGGACATAGTGTTTGAAAGTACAAGAATGATTTTTGCAAATCAATTCGACATCAAGGAATCCTTTAGAAAGATGTTCACTTCATCAAGGAATTCAAAAGGAAGATGTGCGCTTTTGGTAAACACACGCCCACTTGGAGTAGGGACCCTCTTTTCGATGTCTTTCGACCTTTGGTTTTATTGGATTTACCTTTTTAAGGTCTTGACATGTTGGTCTTGCTGGCTTTGATCCCTCCCCGAGGCTTGAATTGGTTAAAATTGGCTTTTAGTGAAAATCCGGGTTTTGACCTGAATCCAGGATTTTCCAGCTCCGGCAGATTTTCCCGGGCTTGGTTGTTGTCTGGTCATGCTGAATTTTTTGAATGGGTTTCTGCTTGACTCAGGATTTTCTGGCTCTGGCGGATTTTCCTGGACTGTGTCAAAATCTTGAACTTTGTTAAAATCTCGGTTTCTGCTATTTCTGCAGAATTCGTGTTCATCTGGATTTTTCGCGTATTTGGGGATTTTCTAAAATTTTGTCTTGGGCTCGGGTTTCCAGATTTTTCAGGTACGTCTTGTCGCTCATTAATGACCGAGGTACCTTTTCTCAAACGTGCATATGGGTAAATTTAAAACATTTTGAGCATCATTCTCACTTCATTATTCACTCGCTTACTGCTCTGGTGATTAAGAGTTTTCCATTTGAGCGGTGAAGATTGATCTTGAACCGTGTGCGTGTGGATTGTTTGGGTGCCAGTGTCTGGATTTTCATCGCCTGGGCGTGTTCATTTTGTAGTCGCTTCTTCGAGTTCGGGTATTACCAGCACTAATCCATGGTAAGTCGTCTCTGATCCTTCCCTTTGTTGCATCTTGATTAAATCTTTCCAAGTTGATTGGTAGCCGTTCTAGGTCAACCTTTGCTTGATCATAAGTTTATATTTATCGAATTAGGGTTGGACTTAAATCCACACCGGGGCTTTATCACCCATGCTTGTGTTTATAAATTCACTGGTGGGTGCGTGAGTATGAACCCATCTGAATAGGACTTTGCCCTTAAGCGTGCCATTCGCCATATTTTATGAAGGTTAGGGTTTTGGTTCATCTGCCCGAATTTGCCAAGGTTTAGTGGGGTTTTCGTTATTTCATGATTCATGTCCAGCCCAACCTGCTCGTACCTTGAGGGATCCTTGCGCGCATTGGTTGATCACCCAAATGATAGTTTTCCTTGAGAATTTTAGCTTATCCAGATTTGAATGGCGGGGTCTGGTTGTTGGACTTAGGGCATCATTGTTTTTCCATGAAATTTGGTTATTCGGAGGTCTCTTGAAACCCAAGTTCAAGTGTAGTCAGAATTTTGTTGATTAGCATCGATTTTGAGACCATTAGTATCCAGGTAGAAAATATTGCATGATCGTTTGATTAATAGTTCGCGTGTCACTGATCATCGGGTTTCCGGGGTGTCCGTGGAATTCCTGCGCACTCGGATTTTCCTGGTTTCGGCTGATTCCGCGGGCGTAATGATTTTCGGAGTACTTCGAACCATCTGCAAATATTCATTTTGTCTGGACTTTTCCGGTTTTCCTGTCTGGTTTTATTTCTTTCAATTTTTTGAAGATAGGATTAATGGAGTAAATGCTAAATTCTTATTTCTTGTTGCTAATAACCGAATTTCATGATAATCTTATGATATTTTGTTCGTACTAACGCTTTGTTTGGCTAATGATGTCTTGGCAACATGAATCCGTCTGGGTTGGATTTCTCCGAAATTCCGCCCCGACTGGATTTTCCTGGTTTACAGTGTTTTCCCGGACTACTTTATTTTTTTGGATTTTCAAAGATTGGCATTTGTGATGGTTTCTAATTGCTTTATATGATTTATGCTAATCTTTTGGTCGAAATATGAATGATAATTGATACTTATGATGATTTCTTGTAAGTGCAGGCTGAATCAAGCAAGGCTGCAGCAGAAAAGTCCAAAGGTGACACGGAGGGGTCATCCATCTCAGAAGCAGAAAGATTAAGGTTAGATACTAAGAATCAGCTTCCTGAAAGCAAGATATCTTCTATATGGTCCGAGGTGTCTGATACTAATGTTGGAGCTTGGAGATACGAAGAGTTTAAACAGAGGACAGCTGAGAAGAATCTGTCAGTCCTAAGGAATGGAATGATGAAGTCTGAACTGGTACATGTGGCAGGGTTTCCTCCTACAATCCAATGCTATGAGTTGATTTTAGAGTGTGCCCGACAGTATGATTTTGATACACAAAGGGTTGTCAGTACTGAAGGGAGAGTC
The DNA here is from genome assembly GCA_007258455.2 of Sequoia sempervirens. Classification (NCBI taxonomy): domain Eukaryota; kingdom Viridiplantae; phylum Streptophyta; class Pinopsida; order Cupressales; family Cupressaceae; genus Sequoia; species Sequoia sempervirens. The sequence continues at coordinate 48,694,405 of VDFB02271358.1, forward strand.
TTGGCTAATTTCAGTCCTGTCTCTATTGCCCAAGCCTTTGACATGTCGGATCTGCCTTCTGTGTGTGCTTTAAACATGGACACAGCCAGGAAATATTATGAGAATGAGCCCACCAAAGCTCAACAGATGATCAATTCTTGGTTGGAGAAGCCAAAATCACATTATTCCAAGTTACCCAAGCAGATGCATAGAGTTAAGTTCAGGTCAGATATCTACGATGCAATCACACTTTTGAGCAAAGTGGCAGGTTTGAAGACCGCTGGGGTGTTAGAGAATTGGATGGTTCACGTGATAAACAAGATTGAGCAGGGTTCTGATTATCACTGGGCAGGACTTATTAGCACCATGATTGACAAACAACTGAGGGATGTCCTAGAAACCAAGAAGTTCACCATGTCCTCTTATGTGGTGTATGTACTAGCTAGATTCTACCCATACAGGGGTTTGAATCCACAAGGGACATTCGGACAGGACATAGTTTATGAGGTATACCCAGAGTTGCACCTAGGACACAAGGACTACAGAAGGGCTAACGATGCATTCACAATGCATATCACTAGGATGCTTCAGAATGCCGAGCATGTGAGACTGTCAGACGGAGCAAAAGGGTTGATAAAGAATTATGGGGCCTGGTTCATTCAATTTCCCACCTTCACCTACATTAGAATTGATGGATTCCCGGTCGTGCCATATAGGTTACCTCGGTATCCTACTGATCACATTGTGTTATTGGAGATTGTGTGGCAAATATGTGAATTTGATGCCATAATAAAAAAGGAGAAGCATAAAACAGGCTTTAGTGGGGATTTCCCTCTGGGAATTGGTGTGGCAGAAGTGTGCCCTTCCATCCAATCAACACACACCATAGGAGATGAATTGGCAACATATGGTTTCTCCTTCCACTCCAAGAGAACAAACTTTGATATCACCGGGGAGGCACAGAAGAAGGCTACCAAGGAGTACCGCCATAAAGATGACCTAGAAGACTATTGGGCCAACATTAAGGATGATCTTGAAGCAAGAAAGAAGAGGTATTCTAGGCTCCTTGTTGATGTGATCAGACAGTATAATGTCAAGCTAATCCCGGACCAGCTGGAAGATGATGGAAACCTGGTGCAAGATCATGCCTATGAAGCTGTTAAGGATAGGTCAATCAGAGAAATCAACTGGAATGAGGATGAGGTCACCGAGTTGGAGGACCTAATGGCCCCGGTTATGAAATTCACCACTTCTTGGTTGAAGCACAAGGTTTGGGAGCTTGAAAGTGAGAAGGTAGCCTGTACCTTCAATTTAATGGGAAATCTCAACCCAATGTCTACTTCAGAAGAATCCGGGGATGATGACCCCAAAGGGAAAACCCAAAAGAGCTCACCTTTCAAAATAAAGATCAGAGGCCCTAAGGAAAGTGAGCCGGAACCAAAAAGAAAGCCAAAAGGAAAGAAGAGAAGTCGGGCTTTGAAGATTGGCAGATCCTCTGATGAGGAAGAGTTGGAAAAAGCAGAAGAAGAAAGTGCTCCTCCGCCACCGAAGAAGACAAGAACAACCAGGACTTCAAAGAAGAAGGTCCAGGACACATCCAAGGGTGAGCCTCCTATTGTTGATATAGAGAGTTCAGGAGAGAAGACAAAAGTCTACATGAGGAGATCAAGGACTCCTTCACCTAAGGACACTGTGCAAAAGAGGGATTCTCCTCCAAAGCCACCAGTTGTGGAGCCATCTAAGGCTACTTCTCCTCCACCAAGCGTGCATGAGCAAGAGACTCTTGAGGAACATGAGACTAGTGGAGAAGTAGAGCCATTCAAGGAAGGGGCACTCTTTGGTGAGGCAGCTGGGCTTGAGGCCGAAGAGGTAGAAAAGCATCCTTCTCTAGTGATGTATGAAGATTCTCCGAAAAATGGCAGAGGAAACGGATCGCCTGAGTAGGAGGAGGACATCCCTGTTAGAACCCCATCACCGGTGCAGGAAGTGGAGATTGAGGAAGGTGATCAAGGTGAGCAGCTACCTGAAAAGGAAGAGGAGAAAATGCTGGAAGAACAACAGGAAGAAGCAAGAACAGAGGAAATCTGGGTAGAACCTGTTGTCCCGGATTGGCTTGAAAAGGAGATCACAAGGAAGAAATAGGTAGTGGTTGAAGATACTCCCTTGGATTGGGATGAAATGCTATCCAAGATCGGTAAGGGAAAGAATAAGAAGGCAGCTAAGGTGGTTTCAAGAATAGAAAAGGATGAAGCAAATAACCGAGTTGTCCACATTGCCACCCCTACCGCTGATAAGACCAGAGAAGAGGTCACTGGTGAAGATTATAATGTACAAACTATCAACCTTGGACCGACATCCATGGAGCAGGACATAGAGGAGTATGAAGGGTCTAGTGCTGTGATCATCGACAGATTGAGAAAGGAAGCTCAGACCAAGCATGAGTTGAGAAAGGAGAATGAAAGACTTAGGAAATGTTTGGAAGAGGTGATGAAACCTCTGCAGTCCCTTCACCCATCTTCTTCTGCCACTCCTAGTTTCTTTCCCAAGGAAACCATCTTCGAAATTGAAAAAATGAAGGCTTCTTCTCAAGCTACAATAGATTGGCTGAAGGATGTGCAGGTAAAGGGAGATAATGCAATCAAGGAGATCCTGTCAGTTGGAAAAGATACAGTTAGGGCCAAGGAATTATTGGAGCATATGCTATCCCAGGACAAGGAAGACATTGATCTTCTATTACAAAAATCCAAGGTCATCATGGGATATGGTAGGGATCAATTGGCTATGGATGGGATTCTTCCTTCTTCTAGGTTAAATGAACCTTGGGAGTGGTTTGAGGCTCTGCAGATTCGGCATAAGGCCATGAAGAAGATTCAGAAATGAAAGAAACAAATAGATGGTGATCTTACTAGAGTATATGAAGGGTGCATTGCATTCTTTGAAGTCATGACTGGAAGGAGAAAGATTTCTCCTAAATACCTAAGTCTGGAATAGCTAAGAGAGTGGTGGCATGAAGTTTATACCCCGGATTCTGAGAATGTTATAACTGGCCACCAGTTAGATGATGCAGCCACATATCTGGCAGTAATGGATAAGTATCATGCCAACAAGGATGATTGGGATAAGATGGTTAAACAGTCAAAGGAGGGGATTGGCTCCATAGAATGTCGGCTTAGGATATTGCCTTTGCCACCTGTCACTGAGCTGGATAGGGTGTTTTTGAGGGTTCAAGGATCGTTGGCCTAGAGCGAGGATAAGGGAGGTGGCAGTTAATGCCTATTTTGAGATTTGTGCTTCCCTATTATTATAGGGCATGTATTGATCCGGGCTGCATTGGGGAGCATGTCTAGGCTGACCTTGATGATGTATATGCATTTAATGTGTGCCTTATTTTGAATTCCTAAGGCTGACTTGTTTTGGCAGTTGTTTTGTTTTGTTTTGTAAATGTTTGGCTGGGCCAACATATCTTGAGAATTTTCTATAAAAGGGCATTCTTGCCTCATTGTATGGGAGTTAGCTAGAAAATAACAGAGATAATTAAGAGCAGAAAGAGCTAGAGTAGTAGTTAGTTTCTTGAAGCAAGTATTGTAAACAAACAGTGGAATTGTTGCAGCATTCTGGTGGTCTAATACAATTGAAGACATTGTGGTTTTCCTGGTTCAATCTCTTGTGTTATTTCATCTTGCATGGTTCCTGTTGTTTTATTTTTAGATTGCTTAAAGATTTAGGGTTTAGTGTTCATAATTAAATTAGTTGTAGTTTGGTGAATGGTGTTTATGATTTCATATTTGGAATGTTTGTAGCAATCTCTGGTCTATACTCCCAGTAACTATCTGATTGTAGTAGGCTGGTGAAGTCAACCTGGACCATATATTTACATGTGCTTAAGTTCAATTGTGGATGAATGTCTATGATTTGAAAATCTATATACCTTAGAAGATTGCACCGTTCTTGTGATATTGCATTGTGGGTTAAGAACTAGTTATTCGGAGATTGGTCCATTCCATATCCGCCATTTGCATTGCTCATTCTAGGAGTAGATTAGATTTTATCGTATTCTTGCACCCTTATCTTTTGCTATTTCTTTATCATTGGGTTAGATTTAGGATTTGAGATCATCATATTGCAAAACCTGATAAATTGAAAGAGACAGTTTTCTTGTAGTAAGGTTGCTTGTAGTAAAAGGTCCCTTTGTGATTACAGCATTTTCACATATTATGAGTTGTTTATGCATTGTCATGACGACACAGAGACCTTGGGGTGATTTTGATAATTATTGTTGAGAATTACCTTTCAAGAGGAGAAATGAGATGTTATGTGCATGCGAGGAGTTGTTCTTTGTCGCAGCCTACCATCAACAAATTGGCTAGAAGGGAGGTATGAATGAGCACCTTGGATCATTTCTTGAATGTCATCTCGGAGAGATATAGGAGAAATACCAGATCTACCACAGGAGAGGAAGATTTACAAGAATTGCAATTTCGCACTAGGTCAAGAAGGACTTGAGAAAGGGGAGAATCATCATCACCCATTCCTTCACCAGCATCATCTACATCTTCACATCCAGAAGTTGAAGCCATACCCATCCCTGAAGCAGTTCCCATTCAACAACCTCAGCCTATCGTTAACCAACCACAACCACCACCCCCACTTTTACCAATGGCTTTTCTAGCTAATAATCCATCCCCTTTGTCTTTCAATGCTTACAATGTTATGCCCAAAAACCCTGAGCATTTCTGTTCGAAATTCCATGTCAACGACCCAAACAAGACTGTAGAAGAGCATATAAGGATTTTCCAAACCTGTCTCAAAGATAGAGGGATTGTTCATGAGGATGTTGCCTGTAGGTTGTTTCCTTATTCACTAGGGGAAGAGGCTTTTTACTGGTACAATCACCTCCCATCTGGCTCAATTCTTAATTGGAATGATCTTGAAATTGCCTTTTTACAGAAGTTCAGAATACCCATTAGTGCCAATGAATTGTATTTGCAATTCACTAGAGTCAAAAGAGAAGTTAATGAACCAATATCTAGTTTCAATAATAGGTTTCATCGTGCGTACACTAGACTTCAAGATCCTTATGTTTTGGATGACAATACAGCCTTGGGAGTCTATTACGAAGCATTGGATAGCCTCACAACCACCTTTCTGAAGTGGAGACCTAACCCTCCAGCTAACCTAACTGATGCCTATACAAAAGCTGTTAAGCTTAGCACAGATCTAAGGCAACATATAACTGGACCGTTGCCTTCTTTAGGACCAGTTGCACATCCCAATCAGGTTCAAGTAGTAAATCAAGCACTTACCAATCATACTCCAATCATGAATCTAGTACCTCAATTACCTTTGGTGCCACATCCTGGTCTTCCCATGAGCCAGGTCTCTCCTATGATGAATTTTTCCCATGACATTAATCGACACATGTATCGATCCATGACCAAATAGTTTCCCTGCTTATTTGCAAAATGTTGAGGTATTGCATCAGTCTATGGGATCTGCTACAATGTATGTCCCTCCTCAGAGTAACCCAAGCTAGCCTCCTTATCGAGATCCGAATAGGGAGAGAATTGATGAAATGGTTGAACAGATAAAGAAGTTGAATCTAGAGGTGACCTACCTAAGGAATCAAAATAGTCAACTGCAAGCTGCCCAAAAGAGTATGCAGTCCAATCAGAACAGGGAGTTTCCACAAGGGCAGAATTTTGATAGAGGGCAGCGTAATGAGAGAGGATTCCATAATGATAGGGGATATAATCAGGATAGGGGTTACAACAATGACAGATGCTACAATAATGATAGGAGACATAATTTCTATAGAGGCCAAGGTAGTGGATCTGGATTTGATAAGAGGCAATCACAAGGACAAAGTAGAACTTGGAATACAGGACCTAACAATGGAGGAGTCCCCACCCCGTTGGATCAACTAGCCAATCAAGTGGTCAACCAATCTGCAAATTAGCCAGTCAGTTAGGAAAAGCCTCCCAATGGTGTATACTTGGCTGAAGCAGCCTTATCAGGATGGTGTAGGCTTTATAAGACAAATCAACATTTAGAATTAGAATGTCTAGAGTTCCAAACTGCAGCCTCCATTTTTCAGTATGAGGTGGAGAATAACGTAAATGGGCAGGAGATTGTTCCCTCTAGCCCTTATGATTCTCCTGTGCTGGTTTTGAATCACGCTCCTTTCCCAGCAAGTAAGGAAAATGTACCAAAGGAGGAATCTGATTCTCAGGAGGGGAAAACATATCAAATTTGTAATGGGGATGAAGTGGCTCAGTTATTTAATGAAGCAATGAATGATAATGGCCCCCTCGATCAGGAGGAGGCATTTGTTGAGGAAGTACAGATGTTTTAGAGGCAACGATTGAAGGATATGCCTCACAGGCACCTGCAGAATGGGGGACCTTTCACCACTTCTATTCCTCCTAACAACTTCAGTACTCCCGGAGATCCTAATGCTAGCAATAATCTGTCCTACCCACATGTTTCTAGATAATATCTTTCAAAGGAAAGACAGCCCTAGACTGACCCACAGAAGGAAAGGACTGTTCAGGCTGGCAAGGACAAAGTGGAGGAACCTGCTAAGGAAGCTTCCAGTGATATGAACAAAAAACAAATAGCTTCATATGTTGTTGAGGAGTTCAAAAAATTGAACGTAAATATTTCAGCATTTGAGTTATTAAGGTTCCCTCCCATTAGGAAGGCAGTTTTAGGTATTTATGATGCACATCCTGTGTCTTTGGATAAACCTTCTGGTGAGCATTATAGCAAAATCCTTAGTTCTCAGCCTGTGAAGACACAAAACCAGGCCCATAATCAGATTAACTTGCCCCCTGGAGATAAAGGGAAAGAGAAAGACAAGACTCAAGTGGCCCAGGTAGATACTCAGCCCACTTTATTTCAAGGAAAGACAGAAACCCTGCCATTTCTAATCTCTGTGCGCATATTCGGTAAGAATCTACATAATTGTTTACTAGATTCTGGTGCTTCCACCAATGTGATGCCATTTAGAGTTTGTAGAGCTTTAGGAATTACACCTGCTGATTCTCAGAAGAAGGTGACTCAGTTGGATAGAACTGAAGTAAATGTGGTGGGAGAGTTAAATATGATTCACATGCAGATAGCTTCAGACCCAAGAATTCAATAGGTTATCAATATTCAGGTAGCTGATATCCCTGATGCGTATGGTTTGATTCTAGGAAGAGATTTTACTAAGGCTTTGAATGGATATGTGTCTACTGATCATTCTCACATGTGGCTTCCCTGGAAAGGAGTGCCCAATCAAATCAGAATTGAGAGAGAGCCAAGAATGAAATACATGATCATAGAATACCAAAAGACTTCAACAGAAGTCCTGATATCATAAGTTGGCATGGGAAATTATATATTGTCGACACAGTATGAGGAGTCAGACTCAGAGGAGATATTGATGCTGCACACGATGCCCATCAATGTAGAAACAGGATCCAGCCCTGTTACTATTTTGACAGAATCAGTTGAGGAAGAAGAAGAGCTGGAAGATAATCAGATCAGTCTATTGGACAATTTTTAGGAATTCATCAAGCAGTGTGTTGAAAATCAAATTCACCTAGGTAGAAGGACAAGCTTTGAAGAATTACTCTTACCTAATTGGTGTAGAGTTCATCATGCTTCCCATTCAGTGTTGGAGTGTTGTTTGTGCCAAACAGCAGTAGAACAAGTACAAAAATGCATGAATCCAACTCTTGCAGTTAAAACAGTTATACAGAACCCTCAGGAAGACTATCAAGAAAAGAAGGTCATGTCATCTGAAAAACCATCCAGCAATATTAAGCCAAAGGATGGGATGAAGAAGATTACAGCTACTGAGTGTTGGACACTTAGATTTGATGGATCTAAGTCCAAGCATGGAGCTGGGGCAGGGTTTGAGCTGATCAGTCTAAAAGGTAAGAATTTCTTTACAGCCCATAGGCTTCAATTTCACTGTACTAACAATGTAGCAGAATATGAAGCGTTAATTCATGGACTTCTTATGGCACTTAAGAAAAGGGTTAAGATTCTACAAGTCTTTGGTGATTCTGAGTTAGTAGTTAAGCAAGTAAGAAAATAGTATTCATGCCATGATAGGAGAATGACTAATTATAGGCATAGAGTGTGGGACCTCATTGAAGAATTTGATGCCTTCAACATTCAGCTAATACCACGACGGAAGAATCAAACAGTTGATTCTCTAGCTCAAGCAGCCAGCACCCTGTAGCCTTTATCTTTGTCAGGTTTGAAGAAATTCACTGTAGAATTGACTCCTGTACCATCGGTTCCAGACAATGTTACTAACTTCCAGGTGTTCGAAGATGACAAGCATATTCTAGATTTTATCACAAATACAGATGTTTTTGCTTCTCAAATCATTGATGAGACAAAGCTCCAGGAAGTAGAATTGGATTTAGAAGGAGTTATGAACCTGAAATCAAATACTATTCCAAGGGGAATGGTACAATTGGAGCGAATTTTTGATATGGATAAAATAAAGGATCAAGAACAAGAATCAAAGAAGGAATCTATCAATGGACAATGTGATACTTACAATATGGGAACTGAAGACAACGCCAAGAACATTTTTATTGGCAAAGTATGTACTCCAGAAGAAAGATAAGGAATAATTGCAGCATTGTGTAGCTTTCCTGATATAGTAGCCTGGAGTTATGAGGACTTGAAAACTCATGATACATCCATCATAACTCATACTATACCCCTGAAGCCAGATGCAGAGCCTTTCAGACAAAGGCAGAGGTCAATAAATGCATTGTTGGAACCAGTCATACAGAAAGAGGTCCAGAAGTTACTATCCGCCAGAATCATATTTTCTGTCAGGCATTCAACATGGGTGGCAAACCTGGTTCTAGTAAGAAAAAAGAATGGAGAAATTAGACTTTGTGTTGATTTCAGGAATTTGAACAGATCTTCAGAAAAAGACAACTATCCAGTTCCTGCACTGGATGAAGTGCTTCAAGTGGTTAATGGGTCTCAGATGATGTCATTTCTGGATGGTTACTCAGGGTACAATCAAGTGATGGTTCAGTATGAGGACAGACACAAGACTGCCTTTACAACTAAATGGGGTACCTTTGCCTACAGAAGGATGCCTTTTGGGCTCATTAATGCAGGAGCCACATTTCAAAGAGCCATGGATATCGCTTTTAAGGATATCATAGGCAAATGCATCATCATTTATATGGATGATCTGACTGTGTTTTCAAAGAACAGAGGGGATCACATCTCAGATCTACACAAAGTGTTTCAAAGGTGCAGGGAGTTTGGCATATCCTTGAATCCTAAAAAGTGTATTTTTGGAGTAACAGAGGGAAAGTTGCTAGAACATGTGATATCAGAAAAGGGAATTGCTATCGATCCAGAAAGAGTGGAGGCCATCCTAAAGATTCAGCCACCTGCTAGCAAGAAGGAAATGAAATATTTCTTTGGCAAGATTAACTTCATCAGAAAATTCATTACTGGATTTGCTAAAATTGTTAAGCCATTGAATGCAATGTTGAAACAGGATGCTAAGGTCGAATGGACTACGAAAGCGAAGGAAGCCTTTGCAGAAATCAAAAGGGCCATTGCTAATGCTCCAGTATTGGTAAGTCCTAACTACAACAAGCCTTTTCACATCTATTCATTTGCTTCAGACCACTCATGTGCAGGAATGCTAACTCAAAAGTCTGATGAGGGAAATGAGCATCCCATTGCTTTTATGAGTGCCCCATTAAAAGATGTTGAGTTGAGATACCCAAGTGTGGAAAAGCAGGTGTATGCCCTGGTCAGAGCAGTAAAGAAATTCAGGCATTACATCCTCAGAAATAAGGTGTATGCAATTGTTCCAGATTCTGCAGTTAAGTTGTTTCTGATGCAAAATGAATTAGGTGAGCACAGAGCTAAATGGGTGATAATGCTACAAGAGTATGATATTGAGATCCAGCCCATGAAGTTGGTAAAAGGATAGGGACTTACTCAGACTATGGCTGAAATAGGTCATGAATTGACTGTCCAGAGTTATAATACCGAAAAGGTTTCCCCAGATGGCTGGTATGATGACATAGTTTATTATTTGTTGAACCAACGATCTCTAGGTCATCTTAATGTTGTCTAGAGGAGAGCCCTACGATTGAAGAGTGACAGTTTCATGCTAAAGGGAGTTGTTTTGTACAAGAAAAATTATGAAGGCATTTATTTGAGGTGTCTTGGGAAACAAGAAGCTGAAAGGGTGATAAATGAATTTCATGAGAAATATGGTATTGGCCATGGTTCTGCGATTGCCACAGCAAATCAGATTTTGAGGGCAGGATATTACTGGCCCACGTTATTTAAAGATGTTCACCATCATGTTAGGACCTGTCACACATGCCAGACTGCAGCAACGAGGGAAATGTATGCAGCGCTCCCACTCCAACCGGTCACTGAGGTAAGGCCTTTTGCTCAGTGGGGTATGGATTTCATAGGCCCTATCAACCCACCATCTTCTACAGGACACGGGTACATTTTCACTATTACTGATTATTTTACAAGATGGACTGAAGCTTTTGCTTGTAGGCAATGTACATCTGAGGTAGTGATTGATTTCTTAGAATCTGCTATTCTTAATCAATTTGGATGCCCTATTGCTATTATCTGTGATAATGGTCCTGCTTTTGCATCTTTGACATTTTCAAATTAGATTTTTGATCATAGAATTATTGTGAAGTTTGCATCCAATTATTAACTTCGGGGTAATGGCTTAGTAGAGTCCTCTAATAAGAAATTATTGACTGTCATCTGTAAGCTATTAGAGAGGAACCCAAAAGACTGGCACACCCAACTTCGGTTTTCCCTTTGGGAAAATTGTACAAGACTTAAGTCATCCATTGGAACATCTCCTTATTACTTAGTGTATGGTCTGGAGCTAGTATTCCCTATTCAACTCAAGATCCCAACTTTACAGTTTATAAATGAGTTTTATGATGAAGGGGACAGAAGGGAGGCTAGGTTGATAGAACTACTACACCTTGAGGAAAAATGAGACAACGCCCTTAAGAATTTTTCCAAACATCAAGAGGTAGTTAAGAGGTGGTTTGACAGGAAGGCTAAAGTCAAGGCCTTTAGGATTTCTGACCTAGTCCTGTACTGGGATAAACTTCATGATCAAAAGGGGAACCATGGGAAATTTGATAAACTGTGGCTTGGCCCATATTAGATTGCTGAAATACTTAGAGATAATGCCTTCCGTTTGAAGACTCTCACGGGAGAAGATATTCCACTGCCTGTCAATGGGCAGTATTTGAAACATTATTTCTAGTCCTGAGCTATTTCCAGCTCTCTGCTCTGTATATAGTTGGTTTCGGTTGCTTTCTATTGTTTTATTTGGTTAGAGTAGGTTTCCCTTTTGGTTTGCTTGTTTTGCTTTGGTTAGAATAGGTTTGCTTTGGTTTGGTTTGTTTGTTTTGGTTTGCGTTACTCTTGCTCTTGGTTCCTTTTCTTTTTGGGATCTTTGGGTGCATCTGTATGGTAGTGGTGACAAAGTAGGTCTGATGCTCTTGGTATTTCTTTTACAAACTCTAATCATCCTTTCAGGGCATTATGGTATGAATTCCCTGCCCAATGTCACTTATCTTTATGCTAAGGCAAAGGGTTTTTAGTCAATTTGAACATGAGTATATTAGGGTCTTACATTTTAAATTAAAGATACCTGAAGTTGCATAAGGTCCTTATGAAGTGTGAACAAGTGAAAAATCCTTTTTCTGCTCTAGTGCCACTATGGTTCTCATCCCTGAGTGTGAACTTTACTGTTCACAGGTTGAATGAAATAAAAAAAAAAAAAAAAGAGAAAAAAGAGAAAATATTGCGAATGAAAATGTTTGAATTCAACTTATCAGGGGAATTTGAATATCTCTATTGGGGCTATGGATGCCTGGCTGGCAGTAGAGCTATGTTCAGGAGGATCACAACGATAACCTTGTCGGGGCTATGGACGCTTGACTAACAGTGAGGCTCTATCTAGGTTACTTTTAGAGTATGAATCTTTATGTAGCTTGTTCATACCAAGTTTGGTTCCTGTTGCAACTAAAGGAGGATAATGAATGCATATGCACACACTTTGACCCTGGTATAGGAAAGTTGAATGACTAAGGGTTTCTTTGTTTTGCCATGGGTGGTGACAGGATAGGTGAGTTGAAACCATGAGTTCTGGGTTCTTGATTCTAGTTTGTCATCGAAATGCTCAGGAGCATTTCCCCAACAGAGTCACCATTTGTTGTGCAGTTTTGCACACACACCCCACTTGGAGTAGGGACCCTCTTTTCGAATGTCTTTTGGCCTTTGGTTTTATTGGATTTACCTTTTTTAAGGTCTTAACATATTGGTCTTGCTAGCTTTGATCCCCCCTGAGGCTTGAATTGGTTAAAATTGGCTTTTAGTGAAAATTCGGGTTTTGACCTGAATCCAGGATTTTCCAGCTCCGACGGATTTTCCTGGGCTCTGGTTCATTGTCTGGTCATCGCTGAATTTTTGAATCTGGGTTTCTGCCTAACTCCGGGATTTTCCGGTTCTAGCAGATTTTCCCGAACTGCGCTAAAATCTTGAGCTTTGTTAAAATCCCAGTTTTTGCCTTTCCGTGGATTTTGTGTTCATCCAGATTTCTACATATCTTGGGATTTTCCAAAATTCCATCCTGGGCTCGGGTTTCTAGGTTTTTCAGACACGTCTTGTCACTCATTAATGCTTGCAGTACCTTTGCTCAGACGCATATGGGGATGGATTTAAAGTTGTTTAGGCATCATTTTAACTTCATCATTCACTTGTTTGCTGCCTTGGCGTCTGAGTGCTTTCTCCATTCGAGCTTTGAGTATTGATCTTGAGCCGCTTGCGTGTGGATTGTCTGGAGTGCCGATTAAGGTTTTAATTGCTTGGGCGTGCTTGCTTCGTGGTTGCTTCTTCGAGTTCGAGTTTCGTCTGGGATAATCCATGGTAGGTTATTGATGGCCCCTCCTTTTGTTTGTGTGATGATTGAGTTTTTATGTGCTGAATGATGGTCATTTTGGGTCGGCCCATGTCTGGTCGTGATTTCCTTTTATCGAGTTAGGGTTTGACCCACCTCTTCATGAAAACCTCATCGCCCGTGTCATGTATGCTTGTATTTATCCATTAGGTGATGGGTGCATCCGTTTAGAAGGGGTTCTGTGTTAGATTGTTTTCCCTCTTAGTGCGTAAACTGCCATATTATGCAAGGTTAGGGCTTTTTCGGTGTTCGGCCCAGAATGAAAAATTTGTTAAGATTTGTCAATCTTGCACTTATATTAAACTGACCCCTGCCTTGTGAGGATTCAGAGTGCTTTAGATCAATTTTCGTAGATGGTATTTTAAACCTTGAGCTTACCCTGGTTTTCATGGCGGGGGGTTGTTCATCGAAATTAGGGCATCGTTGTTTTGCCATGAGGACTCATCATTTGAGGGCTTTGAGAACCTGAAATCATTTGCATCCTGAATTTTGTTCATTGGCATCGACTTTGAAATCATTAAAACCCAAGTGAGGAATCTTACATAATCGTTCAGTCGTTGGTTCGCGTGTTGTCTTTTATCGGGTTTCTAGGGTGTCCGCGGAATTCCTGCGCACCCAGATTTTCTCGGTTTCGGCCAATTCTGCGGAGTGTAGCGATTTCTGGAGTTCTTCAAGCTATCCGTGAAAATCTGTCCCATCCGGATTTTTTTGGTTTTCCTGTCTGGTTTTACTTCTTCCAATTTTCTGAGGATAGGATTCATGGAGTGAAGGTGAAATGCTAATTTCTTGTGGCCAATCAATGAATTTCATGATTATCTTATGATCTTTTGTCTGTACTAATGATTTATTTGGCCGGTGATGTCTTGGCAACAGGAATCTGTCTGCGTCAGATTTCTCTGAAATTCTGCCTTGACTGGATTTTCCCGGTTTACAGTGTTTTCCCGGACTACTTTATTTTTCTGAATTTTCAAAGATTGGTATTTGTGATAGTTTCTAATTGCTTTATATGATTTATGCTAATCTTTTGGTCAGAATATGAATGATAATTGATACTTATGACGATTTCTTGTAAGTGCAGGCTGAATCAAGCAAGGCTGCAGCAGGAAAGTCCAAAGGTGACACGGAGGGGTCATCCATCTCAGAGGTAGAAAGATTGAGGTTAGATACTAAGAGTCAGCTTCCTGAAAGTAAGATATCTTCCGTATGGTCCGAAGTGTCTGATACTAATGTTGGAGCTTGGAGATATGAAGAGTTTAAATAGAGGACAGCTGAGAAGAATCTATCAGTCCTAAGGAATGGAATGATGAAGTCTAGACTGGTGCATGTGGCAGGGTTTCCTCCTACAATCCATTGCTATGAGTTGATTTTAGAGTGTGCCCGGCAGTATGATTTTGATACACAAAGGGTTGTCAGTACTGAAGGGAGAGTCTTGGCTAATTTCAGTCTTGTCTCTATTGCCCAAGCCTTTGACAAGCCGGATCTGCCTTTTGTGTGTGCTCTAAACATGGACTTGGCCAGAACATATTACGAAAATGAGCCCATCAAAGCTCAACAGATGATTAATGCTTGGTTGGAAAACCTGAAATCACATCACTCTAAACTGCCCAAGCAATTGCATAGGATCAAATTCAGATCAGATATCTATGATGCAATAACATTTCTGAGTAGGGTGGCAGGATTGAAAAGTGCCAGAGTATTGGAGAGTTGGATGGTCCATGTGATCACCAAAATTGAACAAGGAACCAACTACCACTGGGCAGGACTTATCAGCACCATAATTGATAAGTAGCTGAGGGATGTCTTAGAGACCAAGAGATTCACCATGTCTTCCTATGTCATGTATGTGCTTGCCAAATTCTACCCATATAGGGGTTTGAATCCACAAGGGACGTTTGGACAAGTTATAGTCTATGAAGTATACCCGGAGTTGCACCTAGGACACAAAGACTACAGAAGGGCTAATGATGCATTCACAATGCATATCACTGGGATGCTTCAGAATGTCGAACATGTGAGACTGTTAGATGGAGCAAAAGGGTTGATAAAGAATTATGGGGCCTGGTTCATTCAATTTCCCACCTTCACCTACATTAGAATTGATGGCTGCCCGGCCACTCCATATAGGTTACCTCGGTATCCTACTGATCACATTGTGTTATTGGAGATTGTGAGGCAAATATGTGAATTTGATGCCATAGTCAAAAAGGAGAAGCATAAAATAGGCTTTGGTGGGGATTTCCCTCTTGGAATTGGTGTGGCAGAAGTGTGCCCTTCCATCCAATCAGCACACACCGCAGGAGATGAATTGGCAGTGTATGGTTTCTCCTTCCACTCCAAGAGAGAAAACTTTGATATCACCGGGGAGGCACAGAAGAAGGCTACCAAGGAGTACCACCACAAGGATGACCTAGAGGACTATTGGGCCAACATTAGGGATGATCTTGAAGCCAGAAAGAAGAGGTACTCCAGGCTTCCTGTTGATGTGATCAGACAGTACACAATGTGAAGTTGATCCCCGACCAACTAGAGGATGATGGAAACCTGGTACAAGACCATGCATATGAAGCTGTTAAGGATAGGTCAATCAGGGAGATCAACTGGAATGAAGATGAGGTCACAAAGTTGGAGGACCTAATGGCCCCCGTTATGAAATTCACCACTTCTTGGTTGAAGCATAAGGTTTGGGAGCTGGAAAGTGAGAAGGTAGCTTGTACCTTCAATTTAATGGGAAATCTCAACCCAATGTCTACTTCAAAAGAATCTGGGGATGATGACCCCAAAGGGAAAACCAAAAAGAGCTCACCTTTCAAAATAAAGATTAGAGGCCCTAAGGAAAGTGAGCCGGAACCAAAGAGGAAGCCCAAAGGGAAGAAGAGAAGTCGGGCTTTGAAGATTGGCAGGTCCTCTGATGAGGAAGAGTTAGAAAAGCCAGTTGAGGAGGATGTTCCTCCACCACCAAAGAGGGCTAGGACAGCTAGAGGTTCAAAGAAGAAGGGTCGAGATACTTCCAAGAAGGAGCCTCCGATTGTTGATGTGGAAAGTTCAGGAGAGAAGACAAAGGTTTATATGAGGAGATCCAGGACTCCTTCTCCTAAGGATACTGTGCAAAAGAGGGATTCTCCTCCAAAGTCACCAGTTGTGGAGCCATCTAAGGCTGCTTCTCCTCCACCAAGTGTGCCTGAGCAAGAAACTCTTGAGGAACATGAGACTAGTGGGGAAGCAGAGCCATTCAAGGAAGGAGCACTCATTGGTGAGGCAGCTGAGCTCGAAGTAGAGGAGGTAGGGAAACTTCCTTCCCCATTGGTGCAATATGAGGATTCTCCGGCAAGTAGCAAGGGTCATGAGTCACCTGAAAAGGAGAATATCCCCATTAGAACCCCATCGCCAGTGCAAGAGGTGGAGGTTGAGGAAGGTGATCAAAGTGAGCAGCTCCCTGAAAAGGAAGAGGGGAAAATACCGGAAGAATAGTAGGAAGAGGCAAAAATAGAGAAAATTTGGGCAAAACCTGCTGTCTCGGATTGGCTTGAAAAGGAGATTACAAGGAAGAAATAGGTAGTTGTTGAGGACACTCCTTTGGATTGGGATGAGATGCTATCCAAAATTGGCAAAGGAAAGAAAAAGAAGGCAGCTAAAGTGGTTTCAAAGATGGAGAGAGATGAACTAAACAATAGGGTCATTCACATTGCCACTCCTGTCGCAGACAAGACCAGAGAAGAGGTCATTGGTGAAGATTATAAGGTACAAACTATCAACCTTGGACCGGCATCCATGGAGCAGGATATAGAGGAGTATGAAGGGTCTAGTGCTGTGATCATCGGCAGATTGAGAAAGGAAGCTCAGACCAAGCATGAGCTTAGAAAAGAAAATGAAAGGCTTAGGAAGTGTTTGGAAGAGGTGATGAAACCTCTGCAGTCCCTTCACCCATCTTCTTCTGCCACTCCTGGCTTTTTTCCCAAGGAGACTATTTCTGAGATTGAGAAGATGAAGGCCTCTGCTCAAACTACAATGGATTGGTTGAAGGATGTGCAGGGAAAAGGAGATAATGCAATCAAGGAGATCCTGTCAGTTGGGAAAGATGTAGTCAGAGCTAAAGAACTGCTAGAATATGTGCTATCTCAGGATAAGGAAGACATTGATCTTCTATTACAGAAATCCAAGGTCATCATGGGATATGGTAAGGATCAATTGGCTACAGATGGAATCCTTCCTTCCTCCAGATTAAATGAACCTTGGGAATGGTTTGAGGCTCTGCAAATTTGGCAGAAGGCCATGAAGAAGATACAAAAGCGAAAGAAGCAGGTGGATGGTGATTTGACTGGGGTCTATGATGGGTGCATTGCATTTTTTGAGGTCATGACTGGTAGAAGAAAGATTGCCCCTAAGTACCTAAGTCTGGAACAGCTAAGAGAGTGGTGGCATGAAGTTTATGCCCCAGATTCTGAGAATGTTATAACTGGCCACCAGTTAGATGATGCAGTGACATATCTGGCAATAATGGATAAGTATCAGGCCAACAAGGATGATTGGGATAAGACGGTTAAACAGTCAAAAGAGGAGATTGGCTCCATGGAATGTCAGCTTAGGATATTGCCTTTGCCACCTGTCACCGAATTGGATGGAACTTTTTTGAGGGTTCAAGGATCGTTGGCCCAGAGCAAGGATAAGGGAGGCGGCAGTTAATGCCTATTTTGAGATTTGTGCTTCCCTATTATTGTAGGGCATGTATTGAACCAGACTAGATTGGGGACTATTCCTAGGTTGATCTTGATGATATATGGCATTTAATGTGTGCCTTATTTTGATTTCCTAGGGCCGACCTGTTTTGGTGGTTGTTTTTGTTTTGTAAATGTTTGGCTGGGCCGACATGTCTTGAGAATTTGATATAAAGGGCATTCTTGCCTCATTGTCGGAAATTAGATATTAGACATTAGAATTGGAGGAAAGACAAGTTAGAGCATTTTGTGAATTTCTTGAAGCAAGTATTGTAAACAGAACTGTGGAATTGTTGCAGTGTTTTGATGATCTAATACAATTGAAGACATTGTGGTTTTCCTGGTGCAATCTCTTGTGTTAGTTTATCTTGCATGGTTCTTGTTGATCTATCTTTCAAATTGCTTGAAGATTTAGGGTTTAATGTTAAGAATTAATTTTAGTTTGGTGAATGATGTTTATGATTTCATATTTGGAATGTTTGTAGCAATCTCTGGTCTATACTCCCAGTAACTATCTAATTGTAGTAGGCCGGTAAAGTCAACCTGGACCATATATTTATATGTGCTTAAGTTCGATTGTAGATGAATGTCTATGATTTGAAAATCTATACACCTTAGAAGATTGCACCGTTCTTGTGATATTGCATTGTGGATTGATCAAGAATCGATTATTTGAGATTGGTCCATTCCAGATATCTATCATTTGCATTGTTCATTCTAGGAATAGTTTAGATTTAATCATATTCTTGCACCCTTACCTTTTGCTATTTCTTTATCATTTGGTCAGATTTAGGATTTGAGATCATTATATTGCATAATCTGATAAATTAGAAAGAGGCAGTTTGCTTGTAGTAAGGTCCCTTTGTGATTACCAACATTTTCACATATTATCTGAGTTGTTTATGCATTGTCATGACCTGACACCCGAGAGACCTTGGGGTGATTTTCAGTAATTTATTGTTGAAAATAATCTTTCAAGAGAGATAGAATATTGCATTTTTTTTGAGTTGTTGCTGTGCAGAAAACACCATCAACACGGTGCTATATAGCACCGCTCAAAATTGAAACTGCACCACTTGACAGTCCAAACTGACTTGCCACCATAGAATGCACTATTGTGGTAGAGTTTGGAGTTTGGAAATAGACTTCAAACTCCAACGCATATGCTACCTCCAGTGAGGGCATTTCAAAGTCCGATGCAGTGGTGGACTTTTAGACTAGGATTTCTGCCAAACTGTGACACTTTTAGAAAAGTGCACCATGATGGTGCATTTTAAGATTTTGACAGTCCCAGCATCGTAGTTTGCAAATTTCAAACTACAACACCTTCACAGATAGCGATGCTAAGCTGGCTTTTTGGACACTCGGAATAAAATTTCTCAAAGGTTTTAACATGGAAACCTTTCCTGATGTAGGATGCGGCGAGGGAGCTCTATTCTCAGGAGCATAGATCGCAGGAGATTTTCAGTTACCTACAAGATTTGAGTTATAGGGAGCAGGATCGGTTACGAGATATGGGACTATGGTACATTGCTTATGCAACACCCATGTGGACCCACCTTGGGATGATGCCAGCGCTTGCTAAGAGATGGCACAGTGAGACCTCATCCTTCCACCTTCCTACTGGCGAGGCCAACGTCACCCTAGAGGACGTGTGGCAGATCCTCAGATTGTCGATACATGGGCAGTGTGTTATTCATGATATGGATGCTAGACAGGACGCTTGTCACATAGTCCTTGCCACAGAGGACGTTATATACTGCAAGGGTCAGATAAAGTTAGAGCGTCACAGGGCCCTGACCTCACCCTTCTGCTTGGTGGTTATAGTGATCATTTTAGGTCTCATTACCCCGGATCGGTGAGGCTAGTATCTCAGTCCTAGTTGGGGGCTCTACTAGGAGTGGATGGTGATGTGTGATAGGCCTGTTCATTTTTCTTGGGGTCCTATTCTTCTAGCCTCGCTTTATAGGGATTTACATCAGTATGTCTACCTTGATGGCAGAGCACTTGGAGAAAGTGCCACGCTTCTTCATGTGGGCATGGGAGCACATCTTCATTCTTCGACCGCGAGTCGTTGCAGTGCCGATGGGGCTTGATGATCCCCTAGTGTGGTGCTATAGAGGCGGTGTGTCTTTTACACACACGGGTGAGCATAAGATTCTTCATTAGAGGAGGGTCCTGGATGATATGCAGGTCTTCACCTGGTGCCCATACCTTGGTCGCCCCGAATGGGCCAACGATGCATAGCAACTATTCCTTGCCCACCAAGACCGCTTTATGTAGAGGTGAGAGCATACGATGGTCAAGAGATACCTATTAGGATGAGTCCAGTGTTAGTTTGGTGAGCCACAAGACCAACCAGATGACGACTACATGGCTATATTTTCTCACACAGTATCGCAAGGTGCCTAGGGGCGATATGTTCCTACCTCCGAGGAAATAGATAGCTTTAGATAGTTGATGGCCCAACTGTGGGTATATGATCAAGGCCCCGCAGATCTAGGTGTGACACAGGCCTACAAAGATTGGTTTCGGCCACCCTTATGATTGACAGTTCCAGGTGCACCCTTCGCTCGGCGGAGATTGAGGGGCAAAGAGGGAGGACAAGGATGAAGAGAGGGTGAGCGGCAAGATCAGTCAGTCAGGGTTCCAGTTCAGTTGGTCCAGGTAGATGTTCATATGCAAGATCAGGACCAGGGGCCAGCCAGGTAGTAGGATCAGGCAGATGTACCACCACAAGTTGAGGGTGAGGATCAGCCTCATGTGTAGCCCCCTCGAGCACAGCCAGCAGGATAGCCAGATCCCCGAGATGTGCAGATTGCACAGCTACAGGCTCAAATTCATACTTTGACAGTGGAGAGGGATCAGGCCAGGGTTGAGAGAGACCAAGCCATTTTGCAGAGGTAAGCCACAGAGCTACAGGTGGCTGCAGAGATGGATCAAAGACAATAGTTAGAGAGCATGGCGTCCTCCTCCTCTTAGAGCATAGTGCCTCTTTGTTCTTACAGGGAGGCCATTCGAGAGGTGGACTATTATTGTTTGCTTTATCATCAGTCTATACCCAGAGCAGTTCGAGCCCCAGATTACTCTCAGCGGACTAGCCACAGACCAGCAGAGGGTCATGGTGACAGAGGTGAGGGCAGCAGATAGGAGGGTTAGGCTTCATTTTGATCGAGATATTATTCTTTTGTGCCATATGGGCTCATTTTTGATAGCTCGTTGGGCCTTTTTGTACTTATTGACATACACATGTACAGTGATCTAATTATTTTGTACTATGATAGTTACCCGATGATGATATATATGATGATGATGTTGATATGATGTGATGTGTATCATTTATTTATGTATTTATGGATGGTTCTATTTCTATATGCTATGCAATAATGTTATGGTGTTATGTGATGTATATATGGATGCATTTTTTTCTAATGGTGTATGCATTATGTGATGGTTATGCGACTAATAGATCTATATTATGCTTTTAATAAATGACATATGATATGCAAATGGATTTATATGATATGTGATATGGATGGATGATATGTATGTTTTTATGAAGATGTAATCTATATGATGATTTATGTATGTTGATGCAAATGTGATGATTTGTGCAATGATTTCTTTTTCAATTCCTTTTTTCGTTATGATGGTGATGATGATGTAGTGATCATGCTATGTGGTTATGAATGTATGGATGTACGTGATTTGTCATGTATGATGTGTGCTTGTGATGATGTTTATGATGTGATATGCAAAATGGTATGGAGATGATTTATGGTGTATACACAAAATGATATGTGAGTCATGATTATAAATGCTTTTATAATTATGGATGGATGTATTCTTTTAATGTAATGGATTTTATAATGTTTCTATACCTATTTTAAATGTGCACTAAATGCTTATAATGATATGGAATGATTTGTAAAATGAAATGAAAAAAATGATTGTGATGTGGTTATTTATGAGATGTTCTATATGATATGGATGAATGATGGATGATATGTATGTTTTTTATGATTATGTATGATGCAATGGTCATGCTCTATATGATATTCCTTGATGATGTAAATGAGATGTTTTTTAAGATGTTGATATATATTATCCTAAACATGTTAGATGATTGTGAGATGTATGTGATGCATTTATTGTGATGTGATGTAATATATGAAATGATATGTTAATGCAAAGTAGTATGATGATGTTTTATGTTATGCAAAATGAATGTAATGTGAGAGATGAATTTATGATGTTCATGTGATGTGAATATGTATGCTTATGATGCGATGGATTATCTATAATTCTCATGTACCTATTATGTTTGATTATGCAGTAGATGATTATGAAATGTTCATGCAAATAAATGTTATGCTATGGTTTATGTGATGAATGCAATGTGATGAAAAATGGATGTAATAACACATTTAGACGATGATGGAGATGTAATGCATATGTTTCCTATATGATATGTTATGCAATATGTTAACTATTTGTGGATGCAAGATCGATGATGATGATGATTAACTATCATAGTACCTTGTTAGCATGAAGAGAAAGAAGGGATGAAAGAAAAGAAGACATTCCAACAAGACATAAGATGATGAATATGAAAATGATGATGACTACTTGCTAAGGAGTTAGGATTTTCAAAGGGCCAATTTTCTTATGTTTGGTAATACACATAAATACGATGCATCAAAGTATTAAGAACTAGGATGACGTATTTAGTGTGATGGACTTTGACTCAACAACCAGATAGGAGTATCGTTGTTCACACCTGACATAAGGAAACCTTACTAGGGTGCACTTTAGGTACTTCACACATCTCAGACCAAAACATAGGAAGGTAAGCCTTCCTATGTGGTCAACAAAATATCTAAAACACCCTCTAAATAAAGCAAGTATTTGCTGAGGTTATTTTACAAGAATATCCAACAAGCACAATAGACAAAAGATAATGATCATTGCCCCATTCCTATCTCTCTAAATCCTTTGTTCAAATATCATCGAGAGGTCCTTGGAATGAGTGCAGTAAGATAATAAGATAAAATCATGTAAACAAACAAGCTAATGTTCCTCATACTGCTAGCCAAAGGAAATTATGTTTCTGTAGGATAAGAACCAAAACTTATTGCCAATAGATGATGTCTATTGTTAGAACGATATATCCTAAGACATATTAGTGGATGGTGGCATGTCATTTCGGTTATCCAAAGTGCTTGGTTTGATAAAAAAGTGTCCATTGTAGGAAGGATTCATCCTAGGACATGATTTTATCAGAAAATGATGAGATTGGTTTAAGACTGATTAGCTATTGATATAAAAAGTTGATCAACTTGTTTACTGACTGACTTAGGCTTGAGATTTTGACACTTGGGTTTTTTACTTTTCACCTGCTAGACTTGTTTCTAATTGTTTCACCAAAGGTTGGGGATGATGATCATTTATTATGAGTGATGTTATTGCGGGTGAAAGCGAGATGAGATGGATCAATTTTTTCAGATGTTTTTGATGTTTTGAAATGTTTTTGAGGCTATTTTTTGGTATTTTTTGATATTTTATAAATGTTTTGATTTTTTGATTTTCAAATGTTTTGGGGTTTTATGAGATTTTGACCAAGAGACTAACCTAGGACCTATCCTAGGGGCCTTGGGAGCTAATCAACATATTAGCCTTGCCTACGTTATACATGTAGAGACCACATAGTTCAACTGACGACTTGACTGATTTACAAATGAAGATATACATGATGAATTTCCAGTTTATTATGACGAACTCCTAAAGGACTAACCTAAGTGTCTTGGGGGATGATCAAAGATCAACCTTGCCTACATTCAAGGCTCAGAGACACGTAGTTTGACAAGACAACTCTGTTTTTGACTTTTTGACTGACTTTTTGACCTATTTTTGGGATTTTGATATGTTTTGAATGTTCTTGGATTTTGGTGATTTTTCAATGTTCTTGAATTTAACAAAGTTTGAAAGCTTGAAAGGGAATTTATAGTTCTATTCTTAAACATTGAAGATAATTCAATGATAAGGAGGCAACGATAAAGGAAGAAGGGATGGGGTGCAACTGCTCCCACACATGGGCGTAGCCTCTATGGGGAGGGCAGTGCCCTCTCCACAGACCACAACCTATGGAGAGGTCATTGGCCTCTCCACAGCTAGTCACAATGCAGCTACAAGCTGAGATTTATATCAAAAACTTGTATATATATATTTTATTTAATGTTTATAATACATTCAAACAACAATCACAATAATAGTGATATTCAATCTTTGGTTTCAACAAAGATTACAGTGCAAAGATATCTATAGATATATATATATATATATATATATATATATATATATATATATATATATATATATATATATATATATATATATATATATATATATATATATATATATATATATATATATATATATATATTTGTGTATATATATACGTGTATATATATTCTAAGAAATATATGCATATATATATATAATTGTATATATAAGTATAGAATCAGAAATTATGTGGTATGAACTTTTTTCTTCAAAGAATACAAAATCAAATTGGGGTTTTCTTAGAAAAATGAATTCTTATTGTGATTTCTACGGAAAACATATTTTACAATTTCAAAGCAATATTCTTCTAAAAATAAATGAAACCCAAAATGAATCATTCATATGCACAACATAAATAAAGATTTCATAAAATAAATAATTTAGGAACCTGGAGTCTAACGCTAAGTTGATAAATTTTCCCTGGTTCAATTATCCTTTCTTGTTGTGTTCCTCTATTCCCAATTTCACTCAAATCAACTATTCTTGCTTGCTTCAAATTTTATTTTCAGAAAAATAAAAATAAAAATAAAATGATGAAAGATGAATGAAAAAATAACTAACTTCAGACTACCCCCTCCTGTTGAGAATTAAAGAGTTTTATATATTTTTATTTCTTTCTTCCAGCTTGTTTTCCCTTTGTTTTTCTATTTTTTTTCCCCTCTTTTCTCTTGTTTTCTAACTTTTCTTGTCTTCTATCTTATCTCTTGTTTTCAAAAATCTTCTTTTATTCTTAATTTTTTTATAAATCTGTTTTAAAAAACAAAAAGAGGATTTTTTTTCCTATGCATCACATTATCTTCATTTAAATAAAATAAATATCATTTTTATCCTCAAGCAAAGCACATTATCTCAATTAAATAAACAATATCTTAATTTTCAGATAAAGCATCAATTAAGAATAAAAAAAAAAAAACTTATTCTTTTAATTTTATGCATTTTAATTTCCACTATCTAATTTAAATAAATACTACAAGTAAAACAAATTAAACAATTTTCTAAATGCAATTAATATGTTACTACGTGGTGTGTGCGCGTGAGAGATTTTGTTCCAACTTAACCCTGTCAGTTAGTTAACCTCCTCTACCTCAACCACACTCTTGGTCTTCGACAAGCCTGCATCTCATGTAAACTCAGGCACCCATTAGTAGGTTAGTGTCCAAAAATATAAATAAAAGTAATTCAATTCTTCATTCTAACATACCACTTTCTATGTTATTCATTTGAATTTAATAATAATTATCACATTTCATTTTCTAGAATAACATACATTTATTCTATCATTCAAAGATCACACAAGTTATTCTACCACACATTTAGTTTCCAGTTCTATGTAAAGTGAAATCAAGAGGTGTCAAAGTTTGATATGTGACAGGCTCGAAAATGAGCCAAGTGGAACACACAGCGGGATAGTTGTTGCCCCATCAGGAGAGACTTTGAAATCCCCTCTAGTTACTAGATCAAGGAAAAGAAAAGAGGTTGATGAACAACCCAATCCCAAGGTATATGCTAGAAAGGCTTTGGAAGGTGAATCTTCCAAGAAACATAAGAGATCAGGCAATGGCATAGAGATGCCTATTATTCAAGAAGATTTTCTCCACGAGGGAGAGGAAATGGAGGCTGAGCAACCAAAATCTCCACCTGCCAGCTCCACTTTTGTTGCTCCTCCACCTGCTTCATAGGCATTGGTTGCTACTTCCCCACCTGCAGTGGACATCTCGGTCCACCTTGCTTCTTCTCCACCTACCAGGAAGGTTGTAACGATTGACTCTTCTTCCGTCGCCACCTCTCCACTCTCTTCTGCTTCAATGTCTTCGACTGCATCTCTCATTAGTAACAACAATCATACCCATACCCACACTCTCACTTCCAAAGGCATTCTCTCAGCATATGCAGAAGGTTCCTACCAAGATTTTTGAAGTATTAATGAACTCGACTATTCAGGTTGCCTTGGCACAGATCCTTGCTAGTATCCCCACCTCCACTCCTCCAACTGAACCACCCAAAATGAAAGCCACAATGGAAATATCCGAGGATTTGGAATGATGAGAGAAGGAAGCCATAAAGGCATTGGAGGAAGAAGCGGATGACTACCATGAGCACCCAGAGCACTAGCATTTATAAATTGATAAGGTAGTCCATGAAGGTGAGGAAACAAAGTCCTCCAAGGGTGATGAAGAAGAAGATGTCAGCACCAAATATATTGTAGAAAACTTTGATGCAGAACTAGAAGAAGAGCTAGCTTGACAGTTAAAGGATGTTGGAGAGGAAGTGGAAAGACCACCTCCCAAAGAAGAAAAAGAGTCTAGTAATAAAATTGAAGAAGACATTGAACTTCCAACTGGAGAGCAAGAAGAAAGCCCCAAACATTGTGAAAACGTGCCTCTCAGAAGGGAAGGAAGAACAAGAAGATGTGTCACCTCAATATGAGGAAGAGGAGAGTAAAGAAGAAGATAAGCCCCAAGAAGAGTCTCAAGCTAACAAGAGTCCAAAAATAGAGTAGCCAAAGGAAAATGGGCATAAAGAAGAAGAAGAAGAAAATGATACTAAAGGGGAGGATAGCCCCAAAGAACGCATGCCCACCAAGTCCCCCATCAAATGCACAGTTTTCATCCAAGACTCTGACAAAGAAGAAGAAGACATGAGGATGGAGTAGGAATCTCATGACGATAAAGAGATTGAAGAAAGGAGGGATGAAGAAGAAGGTGATCGTGAATCACCCAAGGAAGAGCCTTAGATGCCTGAGTGGTTGGAAAAGCAACTAGAGAAGAAAGCTCCTACTCTAAGAGATCCAAGAGCAAGGTTAGAGGCCATCTTAGCCCAAGCTTAGATCAACACCAAGAAAGAGAAGAAGCCCAAAGTTAGATCCAAGCTAACAATGGACGCTTCTGGATCTAGGACCATGAAAGTAGCCACACCGGTGGTGGGAGAAGAAGGAATAAGTTACAATGTCTCCACCATCGACTTGGGGACAGCCACCAAAGAGCAAAAAATAGATCACCTTCAAGAGTCTGTTGCCACGGTGGTACATCTGATGCAAAAAGACAAGCTCTCCAAGGAGGAGCTAAAGGCGCAACTAGCTAATTTGATAGTGTATATTCAACAATGGTCGTCAGTAGAAGAGCTTCCCACCACATGCTCAACACCACCACAACTGTTATCCTAGGACCACATCGACAAGCTTGAGAAAAGGAAGAATTGTACTAAGACTACAAAAGATTGGTTCTAGCAAGTCCTGTATGCTAGAAACATGGGCATCAGTTGTGCTGTCAGGACAACAAATAAATTCTTGGAAGTCCAGAAATCCCTTGAGGGCATGAGGAAATTTTGCACCGACTTCCCAGGGATATATGAATCCACCTACCCTAAAATTGAGGCCATCCTCAAGCTGCCTCACAAAATATGGGAATAAGACCTTGTGTTGGCAGAGGATGATCATTGGCTAGTGGATATGTGGAAGTTGGACTTGGAACATAGGAAAGGGATATTGGAGCAAGTCCTCTACAAAGTGGACCCAGACATTGATTGGGCCAAGGACATTAGGGAAAACTATATTGAGTATCTGAAATTGATGACAGGCTACGATGTGCCCGCTATTGAGATCGATCCAGAAAAGGTGAAGCCTTATTTCTGTAAGAAGATGGAAGATGGAATGTCATGCGAGCTCACCATGTATTTCATGAATTTTGTTGCTCGGGCTTTTTCCCAATCTGAACAAGTCAGGGACAATACAACTAAGTGTGATGAAGATTGGGATACACTTACGGGCTGATCTAAACAATGGAACTACCAAGTGCTCCAATCCAATATAATGGAGATCGAGCAAATTTGGGTGTTAATCAATAAGATCATAGAATTTCACTTTGAAGAAGCATGAAGGAAACCCAAGCATTGATGACAAGCTCCTCACATAATAGCTACAACAAAGGAAATTAGCTAGAAGACAAAATAGGGAAAAGACAAGGAATGTATTTTAAATTGTAATATATTTGGGGGTAGGTGAAACCCTAGTTTGTAGTGAATCTTGGCCAAACAATGCAAATCAATCTTGGCAATTCATTTTTATTTTTGAACACTATAAATAGGGGGTCTCCTCTCATTTTCAAGGGAGAGTTGAGTTGTTGTAAAGACATGCTGCAAATTTTTTAATAGAAATTCATTGGCTTTGGTGGATTCTTGAGTTTCTTCGCATGCTACATGGTTCATCTCCCATAGTTAGCTGATTTAGATAGATTTACTTTGTTGTTTCAGCTGGTTTTAGATTACTTTGGTAGATTAGTTAATGTTGTTTAATGGTTGTGAAGATTTCTGCTATGTTGATTCCTTTCTTGTCCATAATTTTTGCTATTTGCTGCTGGTGAATAGTTATGTAAAGATAGTCTGGGCATAAACTAAAGTTGCTCCAAACTTCTATCTTTTATTCATGCATGTTTATGGCGAATGAATGGTTGAATATTTGTAGTCCTTAGAAGCTTGCACAAGTTTTACGATACTGTGAGTCAATCTAGTTAAGTGATATTTTGTTTTGAGGAAGCTGTCCATAGTAGAACCCTCCATGACCACTATTCATTGCTAGTTTTAGATCCAGGAACCTCTTCTCTTCACTGCTCTTTTTTTATTTTTTTAATAAGTAACCTATGCTAAGTTTAATTGCACATTGTAAAGCCAAATCTTAAGATAAAACAAGAGTTTATGATTGTTGTTCAAACTTGCAGCAAACTGCACTCTAACTTCCCATATTAGGAACTCCATTTCAAGATTCACCTCATATCCATCCCAAACTATGTAAGTCTTCCCTGTGATTACCAACAAAATCACATCAAACATCAACTGAGAAATCCCATGCATGTCATGACCTGACACTTGAGAGACCTTGGGGTAATTTTCAGCAACTTGTTGTTGGAAATTTCCTTTCAAGAGAGGTGATGCACCTATGCATTACCTATGTTAAGAAGTGCATAAAAAACACCCATCAACTTTAAGATTATTAATATGACTACCTCGGTTATTATGTTGATTGACAGTAGTGGATGAGGTAGAAGGACCTTGATAATGCATAGGAAAAGACTCTTGGTATATTCCTAATTGATCATTTGGTGATCTGGACTTGACTCCCTCAATTTTAGTATCACTTGATCAATGAGGTCTTGAAAGTGGTTCTCGGGCTTCACACACTTATTCATAGAATAACCCTTAACCTTGAGATAGTGACAATAATCATTGTATTTATACTAGGAAGGTTTAGGTTTTGACTCATCGAACAGTTGTGTCATGGGGAATGTAACTATATTAGCTTGAACAAGCTTTTAAAACATGTCTAAAGGATCCCCAAGTGTAATGATTTTACACTTTGGATAATTTTGGGTACTAGGTTTAGGTTATCCTTAGAGGATGAAAATATGATTGACATCACGAGGTTTAGTGGAATTTAGATTTTTATTATTTTTGCTTGCCGTTTAAACATGTTTTATATTATTTACGCTATCACTTACCATGTTCTTATTCTTGGCCCAAAATTATGATATATATCATTGGATTTGTCATTATTTTCTTTGTAAATCTTGATTAATCCTTTGTTTATGAGGGATTTTTTTATTGTAACCCATTTCTTGATTATTTTTAAATGGTCATTTTAGAATTATTTTGTTACATTACATCCTTGCCAGATTTCATCATCCAACATGTACATTCATGCCAATACAATCCAATCATCCTAGTGGCATTAATCTAAATGCTTGATCCTTAATCAATCATTTACTCCTATTTTCATGGAATGTATATCATCCCAACATGATCTCTCTTAAGTCACCTTTTATAATTTATGACACATCTTGTCTATTCAAGACAACTATTTTTTTTTTCATCCAACAGTTCTCTTGTGGGGGAATCAATTTCGTCATCATCCCTAAATGAGTAGGGGCAATCTTCCATTGGAGCTTCGCTTCATCCCATCCTACTTTTTATTCTTCTTTGAAACAATGTCACTTATTTGCATTGTATCAAAGAGGGGAAAAATGTAGACACCTAAATATTCCCTAGGTCTATTCATCATCACTAAACCTATCATCTAATCCCTAATCGACTAATTTCATCACCTAGGCCTATGTCCCATCACCTAGTATTATTTTCTATCTCCTCACAAAAAAAAATAAAATTGCTTATTGCCACCTATTATCTATCTCACACGTGGCTAAATTAATTAAAAATTATTATTATTTAATAAAGCATATCTTCCCTCACCACTTTCCAATAATAATGGGAACCGATGAACACTTGTCTTTATGGTCCCATTTTTCTCTCAACACATTCCAAAAATATTGGGCACATAAGAACACTTATCCTTATGGTTCCCTTATTCTCTCAACACATCTCATTATAGCCTTCTTAGGTGCACATATCCCTAATTTCTGTCATTCTCACAACTACTTACTAAATTTAGTAAGTAAATCCTATCCATTCACATTCTAACTACCTTAATCTCCACCCTTCATCCTCTCCTAGATCTTATGGAATTTTTCTCAACCATTCTCCACCCTTGATCTAACAATCAAATCTTAGCTATCTATTCCCCATTTCAAAAATATATAAAATTTAGACATCCTCTCATCCAAATCATCCATTATCACTTGAGATAGATGCTATCAAATTGGTATCATTCAAGCAAAGAGCATCCACATACCAAATGAATTAGAGTAAATAAAACCACAATGGAGGTTATGGTAACATTTCAAGTTGGTTTTTGATGTTATTATCTTGTTTTGATATCTTTTGTGAGCTCTATCTAAAGGTTTTGCATGTTTTGAATAGGGAGTTTACATACTAGTTTTCTTTCATTTCAATTTCAAAATCTATGCATTACAAGTAGTTTTATAGAGGAGTGATTACAAAGGAAAATTAATGAGGAACCTCAACAAATAATATAAATACTTAAGAAGAAGTTACAAATTGTTGAATACTATAATGATGAAACTTCACAAGGGGAACTATTAGAAAAATATTTGTAATTTAAGGTAGAAAAGGAACAAATGAATGTGAAGGAAGATGAACAAAGAGAACAAACATAGGGAATAGTAGTGGTATTTCCTACATTTACCTACCATATATACCAATAAATAATAGGGATTGAAGGATTCTAAGTGAAGCCTAGAACCACAAGAGTGGATGAGGAAAAGGAAGGGAGGATGTTGATCATGTAATATCTAAATCTTGAAAAAATAAGACCATACTAATTAAATTTTATGGAGAAAATAAAGTTAAAGAAGAATATACTCAAAATAAAAAGGTCATTCCCATTAATATTTATTGAAAAATAAAGGTAAAGGAGGTGATGCCTAATGGACAAGACCACATCGACTAAGATTCATTAAGAATATTAGGGTAAAGATGAAGATGCTTCCCATAATTTAGTATTAGGATGGGTAGAGCAATAAATGGGTGCCATAGAACATAACCCCATAAGTAAAGAATAATGGAAAAGAAAAAAATAAAATGCAAACATGACACAACAACAAAGAGGCTTATAGAAAATTTCCAATCCACATAGATGAAGATCCAAAGCAAGAAAAGCCATCAAGGTTGATCCTTACATGAGAATAAGGGTTGGAAGTGATTTCACTCAGTTGTCTTGAAGGTGAGACAATATTTTAGGTCTAAGGAGAATGTTGGTGGGATGCAAGGGGTTGTGTAGTACCACACATCATAAGGGTAATTTTTAGACCCATATACGAGTTATATAATTTACTTAAATAGCCTTAACATCCTATAAGCACAAAAAAACTATTAAAGTAATAATAAAGAAATAGTTTAAAAGAAGGGATGATATTTTGTAAGTGATCATGAGTTATTATGGAAGGATATGATAGAAAGACACAATGAAAAGGAATTAAGAAGTTATATAGGGGAAGGAAAAGTGGGGGATAAGAGCATGAATTATATGATTTGGAATAACAAAGTGTGGAAAATATATGAGATATATATGAACATGGCATGATGAATGAACCAGAGACATCTAGATAAGTGATATATGAGTACAATATGACAAGAATAATATGAAAGATGTTAAGATAGCATGAATTATGAATAATAGATGAAGACATCATTTAAGCCATAAAGGCATATGAATATATGAGCATATGTATAATGGTATGTATATAATTTCTTTAAATTTAGTTTGTAAAAAATTATATATATATATATAAGTTATTTTTTATGATATCACATTGAGGTTTATTACATAGAATAGAGTATAAAATCTTAGACTTTGGTCTATGTTTTTCTTCAACACTATGTATTTCTATTTTTTGGGCATTTCTTCAAACTTCAAAAAATGAATCAATAATGAGGGTTTGGTTGCCATCAAGACAAGACATGAGTTTCATCCTTGATATCAAGCTTTGTCATTGCTTTTAAGCACCACCTAATCTAGCTACAAACATGTGGACAAGTTCTTGAAGGCTACAAGTACATAGTTCAAGGCCCCACAATAAGTTCAAGGTCACATAGAAGGCTTTAGACTGTAATTTTATAGGTTAAGTCCACATGTGTGATTCTAAATCTTAATAGACCATAAATTAGGCATTGATAATTTAATAATAGAAGTTTGAGTTCGATCACAAAAGAGTGTATTTCAGTAGAACATTCATTATTGTATAGAAAACTAAGTGCATGCTTCTCTATTTATCAATTTTAATATATTTTTCAATATTTTATCTAAACTCGTCTCATTTACTAAAATCAATTATTTAATCAATTAATTAACTTGAATATCTTTAGAGGGTGTCTTTTAATCCTTTTTCACCTTTTAACTCTACGATTTAATATCTTCTCAATCACTAGTAATACTAACGATGAATAATAACGCCACCTACAAATTAGAGCAAATAAAAACACAAATCATTCAACTCTAACTCAATCAAAGATTTGAAAAACCTACACTTTTATCATTAAAAACACCTGAACTACTAAATTATATGGGATGACTACTTACATTGTTGATCTGATTTTTATAATCAATGAAACGTTATACAATTATACTTGTCTATAACCTCGTTATTAATGTTGATCTTGTAATCAAGATTATGTATGTAAATTTAATTCCAATATCCATATTTGATTGCCTATATTATCATTTGTATAGTTGTCACACATATTCTCTATTTTTCTCAAAAACTTTTGCCATTTGTCACAATTTTAATTGTTTTGGATCAACAAACATTTAAAACGTTGAAAGCCCATGCTCAAATTTGTGGCTCGTGATAACCAAACCAAATGTGGATCCCACCCAACTTTTTCAGTCACAAGAAACTAATTAAAAAAGTGAAATTTGCAAATGCCGTGCATTGGGCGGCTCGTGATGATATCTCCAATTGTGGACCCTACTTAGCTTTTCCAATAATTAAAAACCCATTATGAAAATGAGTTCCGATAACAATAATAATTAAATAAACAAAAAACATTCAGCGACTTTACACAAGTTCAACATTCACAAGTAGGTATTTTATAGCCCATGACAAGGGGCTAAAATGCCTATAAAAATTATTCGTTATACCGTTATACACGTGTGGGCAGCTTATTATCTCGTCCAATGATGAGCTGTCGTCTTTATTATAAATTTAGATAATCTGCTATATTTAGTTACGCTTCCCAACGTTTTCTTGCTATCGCTTTGAGCTCCGTGTTTGCACTACGTGTTGACTTGCTTGACAAAGTTTTATTATTTTTATAAAATCGAGATATCCTTCCTAAAAGTTTTGGTAAAATATCGATTTGCGACCCATGACGAATACGACAAAAAATTTAGTGTCCGCAGGATAATTCTGGATATTTATGATGAAGAACAGCTCATAAGATTCCACTCTCACCCCGTTCAGCTAAGTTATCAATGATTTTTTATTCAAGGTATTGATGGTGGTTTAAATTTGATGCCCGACATTCCTCATCGGGAATTGTTTTAATGATAAAATACTTAGTTTGGAATAAGATGTAATGATAAAGTAGTTTGTAATAAGTTGTCCAAATATTAAGAAATAGAATGAGAGAAAATTAGATATCTTAAATAGATCTGTGAGAAATATTTTTGCATGTTTTGGTATTTTTAAGTAGATATATTACAGATAATTTTTTATTTATAATTTTAATAAATTATTTACTTTATATCAAAATATATAGTCATGTCAATAGTGTTATGAAAATAAATTATTTTAATAATTTTATATTTATTTTATTTGTTAAAATATATTTTACTATTATTTTAAAAGATTTTTATAATATTTAAAAATATATAATATTTAAATAAGAAATATTAATTTAAACTATTTGATAAAAAACTAGACTTATTGTATCTCTTTAGAGTTAATTTATTAATGAAATTAAACATTTCACTATAAAACTTAACTTGTAATTATAATTAAAATAAATTAAAAAACCTAATTTTCTTTTATTATTATTTTATCCCTCAACTCTAATTTTTTATTTTTTATTTGGCTTCATTCTATAATCTTTTATTGTTTTTTTTTTCTTTCTACTAATAACAAATTGTATTTATCTATTTATCTTCTTCTTAGTATAATTTATATTTTGATATTTTAATATATTAGTAATAATATTTTTACTTTATAAAAATATATCTTTACGAACTATTTATATTTTTAATAATATTATTGACACAAAAAAAAAAATTCAAACAAATCTTTTTTAATAATATTATTAATAAAAGGGTTAATCTCATAGTGCTACGATAAAGTGGTGGTGTTGTTGTGGCCACCAAATAAAAACTAATTAAGATTACAAATAAAATTAATTATTGCAAATTATATTAAAAAAATTATAAATATATT
Source organism: Sequoia sempervirens (assembly GCA_007258455.2). Lineage (NCBI taxonomy): Eukaryota > Viridiplantae > Streptophyta > Pinopsida > Cupressales > Cupressaceae > Sequoia > Sequoia sempervirens. Next base: position 48,729,273 of record VDFB02271358.1, read on the forward strand.
TTAATATGTTTTAAACTTTTCTTTTCCAATTTTGTCTATTTTTTATCTTGGAAAAATAAAATTAATTTTAAAAATATAAAATACTAGAATTACAACATCATAAAGGCAAGTACGTCCTACTAGTGTCACTTGTGTGTGTGTGTGTGTTTACAAGAAAAAAAGACAGTTTGAAACAAATATTTTCTTTAATTTTTTTTTTTGTATTTTCATATACTTATATTTATTATTAATTATTAATAGTATATTTATTATTATATTAAATACTTTGACATGTAAATGGTTGTCAAATTCAAGACAAAATTTAAGAATTTTTGTTAACACTCTTAAGTAAATTACACTCCACCCCTTTTTACCATAAGAATAATAAATAATACATTTTAAAAAATTAGAAGAAATAAATGACAAAAAAAGTATTGTAAGAGAATTGTAATGAATAAATGTTAAAGGTAAAAAATAATAATGTAGAAGGGAAATAAATAAAAGAAAGATGATTATACTAAATTGCAATAAGTATGAGGGGAAATGTGTGAGAGAAAGGATGAATAATAAAGAAAAATTAAAAGGTGAAAATGAGAGATTGCATGGTAAAATAAGGAGAAATTTTATAAATAGGCATATTTGAGATGGAGTAGTATTAAAATGAGTGACCATCCAAGAAGTCTCAATGTTTTATCTTTATAAGCATCACCTAAATGTTATGAATGCTAAGTTGATCATGTATACATGTCATAGATGCACTGCTACTCCTAAAATATATATCAATAAATTTGATGCAAAAATACATAATTAATACATATATCTTATATACATCCATCTTAAAAATAGTGAGAAATATGAGTTTCTATTTCTTCTTAAGTGGAGAATTATTTTATTTTTTATTCGCATTGTTTACTTTTTTTAATTGTTATTTTATTCTTATATATAATATTTAATTTTATTTTTGGATAAATTATCATTCATTATGTTTATAACTTTTTTTGTTTTATTTTATTTTGAAAAGCATAATAAATTTTATATATTTATATGCTATATTGTAATATTTTTATCTTTGTAGACATTAATATATATTTTAAAATTTTGATGTCTTTATATTTAAAAAATAAAAATTAATTAGTTTATAATATATAATTTTTTTTTATTGTTAACAAAGTAAAATAAAATATACATTTATTTTATTTATATATTTAATTATGTAGATCACATTTTTTATTTTTTATTTTTAAATATTATATATTATATTTTGATATAGATATGAATGACATAAAATTTGTACTTTAATATCATTGAAAATCTTTTAATAAAACATAATATAAACAAGAGCTGCAGGGTAGCGAAGTTCCTGCCAAATAGTAATAGAATTGTTATGTTTTAATTAGTTGTGTTTGATAAATTTTAGCAATGTCACAAATGATATGTACCTCCTTGGTGGAAGGCGCATCTACTTGGTGACAAAGCCTGTGATAGAATTAGACCTAACGAGGCACATAGCACTTTACAATCTTGATTTTAGGATTCAAATAACTAATGGACATAGAACATAAGTAAGTACAAACCAAGCAACAATATAGCCCCATGTTCAACACAGAAACATAAACAAGAATAACTCAGATATTCAACAAATAAATTTTAATGGAGGAGAACAAGGGCAAAGAGAGCTAGAGTTCCAAACAAGTACCCTCAACTCTAGTTCCATCTTAACACACAAGCCAATTGGAAAACAATTTTGAGTTGTGTCCAATCAAAGCTCACCAAGATCCACAATGTTGCTACTGTACCATTGTATGCTAAATTATATCGCCATCTAATTTATGGACTAAAAAATCAAATAACCAAAGCCCACTAGGGTAAAGCAGTTACAAAGATTTTATCACATCACATTAAATACATGTCCCCTAAAAGACACTAAAGATATAAAAGTTACTAAGTACAACATCTATAAGTTCTTAGGCCAATTACCCCAAGTTGGAGTTGTAAGGCTTATCGTGTTCATTAGATCTCAGTATCTTTATTATTTAATATGTACCAGGCAGATTTTTTGGGTTGAGGCATTCCATTCTCAGTAATATTAGGACCAAGTGTGTTGTACATCTTGCAAGTCTTAGTTATAATGTTGGAATATTATGGTAATGTTGGCACACTAGTTAGACATGGTAACATTCTAATGTTGTTTGTAGATGGTCCCCTTTAGGACTCAAAAATTATTGAATTTAAGAGTGTTGAAAAGGATGAGTCCATCTTGGAGAAGCTAGAGTGAATGTTGAGCTTCTCCTGCAAAGTTTGACGTTTGGATTTGCAAGATGAGTACAATTCATGTGTAACTCTTGTTTGCATGTTGAGCAATGAACATGTGTTAGTTGGACCCATCAATGGTTTTGAATACCACTTGGTAGTTTTCCTAGAGGCAAAATTCTATGAATAAAACGCTAGGGTGAATAATCTTATATATAAAGGCTTGGAGAGTTTTAAGGTGTTGATTACTTTCTCCAAGGGTAAAGAGTTTGTTGCAACATCATATTGTTGAGTTTTTTCCTTGCATTTGATATCTATTTTGTACAACATATGGATATGTAAGGAATGTTTGCTATTTTTTTTTTTTCTTAAAGTACATTTTGGGATAGTGGGTGTAAATGTTTTGAATAGTTTTAAATTTTTTACAATATTCAAAATGGTAAAGAATATTGTAAAGAATATTCTATTACTTCTAAAGTAAATTAAATATTTATCTTTTGCAATGTTAAAGTACATTTTTTCTAAAGAAAAGTATTTAGTAATATATAGGTATCTTAGATAAATCTATGTTAAAGTATGGAAGCAATAAATATAGTAAAAAAAATAGATCATACATTTTATTTGTATTTTATTATTTTAAATAAAAACAAATTATTTATTTACTTTAAATTTTATATAGATATCTTACATATCTTAAATATCTATCTAAAAAGACATAAATATATTATACTATTTATTTATTTTATATTTAGTATATATTTATCTAAAATACATCAATATATCAATTTGGAGGTGTCATTATTTCTACTTTTATAAGTGAAATAAATATTAAATATTAATATCTATGTATAGACAAGTCAATAAATGAGAAAATAACATATAGTTATTTATTCACTTAATAGTAAACTGTTTTTTTACTTTATAAAAATATGGATATAAATTTTGCTTTTAATAACGTAAAAGATAGGTAGATGTATTTAATGAAAATTAGTTATTAATATTTATAGACTAGTATACTTCTAAATTTTATTTCTACAACCATATTAGCTACCAACTAATAAATTTTATTTTTACTTTCATAAATGAAATAAATTGTGTATCAAATTTATATTTATTATAGATTTATTAGATATATTAATATCTATGTATAGAAAAGTGAATAAATGGGAGAACAACATATAGTTATTTATTCACTTAAAGTAAACTATTTTTTTACTATATAAAAACATGAACATAAATTTTGATTTTAATCATGTAAGAGCATTTAATAAAAATAAAATTTAATATTTATAGACTAATCTACCTATTATTAGAAAAAATAATGTAAAAGATGTCTCAAACACCAATTTTATTTAAAGAATAACTTTAATAAACAAGTAAATATATATATTTTTATTTTATTTAAAGAATAACTTTAATAAACAAGTAAATATATATATTTTTATTATGGTTGGCAAAAAATTTTGTGAAATGGAAGTAATGGAAGTAATGGAAGTAATGGAAGCACATTAATCGCTTATATTGGGTGAAATTTGTCTACCAATTAGATTGAAGAGAATTGAATTTTGAAATATGTTTTGTTATATAATTGGCAATAATAGATAACAAAAATCAAATAGAAAAAATGTTTGAGCTCTCATTGGTTAAAAAGAGAATTATTAATAACTAGTTAAGATGTGGTCATCCTATAGTAAATATCAACAAACACTACAAATTTTGCTACCATAAAAAAATGATAATAAAGAAATTAAAGAAATTAAAATCAAATAGAATATGTAAATATAAGAAGAGAAGAAATAAGTCAGAAAGAAAAATAAGTCAATTTAATAATAAAGATTTCATATAGAACTCGGATTTCATTGACAAAGAAATAGAGAGATAAATCTAAAAAGAAGAGAGAAATATAATGGAATCATTGATAAAGAAAATTAAAAGTCAAAATATATATATAATATATAATAGAATAAAATTTGAGAAAAAAAATAAAAATAAAAAATAAAAAATAAAGTACATTGAGAATCAGAAATATATCTAAAAATATATAATCAGATTTTCACAATCCTGAAGTAGGGCAATATTTAATTATCCCCTCTCAAAATCCCCCATATAATAATTAGTACTTGAATTGTATTTCATAAGGAAAAGTAATATAATAAAGTAGGTTGAACTTTATCAATGCTGACACATGTTTGACTGACAAAACGACACCTGGTCAGCCAAGACGAGAGAAAGCAGTTGGCGGTGAGGAAGGAAGAGGAGAGAATAAGGGACACGGACAGCGTAAACAGTAGAAGATAGATCGGATTCTCTGTGAGTGGGAGACAAGGTCGGCAGGAATCCCGGAAAAATGGATCCTCTTAGAAAACATTAAATTTGAGGAATGTTATAGAAAGCACATTAATTAGTTAGTCCGTAGTCTAGAGCCTTGCGCCCTGCGCAAATAACATAATCTCCACAACCTCTGCAACAAACAATAATTTTTTTTTCTTAATTAAATTAACAAAGAAAATGATGGCAGCGTGCGCCTTGGAATTTGTTCCCAAACGAAACAAACTTATTTTTTGGAGTTTCCTTTTATTTTGTCCAAAGCTTTGTATATTGGAATCAAAGTCTTAGGAATTTCTTTAAGAGTCATAGTTGTAGAGGAAGAGAATCCTCTTTATCTAAGATAATTAAATAAATGTTAATATTATTTACATAATTATGTGGCGAGGTGTGATTTTGGTGATATTTTGGTGATGTCATCATGCTAACAATGTTTTTAACGAGTCAACATATATATTTTAAAGAAAATTAAAATTATAAAATAACTCTTAAGTAAATAAAATAATTTGGGGTGGGGGTTCTCACTTGATTGGCTAAAACATTTTGTTGTAGGTAAGTGGTCACGAGATCTAGTCTCCTCTTGTCCCCATGGTACCGGAGGGCATGTCACGACAACGTCACCTGTCATGTGAAAAAAGTTTACTAGGTGCACTGCAATCCATAGGGGGCTACTTGATTCCTTAGTCTAAAAAAATAATAATAAATAAAATAATATATTTTATTTTATTTGTGTTTATTAAGAGTTATTTTATTTTATTTAGTTAGGTGTTATTTTAGAGTATGCAAGTTTTTATATTAAACTTGTTTTCAAGTCGATGTTTTGGATCATACTCAGTGATCCATCATCAAGAAGAGGAATATGTGGAATCGTATTACAAATGAAGTTTTAAAAAGGGAGGGGAAGTGAGATGAGAAAAAAGAATTAAAAATTTCAAAAATAAAATTATGAAAATGTATATTTAATTAAAACTAAACATTTAATATCATTAATTTTTTATTTTATTGAGAAAATGCAATGTACATGAGGTAAAATGCAGTTAGAAACTATAGAAAAACATATCAACAATTACATAAACAACACTAAATACAATATCATTAATTGAAATGATATGTTTATGGAAAGGGTTTGATGTGTTGAGAACCAAATTGACTATATAAGATAAATATAAGAACATATGAAACTATAACAAAAAGAATGGGTAAGAACAAGTTAAAGTTTTACTTTGATGTCATTTTCCAAATTGTTGTTTTGTGTTCTCAATTGCAGGGGGTGTCTAAATAAAAGGTGAAGATCAACAACCACTTGGATAAGATAAAGTATCAAATGTAACTAAATGAAAAAGACACTTTATGCTCTAAAGAGTTACAATGTATGTTAAAATTCAGAATTTAATGTTGTTTTGTAATGTATTTGACTAGTATGGTGAGGGGTTCTTCTCACCTCAATCCCATTGCGGGTTGTATTGTATTGTTGGAGATTCTATAACTATGTTTATTCATTTAACAACCTACTGATTGCTCCTCTATTTATAATTTTTCTTACTTTGCTTCAATATATATATATAAAAGAACAAGTTTGATAATGCTTAAATAGACAAGAATAAATAAATAGTAAAATTTGATAAGGGTAGGATCATGTGTAAGAACAAGATTTAAGGGTTTATAAGGAGAACAAGGATGAAGTTAGATACAAAAAGATATGAAAGATCATGATGCTTATTTATATACATACATACATATGTGTGTGTCTGTACATACATACATACATACATACATACATGTATGTATATGAATATGAAAAGTTATAATTATAGTTGTATTTAAAAAGATAAATGTAAATGAATAAATTCTAGAAGAACATGTATGTAGTTGATGCAAGAGCATCCAGTGGTGTAAGGGCAATCTTGCATCACCCAAAAATAGTTAAATTTTAAGTTTCTCGGTTTTTAGATATTTTTACATTTTTGGATACCCTTTTCGTCATAATGAAATTCCCAATTTACGGTTTTTATTTTTTATTCTTGGGTTGAAAGATATTGTAGTTTTAGTTTCCCAGATTTGCACATGAAAATCTTCTGAGTTAGATTTGAGGCACTTAGAGTTCCCAGAATGGCCCCAAAACTTGCCAAAATCGGCGTAGCAAATTTTGAGTGCGTTATTGACTTCGATACATTTCCAACGGTTCAAACGGTTTGCGAATCAGAGTCCTAGATCAAAAGTTATGGTTTCGGGAAGTTGGCGCACTTTCTAGAAGATACAATTGCAAATGTTCTTTTGAAATTTGAACTTCAAATTGTAAATTTTCAGCGCCAAACCGCCTAAACTCAAATTTGAATGTTGTTTTGGCTCCAAACTAAAGAGGAGCTCTATTTATGGGCAGGTTTCTAATTTTTGGGTAACTTTTTGGAGACAAGCTCGCATGTTGCGAAAGGGTGATTCTGTAGCTTTCTGTAACTTGCATGTGTTGTAGAACTTGGGGATTT
>VDFB02271358.1:48739972-48770449 GCA_007258455.2 Sequoia sempervirens
TAGAATACAAGCTTATATCAGCCCTTACCTGTACCAGAGAGGCCATGGGAGGATATAAGTATGGACTTTGTTCTTGGTTTGCCAAGGACACAACGAGGGAATGATTCAGTCTTTGTGGTGGTTGATAGGTTTTCGAAGATGGCACATTTCATTCCATGTGAGAAGACCCATGATGCAATCCACATTGCTGACTTGTTCTTCAAAGAGGTGGTGAGGCTACATGGTCTGCCAAAGAGTATTGTTTCAGATCGTGACACCAAATTTGTGCGGTACTTTTGGAGGACCTTGTGGAAGAAGCTGAAGACAGAGTTGAAGTTCAGTTCTACACACCATCCATAAACAAATGGGAAGACAGAGGTTGTTAACAGGATTCTGGGTAACCTACTGAGATGTTTGGTAGGAGATAAACCCAAGGGATGGGACGTGATCTTGCAGTGGAATTTTTTACAACAGTGCAATCAGCTGACTTAGCCCCAGTAGATCACCGTTCGAGTTGTGTATGGAGAGTATCCTAGGAACAGCTCCAGAATTGAGGAAGATGAACCAAGAGAAGAAAATAAGTACTGAAGCCGAAGCTTTTGCAGAGCACTTCAAGAATATACATGAGAAGGTACGAGAACACATTAATAAGATGAATATGCAATATAAGGCTAAGGCAGATCAGAAAAGGAGGAATAAGGAGTTTCAGACTGGCGATGAAGTAATGGTCCACTTGAGGAAAGAAAGGTTTCTTGTGGGAACCTATAACAAATTGAAGATGAAGAAATTTGGTCCTTGTAAGATTTTGAAGCATGATTCAAAGGGAATGCATATGAGGTAGAGTTGCCTGATGGAATGAACATTTCCCCTGTGTTCAACATTTTAGATTTGACAGATTATCATGAAGGTGGAAACGAGGAAGTACCCAGCAATAGGGGTATGGCATTCTAGCACCTACTTCAGAAAGGGAGGAGATTGAAGCAATCTTGGATAGTCGTGTGGGAAGGAGTACCAGAAATAGGCAGTATGAAGAATATCTGGTGAAATGGAGAGGAAGGCCTGTGGAAGATTCATCCTGGCTATCTAAGGCAGCAGTTGACCAATTGGGTTTTGGTTGATGTAGGAGCATCCAGTGGTGTAAGGGCAATCTTGCATCACCCAAAAATAGTTAAATTTCAAGTTTATCAGTTTTTAGATTTTTTACAATTTTGGATACCCTTTTCGTCATAATGAAAATTTCAATTTACGGTTTTTATTTTCTATTCCTGGGTTGAAAGATATTGCAGTTTTAGTTTCCCAAATTTGCACTTGAAAATCTTCTGAGTTAGATTTGAGGCATAGAGTTCCCGGAACGGCCCCAAAACTTGCCAAAATTGGCATAGCAAATTTTAAGCGCATTATTGACTTCGAGACCTTTCCAACGGTTCAAACGGTTTGCGAATCGGAGTCCCGGATCAAAAGTTATGGCCTCGGGAAGTTGGCACACTTTCTAGGAGATACAATTGCAAATGTTCTTTTGAAATTTGAACTTCAAATTGTAATTTTTCGGCGCCAAACCGCATAAACTCAAATTTGAATGTTTTTTTGGCTCCAAACTAAAGAGGAGCTCTATTTATGGGCGGGTTTCTAATTTTTGGGTAACTTTTTGGGGACAAGCTCGCATGTTGCGAAAGGGTGATTCTGTAGCTTTCTGTAACTTGCATGTGTTGTAGAACTTGGGGATTTGAGATCCTCTGCATGTAAGAAGCTCTATTTTCTGAATAATAAAATTATTCTCTTGTTTGTGGGTTATTTTCTAAGTCTCAGGCTGCGCCCTCATCAGTAGTTATATACGTGTATATTTGAAAGAACATGATCTTATAAAAAAAAAAGGTCGACAGCATGTACACACACATATGTATATATATACACATGTGTGTGTGTGTGTTTGTATGAATATATATGTATATGCATACATATGTATATGTATGGGTGTATGTTTATCAACATTTAAGAATCAAATTAGGAGAATTTGTTGCTAGGAGGATAGAAGGAGAAAAGAGAAAGGAGCTAAGGGTTGAAGAGATGATCAATAAAGGAGAAAAGATGCAAATTGAGCTTCAATCTAGCGAAAAAGAGAACAAGTCAACGTGGAACATTGCCACATAACTATAGACATATATGGATACATATACTTCTAAGAAGTAGCATTACTAAGGGTTATAAATGTGAAAAGACCCAAATGAATGAGGCGAAGGGAAAGAAGGCTAGTGATATGAAAGAAAATCCCATAAGAGCAAGGTGGAAGGTTTAGCAAGGGAGAAAAGGGAAAAAAGGTGAAAGATAAGGGAGAGATGGCATGTGAGCATAGAAAGTGATGCAAAAAAATGCAAGCGTCACAACCCTAATTGTGACCTAACCTTAAATTTTGTAATAGCATACTTATATATATACTCATCTGAATATGAAACCTAAAGTAACTATCATAATGTTTGGCCCTAAATTACTGTAATGATATCCTTGCATATTTATTTTTCTTGGATGTAAAATCAATTGCTTTTTCTAGTTGTTAAAAGTAACCATTGGGCAGGTGCAAAAAGATGTGGGGCCAAATTGTGGCCAAAATTTAAAAAAATATTTGATAGGCTATAACGTGAGCACGTTATAGCGCGCTCGCATTATGGATTGGTGTGACCGAGCCTAAGGCTCGGCCACATCAAGCCTATAATGTGCTCACGTTATAACATGAGTGCATTATAAGTTATTAAAACAAAACAAAAAAGCAAATCAAATTCATTTTTTATGTTTGTTTTTTCTGCTGCTTGTGCCCAAAAACTCTTCTCTTATGTGCTCACTTTCTGGGAGGGGATAATCTTGCGTTTTTTCATCAAATTGTTGTTATTTCATCGCCAAGATGCCACCACATTGACAGGGAGGTCGAATAAGTAAGGATTGTTTGTTTCTTCTTGTGAATTTGTTAGTTTTAGGTTATTTTTTTTATATTCATTTGTTGAATTTGTAGGAAATGATAATGATCCTGAAAACCCCTTTGTAAACCCTCTTGAAAATCCTCAACAACCAAAGAAACACGAACATGAACAAAATCGTCAATTTTAACAACCACAACAATCTCCTCCACCAATTCCTCAACATCCTCCTAGCACTCAACAAAATATAATGGGGGTAATTGAAAAGAATAAAAAATAGATTAAGGAGTTAATCACGAGGTTGAACGATCCAGTAAGTTCAACCATGGAAAGAAGAACATTTACTAGTTCACTTAAAGAAATGTTAAAACATGTTACATATGAAGTCAACAAATAATTAAGTGGTTGGGTAGATAGGAGGCAAGCAACAAAGAATTTTTACACAGATAAATTATCATATAAAGAAGTAAAAAGATGAAAAAATTACAAAATATCAATTGTGCTCATTATTCATTGACCCACACACAAACCAAAATCTTGACCTTAATGCAAAGAGGTTTCCTATCCATTGGTGCCACCACCAATGGACCAAGAACTATTTTTGGGATAGGTGGTACATGGTTTTTGACTACCCACCATGCAACAATTGTGGAGTACCACAATATTTCTTTAGGAAACTCTACAGTGAGTTCATCCTAAACAAAATCCCCAATTATTTTGATATGAGGGACTTCCAAGGGAGAGGTGGGGGGTCGACACAAGATGGACCCAGTGCACAATAGGATCCTAGGCGGCAAGTGAGATGAGCTCTCGCTAGGCTGGATCATGAGCATGTCATTATCCCTTCCATCGCGAAGGAGAGTGCCAAGGTAATCACCTTGTAGTCTATCAGCTCTTTGACCCATATTGTCATCTATCATGCCAGTCCTATAGTATAGATCCATCAAGGGGAGTCTTTGAGTGGTAGGCTTCCACCCCATTCGTGTTAGGTTTGTGGGGTGACTTGTACATATGACCTCACTGACACTAAGTAGGCTGTTGCATAGGATATATCTGTAGCTATGGAGATGGCGAGGGCATCTGACATTTTGAATGAGGATTATGACATCGATACTCAGGTAAATGTTAGCATGTTCATTGAATTTAATTTATTAAATTTCATTTTTAAAATGCAAGATTAACTAATTTAGTTTTATGATTGTAATAAAATTTCAAGATCATAGTGTTGATATTGGATACACCTGCCCTACACCTATTTATTACTCCACTGCATCTACTACTGCGGTATATAACTAGTAAACAATTATAAATTTATTACATGTGAATAGCATTTTTATATGAATGGTATTCTAATATTTGATTTTGGATGTTGAACAGGCTAATATTGGAGGTTTCATGGGAACACCTCCCAGTGCCAGTGGAGTTAGATAAACCTACACACAGGTAATAGAATAAAGAGTTTAACTAATGAATTGTACTTAATAGATTTGTGTAGTTTATATTCATATCATTGATTACATTGCATTGCACATCTTTCAAACTCAAATCATTACTTCATATTCCATAACTAATAACTAGATGTTAATAGATGACAAAATTTCAACTACAATATAGTTGTTTATAAAGTCAACATAAGCAATGATGTAATTACTTCACATAGCATAAGTAATAACTAGGAGCAGTTGCCAATTGCATTTGCTTGTCATGGAATTCCATGAGACCAGTTTTTACTGAGGCATCTTTTCAAAAAGTTCACTGGCTTGTCTATGTTATGGATGCTTGGAAGAAATATATGAAAGAATAATAGTAAGCAATATCATAGACAAGGCAATGAGTTGTTTGAAAAATGCCTCAAAGAAATGTGGTCTCATGGTGATGTCCATCACCATGAGACCCAATTTCTTTGAGGCATTTTTCGAACAACTAACTACCTTTTCTATGCTACCACATTTTCCATACATTTCTACCAAAGCATTTTATCAAACAATTCACTTGCTGCTATGGCTAAAAGCCTAAAAAAAGGTGCTTTCCAACAAACTATGGATTATTGGAAAAAAATCTATGAAAGAATAATAGTAAGCAATAACATAGACAAGGTAGTGAGTAGTTTGAAAAAATTCCTCGAAGAAATGTGGTATCATGGTGATGGAATGACATTCCATCACAAAGAGACCACATTTCTTAGAGGCAGTTTTTCAAACAACTCACCACCTTTTCTATGCTACCACATTTTCCATACATGTCTACTAAAGAATTTTATCAAATAGTTCATTTCCTTACTGCTATGGCTAAAATTCTAAAAAAGGTGCTTTCCAACAAACTTTGGATGCTTGGAAAAAATCTATCAAAGCATAATAGTAAGCAATAGCATAGACAAGGCAGTGAATAGTTTGAAAAAATGCCTCAAAGAAATGTGGTCTCATGGTGATGGAATGCCATTCCATCACCATTAGAACACATTTCCTTTAGGCATTTTTTCAAACAACTCACTTCCTTTTCTATGCTATCACATTTTCCATACACATCTACCAAAGCATTTAATCAATCTACTCACTTCCTTGCTACTATGGCTAAAAGCCTAAATTAGGTGCTTTCCAACAAACTATGGATGATTAGAAAAAATCTATCAAAGCATAATAGTAAGCAATAACATAGACAAGGAAGTGAGTAGATTGAAAAAATTCCTCGAAGAAATGTGGTCTCATGGTGATGGAATGCCATTCCATCACCATGAGACCACATTTCTTTGAGGTATTTTTTCAAACAACTCACCGCCATTTCTATGCTACCACATTTTCCATACATGTCTACGAAAGCATTTTATCAAACTACTTGAATTTCCTTACTGCTATGGCTAAAAGCCTAAAAAAGGTGCTTTCCAACAAACTATGGATGCTTGGAAAAAATCTATCAAAGCATAATAGTAAGCAATAGAATAGAAAATACACTGAGTAGTTTAGAAAAATGCCTTGAAGAAATGCAATCTCATGGTGATGGAATGCCATTCCATCACCATGAGACCACATTTCTTTGAGTAATTTTTTCAAACAACTCACCGCCTTTTCTATGCTACCACATTTTGCATACATGTCTACCAAAGAATTTTATTAAACTACTCACTTCCTTGTTACTATGGCTAAAAGCCTAAAATAGGTGCTTTCCAATAAACTATGGATGCTTGGAAAAATCTATCAAAGCATAATAGTAAGCAATATCATAGTCAAGGAAGTGAGTAATTTGAAAAAATGCCTTGAAGAAATGTGGTCCTCATCCTCATCCTCAATTTACCAATCCATGGAACCTTCCACTTGTTCATGTCCCCACCCCTCCCTCTTCATGTCATGTTTTCCCTCCATCTCATAACCAAGACCACACTATACCATCCACGCCATCCCAACATAATACCATAGAGAAGGCAATCAATTGTTTGAAAAAATGCCTCAAAGAAATGTGGTCTCACGGTGATGGAATGCCATGCCACATTTATTGTAATGGCATTCCATCACCATGAGACCACATTTCTTTGAGGCATTTTTTCAAAAAATTCACTGCCTTCTCTATGCTACCACAATTATCGTACATGTCTACCAAAGAATTTTATCAAATGTTTCACCACCTTGCTGCTATGGATAAAAGCCTAAAAATAGGTGCTTTTGAACAAGCTATGGATAGAGAAAATAGTAAGCATGATAGCCAGAAATATATAGTTTAATAAGTACTCAAAATTCTATTCATTAGCTCATACATTATAATCCATGACATGCATCACTATTGTAGTTTCCATGATTGAATAATTTGTTGTTTTATTTTTAGATGTTGGAAGTGGATACACCTCCACATGTTCATAGGGAAATGGATCTTGGTGTTTCTTCTGCTATAGACTCCTTGATGCCTCTAATGAAGGTATGAGGCAGATTACTAAATTTCAATTTACATTCATTGTTATAGCTATTAGTTAGTGAAAAATTAAATCATTATTGATTCATAGTTTGATTTCTCTTTGCAGGATGGTTTCTACAAGGCTTCAGCATGCCACAACATGGGCATGCAAATATTTCCCTCGATGAGAGAGATCGTCTACTGGTGGTAAGTGATCATTTTGTTAAATATATCATTTTTTATAATGTAATTTCTATATATTAATGTCTTTACTTGTTATTGTAACATATACGGCTTGAATAGGAACTAAACCCTAGGAGGAGCACTGAGAGCACTCCTCGACCTCAGAACAAATGAGTGACAGACTTATCACCATCTGATCGACAAGCAAAGGGCAATAATTTATTTTGAGAGCATGGAGAGCAATGACTTTTGATTCTAGATCCCTTTGTTGTATGCCTATATGGAATTTTTGTACATATTTTATATTGGATATATTTGACATTGTATTCCTATATTGCTATTTTGTATATATTTTATACTTTTATTGATATATATTGATGTATGCCTACATGGCTATTTGGTTAATAAAAATCTTTCTTATCAATGGTGTCCATATTTGCATTATAAATCCATGGTTCAATAGATATGAGTTACATGTATTCAAGTGTATGATTTACAAATTATGTGTATACTTTGTGAGTTACGTGTATTTCAATGTATACTTTGCAACTTACATGTTTTCATGCGTATGCATTGTATTCATACTGTTGGTGTAATTAAATATCTTGTACCTTGTCCTAGGTCATAATTACACCTTAGTTAAGTTTACTTAGGGACCACATAGGAGGTTGTTCAAGATTTTCCACCTTTTGTGGACTTGACATCTCATACCTCATCACTTCCACCTTTTGTGGACACATCATGTGATTATCTCTCCACCTTTTGTGGGAGATCCACCTTTTGTGGAGATTATCACATTATCTTTTTCCACTTTAGATGGAGTGATAACTCTTCATTGTTGTCACATGTCATAAGATTATGACACTTGTCATAATCTTATGTCCTCCTATGTTCTCACCTTGGCTATATATCCAAGGGGTCTCCTATGCATAGTATAGCATTGTATTGCATCTCATATTATTGACATTGAATACAGTTTATTCTTGTCATATTATTTTCTCTCTCCTTTGTGCTTTCTATTAGGCCTCTAGATCTTGGGTGGCTACCTTCATAGCCAATTCTTACATGGTATCAGAGCTTTTGGAGCGCCTTTAGTTAGTCTTTTGGAGAGATTCCTGGAGGGTTTCATTTTTGGCCTTATATTACAGGTGCATATTGGGAGCTTGTTGTGTCAGATCTGAGCTCACCATTGCATCCAGAGTGTCCGAGATAGTCAGATTTTCCTTTTGTTTCATCTCAGTTGGACATCGGAGGCCAAATCTGCAAAGGGTTGAAGATTGGAGGTGGTTACGAGATCCAGGAGCTAGCCACCACTTCGGAGCATTTTTAGCCAAAAAGGACACTGCCATTGCACTCAGAAGGGCCAAGAACCCATAGATCGACTGCCAAATTGTCCAAATCAGAGCAAGTTGTCCGTCGAGGCAAAAAAATTTTTGCAGGTCAGCCGTACGACCAACCTGCGCAGTCGATTTTCCAGAATTTTCAGTTTCTCAACACTAATCCTGTCTTGTCACCGTTTCTGCAACTTCAGAGGCTTTGTTCAGGCTCATACGAACTCCTTTTCAGGTGCCGTTTTTTTTGAAAGTGCATGATTTTTTGTCTACTTCTTGAATCTGCAATCAGTTTGAAGCGATCTTGAGTGGATTTTGTACTTTCAGCATATGGTCCTTTTTGGCCTATTTGGCACTTGTATTGCATAGATCTGGATTTAGGTCTTTGCTTATTTGTTCTAGTCTGTTATCAGCCTCTTTATTGGCAAGTTGTAAATCAGAAATCATAAGCCCACTTAGCCAAATTGCAAGTGGCCTATTGTACACGCACTACATTATAAAGTGCCAAAATCATCTATTTGTGTTGGGGTACTTTGATTGAGTGAATTTGGGGGGGTGTATCTCTTGTGTGATTGTTCATATTTTCTCTCTTGTGCTCTTGTATTCCATCATGGGTTCATCTAAAGTTCCACTCTTAACTGCACATAATTATGGTACTTGGAAAGTACGTGCATGGAGTAAACTAATGGAAAAAGGATTAATTTACTACATTGATGGAACCATAACTGCACCTTCAGATCCTAAAGCAGATCCAACAGCATATATGGATTGGCCCACTAAAACTTCTATGGCATTGGGTACATTAAGAAAGTTCATTTCAGATGATCTCATTTTCCATGTTGATAAATGTACTACAGCTAAGGAAGCTTGGGATAAACTTGCTGCTTTGTATGGTAAGATTGATAAGGTTAAGGGATACAAACTTGAACATGATCTCTTAAGCCTTGATCCCAAATATTTTGATACAATTCAAGATTATGTCACTAAGGCAAATGAATTAAGAGCACAACTAAAAGATTGTGGTATTGAAAAAGAGGATGATCAATTGGTCTTCAACTTGTTAGATAAACTTCCAGTTGAGTATGCAGCCTTTGTTTCAAGTTTTCAAACTCAACGATTGACAATTAGTAACTTCAAAACACCATCTTTTGAGGCTCTCACAAATCTTTTGATTCTTGAGCAAAATAAGTTGATGAAAATGGGTATCCTCAAGTCTTCAACTTCAAAAGCATTGGTGGTCAATCATGGAAACAATAAGCAAGGCAAAGGGAAAGACCAAAAGCAATCTTCACCAAAGCCACAAGGAGAGAACAAACAATCTACTCCTCCACAACAAAGCTCATCTTCATCTTCTTCAAAGAAGTACAACAATTCAAGCAAGAGGGAGCGACCAACATGTGCATATTGCAAAAGGATTGGTCATGATGAGCATCGTTGTCATGTTAAGCAAATTGATGAGTTGAAAAAAATCCTTAAGAAGAATAACATCAACTTGCCAACTACATATCAAGAGAAGGACTCATCTCCTTCCAAATCTTTTTCTAAGGGAAAAGGAACAACTCTCATGGCAACAACATCAAGCTCTTCTCCTTCTTCTACATCATCTCAATATGATAAACATAAGGGGCAAGCATTTCTTGCAGTTGCAGATTCCAATACAGATCAGTGGATCCTTGATTTAGGAGCTTCGCATCATATGACTTCGTCCAAGGATATTTTCTCTTCATTTGATTCTTGTTCCTCACCACCCATTTTGATGGCAAACAACACTTCTTTGGAAGTTTGTGGGAAGGGTTCTATTGACGTTGAAGGTGGAGCATTTAATGATGTTCTATGTGTGCCTACTTTGTCAAGGAACATCCTTTCCATCTATCAGATTACACATAGTGGTTCAGGAAAGAGTGTAGAGTTCACACCAGATTCTGTCATTGTTTAGGATTTGCATAGCAAGGCTCTTGTTGCAGTTGGGGAGGTTGATGATCGTTCTCGGTTCTACACCTTCTCATATTTTGCTCCTATTGATGATTCAGTTCACCCTAGTGTGGACACACATGATGAGATTGAGTATGGTTACTTGAATCTTGGAGTGCTCACTACTCCTGAGGTTCTTGAACCTATTGCTGATACTCCATCTTCTACATTGACTGATGTAACTAATGACACTTGTGTTCCAACAATTTTAGTTCCTTGTGATTCAGTGCAATAGTGCATACCTTGTCTTCCAGCAGCAGCTTCATGGGATGACTACTTGACAGACATTGGTAGTTTGTTTGTGGAATCCTACATTGCAGATTTGGGAGACACATATGATTCCTTACATCTTCTCTTTGATGAAGGTGATTCTTCTTCAGTTGTTGCGAGGGAACACTCTGACCCTCCTCTACATGATTAGTCTTTCAAGGTTGATGTGAATGTGGATGCATCTTTACAACAGTTGGAGGCCACTTTCTCTTTTGAGGAGACATTATCTTTGGAGTATGTTATACCTTCATCCTTGCTAGATCCTGAGTTGTCTTTTTCAGCAGATGAGAGTGTTGTTGCAAAGGGTTTCTCACAGATTCCAGGAGGTGACTACATTGCAGCTTCACATGGTTTGGGGAAGGCATCTTTCAGCATCGACACAAGGACACTTGAGCAGATTTCAGAAACTTCTTACATTTTGAGGGTTCTTCCTTCTTCACTTGTGGATTGGGGAGACTTCATTTATCCACCTTTGGTATTGTTTCTTCCCAAGGGGAGGAACATTGTTCGACAGTTTTGGAGCAGCTTCTTCATTCCTTCTCGAGCATCTTCCATGGGTGATCATTGTACATTGAAGGGGGGCTACCTTGTCTCTCTTCTTCTCTTGTATGGGGGGGACTTTTTCCTCACATGGGGTTTTTTCCTTCTCATGCTATGTTCATAGTTTTTTGTATCTCATCTCTCTTTTGGGGGGTAGTTTTTTCCCACTGGGTTTTTCTATCTTTACTCCACTTGTGAGAGATTTCATTGCATTTGTACATGGGTACCTAACATGGCCTAGTAGCCGGGACCCATCTTGCATTGTTTGCATTTATGTACATTCTCCCTAAGTTTCACTTAAGGGGCGGTGTTGGTGTAATTAAATATCTTGTACCTTGTCCTAGGTCATGATTACACCTTAGTTAAGTTACTTAGGGACCACATAGGAGGGTTGTTGGAGATTTTCCACCTTTTTGTGGACTTGACATCTCATGCCTCATCACTTCCACCTTTTGTGGACACATCATGTGATTATCTCTCCACCTTTTGTGGGATCCTCCTTTTTGGAGATTATCACATTATCTTTTTCCACTTTAGTTGGAGTGATAACTTTCATCTTATGTCCTCATGTCATAAGACCTTGACTATATATCCAGGGGTCTCCTATGCATGGTATAGCATTGTATTGCATCTCATATTATTGACATTGAATACAGTTTATTCTTGTCATATTATCTCTCTCCTTTTGTGCTTTCTATTAGGGCCTCTAGATCTTGGGTGGCTACCTTCATAGCCAATCTTACACATACATATACTTTGTATTAATTTGTGTTTCTGTATGATAGGTGTGTATGCTTCAAGGCTTACGTTATTTTTGAGTACTTGTGCTTCCCTTATTCACATGTATGCTTGACTTATTCACATGTGTACTTATTAATTGGTTAGCCCTAGCATTGATCATTGTTGTGTCCTTCATGGTTTGTCTTGAATATTTATTGATTGATTCTAAACAACTTTATTAGTTGATGCTAAAACAACTTCAATATTTATAGGAATACTAGTAGAGTTACAAATTACAAAATTGCACAAATTAAAAGAAAAGATTAACTATAAATAAATGCATTGATAATTAACTTGATAATTCATTAAGAATGAGTATAATATATATATATATATATATATATATATATATATATATATATATATATATATATATATATAAGATTAACTATAAATAAATGCATTGATTATTAACTTGATAATTCATTAAGAATGAGTATAATATATATATATATATATATATATATATATATATATATATATATATATATATATATATATATATATATCAAGAGATGATCCTTATACAATGGCAACTGCCAACTAGAAAATAGGCAAAGCATTCCCAATACTTTGAAAGCAATAATCCACCCAAAATTGCATTGGAAGATAAGACAAATGAACCCACATAGGCATAACTGAATAAAGAATAGTTCACCCTTCATAGCTTGGTGAAACCATTGCCAAACTTAGAAGATCTTAAAGATAAAGATCCAAGTTCCACCATTGGACCATTGTTAATTGAGGAAAAAAAAAAATGTTTCCAAGTTCCACCATTGTACACATTTGCAATTGGTTGTATATTGCTATAAGGGAAAGGAGGATAATTAAAAAACATCTTGCACTTTCTAGACATGAGGATGATCATATGCTTTTGGTGTGGAAAACTCAGACTTCTCAATTGTCGTGTGAATGTTTCTCTTTTCGATTGTTTTGCATGCCATAACAAGGGATCGAGCCAATTGAACATAGCTCAGAGTGATTCAACATGTTTGGGTGTGAAAGAGGACTATGCCTAGCATAAATGTACCTATTGGGATGCGTAGGAATGGTTTGTTTGGTCACATGAGTTGCAGAACAAAAGTTGCACCACTTTGTAACTTTACATTGCTTGCATTTGACACTTTTTCCATCAAGTGAAAACTAGACACCATAGGAAAATGACTCTGAGATAACAAAAACTAAGAGAGGTTATTATAGAGGAGCCTAATGCGATCTCATAGATTCAAATAGAGAGTTTGTAAGCATCAAAATTTTTGAGCAATAGCCCGTTAAAGATTGCAACCAGTTTGCACTTTGGACCCTTAAGGGATCAAGTCAGTTGAATGTAGCTCAAAGTGATTCGACGTGTTTGGGTGCAAAAGAGGGCCATGTATAGCATAAAAATACCCATACAAACATGTTGGAATAGTTTGTTTGGTCACACGAGTTGCAGAATGAAAGTTGCACCACTTTGCAACTTTATACTACTTGCATTTGACATTTTTTCTATCAAGTGAAATTGGACACCACGGGAAAAAGACTCTGAGATTATAAAAACTGAGAGAATTTATTGTAGAGGGGCCCAACATGATCTTGTAGGTTCAGATAGAGAGTTCGTAAGCATCACAGTTTCTGAGTAATAGGCCATCAAAGATTGCAACCATTTTGCACTTTGGACTCTTAAGGGATTGAGCCGATTGAACATAGCTTGAAGTGATTTGGTGTGTTTGGGTGTGAAAGAGGACCATTCCTAGCATAAATGTACCCATCTGGACATGTTGGAACAATCCGTTTGGTCACACGAGTTGTAGAATGAAAGTTGTACCACTTTGCAACTTTACACTACTTGCATTTGACACTTTTTCCATTGAGTGAAAACTGGACACCACAGGAAAATGACTCTGAGATAATAAAAAATTGAGAGAGGTTATTATACAAGGGCCCAAAAAATCTTGTAGGCTTAGATAGAGAGTTCATAAGTGTGACGATTTTTGAGTAATAGCCTGTCAAAGATTGCATCCATTTTGCACTTTGGACTCTTAAGGGATCAAGTTGATTGAATGTAGCTCAGAATGATTCAACGTGTTTGGGTGTGAAAGAATACCATGCCTAGCATAAAATTACCCATTCAGAAATGTTGGAATAGTCCATTTGGTCACACGAGTTGTAGAACAAAAGTTGCACCACTTTGCAACTTTACATTGTTTGCAATTGACACTTTTTCCATCAAGTGAAAATTGGACACCACAGGAAAATGACTCTAAGATAACAAAAAATGAGAGAGGTTATTGTAGAGGGTCCCAACGCAATCTTGTAGGCTCATACAGAGAGTTCTTAAGAATCATAGTTTGCGAGTAATAGCCTGTCAAAGATAGCAACCATTTTTCACTTTGGACCCTTAAGGGATCGAGTCCGTTGAACGTAGCTCAGAGTGATTTGGCATGTTTGGGTGTGAAATAGGACCATTCCTAGTGTAAATTTACCCATTCATATGTGTTGGAATAGTCCATTTGGTCACATGAGTTGTAGAATGAAATTTGTACCACTTTGCAAATTTACACTGCTTGTAATTGATAACTTTTTCCATCAAACAAAAAATGGACACCACAGGAAAATGACTTCGAGATAACAAAAACCAAGAGAGGTTATTGTAGAGGTACCCTACGTGATCTCGGTGCCTTAGATGGAATGCTCGTAACTAATACAGTCTCTAAGTAACAAGTCATCAAATATTGTTGTCCTTTTGCAATTTGGATTGTTAAGGGATTAGGAAGCAATAAATTTTAAAATTTGAGTAAATATCATTAAAAATGTTTATGTGAATAATGGTATGCTATATTCATATTGATATATAATCATTAGGTTGATTTGTTTTATAAATTAATTTTTTAAATAATAAGTTAGTCAATTGGTGCTAGTTATAATAGGGAGAGAATAAAAGAAGAAAAAGAATGATTGATAACCACCAATGGTTATTACACTAACTATATTAATAATATGATGTTTAAAATAAAATGAGATTTATTTGGCAGTCCTAATTCTTATGTTTGTGCTGCAATTGTCTAATATGCTTCATACACCATTATGAAACCCAAGTGCTTGTACTTGTAGGCACAATGCTTTCTCAAAACTATCAAGTGGTAATACAAAATCACGAGAAAAAAATAAAACTATATGAATTCCAACACCCCACTTAAATCAAATATTGAATTAATGTGCCCCATTTTCATGCACACAAATCAGCTTATAAGATTCTCTCATAATAACCAAAAATACGATTCAAGGATGCCTTAGGTATTCCATTCTCATAGATCTTTTACAATGTCCCTCATACATTCGAGATGCTCTTATAATGTCTACATCATAGGTGCTCATGCTGAGGTTAAATTCAATTGAATAACTTGAAATTCCCTCGCTAAGCTTCATACACACTTTTATAATGACTTAAAATCAGAATTGAGATTTGTCAAGATCATCAAAATAAGGATGTTGCATTACTTTTTTGGATAAGATTCTCTTGGATGGCTCATAAATCAACATTTTATGCAAGGAGACACCAATTAATTTTTAGTAGTTTAGTTACAAATAGGAGAAGTAAAAGAAGAAAAAGAAAGAGCATCCAAAATGGAAATGGAAATGAAAATAGATGGAAGGCACTTACAAACAAAAAAATCCACACCATTTGGTTCTAAGTCGGGAACAACAAGGCTTAAATCTTGATGCTTCCATTGAGGATAGGGATTCCAGTCTCTCAACTTAGTCACTCCTAGCCATGCATATTCATTGGGAGTTCCTGTTAGGAAAATTTGGTGCATCTCATAGAAACCTCCATAACAGTAGTGCCTTCAATAACTTTCATTTAGATTAGGTTGCCTCAAAGACACGTACAACTATGTCCTAAAGTGGAAATAGACATAGTTTATTTCCCAAATTGATCCTTTTGAGAGAAGCACATGTAAATTCAACAACATGCATTAATAGATTCTACAACAAGAATCAACAGACATGAAAGATAAGACAAAAACCAAAACAAACAGATTTACGTGGGGAAAATCCTTTCAAATAAAAAACCCCACACTCCAAAGATAAAGCCATTGTATTATTTAGCAACAAATGGTTACAATACAATTTTAGGCTCATAGCCTTTTTAGAGATTACATCTTGTTCATTCTAGATACAACTGGTAGCAACTGATCACTCAGTACACAGGAGAGAGTTCAGCAACATAACCCTGCCTCTGCTTCGGCCTCATGGCCTCGGCCTTTTAGCCAGCCACTTGGCTCTCTCTCTTCTTCTCTTCAGCTCTTAGACCCCATGCAAAAAATGTGCAATGCATACATATATACATTCATTTTCAACAGGCTCCGTGAAACGATTTGTTTCCAACTATCGGATCACAACTATCGAATCATCCAGCTCAACATCATAGATGTTTCCACTTCCTTGCATAAAAGATAATACATCCAGGTCACACCACATAGGACAATCATCCAAATAGTTAACAATGATCAACTTGTGTTGTAATGTCGGTGAGACACTAACCGTGTCTCCCTGATGCCAACACAGCCAGCATTCGATATCGCCAAGAGTTGTCCCCATCGGCAAGAGGTTACACCGAGTCCAGAGAGCTATCGCTAAGACTTCGTCATGTCACCAAGACCTCACACCGAAGATCACAAGGTATTACAAAGAGTTCATCAGTTGGAAAGACTATCGCTCTTCGCCCAGACATTACACCGAAGTCTTCAAGTCACATCGACCTCAACATTCTCATCGGCGAGACAATCGCCATTCGATGAGACATCATACCGAAGTTCAAAGTTCATATCGATGTTAGCTTTTCCATCAGCAAGACACCCGTAGTTCACCAAGAATTCATACCAAAGTCTTCAAGTCATGCCGACGTGAGTATTCCATTCAGTGAGACAATTGTCTTTTGCCAAGACACCCCACCAAGCTCTTCATGTTATACTGAAGCATCCACCAGTCGGCGAGACTCATCGCTTTCACCAAGACTTCATAACGAGGTCCTAAGTCATACCGAGCACTCCAATCACCAGTCAGCAAGACATTCATCTTTTACCAAGATCTCACATCAAGCAACCAAGTCTTACTGAGTCGGCAAGACATTTGACCTTCGCCAAGACCTCATACCTATCGCCTTGAGCTACTCTGATGACTTCAGTTGTATCCCCGTCAGCATGACCTTCCATTCTCGCTGGGACATCTTACCAAAGCCCTTGTGTTAGCCCAATGATCTATCAGTGAGACTCCATTCAGTTGCTCGGACTTCATACCGAGCGATCAAGTCACCCCAAAGACCCCAGTTGCTGTGAGTCTCCCTAACACCCGATCACATGTAGCTTTGTCGGCCAGACTTACCGCTGTCACCAAGAGGTCATAGCGAACCCCTTTCATTACCCCGATGACTGCATATGTTTGTTGGTGAGACATTCACACATTGGTAAGACTTCTTACCGAAGCAAATGGGTTACACCGATGACTCCTTTCGCCACAGGTCTCCCCGACATCCGCTAGACACCAACCTGTTGGCCAGACATCTCCCGATCGCCAAGACTTCATATTGATAGGCGCAAGTCATGCTGATTACCACATCGGCTAGATAGACCAAAGGTCACGCCGATATCGGCAAGACTTCCTATTGTCATTGAGACATCATTCCAATAGTCCAAGGTTACACCGAAGGTTTCAAATGCCGATCGCCAAGACAGTCAGGAGGTCACAGCGATAGTTCAGGATCTACTAGTAGGTTGGCCAGACTTCTCCTCAGTCTCACCGAAATTGCACACAAGAAGTTTCAGCCTGTGGGATTGAGGCACACAATTCCAACAATCTCCCACTTGACGAAGATCACACAGGAACCTCCAAAGCAACCAGAGATTAAGATCACACTAGCTCCACCAGTTCAGACCCCACAATACTCAAGACACCCAATCAATAAGATTCAACAAATAACAGTCCACCAGACAATCTGCAACAAAGACCAGGCATCCAACTGCAACTCACTGACCAACAAAGCAATCGATCACAGCTTTCTAGGAAACCACATAGATCTCAAACATGCTCTCATGCTCCATCAAGAATTCTACTCCAACATACAAGATGTCCACCATTCAGGAAACAATCCTGTCATCTTCCAACATGCCACTTGTGGAAGAAGGATACAATGCCAAGGTGTATAAGCACCATTCCAACGAACACAAGCAAAAAATCCTAGTGATATCACCAACAAGATACTGCTACCACTTCGCTGTGCTCAAATGCTATACAAAAGCAATATCAACTTTAAAGCTTCAATCAGAACACAACCATGAAGTCTTAACCAGAAACAAGAAACTAAACATCAGCTAGAACAATAATCAGACTGACTGCTTCCATCCAACTGA
Organism: Sequoia sempervirens; assembly: GCA_007258455.2. Classification (NCBI taxonomy): domain Eukaryota; kingdom Viridiplantae; phylum Streptophyta; class Pinopsida; order Cupressales; family Cupressaceae; genus Sequoia; species Sequoia sempervirens. The sequence goes on from VDFB02271358.1 coordinate 48,758,201, forward strand.
TAAACCCATGTGACTGGAACTAGCACCCACATCTCGTGCTATTCCATCCAATCTCACATACCTTGAAGGTATCACCATTAGTAAAATTCTACCAATCCATTAACAACAAATATAAGTTCCAGTGTCAACCAGTCGAAGAAGACAAGACACATACAGGAACTCCCACTTCCTGAGTAATCCAGATCTTAATGATCAAAGGCGTCACAAGTCTACCAATGATAGCACATAGAAGATGTAACCATGTAGTACCAAGGAAAAAATCCTCAATGATATGCACAACCTGCAACAAACTGGTACAAGAAACATTTCTCTCATCACAAACCTTCACGGCCATAGAGAGAAACTCTGCACATCATCTTCCTGTAGAACATCCTCCTACATACACTTCTAACAGCCAACTGTGTCAAGAATGATCTTCTTCACATCCCAAAAGAAAACCTTAACAACATCCATCCGTTTAATCACCAAGATCAAACCATCTTTAAAAACAACATGGATGTAAGCATCTCAAGGAAGATCAAGCTAGTTCATTCCCCATTTCAGGAAAACAACCCATACAACATCTCCTACCAATTCTCATTAGCAACAAGGAGATAAAACAAAACTGTACAACTTCCACTATGAATCCTCCAGAACCATTAGACAACAATTCAAGATCCATATCATGAAAGTGAACATAATAAAACACATCTAAAAAATATAATGGGCCAAATACCTTTCAGATAAACCGCCGAGTAGACCAAGAGTGTGAACGAGAATACTCCTTCAAGATATACAAGTCATCATGACTAATCCAAGAGCAATCTCCTCACAGGTCTCTTATTGAACTCACGTTCAACCAAGGTGAAGGCTTCTTAGACTTTCTGCTAAAAAACTCATCAAGATAACTTAACTTGAAATTCAAGATGCTCTTATAATGTCTACATAATAGGTGTTCATGATGAGGTTAACTTCAAATGAATAACTTGAAATTCCCTTGCTAAGCTTCACACACACTTTTATAATGGCTTAAAATCAGAATTGAGATTTTTCAAGATCATAAAAATAAGGATTTTGCATTGCTTTTTTGGCTGAGATTCTCTTGGATGGCTCATAAATCAACATTTTCCTACAAGGAGACACCAATCAATTTTTAGTAGTTTACTTACAAATAGGAAAAGTAAAAGAAGCAAAAGAAAGAGCATCCAAAATGGAAATGAAATGAAAATAGATGGAAGGCACTTATAGACAACAAATCCACACCATTTGGTTCCAAGTTGGGAACAACAAGGCTTAAATATCGATGCTTCCATTGAGGATAGGCATGCCAGTCTCTCAACTTAGTCACTCCTGGCCATACATCTTCATTGGGAGTTTTAAGATACCTATTGCACACAACAACCTCTCATGAATAGAACATAACCAAACTATTACTTTCCAACCTTTTGGAAACTTGTAACCTGTTATAAAACAACACAATTTAATCTTCCACTTAGTTTCCTAATCTATAGAGAATATCCTACATTTTTTTTGCATATTTTTGAGAAAAAAATACCATTGAACTCTATATCATTTGCCACAGTTCTAAACATAAAGTGTGCTACATTTGCAAGTATGATAACTTCATCAATCACCTACATACACATTATAAACATTAGATGATATCATTGGCATCATACAAATTAATGTGCATACTTACAAATTAATAAGTTCACCAATGTGCATACTTACAAATTAATCCAATGAACCATCCAGGTCTGCTCTACTCTTTATTGTGTCAAGTATTGCCTCATAGTCAAACTCACACACCTTCCACAAGGTCTTGTTCAAATTTCTACCCCCATATTTGGTCAAATGAACATTGGATGCTATGACAAGGTTCGAGTAATGAAGAATCTTCCGATGTGTGTGAAAGTCCTCAAACAACCAAAATTTAACACTCTTATGTGGGTACCTTCTAAGCCACGTTCTAGTAACAACAACTGAGCCTGTAGGGTATTTGATGTTTTCTCCATCTATAACTGGGGCCTCCAATTTCTTTTAGGCCTCAACACAATGACACAAGTAATAATCCATTCCCTCTTCATTTTCTTTATCTATAATAACTGCATAAACATGCCCTGCATTGATATGTGCAACAAATTATATGAAATTAGTCAACATTACAAATACACTACAAAGTAAGATAACAATAGGAATTTCAAAAACTATGCAAGTAGATATATTACCTAGCTGAACTAGATTTGATATATGGTTAAAGTCAATTGATGATTCCATCTATGTTAGTTCCAATGTCGTTGGGGGGAAATACATGTGAAGTGGGCTAAGATAGTGACCATTTCTCAACCCACTCCTTCAACTCACAATCATCTCAGGCTTGCATTGTACATGAAGAACAAAAGCATGCCATTTTCCACATATGGATACTCCATGAACCTGCATTTGAGCTAAGGAAAGATTGTATCTCACTAGATCCTATCAGTGTATAAAATTGTCACATGGTGCAATGTTAGTATCATCCATCAACCAAAAAAATCTATGAACAAAAGACGCACCTTCATTACCTAGACCCATCGAAGCATTACACCACTCGACAATTGATTTTGTATCTATCAACTTTGCATTATTTTTATACTTTAACTCTTCTTGTGCTAATGCTCTTTTGACACATGCTCCTGCACCATCATGCTCCCCCTTTCCATGCTCAACCTCACAAAAGATCCAAATATTCTGAACACCTATAATGACATGCATCTTGCTCAACTAGTAGAACATGTGTGAGTTCTTGAACTGTGTTACAAAATTAGCTGACCATATTATATGCCGACCGTATGCTATGCCCCTCTAATCCAAATCACTATAGAACAATTGGAAGCAACCTTTCATGAACTTTGGAGAATATGTGTGATCATCACTAATATAAAAGTGATACTCCCTCAATACCTTCCTTTGGTCCTTTGTACTATCAACTGCATGAATGAATGTTATGTGCACAAATATTGAAACTTGTGTGGAGTTCTAATATTGTGACTACACCTCATACTAGGGTTGTAGAGTAGGGAGTATATTTCTATTTTATGTTATGTGAATGTTGTTGGTCAAAGCATACAAGGTTTCTATCTATTCAAGGGTAAAAAAAATTAATTTTTTTATATTTCTGGTTATGAACCAAGTGCTTGCATGGTTACAAAAACCTATGCATGGATGATTAAAGAATTATTAACATCATCAAGTTTCCACAGTCCATGATAATGGTTTTGTTCATATTTTTGGATTGAAATTGTGTGAGTTTTTTGAATTAACGTTTTAGATCAAACTCCATGATCCATCATTAGGAAAAAGCATGCAATAAGAGAGTAGAAATATAGAAAGAATTAGTAGACTAGGAGTGATAAATAGGTTAGAGGGAGAGAGGATTGAAGGGAAAAGACTAAGAGTTGACAAAAAAATGAACAAAATAATAAATAAAAATAGGAAAACTAAAATAATTAAATATACTTATGAAATGCAAAAAAGAATAGACTAAAACAAAACAACAAACTAACTACAAAGTCGACCACTGAAACTATGCTGCCAATTGGAAAGACGTCCTTACGTAACTTGAATTGTGTGTCCAACCATCGAGCTCTATGGGTATTCCTTGCATACTCATACACTATATTGTCACAAAACATAGACATAAACTAATACATTGGAATCTTTTGAATAACCAAATCACACCTTTTTGTTTGATTACCATATTTTGTAAGGTATGCCACTATTTTATACTTCTTGAACTTTACTAGTTGTTTTCCCACCTCATGTGTTCTTTCCATATGTTGACATACTGAGATACATTGCAAGCCACCAAAATGCTAACATGAACCATACAAGCATATTCTCCTATAGAATATTTGGCCATCCTCTATTTGACATAATTTTTTTGATAAGAATTGATAAGAACTCTCTTGAAGATGTTGGTGGGGCATGCATGCTAGAATCCTACAAAACATCATTAGTATGCAAATCTAAACATATAGAACGATAACATCATAATGGTTAGATAATTCCATATGTAGTCTAAAACAAGTAGTGCGTGTGTGATTTATCTTGACATAAATAGGTTTAAGCATTTCAAAATATCTTTGAAAATTTTGAATTTGAGGATAATCCTATTGAAATTTACCAAAAAATTGGGTTTGAGTCATATCCAGAAAAAGCTTTGGATGTGGCTCAAAGTTTCAACTACTAATTCTTCTTCTTACCACATCCCTTTGATTCAGAGGGCCTTGTGTTATTCTTCCTATAGTCTTCAATTAGTGTTCTCAATGCTTCAACAAATGGTTTATCTTTTCATGGGAGTCCCCCCAAGAATTCCCATAATTCATTTGAATTAGTGCCCTCAATTCTTTGCCACCTTTGAACAACTCTTGATAAATTTTTTCTATTAATTCTCAATTGTTCACCCGTCTTTCTAATTATATGAGATCTCCTTGTTTGACTACTTACTAAAGTCGATGTAATGGAACGTTGGGTGATATTACTATCCTTTGAGCATGAGGTCTTACCCACTCTCTCATAAGCATCCATTAGATTCTTCACAATACTGTTTTCACTTGAAGCATTCGATGTTCTCAACCCAAGAATCTTCATGATGTTTCAATACTTTATACCTTGCATCATTTCAACAAATACTTAACATCTTGCAATATCATTTAGCCTTTCAAAGAATAATTTCCAAATCTTATCAGCATATCTTCTACAAGTGTGTGCTAGAATCTTACCTTCCATGTGCTGCAAAATATCCTCATCAATATTAATCAAATTCTTTGGCTTTCTACACAAAATTCTAGGTGGTGTTCTCCTAGGTACATACATCTCAACATTAGGAATTTCATCAATATTTAAGTGAGGTGGGATAGATCGCACACCTTCAATCGAGGGTGGAATAGATGACATACCTTGAGGTTGACATGGGGATGATGGCATACCTTCTTTGTCAAATCCGAGTGATGTACTCTCAACTTGAGATGTGGTGGATGGTGTCCCTTCATATTCACTTGCGGTAGATGGTTTCCTTCCATATTCATTTGTGGTAGATGGTGTCCCTCCATATTCACTTGTGGTAGATGATGTCCCTCCATATTCACTTGTGCTTAATGGTATCCCTTTATATTCAATTGTGGTAGAGGGTGTGTCTCCAACTACGGTATTCAAATCTATCTTAGCATGATGCTTTTGCATTCATTCCCTTTGTGCTGCCAATTCCTTTTCTCTTTTTGATAGTTGAGGTTCCTCTTCAATTAGCTTGTTTTCGTCAATTGTATCCAATTTATTCTTCTGATGATATTCCCTCATCCATTCTTTATTTTTTGATTTATTAGTTTCATACTCTTCATTTGTTGGTTTATTCCTTCTTCATTTCCTCAGCATGGCAGATAATTTTCTGTAGCATGGTAATGAAACAAATATTAGTTCCTAAAAAATGAATCCATACAAATAAATAAAATATGTCATTCAAAGCTTCATACAAAATACTTACAATCATCCTGTAGAAGAGTATTTCTAGCATAGACAAAGGTCACATAATTTTTTGGATGGAATGCCTTAAAGAAATGTGGTAATGTGGCATGCCATGATTGCAAGATAGGCTCAAAATGGAAGCATGTACAAGGCATGTGAATTGTTTGACAATAATGTTTTCGTAGGCATGTATGCAAAATGTGGTAGCATTGACAAGCTAGTGAGCTCACTAGCTTTCCAATTTGGTAGGGTTGAAAAGGTAGGGGTAGCGTGAAAAATGCCTCATAGAAATGGGGTATCATGGTGATGTACATAACTGTGAGACCCCATTTCTATGAATCATTTTTTCATGCTTCCCCTACCTTGTCAACCCTACCACATTACCAAGCTAGTGAGCTCACTAGCTTGTCAATGCTACCACAATTTGCATACATGTCTACGAAAAGATTATTGTCAAAAAATTCACATGCCTTGTCCATGCTTCCATTTTGAACCTATCTTACAATCACGACATGCCACATTACCACATTTCTTTAAGGAATTCCATCCAAAAAAATCATATGAGCATTGGCAAGCTAGTGAGCTCACTAGAAATGAGGCATTTTTCATGCTGCCCCTACCTTGTTAACCCTATTGACTCACTAGCTTGCCAATGCGGTAGGGTTGACAAGGTAGGGGTAGCATGAAAAAATGCATAATAGAAATGGGGACTCATAGTGATTGTAAATCGTTGTGAGTCCCCATTTCTATGAAGCATTTTTTTACGCTACCCTTACCTTGTCAACCCTACTGCATTGGCAAGCTAGTGAGCTGTGAGTCCCCATTTCTATGATGCATTTTTTCATGCTACCCGTACCTTGTCAACCCTACCACATTTTCTTGTGGCATGCCATGATTGCAAGATAGGCTACACCTTTCCCCATGTTGCTAACTTAGCCTTGAATAAAGAGTCTTGAAACAATGGAGAGAAGGGTTAGAATCCCTTGTAGGTAGACTAATCAAGGAAACATTTAAAATATATCACAACATTAGTGATGAGATAAATTTAGAAACATAGATGAAAACTAAAATAGATACAAAGATCTATCAATGTGGGAGGAGTATATTCCAATTTTGTAGAGACATGTATGGAAAATTTGGTAGCATAGACATTGCAATTAGTTTTTTGATAAAATGCACATCACCATGAGACCCCATTTCTTTGAGGCATTTCTTCAAATAGATGATTTCCTTGTCTATGTTGTTTGATAAAATTCTTTGGTAGACATGTATGGAAAATTTGGTAGCATAGACAAGGCAATCAACTACTTGGTATAACTATTTGACAAAATACCTCATTGAGATATGTCCTCCTGGACTAGAATGATTACATGATATGCACAAAATATATTTATTGAAAAGGATTTAGAAAATTTCAAGCATATGCAATTTGTAGGTGTAAAACCAAATTCAACTTCATTTTCCAACATCCCCCATGCCTATACCAAAATGAAAGCTTTGGAGAGTGGTAGCATAGACAAGGCAATCAACTACTTGGTATAACTGTTTGACAAAATACCTCATTGAGATATGTCCTCCTGGACTAGAATGATTACATGATATGCACATAATAGATTTATTGAAAAGGCTTTAGAAAATTTCAAGCATATGCAATTTGTAGGTGTAAAACCAAATTCAACTTCATTTTCCAACATCCCCCATGCCTATACTAAAATGAAAGCTTTGGAGAGTGGTATGCACATCCATATTAAAGGAGTAAGGGTTTAAAGGATTGAGAAATGAGGTATTGTTTTACTTACTTATAACTTCTATCATATATATGTGTATACAAAATGTGGAAGCCTACACAAGGTAAGTCAATTGTTTAACAAAATGCCTCAAAGAGATGTGGTTTCAAAATGTAATTGCCAAGTGTAAAGAATTGTGTAATTTAAAATGTGCATTGACAAGCTAAGGTTATAATGACAAAAAAAAATGATCAACATGGAATATGCAAAATAACAAAAAACAAAGCAAGCCAAAATAGAATGAAAGAAAATGTGTAAAGACTTCACATACTTAAAAAACCAGAGTTTCAAATGGAGGAGTTCTACTCAATTATGTAGCCTTTTCTTCTTCTTTCTTCAAACTCCTAAAAAATTTTACTTCTTCAAAAGCTTGTTCCCCTCCAAACTTCAATTGTATATCACTCTTGTATGGAATTCAAAATTGAATTGATATTATATTCCTTTCAACATGAAAAATCTGCAATTTCATGCAAAGGTGGTGGAAAGATCATGAAAAAGGTGGTGGAATGTGAAAAACTTGCATGCACACTTCACAAAATCATCAAAAAGCTTCTTTTTTTGTTAGAACACATGCATAACTAGGGGAATATGCATAATGTGGGCCTTGAGATCATAGGTATATTGAGTGTTTTTTATCATTTTTAGAGTAGGGAAAAATGCACTCGCATTGACACACTTTCTTTATAATACAAGCATGTTATGTCTTGCTAAAATAATGGCCATATCTCTACTACTTCAAAATGCGCTCGCATTATGAGAAATTTGATTTTTTATAGGTTTCTTTTCTCTCTTTTTCTCTATCCTCTACCCTCTACCCTTAATCCCTTAAACCCTGTACCCTCTATATCTCCCCCACTCCCTCCCTCTCTCTCTCTCAAGTCTCTCCCTCCTACCCACTCTCCCTCTCTCAAGTCTCTCTCTCTCACTCACTCCTATCCCTATCCCCTCTGCCCTCTACTCTTAACCCTTAAACCATCTACCCTCTTGTTATGCCTTGCATAACCACCCCATTTTATTCTGGAACAAAATGGGCCCCCCTTGTTCTTTTATTTTCCTTTGGCCTTTGGTTTTCTACCTTAGGCATTTTTTCTTTTGTTTTGTCGGATGCGGAACCAGGACCAATATCGAGTTTGGAATTGCATTCAAAAGTTTTTGGTTTTGTGCCATTCTCGATTTTGGTTTTGATAGTTCCTTTATTTTAGTGTCTTTTGTTCTACCAGATCTAGGTCCGGACCTAAATCGGAACATTGAACTCTTCGAGGTTTCCGATCCATGTTCCATCCTAGCCCCGACTCCGCCTTTCACTTGGTCTCTTTCTATGGTTGGTTGTTTTCCTTTCCATTTTGTGTCCCATGTCTTGGGGGTTTCCCCTCTTCCTTGGGTCTTTTCGTGTTGTTCTGGCAGACCCATAACTGGAACTGGAACTGAGTCCTGAAACTTTCAAAAGTTTCAGGTTTGGGTTCCATTCTGATCCTAGTTCAGCATGTCTCATTATTTTGCTTTTGTTCCTTTTGTTTTGTCATGGGGTATTTTATCCCCTTTCTTCTTCTCTTTCTTGTTCTTTTTCTGTCTTTTTTGGGTGTCATCGGAGGCAGGTTCAGAACGGAATTCAAACCTGAAACTTGCAAAAGTTTTTGGTTCGGGTTTGGTTCCAGTCCCGGCTCCGCCTGGTTCGTATCTTGTTCCCATTTCTTCCCCGGTCTCAGTTCCATTTCTTCTTGGTTCCGCCCTCGCCAGTTTTGAAGGAGGGTGTCATTTCTGGTTCAGATTTGGTTCCGCCTCCGCCAGAGTTGGTTTTATTCTTGCTAAGAATTGAATGAAATAATCATAAATGATTATATATCTTATGTGCTTCTGAGGACTAATGAGGGCATTTGTTTTGCAGGATTGAATCGTGCACATGATGGTATTTATCAAGGAGCTTAGTTGTGAAGTATTCCCCATCTAGTTCGGCATGAAATTCCTCTAAAGAGAAAAGTCGGCAAGACCCCGCAGTTGTCTTGCCATCTAGCAGTGCATTCGCTTCATTTGGGATCCATCGGTCGCCCAAAATTTTTAGTCGTCGTGAGGATTCATATTTCTCTCCGTTTGGAAAGCGGTCACGCCGACCCCTAGACACAAGGTTCACATCAGGGAAAGGTCCTGCCGATACAACAAGGTTTTAGTGAAAGGGTTATGCCTTTGGCATGAGGTTTGGCCGAAAGAGAAAAGCCTTGCCGAGAGGGGATTCTCCCTTCGGTGTAATGTTTGGGGCTCGCCGAAAGGTCTCACTAACAAGGCGAAGTCTTGCCGAAATAGGGTATAGGCCCAAAGAAATTTTGCACTCGGCGAGAGGTCTTGGTGAAGGAAGCTTGTCTCCCTGAAATGAAATGAGATCACCAAAAGATAATGCCTTTGGTGAAAGGTCTCGCCGACATGGAAGAAGTCCCGCCGAAAAAGGATGTCATCAGGGAAACAAGGTCACACTCGCTATGATCTCCTACCGAACGAGTAGGGTCTCGCCGAAGTAAAGTGGGATTTCAACAAAAGGAGGAGACTTCAGTGTAATGTCTCGGCAAGGGAAGGAACTCTCACCAACATGAGGTAATATCGGTGTAAGGTCTTATTGATCCATTGGAGTATCAGCGAAATGAAGATGTAGTCAGAAGGATCTCGTCGGGAGGAAAGTGACTTCAGCAAGATGTCTCTCTGACAGGGTGAACTCTTGCTAAAATAAAGTGGCGTTGGCTAAGGATTTGGGTTTCACTGTGAGGTTTGGGTGACTATGAAAAGTCTCACCAAAACAGGGTGAGCTTGGGGAGAAAAGAAGAGGTCGTCATGAGGTCTCACCGATAGGGTGGACTCTTGCCGATAGGAGCTCCAAGCAAAAGATTGATGTTCAGCATAAAATCTGGCCAAGAGAGATAACATAGCCATGAAGTCTCACCGACCTGGTAGGGTCTTGCCGATACAAAATGAGCTCGGGGAGAATGGCCGGCTTCGCTATAAGGTCATGTCAACTAGCAGTGGTCTTCTCAATGTGTTTTCTCCCTTCGGTGTGATGGAACACGCTTGATGAAAGGTTTCGCTGACCCAGAGATGTCTTGGTGACAGGGCGTGAGTTCGAGGTAAGGTCTCCCATAAACGAAGACGTCTCCCTGAGATGAAGTCTTGCTGAAAGGAAAAGGAGCTCAAGCCCGGAGAACAAGAATGAGCTCAGAGAAGCTCCGAGTGGATGATTAGGGCTCGCTGTGACTTCTGGCCGGTAGCGTTTGTCTTGCTGATAGTTTTTGTGGCATCGATATGACTTCTATAGCTCACTAAAAGTCTCACCGACTGTCACATGTTACGTCGATAGCTGCTAGAAGAGACATAATCGCATTGGGGAGACACGATTAGTGTCTCACCGACATGCGATGCCATTCGAATAACCTTTGACTACCAAGGAATCTTATGTGGCCTATGTGCCACCAATCAGAAGAAGCTAAAGGAGTGGCCCATTGGCCCTTTGATTGACTACCCCTGTGAGGAAGATCGTCAGAATGCAAATGACATGGACTCATTCTGAGATCAAGATGATGGATCGGCTCGAGTGATGATCAAATCTAAAGGGAGGCTTGATGCTACTTCCAGAGATAGTCAACATGCAGAAAGATCTAGAGCAGGAAGGAAGTCAAAGGAAAGAAACAACCACGAGTCACAAGGATAGCTATGAGGTCTATTAGTGAAAGGTAGATCGGTATTAATGACAATGCTTTAGAGCATTCAAGGAAGCTCTGCAAGGGAGATCGAGGATGGACACAGAGGCTAGGAGTTAATGCTGTAGCTGCAAAAGATCTATAGATGATCCCCTAAACAATCTTTCACCAACATGGACAGTGAGGATGCAATTCAAGGCAGCATTAACTATATTCAAAAGATCTGAGGGCCGACCCTCCTGCAGTGAGTGAGATATTTTGTAAACCCTAAAATTAGGGGATGACACATTCTTTTTGATATACTCTGTATACATGGCATTCTTGCCTCTTTGTAAAGGTTAGAGATGGTAGGGTTAGAAAGTTAGAGAGTTCTAAAAAAAAGTTAGAGGAGGAAGTAGGAGTTTTAGAAAAGATAGAGGAGACAAAACTGCATCCTGATTCTTTGTAATAGGAGCTTCTTTTTCCTTCTTAGTTAGGAGTTAGATTCAGTAGAAGCCTGTAATGTATTTTTCAAGTTTTATTAGTATAGATGGAAACAATTTGGAGTCATGGATTTTCTGTACACTAGTGATTGTGCCAAATTTGTAAATGTTGCTTATCTGTTTTACTAATAGTAGAAGCAACTAGAATAAAATCTACTTCAGATTGTGTTTCAGAATGCTATTTATCTTGGTTTAATCATTTGATTTGAGAAACTTTCAAGGAATGAAGTTTGATTTGATGGTTTTGTTTTAAATGGTAATTTGCAATCTGTTATTGAAATCAACACTGTGAATGAATGGAATTATGTGTTAGTCACAAGTTAATTTCTTTTTGTAGTTTAATTAGTTCCTTGAAAGCTAACAAGTCTGATTAAGTTGGATGAATTATCATTCTTTTCTGTTCCAAAACTCTGATCTATCTTTTTCTGTTTCTTTAAAAACCCTGGTTAGAGTAGGTTTAAAGTTTATGTTTGATCTCAGAACAATCCAGAAGCTCAAAACCAGCAGGCCCCTTGAACATTACTATTACATTGACCACTGAGCAACATCAACATAGTTGAGAACCAACTACAAAGACCTTGGGAGCTAAGATATCCATGTGATTATCTTTCTCTTTTAGGAGAAACAAAGTAGCAATATTCTATTTACACGTTGCTATGCCATCAGACATGTCAACACCTCTACCCTCTATCTCTCTCCCTCTCTCTCTCTCAAGTCACTCTCCCCTACCCCCTCTCCCTCTCTCAAGTATCTCTCTCTCACTCACTCACTCATATCTCTTTCCCTCTACCCTTAACCATCTACCCTTTACCCTTAACCCTT
>VDFB02271358.1:48770469-48825200 GCA_007258455.2 Sequoia sempervirens
AACCCTCAACCATCAACCCTCAACCCTCAACCCTTAAACCCTAATCCCTCAATCCCTATACCCTCTACCCTATACATTGGATCCTCAACCCTAATCCTTGAACCTTATACCCTCAAACCTCTACCCTCAACCATAAACCATAAACCATCAACCCTTAAACCCTAAACCTTTAAACCCTCTACCCTCTACCCTAGACATTAAACCATCAACACTCAATTCTCAACCCTCAACCCTTAATCCCTCAACCCTCAAACCTTAAACCCTAAACCCTCAACCCCTCTACCCTCTACCCTATACATTGGACCCTAAACCCTAATCCTTCAACTATATGTACCCTCAACCCTAATCCCTCAACCTTAAACCCTAAACCCTCAACCCTCAACACTTAAATCCTAAACCCTTAAACCCTCTACCCTCTACCCTCTACCCTCAACCCTAATCCCTCAACCCTTAAACCCTTAAACCCAAGTAAAATTTCTACCCTAATACCTTAATCCCTCAACACTTAAACCCTCAACCATCAACCCTCTACCCTCAACCCTCAACCCTTAAACCCTAATACCTCAACCCCTATACCCTCTACCCTATACAATGGATCCTCAACCCTAATCCCTCAATCCTATACCCTCAACCCCCAACCCTCAACCTTAAAACCTCAACTGTCTACCCTTAAACCCTCTACCCTCTACCATCTACACTATACATTAATCCCTCAACCCTCAATTCTCAACCCTCAACCATTAATCCCTCAACCCTCAACCCTTAAACCCTAAACCCTAAACCCCTATACCCACTACCCTATACATTGGACCCTCAACCCTAATCCTTCAACCATATACACTCAAACCTATACCATAAAGCATAAACCCTCTACCCTTAACCTTAAACCCTCAACCCTCAACCCTTAAACCTTCTACCTTCTACCCTATACCATAATCCATCAATCCTATACCCTCAACCCAATACCCTAAACCATCAAACCTCTACCCTAATCCCTCAATCCTATACCCTCAACCCAATACCCTAAACCATCAACCCTATAGGTCCTCAACCATATACCCTCAATTCTCAACCATCTACCCTATACATTGGATCCTCAACATTCAAATATATTTGTCCCTCCCTCCTCTTATCTCCTCTCTATCTCACTTATTGCTTCATCTCTCCCTCCCTACCTCCCTCCCTCTCTAACCTAATCCCTCAACTGTATACCCTCAACCCTTAAACCCTTAAACACTCAACCCTAAACCCTAGAACCTTAAACCCTCTACTCTCTACCCACAACCCAATACCCTAATCCCTTAACCCTTAAACCCTGAAACCCAAGTAAAATCTCTACCCTAATCCCTCAACCCTCAACCCTTAATTCCTCTACCCTCAACCGTCAACCTTTAAACCCTAATCCATCAACCCCTATGCCCTCTGCCCTATACATTGGACCCTCAACCCTAATCCCTCAATCCTATACCCTTAAGCCTCTACCCTCAACCTTAAACCTTCAACCCTTAACCATTAAACCCTAAACCCTTAAACCCTCTACCCTCTACCCTCTACTCTATACATTAAACCCTCAACCCTCAATTATCAACCCTCAACCCTTAATCCCTCAACCCTCAACCCTTAAACTATAAACCCTCAACGCCTATACCCTCTACCCTATACATTGGACCCTCAACCCTAATCATTCAACAATATGTATCCTCAAACCTAATCCCTCAACCCTATACCCTCAACCCAATACCCTAAACCATCAACACTATAGGTCCTCAACCCTATACCCTCAATTCTCAACCCTCTACCCTATACATTGGATCCTCAACCCTCATATATCTTTTTCCTTCCCTCCTCTTCTCTCCTCTCTATCTCATTTATCCCTCCATCTCTCCCTCCATCTATCCCTCCCTCTCTACCCTAATCCCTCAACTATATACCCTCAATCCTTAAACCCTTAAAAACTCAACCCTAAACCCTAAAACCTTAACCTTTAACCCTTAGACCATAAACCCTTAAGACCTCTACCCTCTACCCTCAACACAATAACCTCTACCTTCAACCCTAATCCCTCAACCCCAATCCCTCAACCCTTAAACCCTTAAACCCAAGTAAACTCTCTACCCTAATCCTTCAACCCTTAACCCTTAATCCCTCTACCCTCAACCCTTAATCCTTAAACCCTAATCCCTCAACCCCTATACCCTCTATCCTATACATTGTACCCTCAACCCTAACCCCCAACCCTATACCCTCAATCCTCTACCCTTAACCTTAAACCATCAACCCTCAACCCTTAAACCATCTACTCTCTACCCTATGCTCTATACATTAAACCCTCAACCCTCAATTCTCAACCCTCAACCCTTAAACCCTAAACCCTCAATCCCTATACCCTGTACCCTATACATTGGACCCTCAACCCTAATCCTTCAACCATATGTAGCCTCAACCATAATCCCTCAACCCTAATCCCTCAACCTTATACCCTCAACCCAATACCCTAAACCATCAACCTTATAGGTCCTCAACCATATACCCTTAATTCTAAATCATCTACCCTATACATTGGATCCTCAACCCTTATATATCTTTTTCCTTCCCTCCTCTTCCCTCCTCTCTATCTCACTTATCCCTCCATCTCTCCCTTCATACACCCCTCCCTCTCTACCCTAATCCCTCAATCATATAGCCTAAAAACCTTAAACCATTAAACACTAAACTGTAAACTCTAAACCCTCAACCCTCAACCCTTAGATAAACTACCCTCTACCCTCAACCTAATACACTTATCCCTCCATCTCTCTCTTCATACATCCCTCCGTCTCAACCCTAATCCCTCAACCACATAGCCTCAACCCTAAAACCCTTAAACACTCAACCCTAAACTCTAAACTCTCAACCCTCAACCCTTAAATAAACTACCCTCTACCCTCAACCTAATAGCCTCTACCCTTAAACCCAAGTAAACTCTCTACCCTAATCCATTAACCCTCAACCCTTAATCCCTCTACCCTCAACCCTTAAACCCTAATCCCTCAACCCCTATACCCTCTACCCTATACATTAGACCCTCAACCCTAATCCTTCAACCATATGTACCCTCAACCCTCATCCCTCAACCATATAGCCACAACCCAATACCCTAAACCATAAACCCTATAGGTCCTCAACCCTATACCCTCAATTCTCAACCCTCTACCCTATATAGTGTATCCTCAACCCTCATATGTCTTTGTCCATCCCTCCTCTTCTCTCCTCTATATCTGACTTCTCCCTCCATCTCTCCCTCCATCCATCCCTCCCTCTCTACCCTAATCCCTCAACCATTAAACCCTTAAATACTCAACCCTAAACCCTAAACCCTAAAACCTTAAACCCTCAACCTTTAAACCCTCTACCCTCTACCCAATACCCTCTACCCTCAACCCTAATCCCCTAACAATAATCCCTCAACCCTTAAACCCTTAAACTCAAGTAAAATCTATACCCTAATCCCTCAAACCTCATCCCTTAATCCCTCAACCCTTAAACCCTCAACCCTCAACCTATAAACCCTAATCCCTCAACCCCTATACCCTTTATCCTATACATTGGACCCTCAACCCTAATCCCTCAACCCTATACCCTCAACCCTCTACCCTCAACCTTAAACCCTCAACCCTCAACCATTAAAATCTAAACCCTTAAACCCTCTACCCTCTACCCCCTACCCTATACATTAAGCCCTCAACCCTCAATTCTCAACCCTCAACCCTTAATCCCTTAATCCTCAACCCTTAAACCCTAAACCCTGAACCACTATACCCTCTACCATATACATTGGTCCCTCAACCCTAATCCTTCAACCATATACCTTCAAACCTATTCCCTAAACCCTCTACCCTCAACCCTTAACCCTCAACCCTATAACCTTAAACCCTAAATCCTTAAACCTTCTACCCTCTACCATCAAACCTAATCCCTGAACCATATACCCTCAACCCAATACCCTAAACCATAAACCCTATAGTTCCTCAACCCTCTACCCTATACAGTGGATCCTCAACCCTTATATATATCTATCCCTCCCTCCTCTTCTCTCCTTCTCTTTATCTCACTTCTCCCTCCATATCTTCCTTCATCCATCCCTCCCTCTCGACCCTAATCCCTCAACCCTTAAACCATTAAATTATCAACCCTAAACCATAAACCCTAAACCCTCAAACCTTAAACCCTCAACCCTTAAACCCTCAACCCTTATCCCTCAACCCTTAAACCCTTAAACCCAAGTAAACTCTATACCCTAATCCCTCAACCCTCATCCCTTAATCTCTCAACCCTTAAACCCTCAACCAATAAATCCTAATCCCTCAACCCTTATACCCTCTATCCTATACATTGGACCCTCAACCCTAATCCCTCAACCCTATACCCTCAACCCTCTATCCTCAACTCCAAACCCTCAACCCTCAACCCTAAACCTTAAACCCTTAAACCCTCTACCCCTCTACCTCTACCCCATACATTAAGCCCCTCAACCCTCACTCTCAACCTCAACCCTTAATCCCTCAACCCCAACCCTTAAACCCTAAACCCTAAACCCCTATACCCTCTACCCTATACATTGGACCCTCAACCCTAATCCCTCAACCATATACCCTCAAACATATTCCCTAAACCCTCTACCCTCAACCCTTAACCCTCAAACCTAAACCCTTAAACCCTAAATCCTTAAACCTTCTACCCTCTACCATCAACCCTAATCCCTCAACCATATACCCTCAACCCAATACCCTAAACTATCAACCCTCTAGTTCCTCAATCATATACCCTTAATTCTCAACCCTATACCCTATATAGTGGATCATCAACCCTTATATATATCTGCCCCTCCCTCCTCTTCTCTCCTCTTTATCTCACTTCTCCCTCCATCTCTCTCTCCATCTATCCCTCCCTCTCTACCCTAATACCTCAATCCTAAACCCTAAACCCTAAACCCTCAGCCCTTAAACCCTAAACCCTTAAACCCTCTACCATCTATCCTCAACACAATAACCTCTACCCTCAACCATAATCTCTAAACCCTAATCCCTCAACCCTTAAACCCTTAAACCCAAGTAAACCCTCTACCCTAATCCCTCAACCCTTAGCCCTTAATCCATAAACCCTTAAACCATCAACCCTCTACCCTCTACCCTCAACCTTCAACCCTTAAACCCTAATCCATCAACCCGTATACCCTCTACCCTATACATTGGACCCTCAACACTAATACCTGAACCCTATACCCTTAATCATCTACCCTCAAACTTAAACCCTCAACCCTCAACCCTCAACCCTTAAACCCTAAACCCTTAAAACCTCTACCCTCCACCCTATAGATTAAACCGTCAACCCTCAATTCTCAACCCTCAACCCTTAATCCCTCAACCCTCAACCCTTAAACCCTAAAACCTCAACCCCTATACCCTTTACCCTTTACATTGGATCCTCAACCTAATCCTTCAACCATATACCATCAAGCCTATACCCTAAACCCTCTACCCTCAACCCTAAATCCTCAACTCTAAACCCTTTAAACCTAAACCATTAAACCTTCTACCCTCTACCATCAAACCAATATCCTCTACCCTCAACCCTAATCCCTCAACCCTATACCCTGAACCATCAACCCTATAGGTCCTCCACCCTAATCCCTCAACTCTATACCCTCAACCCCTATCCCTTTCTCTCTATCTATACATCTCACCTCTCTCTCCCTCTCTCTCTCTCTCCTACCCTCTCTAATTGTCTCTATCTACCCTCTCCTTCTTTCTACATACCTCTCACTCAATCAATCCCTACCACTGTCTCTCACTCCCTCTATCTATCTCTTTCTATCTTCCTCCCACTGCCTCTTTATCACTCCCTGTCTCTCCCTATCTCTCAAGTCTCTCCCTACCACCCCCTCTCTCCTAGGTCTTTCCCTTTGGCACCCTACCTATGTAACTCTCTCTCTCTCTCCTCCCTCTCTCTATCTATCCCTCCCACCCTACCTAGATAAGTCCCTCTCACTCCATTTCCCTCTCTCTCTCCCTCTCTCTTAGGTCACTCCCTCTCTCAGGTCTCTTACTCTCACACTCCCTCTCACTACCTATCTCTCAAGTCTCTCCCTCTCACTCTCAAGTCCCTCCTTTAGGCACCCTAACTACATAATATCTATTTCACTCTCCCTCTCTCTCCCCCTCTATCCCTCCCACCCTACCTAGCTAAGTCCCTCTCACTCCAGCCCCTTCTCTCCCACTCCCTCTCTCTTAGTCTCTCCCTTCTACCCCATCTCCCTCTCTCAAGACTCTCTCTCTCACTACCTCTCTACCTCTCTCCCTCTCTCTCTCTGAGGTCACCCCATCCCTCTCTCTCTCAACAACTCTCTCTCTTAAAATTATCCCTCCCTCTAAAGACATACATAAATACATACATACTTACATACATACAAGCATAATACATATGCACATACAATCCTACATCCATACAAGCATACATGTACATATGTACATACAATCTTACATACAAACATACAAGCATGCATACATACATACATACATGGCATACAAGCATACATGTACATAAAAACATATAAATATATAAATATACATTCAATAGAGTAGCATTTAACATAAATCAAGACATAATGTGAGCGTGTTATAACTTGCTTGTGTTATGTCATGCTAGACATGTCCCACACAAATGTAAAAAACATGTCAAAACCAAGATATAATGTGAGTGTGTTATAACACGCTCGTGTTATATATTGATTTGGGAATCCCCAAGCCTTAGGCTTGGTATTTTCCTTGGAATACCAACCCAAAGGCTTGGAAGGCCTTCCCAATGACCAGAGACATGTTTTTGCAAATTCTACAATATTTCACATAATCGGGTTCATGCTCACTATCAGGATTGCACATGTTTCAATGTCAAACAAATCAAACACCTGGGTAATGTTAGGCTCTCTCTTAGCTATCCAATGATCTAAATGTTTTTCACTTTTTGACAATGTTAAGCCTTTGATCTACAATTTCTTTTGTTTGTGTCTCTTTTTTGGAAAAAAGTAGTGTTTGGTGTTTTTTTTGTTATAAATTAACCATTCATTGAAATTTCAAATAAATTACATTTTTAGAAGCTAAACTCAATTCTACAAATATTAAAAAAATCCAATTAGTTTCCAAAATTTGTAGGGGTAGCATGGCCAAAATTCTATTTTTTAGGAAGTGTCCACTTTGAAAATTAGTAAAAAATCAAATATTCATTAAAAAATTATTAGAAAAATCATGCATCAACTACATAATGTTAGCTAATTTCTCATAGAAGCAATTTTAAAAATACTAAAAAAAGTTCACCGTGGCACGTTCCCACAAAAGTTGCTATGTTATGTTTTTATGACAAAACAACACCAATTTCTATGGGTCCCTCTTTTGAATCCCTTAATATCAACCATTTTCAAAATAAATTAGTAGTTTAGAAAGTAGACTCAGAGCACTATAATCCTTATTTTTGTTGCATCTCAAAATTTTGAGTGTAACTATCCTCAATTTCATGTCCAAGGTCAATATTTCCTGATTTCAGAAAAAAAGTGGCCACTTCAGCCCCCTTTTTGGCCCCCATATTTTTGCACTTACCCCATTATAATGATAGGAATAATGTAGTTAGTTAAGATAATTATGAATGCACTTCTGTAACTACATATATAGTTTATATGCTTGACTTTTATATACAAATTTTAATATTGTGGATAACTATTTTAGCTCAAATTTTTATTTAACTGAACTAACTTTAATATTATTGACATTGGAGTGTGGCAAGGCGGTTATGCCACTCTCATCAAAGAGAGTATAATTGGGAAGAGGATTCTAGCCATCTGAAAATGATATGAGTGATAGTTACACCCACATACATTTAGTGACATTTTCAAATTACATATCACATTAAAAAAGAGAATAATAAAAAGATTTTATTTATTAAATAATTATCAAATTAAACAAAAAAATATATTTTTTTATTATTAAAATACGTATATTTAGATAATAATAGTATAATAAGTTAATAAAAAGTAAATTCATATTATTAAAAATTAATATCATATGCATTTTTCTTTTCAAAAGAAGAGAGAAGATATTAAATATTGTCTTAATAAGAAGTGGGACTAAGTGAAAGTGAAATATTAAAAAAAAGAAAAAAAAGAGAGTACTATAAAAGGCATTTAAGTACCTTACCTTTAAACAAATTTAGTATGATTCAACCCCTATGACATCATTTTCATATGTAAATCATGGTGCATATTATATTACAACATTTATAATTTCATCATATATCACTACAATTAAGTACATAGATAAAATATTTCTATAAGAATTTTTTATAGGTGAATATCATCCAAGTCTCAACAATACACAATCTTTAAACACAAAGATAAATAAATTGAAAATAAAATAAAACAAGGAAAATTAGAAGGATTATAAAAATAGTAATTGTATAGAGGAGTGGTTAAAAACAAAAAGTAATAGAGGAGCCTTCAAAAATAATAGAAATACCTAAGAATAAGTTATAGATTGTTCAAGGGTAAGTGCACCAAGTTGTGACACAAAAATGGCTCTTAAGATGCCACCTTTTTTTTTTAAATTAACAAAGTCTAAATTTCATGAGAAAATGAAGATAGTTATGATCAAAATTGGATGATGCAATAAGAACAAGAGTTGTAGTGCTCTAAATCTACTTTCTAAGCTACTTTTTAAAAATAATAATAATGAAGATTAAGGGTTTCAAAAAGGGGGGCCACCAAAAGTGGTCCTATTTTTATTAAAAAAATTGCATAGTTTTTGTTGTGGCTTCCCTAAAAAGTTGACTTTTTTGAATTTCAAAAATCTAAATGGTGAGAAATTAGCTAACACCATGTAGTTTATCTCAGTTTTTTCGGCTAATTTTTTAATTCATGAATATATAATATTTTATAAATTTTCAAAGTGGATACATCCAAAGAATACCAACAAACCAAATAAGACTAAAAACAAGAACAATGGAAAGTTCTAAAATTAAAGAAACAATGCTACGAGACTCCCTATCAGATAACCAAATGCTCAAAGATACCCATATTTCAATGATATTTATTATTCTTGCAACAAATTTGGACATAGAGAAATGAAATGTAGAAGAAAAATGAATCAAAATGTTTCATCTTTTATTGGTCAATGTTTTACATGCAAGAAGTTTGGACATAGAGCAAATGAATGCAAAAGTCAAATGATGAATGCTAGAATGAGTCAATCTTTCAATGGTTATTGCTATACATGCTATGGATTTGGACACAAGGATAATCAATGCAAATTCATAATGAATGGAAGGAATAATGCTCAAGGAAATATCATATGCAACAACTGCAATAGACCTGGACATATTGCTAGATTTTGCAGGAGTAGAAATACAAGAAAGGATAATCTGGTAAAGAGAAATGAACTAGTTAAAAAGATTGATCCAATTGAAGTAAAGAAGGAAATGGAAAATATTTGGAGAAAGAAAGAGGATCCTGAGAATAAGGAAGAATCAAGGACTATAAATGAATTTGTACCACACTCTAGTGCAAATAATTCCTCTTGGAATTGAACCTAAGTGTATTGTAGAAAAATGTATCCCTCTACATTTTCACACTTGTTTGGGCCCTCCCTGCTAAAATTGGGCTTCTTTTGCCTTATTTGGTCCTATTTTGCATCCACAAACCTTATTTAATGCATCTTTCCTATGATAATATTGTAACATATGAAATGACCAATCATAATTTAATGATTTTGGTTTGTATGGCCCAAATTTAGTGATCTAGGACTCATACACCAACTTGGGCATATGGGCCCCACCTAAGTTTCAAGGCCTAAACCTGAATACAACATAAAACTTAACAATTCTTGAAATTTGTGTCCCAAGATTAGCCTACTGGGACTCATACAACCCAACTGGCGTATGAGTCCCACTTAGCTTGGACCTAATTTTGAATTCAATTCTTGACTAGATTTTATTCTCCTAGATCTGATGTCGGCTTTTAGTGTTGTAATTTCAAGAAATTTGGCATAAATAAGTATAAATACAAGACTATTTCACATAATTTATCCTGGCAAGTTTTCAAGTCATTTAAGATTTTAAAGAGAGCATTCCTATAGAAAATTTATTATCACAAGAGCATTAAAGAGCATTCAAGAGTGATTATCAAGTATTTTGGAGCTATATTCAAGATTCAAGCATCATGTCATAGTCATCATGCATCAAGTTTATTTTTGAGCTAACATTTGCGATGTAGGTTCTTATGATTCAAGCAAGCATTCAAGTTAAGATCCATAAAATATAAGCAAGATTCAAGATCCACATTCATGCTAGTGATTACATACAAGTTTGTAGCCTTTTTTTCAAGGGTTTGGTGAGTCACAACATAGCATATTTGTTCATTCATCATTCCTTCATTCTTTTTTATTCCATTTCAAGGTTTTATTACCAAAGCAGGGTTTGACCAAGGAAAACCCCTATTCACTAAAAAAACAACATTTTTCCCTCTCTTTTATGTGTGATTTGCATATTTAGGTTGAAGATCCATTGAAGAGCAAGTTTGGAGAAGGTTGTCAAAGTTGTCATCTACATTGCAAGATCACAGAAAGTCATCTACAAAGAAGAATTCAGAGTTTCAAATTTGGAGATTTGACAAGAGAGACCGTACAAGAAGTCATTAGAGGATATCAAAGTTTTAGATAAACCTAGATACTAGGACTAAATTACTACTTGTGGTGTATGTGTCCCAGTATACTAGATTTCAAGCATTTTATGTAGATCTTGGTTTAGCAGTTCCAGATTCCGATTTCGGCTCAAAACCCTAAACTAGTACTAAATCACTCCTATTGGTGTATGAGTCCCACTATGAATAAAATTCATATTTTCAGGTGTGCAAACCTTGATACAAGCATCTTTAGTTTTCTAGGTGCTCCTCTGTCCTTTCTTATTTCATTATTTTGATTTTTAGTTTCATATCTTGAGTTGCATAGTTAAGTTTGCATATCATTCACATCTCCTTCTTTCTAAGCCCTTGCTTGGCGGTGAATCCCCTTTTGTCTTTAATCACACCCCTATGACACCCTATTATAGATATCTTTTCCCAATTCCATCCTTAGATTGAGATCTCTAGGGTTTTCTTTAATGAAACTTGAAGGAAATAGGTGGAGGAACCCTAATCCCCCTTTAGTTCCATCTCCCAAAAGAGAGAACACCATTTTCTCGAGGTTTCACTAGGCATTGGCTTAGGGGGAACAATAATAGATAATCAAATAACCCCTGTCTTGTAAAAGGTGCCATGGCTTGGCACAAAGATATGTGATGAAGATGGACAAGTTTGATCTTTTGCAAAAGACTCTAGAAGAAAATGTGCAAATGTGAAGATTTGTGGAGAAATTTAGGATTTACTATTGCACAAAGAAGGGTTTTACCATCTTTATCATTTGGCATATTAAAGATGAAGTAGGAAAAAATTGAAGGGTTATATACCTATTATTTGTCGATTTCATTCACTTTTATGCATTTTGAGTGAGTAGAGTGAATTGAAGTGAATTCAAGAGTTCAAAGGCGATTTACACCCAAACCCTAGTTCTTGTTGAGTAAGAAAAAGGTATTTATTGTTGTCCAAAGCTGAAATAGATTTTTTTTTTCAAAGCATTTGAATTCAATAGAAATGGCTACACATAGAATAGTAAATGTGAGTGAGAAACCTAATGGTACCTTCAAATTTTGTAAATTTGAAGTGCCTATACCCTTTCAGTTTGATGACATAGGTTAGTCTACTTCTTGTCAAATCTACCCTAGAGCCCATCTTTGTCGTTTAAAATCCTGCAACTTAGAGGTCATTGTTGTGCTCTCAGTACACACACCTCATTCAGAACATGGACCTTCTTGTCTTTCACCTTGTCAGGTCATTTTGTCACTGCCTCATTTTATGTGCCCCCATTTTTGGTGTCCCAGATGGTCAACGTACCTTGGAGCTTGCATCTTTGGTTGACCATGTTTTGTCCCCTTCATCTTAGTTGAGTCTCGGAGTCTTCTAGACTCCCTTGGTAGTTTACTTCTGTCAACAGCCTTGGGGCTTGGTGGGCTTGCCTTGCCCAGACTCCCTTTTCGAGTTTCCCACTGGTGTTCACTGTTCCGAAACGACGGAAGGCTCCCGCCTTCTTGAACCTCGGGCCCCAGTTCCTTGTTTTCCACCGGTTTAAAATTTGTAAGTTTTGGAAGGCCTTTGCCTATGTCAGGTCCAGCTCACTGGACTTCCGTCCCCAGAATTCCCTTTAGTCTTCACTGTTTCTAGCGGCAAAACTTCAACAATGCTCCACTATCTAGACTTCGGGTCTTCCTTCGCCGTTGACTTACAGAGAGTGGTTCAAAATGACCGTCGACCCATGTCCTTCCAGCCTCTATGCCTCAAACCTCCCGCTGCCGTCTGCAAATTTAAAATCTACCAACCCATCGGCCAATCGTACAGACATTAAATGCAAGCATTAAATGCATATGAGGGTATAAATATAGGGGCCAACCTATCATTTTCATTTGTCAGGTTTTCTAGAGAGATCAGAGTGCTTGCCAGAGGAGATTAGCGCACCCGTCGCCTGCTGCCCTTGTGTTCGAGATCATCATTCGACCTCCCTTAGTGGATTTCACACCTTCTCCCTTTGGACTTTCGAGGTAGGTTTGTCGTCTGCCCTCCCAAGAGGTTTTTCATGATTTTGTGCTTAAAGTAATGAGCAAGATGGGATAAACATGAATTTAATTGATAGAACACAATCAGACCTACAAAACCCATGTTTTTAAATTTAAAAAAACCTCCAAAATCACCTATCAAGATCGGTCCAGAACCAAACATCACCACCGTCGTTCTTTGCACAAGGAATTTTCTCCCTCCGGGCCTGACCCCTCCCTCAGCTATTAAGAAATTTGAAAACAATGAACTTTTCAGATGGCGAAATGCCTTGCCGGGCCCGCCACCGCGGACATCCTTCAACCAATCGCCATCAAACTAAAAGAAGAAACACTAGGATTAGCCTTCATTTCTTCCTCTCGGGCCCACCTCATCGAGACTCCCTTGCCAGGATTCCCCGAATGTTCACCATCCCAAACGGAAAAAGGCTCCCACCTTCCTGAACCCTAGGCCTCAACTCACTGAATTCTGCCTGTTGAAAAAGTGTAACACCTTGAGACTGCTCTCGCCCATCCCAGGCCCGTCCCATCGGACTTCCGTCCCCGAGACTCTACCTCGCCCCTGCCATTCCCAAACGGAAAAGTGAATCCGCCTTTCCGCCCTTCGGGGTCCACTTTCCAATGCTCCGCCAAGTCCCAATCCACATACTTCCATTCACAGGCCGCTGTGGAATCTCCACTGTTTGAAACAACCATCGGGTTGCGTCCCCCGCCTCCCGGGTCATGACCTTCCATTCACCGACCCTGCCTACCGGGCTCCACCTGCTGGGGTTCTGTTCACCTTCATACGATGCAAAAGGGAAAAGTGAGCACGTCTTCCCAAGCTTTGGGTTCTGCCCCCTCATTTTCCTAGAGAAACTTCACAAGAAAAATAGTGGCCAAATGCTTTTCCGGGTTCGGTCCATCGGGCCACTCCTTTTGGGCTTCCATGCAATGACCACCATTTTGAATGGAGAAACTTTGTTGACCTTCCGCTCTGCCAGACCCAAGCACCTTGAATTCTGAAGAAAATCATTGGCCGTGTTTTGACCTTCTGAGTTTCGGACCCTGATGTTCTGACCCCGAAATTTTGTTTCTTCCAGGCCGTTGCAGATAGCGAACTCCTAACAGCTTTCTAGCCTTAAACCTTCGGGTGCTCCTAAAGTGGTCAAAATAACTTCAAATTTGAAAATGAATCTCGACCCACATGCTAAAATTTGACCCTCTTCAACACAAGCCTTTCAAATCATCAAAATGTTAAGATGGGAGAAACCACCTAGATTGCCCCAACCTATTCGCCCTTTCCAAAACAACATTCCTGCCAGGGAAATCTAGCCCCTTGGGCTCGGATTGTCCAAAATCCCTTTAGAAAGTGACTAATGGAATCTGAAGGAGAAAATGTAACTTTGTTAATCATATAATGTCTAATTGGATTTAGTTCATAGGATTTTGGCTAATGTTAATACTTTCATGATTGGTTGTACTCATTACGTCTATGTTTGCAGGATATATGGAATTGGGTGTAGGACCTTTGGGGGTGGCTACAGAGAAAGATAAAGGAAAGAAAGTAGGCAAGAATCCTCAGGGAAGAGAAGACAAAGACCAAATGAAATACCAGTTCCAGGGTGAGCCTATACATTCAAAAATGATCACCGACTGGAAGGAGATCACATACACCAATATCAACCACGTCGATATTGATGAATTCAAGCAAAGGGTTAGAATCCACCCAAAAAATGACAATGCAAGATCAATCAGACAGAGTGGGATTGCAAAAGCTGCAAGCTTTCTCCCGTCTCTTGTAGCCCCTGAATTGGTCATGGCCTGCCGGCAGGCCTACCAGCCACAGACAACAACAATCATCGATAGGGACGGGAACATCCTCGCTGATATGTCAGCTGAGGGAATTACTAGAACCTTTCACATTCCTACCTTTGAGGAGATGGAGATGCCCACCATGGAGGAAGGAAAGGAAACATGGGATGAAAACCCGATGGGCTGCAAGAAATTAATAAATTAGTACTGGCTCAAGGAGAAAAGAGGTAGCGCTACGAAGGTTCCTCAAGGGCTCTTCTGCAGTGATTTCTTTGAGGACTACCGTGACCTAGTAACCATGTTGAGCAAGGTGATGGGTCTCCCCACTACTACATTTTTCCAGGAGTGGATGGTGTATTTTTTTGAGCAGATCTTCTATGGGGACGAAGATGTCACCACAAAAGCCTCATTCTACTAGGGAGGCATCATAAGTGACTACTTCCATGAGCAGTTTATGAATGTAAAGAAGAAATCTAAATTTTATATGACCTCCTATTTGGTCTATTCACTAGCTAAGCAGAGGAAATACAATAGATTATTTGTGGCACCCGATGAGGAGTCAGGATGAAGATTGAAAGCCTATGACAGATATCCCCAGCTAAAGTTTAGAAACTTCAAGAAGGAGTACTGCAGGGTGAATGACGCCTTCATCGGCCACATCATCAGGCTGCTAGGAGGAGATTTTGAGAGAAGGGTCTCACATAGTGCACAAGAATTCTTGAAGCAGTACACCTTCTTGTTCATTTTGTTCCCCAAATTCACATACATTCGTGGTCAGGGTTTCACAGAAAGGCCGAATAAGCTACCTCGGTACCCCAATGACCAGATCATATTGTTAGAACTTTCCTGGCAGCTACAACATATACATTCAGTCCTAGGCGGTAAACACTTGGCAGGGATCCCTTATCCCTTAGCCTTTGGTCAGGGGATGTATAAATTGCAAACTTCCCAGTGTGCTGGGAATTTTGAAAAGGAGTTGGCAGAGTACCATTTTCGCAAACACACTGCTCACTCGCAGATGGACCCATATGGGCATATAAGAAAGGCACTAGGACCAGTGTATGCCCACCTACATCACGTTGAAGATTTCTGGGAAGATTTCCAAGATGAAAAGGAGGTGCATGCAAGGAATTACATGTAGATGACCACATACTTTGTAAGAAGGGTACAACTGTTTCCTATACTAGACTAGGTTGAGGAGGATGAGGGCACTGTCATGGACCCCAGGTATGCTACGGTTGCTAATTTTCTACTGCCGATGATAGACTGGGATGAATAGGAGGTTGATGACATTGACATTGTGACTAAACCAATCATGACTTGTGTTGGAACTATAAAAATATGATGATTTTACATGTTGATTTCACTCATAAATTTCCAGATTAGTCTTACCGTGTGCATATTTCACCCATATTTTGCCATATGGTCCCATAGTTTCCATCAGGTTATTCATTTTTTTTACATTATGGTCCCTATCGGCATTTGAGTAGCAGGGTCTTACCATTTCATATTGTATTTTTGTGAGTATAAGTCTACGTTGCCTATCGGCAAGACTCATCTGATGTCACAGTGATCACAAGTCATGTGCATTCACCATTCGGTAGGACATACATGTTGTTTCAGTGACAGAGAAGGAACATATCGGCATGAGTGTTGTTTTTGGTATGTGGTCTCACCAAGGATTTTTTGTCTCACCGACTGATGCACTGAAAGTCTTATCGGAAAAAGTTACTGCTTCGGTGAAATATCACAACGATTCCATGGTGTCTCACCGACTTGTGCAAAAGGTTATTTCGGTAGGAGTTGGTGATATTTGGAGTGATGTCTTAATGAATTTGTTGGGTCTTGCCAACATAAGGTTTTTATCAAAAGGTTATCGGGAGGAGTCTCACCAAACAATGTATGAGGATTCACTTCAGCCGAACTAAGCGATATTGGAGTAAGGTCTCAGTGAGTGACCTTCGGTCTCACCAACATTACACAAAAGGTTTCCATCGATATGAGAATTGATTTGTCTCGGCGACATAGGATGGAGGGATGGCTCTTGGTGAAAGATGAAGTGATTTGTGTGACCTCTCACCGACATCATAAAGTCACAGCGAGGCGGATGAAATGAAGGAGCGCCTCTTGATGAGAAAAATTATTTGTCTCAACAACCATAGGAGTATTACAAGGTGACTCACAGAAAGACATATGGTAATCTATATGACATCTCTCTGACTCTGATGGTGTCATGAAAAAAGTGAATAAAACAAAGGGGGTGACTGACAGCATTATAATTTCCTTCGGCATACTTACAGGGTTGTCTCAGTGACTGTTTTAGTGATGATTAATTGGCCCGATTGCAACTATTTTCTGACATTGGAATATGAAACGATGTGTCTGTTCAGATGCATATGTATAAATATTCATTCCTGATTGTGAATGAGATATCAGATTTTAGAGATTAGATTACAATAGGTAGATTAGGAATGGATACAGTAGAATAAAGTTCTCATATCAGAGACTACGATGCATGTTTTCAAATGGCGATTTCAATGAAAATTAGTTGTTGTTGTGGTTTATTTCTAGTGTCAATTGTTTGTTAGATTTATTAAAATTATTACTAAGCTGTCTCCAAGTTGATTCTTTCTGGTTGTTTAAATTGATATAACAAGATTATTTTTAGTTTATCAGTGCACATTTGCTGTATCTGTGTGATTAATTGACTGGTTCTTTCAAGGAGAGATTAAATCCTTTTGGTTGATCACAGTAATCAGGGAGATTTATCTAGATTATTAAAGTAGAGCTTAGTAGTCACAGTCTTGCATGTTTATATAAGTTATAAATAGAACATATGCTGACAATTTGAGTTTCTGCTAGAATAAGTTGCCCACTTCTGTTTCATTTGACTCCGCATACCCAATAAGGCACTGGTCTCTGCAATTTCATCATTTAGATTCATTCAATTTCTTTACATCTGTTAATTGAGAATTTTAGGATTTAGATTTAGAAGATTTCTATTGCTATTTGTATCAAGTTTGAATTCATTTTTTCACTTCCATCTGCCATTGTGGACAAATCATTGCAAGAAGAATAATCATAAGTCAAGTCTGCTTCATTCAGATAGGTACACCCACCTAGGTCTGGCAGCACCTGAAGAGTTGAAGGTTTAATTCATTTGACCTTGTCTGTTACCCTAAAGTGTATCAAGAGATTGGTAGCCTCTTGAGGCATCTTGCCTACGTTTTTGAGAGCTAACAAATTGGTGAATCTGCTGGGGACTAAATTTAGAATCATGGCCTTAATCATAGAGTCAAGAACCTTGTATAGACTCCACTGGGAATAAGAAATGTCAAATACTTTCTCACTTTTGAAAAAAGTGAGTGGCGACTTTGAAAGAAACATTGCATTTGTTCAAACATGAATGGAAGAAGATCTCGATATAGGGGAGGTCAAACTGGAGGTCCTCATAGGAGTAGTATGTGAACACACAATGATATGAAAATGGAGGGTAATCAGAGTGGACCTATTGATCATGAGACTCCTCAAGATGACTATGAATCTCTAACTTATGAGGAGGTCAAAGCACTATTTGAATCTTGAAGAAAGGAGATAGAAGAACTAAAGGATAAATTGCAGAAGGCCCAAATTGTTGCTCAGACAGTTGATTGTCCCCCAAAGTATGTGCCACCTCACGACCAACATTATGTGCCACATCATCATACACAACATAATAATCCGATGTACCAGTATCAATACCTACCTAACACTCCCCCTCATCAATACCTAACAGTGATCAAACAATTTGACCTGACAGGGTTTCAATGGTACCCTTACCATATGGATAGTAGTTAGAGAGGTCTTGTTCCAAATTTTACGGGGAGCAGTGCAATTTCTGCCAAAGATCATTTAAGGAGTTTCAATGCTTTCATCGAAAACTTGGATGTGCCATATGAAGATCTACATATGAGGCTATTCATAATGTCACTCATTCATGAAGCTAGGGATTGGTTCAACAACTTACCAATAGATTCTATTGATTCTCTCCAAGGATTTTAGGATCAATTTCTTGAGAAATATGGAAGCCTGTTTGCACCAAATTGGGCTTCCCATGGGTTTGTACAGATTCAAAAAGATCAGAACTTGCAGTAATATGTATGCCAGAATCAACAATTTGAAGAAGAGGAAGATGAGTATCTATATACTCGAGGTCAAGACTCCATCATAGAATCAGGATGTAGAATTTCCCCCTTGGGTGCATTTCTCAACATAATGAGACATGAAGGAGAAAATGAAAGTTCTTTATACAATAGGATGATAAATATCTGTACGCAATTACCTCCTAATTGTTGGCCTACAAGGGCCATGTTTGTTGAGAAGTTTGTAAAAACATGGGAGCCTGAATTGGTTTATTGGCCACAAAAGCAGCGTACCTTTGATCTAGTGAATAAATTCATTGATTCCATGGAAGGTATAAGGTATGAGAATACTATCAATGTTGAGTCCAATAGTTGTATGTCTGATGAGTATAGAGAAATTGATCAAACAATGCATCCAATAGAAGATGAGACTTGTGCAAGTCAGAATGACTCATATGATTTCTTGCATGATGAAGATGAGGGCTCAAGGGATCTCTCTTGCCTAATAGATTGTGATAAGGAAAGTAGTGTGTGTTATGAGGGATCCAGTGAAAATTCAGATTGTGAAGAGGAGCCTATGGATCTTGATCTGCAGCAAGGTGATTCTTGCAGTTCTTATGAAGATCAGGATGAAGAAGCAATGGAAAATGTGGATCCATTTGATAGTGAACAAGTAACACTTCCTACTATTGATGAGAACCATGATACATTTGATGATGAAGAGGAGAATACATCAACATATGAAGAGAATAACTATAATGATCTTGAAAATTGCCATGTTGATGAATTGGAAGATGAAGTAGAAGGGGAGTGTGTATCATGCCACAGTGAGGAAGAGCTTGAGGACAATCATGTGAATTTTGATTTCAAATAGGTAGATGTTTCTGGCTCTTGTGGAGGTCAAGAGGAAGAAGTAATGAACAATGTGAGTCCATTTGACAGTGAACAAATAATACCTCCAGCTGCAGTTGAAAGCTATGAAGATAGATTTGATGATGAAGAGGTATTTTCAGATCTACTTGATGGTGAGGAAAAGATATTCTTAGACAAACAAAGTGAGGTGTCAAATTGTGGAACAAATGACTATGTTGCTTACATTTGTTTTCATAGTGAAAGATCTTTGTGTGATGATTCTTATGACTCTCAGTGCATTTCTCGAGTTGATGGTGAAGCCTTTGAAGTTGATCAAAAGTCTGTGTCTACCCAAGATGAGGATGGTGTATGGATTTTGGACCAAACTGAGCATGATGATTCTCTAAAAACCTGTAATAACAGTGACAAGAAATTTTGCATGAGTATCTTCAAGAATAATCTGATGAACTCAAGACAAAACCAGGTATTTGACAGGGGAAAGTATGGTTTGAGTTTTAGATCATAACAACTCAGAACAGGTGAAGTTGAAACACAGAGGCTTTAGGGTTGCCAGTGCGTGGACAACTCTTGATGGTCCTCTTTAAAATTATTTTCCATGCACAATAGTTTAGGGTTTTGCTCATCTCCATTTTGCATTAATTTTCCATTCATTCCATCATGCTTTATTTCCATTTCCATTCTGCTCACTGCTCATCATTTTGTGTTTGGTCTGCTCACCCAAAGATTTGGATCCTTGCGATGATCTTACTATCATTCATCCCTAGACGGAGCCACTATTGGAACTATAAAAATATGATGATTTTACATGTTGATTTCACTCATAAATTTCCAAATTGGTCTTCCTGTGTGCATATTTCACCCATATTTTTCCATATGGTCCCATAGTTTCCATCAAGTTATGCATTTTTTTTTTACATTATGGTCCCTATCAGCATTTGAGTACCAGGGTCTTCCCGTTTCATATTGTATTTCTGCGAGTATAAGTCTGTGTTGCCTATTGACAAGACTCATTTGATGTCATAGCAATCACAAGTCATGTGCATTCACCATTCGACAGGACATACATGTTGTTTTGGTGACAGAGAAGGAACATATCAGCATGAGTGTTGTATTTGGTATGTGGTCTCACCGAGGATTTTTTGGCTCATCAATTGATGCACTAAAAGTCTTATCGGCAAAAGTTACTACTTCGGTGAAATGTCACAACGATTCCATGGTGTCTCACTGACTTGTGCAAAAGGTTATTTTGGTAGGAGTTGGTGATATTTGGAGTGATGTCGCAACGACTTTGTTGGGTCTTGCCGACATAAGGTTTTTATCAAAAGTTTATCGGGAGGAGTCTCACCGAACAGCGTATGAGGATTCATTTCGGCCGGACTAAGCGATATCGGAGTAAGGTCTCGGTGAGTGACCTTCGGTCTTGCCGACATTACACAAAAGGTTTCCATCGGTATGAGAATTGATTTGTCTTGGCGACATAGGATGGAGGGATGGGTCTTAGTGAAACATGAAGTGATTTGTGTGACCTCTCACCGACATCATAAAGTCACAATGAAGCAGATGAAATGAAGGAGCGCCTCTCGATGAGAAAAATTATTTGTCTCAATAACCAGAGGAGTATTAGAAGGTGACTCATGGCATGACATATGGTAATCTATATGACATCTCTCTGACTCTGATGGTGTCACGACGAAAGCGAATAAAACAAAGGGGGAAACTGACAGTGTTATAATTTCCTTCAACATACTTATAGGGTTGTCTCAGCGACTATTTTAGTGATGATTAATTGGCCCGATTGCAACTGTTTGCTGACATTGGAATATGAAACAATGTGTCTGTTCAGATGCATATGTATAAATATTCATTCCCGATTGTGAATGAGATATCAGATTTTAGAGATTAGATTACAGGAGGTAGATTAGGAATGGATATAGTAGAATAAAGTTCTCATATCAGAGACTACGATGCATGTTTTCAAATGGCGATTTCAATGAAAATCAATTGTTGTGGTGGTTTATTTCTAGTGTCAATTTTCTGTTAGATTTATTAAAAGTATTACTAAGCTCTCTCAAAGTTGATTCTTTCTGTGTTTTTAAATTGATATAACAAGATTATTTTTAGTTTATCAGTGCACATTTTTTGTATCTGTGTGATTAATTGACTGGTTCTTTCAAGGAGAGATTAAATCCTTTTGGTTGATCATAGTAATCAGGGAGATTTATCTAGATTATTAAATTAGAGCTTAGTAGTCACAGTCTTGCATGTTTATAGAAGTTATAAACAGAACATATGCTGACAATTTGAGTTTCTGCTAGAATAAGTTGCTCACTTTTGTTTCATTTGACTCCGCATACCCAATAAGGCACTGGTCTCTTTAAATTCATCATTTAGATTCATTTAGTTTCTTTACATCTGTTAATTGAGCATTTTAGGATTTAGATTTAGAAGATTGCTATTGCTATTTGTATCAAGTTTGAATTCATTTGTTCACTTCCATCTGCCATTGTGGAAAAATCATTGCAAGAAGAATAATCATAAGTTAAGTCTTCTTCATTTAGATAGGTACACCCACCCAGGTCTGGCAGCACTTGAAGAGTAGAAGGTTTAATTCATTTGACCTTGTCTGTTACCCTAAAGCGTATCAAGAGATTGGCAGCCTCTTGAGGCATCTTGCCTACATTTTTGAGAGCTAACAACTTGAACCAAAGAATGGATTGATGGACAAGTAGCCCGATTAAAGCAACAAGGGGTTGTCCTGACATATGAAGGGCTCAAGAATGATCCTAGTGCCACGCAAGATGTCACCACTACAACTTCAACAAGTGGGACATCCAAATCTCCTCCGATCACAAGATTGAAGAAGAGGAAAGGGATTGAATCAGAATAGTCTCTAGACTCCAAGCTTTACTCAAGGAAGGACTCAGGAGACTCACCTTCTAAGAGGCCCAAATGGACAGGAGGCGTCACGGATCAGCCACCAATTTGGGAAGATCACCTTCAAGAGGGTGAGGAAGGGTAGATATATCATCCAAGACCTCCTTCGACTCTCCCTGTCTCCGCCACGCTTACACCTATTTCCCAGGCCATGGTTGCTACATCCCCACCTGCAATGGACATCTTGGTCCATCTTGCCTCCTCTCCCCTGATGGGGCCCATAATAATGATTGAATCTTCCTCCATCGCAACTACTTTGCCTTCCTTTGCTGCCATGTCGCCTACTACATCACTCCCACTAGTAGCAGTGACAATGCCAATTCCCGCACTAGCATTACCAGAGGCTTTCTCGTGGCACATGCAAAATGTCCCCTTGAAAATTTCTTAGATATTTCTGGATCCCACCATTCAAGCTGCTGTAGTGTGGATCTGCGCCAGTGCTATGCCTTCGCAACCTCCAATGGGACTGCTAGCAATGGAAGCCACAATGTTAATCTCCAAATAATGGGAAAGGTGGGAGAAAGAAGCCTCAGAGGCAATGGAGGAGGGAGCCGATGAGTACCATGAACACTTAGAGTATGAACACTGACAAATTGACAGGGTGGTCTACGAAGAAGAAGGAACATGATCTTCCGAGAGTGGAGATGAACAGGAGGGTATAGGTGGTAGAACTATTGTATAGACCTTCAACGATGATCTTGAAGAGGAAATGGGAAGACAACTGAAGCATGATGAAGAAGAGACAGAAAGGTCACCTCCCAGAGAAGAGCAAGATGGTGGGAGGACAACGGAAATGGTAGAACTCCCTATAGGGGGGAAGTTAGAGGTTGTGCCACCTCCTTATAGAGAGGAAGGAAATGTAGAAGGGGACAAACCTGAGGAGCATGGGCACAAGGACAAAAAAATTGAGGAGAAAGGAAAAGGAATTGAGATAGAAGAAAGCCCACGGAAGCAATTGCCTACTAAGCCTCCTGTCAAGCACCTCACGTTCACCTAGGACTCTGACAAGGAAGAGGGAGATGACACTAGAATGGAAGAAAGGGCTCCCACGGGTGAGCAAACAAAGATCTAGACAGAGGAAGGTGAGGGTGATCGAGAATTTCCCAAGGAAAAATCTACTATGCCTGAATGGCTAGAGAAGTAGCTTGAAAAGAAGACTCCCGCCCCGAAGGACCCAAGAGCGAGGCTGAAGGCTATCCTAGCCCAAGTGAATATCTCAACCAAGAAGGAGAAGAAGCCCAAAGTTAGATCCAGGGTAACGATGGATGCTTCTGAGTCCCGAACTGTACAAATAGTAACACCAACACTAACTCATTTTACTGCAAAATCTGACAAAAATGTCCACGAAATATTTATTTTTTGATGTATCGTCGGGTGCTTGTAAAATTTGATGTGTAATTTTCAAAATTTTAAAAGTTTATCCCTGACGTTTGTCAAAATTTTGATGAACTTGGGTTTCATCGAAATTTCGACTATTAGTTTCGTCGAAATTTTGACAAACATGAAAAATAAGAAAAAAATCAAATTGTGGCCAACATAAAGAAAAGTGAGTTCACTGATTTATTGCGACAATGTTTTTCTCTACTTGAGACAGTTTGTGGAGAACTAAGGATGATTTTCTTGAGAAAGTCAGAAAAAATTCAAGAAGATATCGCTAGGTTGAGGGTAGTCATTGTCTTTTTGTAGAATTCAATTGTGAAGTCAGATTTGTAGTTTCAGGTTTGAAAATCACATTTTAAAGTAACATCTCATCATATTTCATTTTTAGAGGTTTTGGGTTTTGATAATTTCATGTCCATATTTTATTGTGTGGAATCACCATAAGTTCACACCAAGGAACAAATTCTTGTGACTGTAATTATGTGATCCACAACTCTATTGGTCATGTGGCATAGTTGTGCTATAACAAATACAAGATGCATTCATGTGTGACCCAAGTTTAATGTGGCTATGTTGTGATAGAAATGGAGGCACTCATATAATGTAGTTAATTTAGGTCGTATAATGTAGGTGTCAATCATCATTGGGTGCATTCAGGTTGTCTCAAGTTTAACAGGTTAGGATGTAATTATAGCATGATCAAGAGTGATTACCTCTTGCTGCAATAAAGAGCCTATAACTCTGGTTGATATGCAGAGTGGTTGTGTTATATCAATTATGTAGTGCATTCAAGCACAACCCATGTTTAATGGGCTATTCTAGAGAGTGATCAAGATTTTCTAAACCTTATGAATGTTACTTAAAAGTGTATAGCTTAAACTACAAACCAAGTTTGTTACATACTTGAATGCAATCTTGGGTTACCGCAAACTATAATAATGTGATTTGCTAATAACCATTATGGAAAGTATTAAAGCAAGACCCATGCTATATAGGATACATTTCCCTGATCAGGTTTACATACCTTAATGATCAAACACAAGCTTCCCACACACTCTAGGATACAATCCAAGATCATACCACAACTTTGTGAAGACAACTAATTTTTGACCCAAGATTTAAGGTTGTTTTTAATACCAACAAAAGCATTGGTAAGAGCATGATTAGGGTACAAACCCTTGGCCTCCGTAGAAACATAAACAATAACTGTAGTAGATTACGAGGTTACAATACCAGAAAGATTGAGACATTGTAGCTAATAACAAAATCTTGCAATCTAAAGATTGTAGCCAATAACAAGCACACTATGTAGCTTAGTGACATTTGTAAATGCAATCTACGGTAAGAAGAATGACAGTCACTTGAGATGTGGCAGTCAAAAAGAGGCTGAGCAGTGACAAGATAATAAAGCTCAAAACTTGCATAGTAAAGTGGAGATTTTGACAATGAGTTTCCTTACCCCCTTGCTGACCTTAAGGGTTTTTCATATTCTTTTGGTAGTGTTAGACAAGAAAAATGCAATTAGGGAATGACTGTCCAAATGAAGTAACAGTGGTAATCAGAGGTTCAATATTTCTTCTTAGCCATTAATGTATAATGGAGGTAGTGGATTGCATGTTTGAGTAGTGTTTTGAGACTCATCAAAGATGGGAGAATAGTGAATAATACCTTGTGGACTGTGAAGTAGTGTCAATAAGGTTGAAGGATCTTAAGATCTACAATACCATGAAACAATGAGTCCCCTATAGTAAGTAGGCAGTCTATAGGACATAGTTTGATTTTATAATAGGATGCTCATGAAAGGAATCTTCAAGTGATAGTGAGTGAGCTATTTGAGATTGCAGTTGAGGGTGCAATACCTAGTCTTAAAGGAAGTTAGCAAAGTAGTAAATGTGCAAGAAAATAAAATCATACACAACAAATAGTTCACAATGTTATCTTGCATAATGCCTTGAGTTTGAAGACAAAAATCTCATTGTATCTTGATGAAAGTGGTGACCTTAATGGTCAATCATTGGCAAACATGATTTTAAAACATGCTATTGTGCTTATGGAGGCAACATTTTAAGCAAAGAAGTGAGTGGTGGTTTGGAACAATGGTAGGTATGAAGGACTTGCTTTATATGTATACTATGCAGTCTAGCTTAAGACACCATTCTTAGAAGAGATTGAAGGTGGATTATGGAACTCAAGGGTTACCATGAAAATGATTAAACGAAAGACTAAGATCTATTTAAAAGCCATGGTCATGAAGATATTAAAGATGTCACATGCAAAATCCTAGTAGTTGGAGTAATGAATAGAGTGCCAAAGAGGATAGTATGCTGGGGAAAATTTAGGAGATCTCCACATTATCTAATTACAGGGAAATACATCATTTATTTATTTTTTAATTAAAATAAATCATTCTAAACCCTATATAGGATACATTGATACTTCAAAAGCCTCTGAAGGAATTTGAGATTATGCAAATATATGTCAATTAAATACCTAGATTACAAATAGTAGCGGGAACAATGTAAGATTTGTTGAGCAGAGCAGGAATGAGATAAGCAGCAATGAATTCTATGCCTCCTTTCACACACATCTCCTCACCGTTCTCTATTATTCTTTACGAAAACACTTCTCCATTTTGGCGGTCTATGCTTGAAAATAATGTTTTGACGAAGGTTTTAGAGTATGTTTATTAAAATGAAAACTCCATTCTGGTGGGCTACGCTTGAAAATAATATTTTGACAAAAGTTTTAGGGTATGTTTATTAAAGTTTCAGAGTATTTTAGCGGGCTATATTCTTGATTCCTTAAATGATTTATTCAAATGGATTGTGACTAAATAAATGACTAACTATTTAGTCATTTTTATTTGTGTGACTAAATAATTTTTAATGAACGACCAAACTAGTAATTTATTTACTCATTTATGGTTGAGTTGCAAAAAATGAGCATAATTTAGTCATTTTTAATTATTGTGACTAAAAATTTTAGTCACCTAGTCATTTATTTGCCAAATTCTACTAGTTTGTGCTTCCTTGTGCGATTAGGGCTCTCTCAATGTTGAGGGCCCTAGGGATAAGCTCATCATAAGAAGTGACACATTGCATCTTTAACTAAAAGGATAAATCCGTATTGACATTAGAAATGA
Organism: Sequoia sempervirens; assembly: GCA_007258455.2. Taxonomy (NCBI): domain Eukaryota; kingdom Viridiplantae; phylum Streptophyta; class Pinopsida; order Cupressales; family Cupressaceae; genus Sequoia; species Sequoia sempervirens. The sequence goes on from VDFB02271358.1 coordinate 48,797,431, forward strand.
TGATTCTAACTTGTTGCTCCTTAGGAATGAGTCACTTTCTCTTACTAGCTCACTACCTCCATCGTTGTAGGAAGTTTGTGATCAAGTTCAATATTCTGATTTTAGGAGTCTAATGGTTGGAAATCATAGTAAAATCAAAATTTGATAAGTTTTAGAATTAGCATTTTAAAGTGTTTTTTGGGGTCATTAACGTCAGACTATCTTCTCTTTTGCAGGGGTGGTTGCATGCCAAATTGTTTTGGTGTAAAATATTAGAATGATTAGATTTTGTTACCTATATATGAATAAAAATTATTGGAGTGTGAATTTGATATTTTTTGAAGGTCTAAATAGTCAAGCTTGGTAAATAAAAATCATATCAAATAATATTAGTCCAAAAAAAATGAAGAGACACTTGATAGATTGTGGGCTAGATTGAAAAGAGAGGGTGATGGGAAACATTATTGTCCTTGCAATAATTGCAAGGGCTTAAAGACAAGATGACTTTTAATCACAACAGCTAAGAAACATTGTAGGAAACATAGTCATGTTGAAGGGGGGCATGATTATCATCCATTGGTAAGTTGTTCATTATATGTGTTTATATTGATTGAATTTGTAAATGTTTATATTGTTTTAACATATATATATATATATATATATATATATATATATATATATATATATATATATATATATATATATATATATATATATAATCACTTGATCATGATCATGGTTTATTTGTGTCTATCATTATTATAAAGGTGGGGTGCCCTAGGGAAGATGATATGGATTATCACGGCCTGGAGAATGTGGTTTTACAAGCGGACGAACATGGAGCTGTGAATATCGAAGATGAAGTTAATGATCCTATGGAAGAAGATGATCATGCGCCAAAAAACACAGTTGAAGATGATGGTACAAATATATTGATCCATGACACATTTAGTGGTAGAGCTGATCATGATGATCAAGATGAAGTTGATGATGTTCATGATTTACATGTACTTGAGAAGGCATACGAGCCCCTTTATGAAGGCTCCCAAGCAACTCTTCTCTCTGTTTTATTGTTGCTTTTGAACTTGAAGGTTATGAATGGTTTATCAAGCATAGCAATTTCACGGATGTTAAGGTATGTCATATATGTAATCTTTTTTCATCTATTTTAATTGTTATTAGTTCATCACTAGTAAATAAAGGATCAAATATGTACCATTAATATTCTTTATATTAACAAATTATTTTTTATTGTAGATTGATTGGTGAATTTTTGTTATTACCATCAAATATTTTACCTCGCTCATACTAAGATTTATCTGGCATTATGAAAGAAATCGAAAGGGAGTATCAAGCAATAGATGCATGTCCCAATGATCATATTATATATCATAAACAATGATTATTTGTAACAGAATTCCTCGAATGTCATATCAGTAGATATCAAACAGATCAACTAACAAAAAAGGTGCCTTGCAAGGTTCTTCGTTATATTCCTATTATTCCACGTATGCAACGATTATTTAGGTGCGAAAGCTTAGTGCAATTTATGGATGACTATTCACGAAATAGAAGTGGAGATGACATTCTTTGAATGCCTGCAGATGGTTCTGCATTTCGAGACATGGAGGAAAAATGGCCACACTTTAAAGAAGAACCTTGTAATCTTAGGCTTTCATTGGGAGCAGACGGTGTCAATCCATTTGGAGAGTTGAGATCTATTTACTCGGTGTGGCTTGTTTTTGTTATCAACAATAACATTCCTCCATGGATGTCAATAAAGAGGGAGCACATAATGTTGTCAATGATTGTTCCAGGTACTTTTTTACATCAATTTTCTTTAACGCAGTAGCATCTCATTTGTCTTATTTGTTGCATAATAACATATTTTTTTCATTCAATAGTCATGTACATTAATTTATATATATTGTAGTAAAATGGTTATAATGATTATGTAATGTTTATGTTCATTCAACTACGTAAGTACCAAGTTAAAGATATGAATGTATATATCGAGCCTCTTATCGACGAGTTACTAAAGTTATGAAATGACGTCACTATGTATGATGTCTCTAGACCAATAGGACAAAGACAATTTCAATTCCATGCAATGCTTGTATGGACAATTCATGATGCCCCAGGGCTAACACATTTTTGTGGTATGTTATAATGTTCGACTGCACTCTAACAATATTTAATTTTATGAAGTAGATATCATGCATGTTTTTATAATAATCTATTCATTATATATAATTATAAAAATTGACATATTTAATCCAATTATATATGATCTTGCAGGTCTTCAAACAAAGGGAAAATTTGCATGTCCAATTTGTGGTCCAAAGATGAAATCTTGTCATTCAAAAAGTTTAGGAAAGCAGGGGTTTGATGAGTATAGGCACTCCCTCCATAGAAATCATAAGTATCGAACCACTGAAAAACATCTTTTCAATGAGAAAGAAGAGACTACATCAAAACCACGAAGAATGACACCTTGCCTATGGAAGTTGGAATATAATAGAATTAATCGTCAAGGTTATACATCGGATCAAATTGTTTATCTATCATATATGATATATTTTGAATTTATATTTTTATATTGTGTTGTGTTTACTCATAATGTAATTGACAATGATTGTCGTTGTTAATTTTTTTAACTTGTATGTTTCATAAAGGTCGTCAAGGCATTAATGGTCGACTTTGACAGGATTGAAAAGCTATCCTAGACAATTTAGTAGGTTTCCCTAATATGAGTAGCTACAAATTGTGCATTTGTTTGATACAATGCATATCGGAAAGAATATAACAGAAACATTATGGAAAATATTGGATGGAAGGCATGACAAAGAAAAAATTTCAAAATTTGTAGTACATTCTAGCCAATCATGCAATGAAAAAAATTTCATTCAATTAAATAGCGATGAAGAACAAATAATATAAGTGCCCTTCCTTGGTTATTAACATAGCATGCAATGCTATGAAGTCATAGGAAAAATTTCCTTACATGATTTATCATGAACATAAACAATATAATAACAAAGAAAGGTGAATTTGGGTCAGGGATGAAAATGCATGATTGGCATACCTTCATTAAGGTAATTATTCTGGTATATTATATACACTTGTATAATGCATGTACTTTTCAGTGTATTATGTTTACTACTTTTGGAAAAATAATGAAAAGATCATTTTATAATTGTTGCAGTACATTCTACCTCTATCTCTCCCAGACAACTTTGACAACAATGTCAAGCAAGTTATATATGATCTTGGAAAATACATGAGGTAAGTAGCGAGATTTGTTCAATTTATTGTATACATCTTATAATTTCATTTTTTACTTGTTATGTAATATACTATATATTTTTGTTAAATCTCGTTAATATATTTGTGCCTTGAATCACTTGTAGATGGTTGTCATCTAAAGAAACCATAAAGAAGATATAAATTATTGGAAGAGAAAATTTCTTTGTCTAATAGTGAAATGCAAAAGTGTCTACCTTCACATTTTCAATGCACAAGAACACTACCTCATACACCAAGTTGAGGAGATTGAATTGTGTGGACTCGCATACAAGGTCAATGTGGATGGTTGAGAGGCACTTGAAAGTTTTGAAGGCTTTGGTTAGACAAAGAGAACATCCTAAGGGTTCTATGGTGGAGGGATATATGGTATACCAGACCATGGTGTACATTAGTGAATATCTTTCTAATTTTGCAACAAAGATCTATGTAGATCGCATTTGGGATCCCAACTCCATTAACAAATTCGAAGGGGAGTACCTGATGGGGAAAGGTAGATTGAGGAAAGTGAGAGGTAATTATAAGATGGTCATGGAGATTAATTGAAATACTTTTTACATATGGTTTTTATGTATATTGTACTTATTTAATTTCTAATCTTAAAGATACATCAATTATAAATTAAGGTCGTATACTGTGGTATTTAACTAATTATACATCATTTGTGAATTTTAATTTTTTTTGATACAGTTGGTCGAGAGTGGGATGCACTACATTTGTACGTTGCAAACAATCTTGATTGGATGATGGTATGGATTGAACGATGTCAACAATTTGGTCACACATTAACATAGAAAGGTGTGGCTTCATTGGTTAAAGAAGCTCATCGTAATGGAGATTCCAATGTTACAGAAAGGGAAATTAATTTAGCATATGGTTTAAGAGATAAACAGGTACGTATAAATATATTAATCACCCATATTATTTAATTATTTTCAATTATATTGATGTATATATATGTTGAGATTGTTTTCTTTGTATACATTCGGCCAAGAATAAATATGTTTATCAACTGATGATATTGCAATAATTTTTACATGTTTGACATATTGCAGGTGAAACACCACAAGGCTATGTGGTGCAATGGTCATAAATTTGAATCAAAATGTTGGATGACATGAAGAAAACTTGTGATTCTAGTATAACTGCAGTCTTTCAGGTGACTAATGTTTCATCTAGAAGCGACATACATCCAGAAGTCTCATAAAATCAATACTATGGGATTTTGGATGATATACTTGAGTGTGACTTTAGTCCTTCAAATTAGTTATGTTCATTGTCCTATGGTATAGGCTACGATTGAATGAAAATGATCTTGAGAGAACTATTATTGAACATGATAATGGATTTACCATGGTTAATACAAGGTTGATCGAGCGAGCTAGAAATGAGCCCTATGTTCTTCCAAGCCAATGTGAGCGGTATTTTACTCAGAGGTTCAGGTAAACCGGGTTGGTCATTTGTTGTTAGAAATTATCCAAGAGGAAGGCCAATAAAGTATAATGTGGTGGAAGAAGAAGATACCGAAGAACTAGAAGATGATGTAGATGATGATCAGGATCAACAGTTAGTTGATGATGTCCCGATGAAGATGTCGAAGAGGAGGAACTAGATCATGATGATGTAGGAGTTAATGTTCATGAAGATGATATCCATGTGGATGATGACATTATCGAAACTGATATCATGATGATGATGATATGACCAATCCTTACAATGTCGAATCTGGATCGGATGATATAGACAAAGAGTTGGATGAAGAAGAAGATCAATGACATTGAAATGTATGAGTTATGTGATTATATTATCTATTTGATATTAATTTCTTGATAGAATTATATTTGACTTATGTGGTTACATAATTAATTCATGATGTTTTTAATTTTTATGCCATTACATAATTAATTTAATGATGTACTTTTTAATGTTTGAAAAGTCAAAAAATTAAAACATTTCAATAGTGATGTTAACAACCTTGAAATTAGTGTGTTTTATGTTTCATGTGATTATAAAAGATTAAAAAGTCAGTTGTAGAGGTGGTTGTTCAGTGGTTGATGTTTAAAGGCCTTTAGAAGGCATGAAGTGATCATTGTAATGGTTGTTGATGGTTGAGGATTTAAAATACAAGCTCTTGACATTTGAAAATCTATGTTTTTCTTCAAATTTTTTATATTTTTCCTGTTATGCAGCACTATATGGTCACATGCAGTCATATTTTGATGTGAAATCAATTCTAGGTTGTGAAGATATGTGTTAGCTTTGATTTGAATCTGATTTGAGGGCTTAAGGCATTGATTTGAGTTAGAAAGCTTCATTTCTTTGCATATAACCTGGTTACCCTATTTTTGAGGGTTTTGTAGTCCAAACATGATATAAAGGGGCTCTTACACTTTTTGTGATTACTATAGCTTGTGTAAGAGGCCCCATGGATACTGTTGTAATTGTAGGATGAATGAATAGGGTGTAGGATGAGAAATAAAGAAGGTATAACTGCTATCCTCAAGAGTTTTGTGAAGAAAAGCATGTGAAATGAGAGGTACTTTTTGGCCCAATGCTTGTTTGCTCCTTCATTTTCTATAAGAAGGATTTCAACGCCAGAAGTACGGGTTAGCAAGTTAGATATTTTTTGGTCGAGTCTAGGTAGAGTTGTAGGGAAAATTGTAAAGTTTGATGGTTTTAAAGAAAATGCAATTTAGGTTTTGAGTCATTATGTAGTAGGTTTTGAATTCATGGGGATTTGATGTTTTATGATAGTACTGTCATTTGAATTGAAATGATTAATTCAAACTCATGTCTCTCCATTGTACATGCATATCTAAATTAAGAATAAGATAATCAAGGGTTGTCTCATTCATCTCACTCTTGTGGTTTGTATGATTTATGTTTTGGCTTTAATTCAACAAATTAATTAAAATGCTTGAATGGGATTGTAGGCAGATATATTCTGTATAAGGATTTGATAAGTAGTATTGGGTTAGAATACATGTTGATGAAATTGTAAAGCAATGTTCTCAAGGATCTTATATGTTATGTGTTAAATCTATCATAAACCCTTAGATGTTTATGAATTTGACTCCCTTAATGGATATATGACACTGATGTAAGTTGTACTAATTTGTATGGTTCATTATTTTGTTTTTCTTTGTTGTGCCTTCAACACACATGCCTCGTTCAGAACAGGGACCCTCTTTCCTTTCACCTTATCGGGTCATTTTTATCTCTGCCTCATTTTGCATTCCCCATTTTGATGTCCCGGGTGGTCAGCATACATTCAAAGTTTCATCATAAGTTGACCATGCTGCTCCCTTTTAATTTTCTCAAGTTTTGGCACCTTGGGGGGTCTCTCTGGCAGTTTGCCTCTGCTAGTGGCCTTGGACCTGGTTGGGACTGCCCCTTCGGGTTTCCTTGTTGTGTCTACCGTTCCCGATGGAGAATGGGTTGCGTCTTCCCGGAGCCTGAAGCCTGGACCCCTGTTCTTCGTCCGATGGAAATTTACAAAGTTGTGACTACCTTCAAGCTAGCCGGGCCCGTCCTTTCGGACATCCACTTGTGGAACTCCATGAGGGTTTCACCATTCCCGATGGCAAACTCATGGCGGACTTCCGCCCTCTGGGCCTCGACCTCCCCTTTTCCGCCGGTGATTTTCGAGCTGAAATTTCTAAACAGTTGCTGTCCTGCATCTTCCATCCGCCAGACCCAGGAACTCCCGCCACCGTCTGTGAATTCAAATTCCACTTACCCAATTGCTCACTGTACCTGCATTTAATGTGGCCATTAATGGTGGTTTGGGTATAAATAACTTACCCAAACTTGTCATTCTCACTTGTCAGGGTTGCAGAGAGAGGTCAAAGCTTGCCAGGGAGGAGTCCACCATCTTCGAGACCTTCACACTCATCACCTTCGACATCACTTGCCGATCGTGAGTAGATTCCACACCTCCCCAAATTGACCTTTCGAGGTAGGTTTTCTGTCCACCCTCCTGAACAATGTTTTCATGATTTTCAAAGCTTAAAATAAACAATAACAATTAAAAGGACATGTAATTGATAAAACATGATACAACAAACAAAACCCATTTCTTAAAACTTGAGAAAACCCAACATGGCACCCTCATGATTAATTCAGAACTTGTCCCACACGCGGCTGTTCTTCGTAGCGGCATTCACCCTTCCTGGGCCCAGACTCCTCCTTCACCACCTGGAATTTTACAAAAAGTATAAATTTCAAAAACAGCTATCTCATCTTTCGGGCCTGAACCATCGGGTTTCCTTTGTCGGTTCGCCGTTCGGCGTGCAAACTCAAAAATCTTAAATAATGTCGGGCTACATTCCTATTCCTCAGGCCCGCATCTCTGGACTTCCGCATCCGAGAGTCCACTGTGCTCCCACCATTCTGTAATGGCGAATGGGTCCCATCTTTCTGGTCCTTGGTTATCACCCTTTATCGGCAAGACATATCACTTTCGGCGAGATGTTACAACGAGCCCCTTGGAGTCACATAGAAATCTCTTTTATCACTGAGACCTTCACCCTTCGGCAAGACCTTACATCGACCCCCTTATCCTTGGGTGAGCATGAAACAAGTTAGAGAGACATCACCGTGTTGGGCAAACCTTTCTCCAACTTGGAATATTACACCGAAGGCTCCCTTTATCAGCAGGACCCTCCGCATCGCTGAGACATCATGGCGATATCTCCATCCTTCGCCGAAACCATCATCTCCTGCCGAGGCTTCCCCATCTATCAGCAAGACCCCCTAGTGTTAGTGAGAGATCTTACCTAAAGCAAAATGCTACCCCGAGACCCCTCATCTTTAGCAAGACATAATGCCTTTGCCAAGACATCACGACTCTATCAATTTCTCTTGGTGATTCCATGTGGTCTTTGCCGTCGTGAATGGTGAATGCCTGACATCCTTCCGCCTCCTGGATCCCGAGCTTCCTTTCACCGTTGGGGAACTCCGTTGAACCCTGAATGTCCTCGACCATGCCAGGCTTCGTCGTTTGGGACTCTGTCCCTCCTCCGCCATTCAGAAAAGGAAAATCTTGCCCTCCCTTTCGAGCTCCGAGCTTCGCCTCCCTGATCATCGTGAAACCCAAAATGAGGATGCAACGTCTAACCGAAGAGCCAGGTCTGGTCTGCTGGGCCACCCCTTCTAGACTTCCATCCGACGATCGCCGTCTCGGACGGCTAAAGCTCTGCAGAATCCTGACCCCTTGAGCCTGATCACTTGAAAATTGTAAAACTTCTAGCCACCCTTCGATCCGCTGGGCCCCGAACCCTAGAGTTCCATCTTCAGAACTCCGTTTCTGCTCAGGCATTTCATACAACTATCTCTAGATGGCTTTTGGGCCTTGTACCTCTGGATGCTCCTAAATCGATCCAAATGAGCCCAAATTTGAAATCTGATCTCGACCCATGTGCTTAATTTTGGTCCTCTTCATTACGAACCTTTTAAATTATCAAAATTCGACCGAAAAGAATCTTTTGGATTGTTTTGCCCCTTTTGCCTTTCAAAAACAACATTCTTGCCAGGGAAGTCCGGCGCTTCGGGCCCGGACTGTCCCAAAGCCCTCGATCAAAAGGCTAATATCGTCGAGAGATAGAAGTATCTTTTTATTAACAATAATTTACTTTAAGTTGATTTCATGGGATTTCAACTAACGTGAATGCTTTCATGATCAATTGCATTGACTACGCCTTTGCCTGCAGAATATATGGAATCGAGTGTAGGACCATCAGGAGCAGCTGTGGAAAATGAGAAAGGAAAGAAGTCGGGAAAGATTCCTCGAGGAAGAGAAGAGAAGGACCAAATGAAATACCAGTTCCAGGGTGAACCCCTGCACTCAAAGGTTGCCATGGATTGGAAAGAAATCATCGACACCAATATCGGCCATGTTGATATTGACGAGTTCAAACAAAGGGTCAGGGTCAACCCAATGGCCAAAAATGCGAGGCTTATCAGATAAAGTGGAATAGCAAAGGCAACAGGCTTTCCTCCATCTCTTGTAGCCCCGGAGCTCGTCATGGCCTGTCGGCAGGCAGATCAACCAGATATAAGAACAATTATTGACAGGGATGGCAACATTCTCGCCGATATGTCAGCTGAAGGGATAACAAAGACCTTTCATATTCCCACCTTCACCAAAATGGAAACACCTACCATTGAGGAGTGTCAGGCGGCATAGGATGATAACCCCACAGGCTGCAGGAAGTTAATAAATCAGCATTGGCTCAAGGAAAAGTGGGGTAGCACTATGAAGGTTCCTAATGAACTCTTCCACAACAATTTCTATGAAGACTACCACGATTTGGTCACAATGCTAAGCAGGGTTATGGGCCTCCCTACTGCAGCCTTCTTTCAGGGGTGGATGGTGTACTTTGATGAGCAGATCCTTCAGGGGAATGAAGATGTTACCACAAAAACCTCATTCTATTGGGGAGGTATAATAAGCGACTGCTTTAATGAGTAGTTCCTCAATGTGAAGAAAAGCTCCAAATTCTCTATGACTTCATACCTCATCTACTCCTTGGAAGATCAGAGGCAATACAATGGGTTGTTCGTAGCACCTGATGAAGAGCAGGGTCAAAAAATGAAACCCTATGACAGGTATCCCCAACTCCAATACCAAAACTTCCAGAGGGAGTATTGTAGAGTCAATGATGCCTTCATCAGCCACATCATCAGAATGATTGCCGGGGATTTTGAAATAAGGGTTTCACATAGTGCTCGGGCCTTCCTGAAGCAATATTCCTTCCTCTTCATCCAATACCCAAAGTTCATGTACATCTATGCCCATGGCTTCACCGAGAGGCCAAATAAGTTACCTGAATACCCCAACGACTGAATCATCATATTGGAGCTTTCTCGGCAGCTCCAGCACATACAGGCGATCTTAAGTGGCAAACACATAGCAGGGATCTCTTATCCCATGAATCTCGGCCAGGGCATGTATAAACTACAAACTTCTCAGTGTGCTAGTAACTCTGAGAAAGAACTGAAGGATTACCATTTTCACCTGCACACTGCTCGCCCGCGAATGGACCCATATGGGCACATAAGGAAGGCACTAGGACCAAGGTTCACTCATCTGCACCACATTGAAGACTTTTGGGGGGATTTTCAAGATGATAAGGAGGTACGTGCAAGGAACTATATGCAGATGATTGCGCATTTTGTAAGAAAGGTGCAACCTTTTCCCATACCAGACCAAGTTGAAGAAGAAGAGAGCACCATAATGGACCCTAGGTACCCTGCAGTCGCCAATTTTACAATACCAACAATTGACTGGGACGACCAGGAGGTCGATGACCTCAATATCATAACAAAGCTAATATTGGCTCGCACCAAGGAATCAGTTGATAGACAAGTGGTCTGACTGAAATAGTAGGAGGTACTTTTGACTTATGAAGGGCTCAAAAGTGAGCCAAGTGCCACAGAGGATGCTGCTGCCACCACTTCAACGGGTGGGACATCTAAGTCCCCTCCAGTCACTAGATCCAAGAAAAGGAAATAGACAGAAACAGAGCAGTCTCCTAACCCCAAGGTCTATACAAGAAAAGAAATAGGGGGCTCACCCTCCAAAAGACTTAAGCAAATAGGGGGTATGGTAGAGCAACCCTTAATCCAAGAGGAAGAAGGAAAGGGTATAGATCAATTAGAACCCCTCTTGGCTCTCCCTGCCCTGACTGCTGCACCACGTACTTCTCTGGCCATGATCGCCACATCCCCGCCGGTAGTGGACATCTCTATCTATCTTGCTCCTTCACCTCTGGCCGAGTCTGTGATTGTAATTGACTCTTCCTCTACCGTGACTACTCCTTCCTCTGCTACTATTTCACCCACCACGTCGCTCCCTTCAGCTACAGTGACAACACCTATACCTACATTTTCTTTGCCTAAGGCCTTGTCCAAGGATATGAAAAATATCCCCTCTGAGCTCTCCTAGATCCTCATGGATCCCAAGCTTCAAGTAGCCTTAGCTCAGGTCCTTGCTACTGCCAAAAATTCACAACCCCCGATAGGGCCACCGACTATGGAAGCCACCATGCTAATCTCTAAGGAGTGGGAGAAACAAAAGCAAGAAGCCTTGAAGCCATTTGAAGAAGAGGCCGATGAATATCACGAGCACCCAAAGTATGAGCACCGAATGATTGACAGGGTGGCATACGAGGAGGAGGGAACTGGTTCCTTAGAGAGCGAGGATGAGGAGGACGGTGCGGGTGGTAGGATCATCATGCAAACTTTCGATGATGATCTTGAAGAGGAGATGGCCCAACAGTTGAAGGGTACTGAAAAGAGGGAAGAAGGGTCACCTTTTGGAGAAAAGGGACACCAACAAGAAGATAGTCCGAGGAGAGATGAACCGGAGGGTGAGGCTCCAGCTGTCAAGAGCAACCCAAGGAACACAAACCTGAAGACGAGCAAACCAAGGATATAGAGAAGGGAGAAAGTCCCCAACAACTATTATCTACCAAGCTTCCTATCAAGTGCCTCATGTTCGTCCAAGACTCCGATGATGAAGAAGGACATGCTACTAAAAGGGAAAAAGAGCTAGGGGATTGCTTCTCCCCTGGCCCTTCCATTCCAAGGTACTGTCCAAATAGCTACAGCTTAGGTGCAGTCCCAAACTGCTTTTCTAGTGCAGGCGCAACCCCAACTTGTTATTTTTTAATAGCAAATACTACCTCCTCCTTCTGCCATGGCTTGGTTGGCACATAACCCTTCACCGATACATTTCACCGCTTACCATGATATGCCCAAGAATCTGGAAGGATTTTGTTTGAAGTTCTACCCTCGTGACCCACAAAGAATAGTTGAAGAACATATGAAAATATTTGAGACAACAATTACCGAAATGCAAGTCGACCGTGAGGATGTTGCATGCCGCCTTTTTCCGCATTCGTTGGGAGAAGAAACCTTCTATTGGTACATCAATCTACTGAGGGGATCTGTTACCTCATGGAAGCTAATGAAGAATTCATTCTTGCATAAATACAAGATTCCCATCAGTCCTTCAAAATTTAACCAACAATTTATGTCTGTCCTGAGAGAAATAAATGAGCCTATTGGCTCCTTCAATGATCATTTTCATCGGGCCTTCACAAGGCTCTAGGACCCATACCTCCATAATGATGTTGCGGCTCTCCTAGTTTACTATGCGGTGTTAGACAACCTCACATCAGCATTGGTGAAAAGGATACGCCCACCACCCGCCATGCTGGTGACTGCCTATACGGAGTCTGTTATCACCAATGTAGATTTGGGGAAAAATATCTCTGGCCCGCTGCCCTTGCTCGGACTAGTCACACACTCGATGTAGATTCAAGGGCTTAGTTCATCAAACCCCTCTTATGAACCAGATACCTCAGTTTCCCATCATCCCACACCTGGGACATCCACTGAATTATGTACCTCCTGTGCCTTCTTATTTACAGCCTCAACCACAACACAACTATTCTCAAGCTACCCCACATCAGCAGGTGTATCCCTAGTAGCCCCAGGTGCCATTGTACCTATCAGGGGTAGAATTCCCTCTAGTGCATTAGAATTAGCTGGTAGCTTCGCCCGTCTTTCTCCAAAATCCAACGCTACAGCTGGGCAAAATGACTGAGAAACACAAGTTAGAGGAGTTGACCGAGATGATAAATAAAATGTCCACAGAAATGATGCACCTGAAAAATTAAAATAATCAATTATAGGCATCCCAGCGTAATCTCCAGGTTAACCTTAATCGGGATAACCGAGACAATAGGGACAGTAGGGATAACCGAGAAGCAAGCACTTCCTCTAGGCAGAATTATGATAGGGGAAAAAATGCTAATCAAAGTTCAGAAAGGAGACCTTCTCAGAGGCAGAATCATGTGTGGAATACAAGGCCCAATAATGGAGGTGTCCCTACGCCTTTTGACCAACCAACAAGCAACGAAAAGACACTCTAAAGGGGTATACCTTGCCAAGGTAGCTTTGTCTGAATGGTGCCAGATTCACAAAACTAGTAGACACTTTGAATTGGACTGCCTTGAATTCCTGACAGCTGCTGAAATATTCCAAGTAGAGGTACAAAAAGTAGTCGATAGAGCCGACTGTAGGGATATCATCCCATCTGATCCATACGATTTCTCCTGCCTCGTGGTCAACTAAGCACCATTTCCGTGGGGTGACTGTAACAAACCCGAAGTCAAACATGCTCCTGTTAGGAGCGAAGAAGTGCAAGAGGTAAGTAACGAACAAAATTTGGCTCAGCTTTTCGATTCAATAGATAATGGTGCAATAGATGAAGAAGAGCCATTTGTAGATGAGGTCCACATGTTTCATCATAGATCAACTCCCTACTTCCTTAGGAATAGGCAGGCAAGTGGACCCTTTATGACCTCTACTCCACCAAACAACTTCACTACCCCGCCTGACCCCAATGCGAGTAACAACCCTGGAATTCCCCATGTACCCATCCAATATCTTAACAATAACAAACCTCAAAATCAGTCGCAGAATCAGCCTCAAGGCCAATCCCAAAATTAGTCTAGTCAAATGAAAGTCCAACCTCCTAGCTCTACAATAGGTCAAGCCTTTAGTTCATAAATTGAGCAAATGGGTGAATACGTGGTGGAAGAGTTCAAGAAGGTAAAAATTAGTTTGTCTACCTTTGAACTACTTAGAGTCCCTGCCGTAAGGCATTCCTTCTTTAGGGTCCTCAATGGGACCCCATCCTCCAGTACAACACAAGAAACATCAGCTAAGAGAGTTACCTTTCAAGAGCCTAGGGAAGAACCAAAGATACAGGATAATACCAGGAAAAGGAACCAGAGCAGAGTAATAGGCAGATTTCCAAGGACCAACCATTTAGGTAGACCAGGGATAAAGGCAGTGATAAGAACAAAGTTCAAGTCACTCACATGGATATGCTTATGGGCATCTTTCAAGGAAGGTTGGAAACTCCCCCTTTCTATACCACCATCTGAATATTTGAGAAAAACTTGCATAACTACCTACTTGATTCAGGGGCTTCTGCCAATCATGCCCTTGGTAGTATGCAAGGCTCTTGAAATTACTCCCACACCTTCAAAAAGGAAGGTGACCCAGTTGGATAAAACAGAGATCAACATTGTGGGAGAAATAAATCAGATCCCGATACAAATTGCTACAGACCCAAGGATACAACAAGTTATTGATATTCAAGTGGCAGACATTCCCGACGAATATGGAATCATCTTGGGAAGGGAATTCACCAAGACATTGAATGAATATACTGCCAAAAACCTTTCTCACATATGGCTTCCATGGAAGGGGCTGCCAAACCAAATCCATATCGATCGCGAGCCCTGTATGAAATATATGATCAAATAATACAATAATATCAACAAAGTGCTGTTTGTTGAGACGAAATTGGGAAATTACTGCCCTTTCGCCTACCAAAACGAGGTCGAGCCTCAGGAAGAATGTGCTGCCGAAGTACTCCTAGTGTTGTGCAGTCCTGCAACCGATTTTACTCAAATACCTCTAAGTATAGAAATGTTGGTAGAGTCAGATGACAAGCCCGATGAAGGTGACAACTGGGGATTACTTAGTGGTTTCCAAGAGTTCATAGAAAAGTGTGCCAGGGATAAACTCAGCTTGGGTGCTCGAATGAATTTCCAGGATCTCTTGTTGCCAAATTGGTGCAGGATTCATAATGCTACCCACTCCGAGTTTGACTGTTACTTATGTGAAACGACAGTCGAACATGTTAAAAAATAAGTTGCTCTTCATACGGAAACGCCAAAGGAGGCACCAACAGAACCACCTGCTGATCAATACATCAAGCTAGAAAACTTCCCTAAGGTCATAGAGGCAGTCACCCAGCTAAAAGGGAGCAAGAACTTAGTTAGACCTGAAGTTAAAGAACTTTCCACATGCTGGACATTCCAATTTGATGGGTCCAAATCAAAACAAGGAGCTAGTGCTGGGTTCAAACTCATCAGCCCAACAGGTAAGACCTTTCTTGCCGCCCATAGATTGCAGTTTTATTACACCAATAATGTAGCAGAATATGAGGATTTGGTCCATGGTCTTCTCATGGCCTTGAAGAAAAATGTCAAAATGCTGCAAAGTTTTGGGGATTCAGAACTCGTAGTCAAACAAGTTAGGAAATTGTATTCCTGCCATGATATAAGGTTGGAAAACTATAGGCATAGGATTTGAGATCTCTTAGAGGGTTTATATGCATTTAATATACAATTGATCCCTCGTGCTTAGAATCATACAGCTGATGCCTTGGCTCAAGAAGCCAGCACTTTGCAACCCCTCTCTTTGTCTGGGCTTAAGAAATTTACTGTCAAGTTGACATCTACACCATCTGTCCTGGATAATGTCACTCATTTTCAGGTCTACAATGATGACAAGCATATTCTTGAATTCATCACGAGTTCTGATGTCTTCACAGCCCAAATAATTGATGAAGTCGATCCATGAGAAGCCGAGTTGGATATAGAGGGGGTTATCAACCTCAAAACGAACAAGATTCCCAGGGGCATGGTTCAGCTGGAACGTATATTCGATTTGGATCAGATTAAAGATCATAACTAGCAAACAAAGAAGGAGGCCATAAGCAACCAATGGGATGCTCACAACCTCAGGACAATCGAGGAGATCAAGAATGTTTTTATTGGAAAAGTGTGTATGTCTGAGGAAAATAAGGGAATTATTGATGCATTGCGGAAGTACCATGACATGGTGGCATGCAGCTACGAAGATTTAAAGACATATGACACCTCCATCATCACGCACACCATACCTCTCAAGATGGAAGTGAGACCATTCTGTTAGCAGCAACATCCTATCAATGCCTTCTTAGAACCCATCATTTACAAAGAAGTGTAGAAGTTTCTTTCGGCAAGGATTATTTTCCCAGTTAGGCATTCCACATGGGTGGCCAACCTGGTTTCGGTCAGAAAAAAGAATGGGGAAATTAGATTGTGTGGAGACATCCGCAATTTGAACTGAGCTTATGAGAAAGACAACTATCCAGTGCCTTCATTGGATGAGGTGCTGTAGATCGTCAATGGGTCCCAAATGATGTCTTTCCTTGATGGGTACTCTGGGTACAGCCAAGTGATGGTACAATATGAAGATCATCATAAAACGACATTCACCACCAAGTGGGGGACGTTTGCTTATAGAAGAATGCATTTTGGGCTCATCAACACTGGCACCACCTTCCAACGTGCCATGGATATCACCTTCAAAGATCTGATTGGAAAATGCATAATCATCTACATGGATGATTTAACTGTGTTTTCTAAAAGGTGGAGCGATCATGTCTCTGATTTATGCAAGGTGTTTCAGAGGTGCAGGGAGTTTGGGGTTTCCCTTAACCCCAAGAAGTGCAATTTTGGTGTAACTAAAGGTAGATTGCTCGGGCACATCATTTTAGAACGAGAAATTTCTATAGACCCTGAACGTATCTAGTCCTTACTAAAAATCCCACCACCAGGCAGCAAGAAGGAATTAAAATCCTTCTTTGGGAAGATCAACTTCGTCAGGGAATTCATCATGGGTTTTGCAGAGATTGTTAAACCTCTCAATGCTATGTTGAAACAAGATGCCAAAGTTGAGTGGAATCTCCACGCCAAACAAGCCTTCAAAGAAATTAAACGGGCAATTGCTGAGGCACCTGTGTTAGTCAGCCCAGATTATCTGAAGCCTTTCTATATCTACTCGTTTGCTTTAGAGCATTCTTGTCCCAACATTTTGACTCAGAAGGACGATGAAAGAAATGAGCATCTGATCACCTTCATGAGTGCTCCCCTAAAGGACAATGAATTGTGATACCACAATGTAGAAAATAAGGCATATGCTCTTGTCAGAGGGGTAAAGAAGTTTTAGCATTATATTCTCCGCAATAAAGTGTTTTCCATTGTCGTAGACCCAGCAGTGAAAATGCTGCTCATGCAGAATGAATCAGGAGAACGAAGAGAAAAATGGGTCACCCTGCTCTAGGAATATGACATGGAGATCCAACTGATGAGGCTAGTTAGAGGACAAGCACTTACTCGCACAATTGTTGAAGCAGCAGCAGGGGTTGGACCTAAACTCACTGTGTAGTAGTACTAGCTTGAGGATGTTTCCCCAGGAGAATGGTACGAGAATGTCGTCTACTATTTGCTAAACCATAAGTGTCCACCACACCTGCAAGGAGTCCAAAAGTGTGTCCTTAGATTAAAAAGCAATGGTTACATGCTACAAGGGTCCATTCTCTACAAGAAGAATCATGAAGGCATCTATTTAAGGTGTCTGGGCAAGGAAGAAGTAGATCGGGTCTTAAAAGAGTTTCATGACAAATTTGGCATTGGCCACGGATCCGGTCCTTCCACGGCACACCAGATATTAAGAGTGGGATATTATTGGCCAACTATCTTCAAAGATGCCCATTACCATGTTCGCTCAAGTTGCACATGCTATACAGCCGCCACCAGGGAAAAGAATGCTACTGTCTGACTGCAACTTGTGCTAGAGGTAAGGCCGTTCGCATAGTGGGGCCTCGATTTCATCAGTTTGGTAAGCCCTCAATCATCCACGAGACACAGGTACATTCTTACTACAACTGATTACTGCACTAGGTGGACAGAAGCAATCGTATATAAGCAATGCACAACTGAAGTAGTTACTAATTTTTTAGAAAGTTTTATTTTAAATCGCTTTGGTTGTCCTTATGATTTGGTGTGTGACAATGGACTTGCTTTTGAGTTGTTGAAATTTGCTAGTTGGACATTCAACTACGGGATCGCCCTTAAGTTTTCATCCAATTACTACCCCCAAGGCAATGTCCTCGTTGAGTCCACCAATAGGAACCTGATTACCATGATCAAGAAATTGCTAGATAGGAATCCCAAGGACTGGCATACCTAGCTCTATTTCGCCCTTTGGGCAGACCACACTCGCCATAAGGTTTCCCTTGGCGATTCCCCATTCCACCTTGTTTATGGCCTAGAGCCCATGTTTTCTATCATTTTGAAGATTCCCACTTTGCAGTTTATCGACTTTTATGAAGGGGGGGATCGTAGGGAAGCTCGGTTAGCTGAGCTCTTGCATTTAGAGGAAGTTTGAGACCATGCAATAGAAATTTTTGCCAAACATCAGAGCATAGTTAAGAGATGGTTCGACCACCAAGCTAAAATCAAAGCCTTTAGAATTGCAGATTTTGTCCTATATTAGGACAAGGCCCATGAAAAGAAAGGGGGACACAACAAATTTGACAAGCTTTGGCTTGGCCCCTTTCAAATAGCTGAGATTTTGGGAGATAATGCCTTCCACCTAAAGACCTTAACTGGTGAAAACGTCCCGTTGCAAGTCAACGGGCAGCACCTAAAGCATTACTTCTAGGCCTGAGCTCGTTCAAGCTCTTCTTTGTAAATGTTTGTATATAGGTTAGAATAGATTGGGTTCCCCTTTTGGTTTGCTTGCATCTTCTTTTTTTGCATCGCTCTTTTTGCATTTTTCCCTCCAGCGGTTTTGTTTTGAAAAGATGTTCCCCCACCCCTAGCTATGGCCGTGCTCGCTTGACGAACGGTTCACTTCGCTATCCATCCTTGGTGTTCTTCGGCTAAACATTCACTCTCGACCATTGGTCTCTGAAGGCTTCCCATGAATGATTTCCTTGTTTGAACTTTGCCTTAGAACTCGACCCTTGGTTGGATCTCTTTACACACATCTCAGATCTCGTACAAGACATACAATAATCATTTCTAAAGGACTTTACCATCGTTGCTATGACACCCTAGTAGTGAAAAATCTTAAGTCTGCTCCAGTGATCACTGTGGTCCCAAACCCATTGTAGGCTTTAGTGCTTACCCGGTCGAGCAAAATGATAAATGAGAAAATGTACATTAAAAGAAATATCAAAATGAAAAGAAAAGGAATTATGAAAATAAGCGACTGTATGGGTGTGCAGGTAACTCTATTAGGGCTATGGATGCCCAGTCGATAGTAGAGCAATATTCATGGGATTGCAGTGACAACTCCGTCGAGGCTATGGATGCCTGGCTGGCAGTGGAGAAATGTCCGGGTTACTTTTGGTGTTGGACGATTTATGTAGCTTGCTTGGTTGGGTCAACAACCCTCGGTCACCGTCCTGTAGAAAGGAATGAATTCACTACACACACTTCTGAGATGTCCTGTAGACTGACCCAATTAAGGATCTTGTTCTCCCAAGTTCACCTTTGAAAGCTCATTCATGGTCTACAAAACTAGAGATTCTGGGTCATAGATGAATATTTATCTTTAGAACACTCGGGAGCATTTCCTAGCGGAGTTGCTATTTGTTGTGCCTTTAGCACACATGCCCCATTTGGAATGGGGAACCTCTTTTCTTTCGCTTTTCCAGGTCATTTTTGTCACCGCCTCATTTTGCATGCCCCGTTTAGATGTCCCGGGTGGTTAGCATACATTCGAAGTTTCATCATAAGTTGACCATGTTGCTCCCTTTTAATTTTGTAAGTTTTGGCACCTTGTGGGGTCTCTCTGGTAGTTTGCCTCTAGCATCGGCCTTGGACCCAGCCGGGCTTGCCCCTTTGGGTTTCCTTGTTGTGTCTACCATTCCCGACGGTGAATGGGTTGTGTCTTCCTGGACCCCAGAGCCCAAACCCCTATTCTTTGTCTGATAGAAATTTACGAAGTTGTGACTGCCTTCGAGCTAGCTGGGCCCGCCCTTCCGGACTTCTGCTTGCGGAAGTCTGTGAGGGTTTCGCTGTTCCCAATGGAAAACTCAAGGCAGACTTCCGCCCTTCAGGCCCCGACCTCCCCTTTGCTGCCGGTGATTTCTGAGCTGAAATTTCCAAACGACCGCTATCCTGCGTCTTCCTAGCCGCCAGACCTCAGAACTCCCATCGCCGTCCATGAATTCAAAATCCACCGACCCAATTGGTCACTGTACCTAAATTTAATGTGGCCATTAATGGCAGTTCAGGTATAAATAACTTGCCCAAACCTATCATTCTCACTTGTTAGTGCTGCAGAGAGAGGTCAAAGCTTGATAGGGAGGAGTCCACCATCTTCGAGACCTTCACGCTCATCACCCTCGCTGTCACTTGCCAATCGTGAGTAGATTCCACACCTCCTTACATCGAGTGTTCGAGGTGGGTTTTCCATCCACCCTCCCAAACAATGTTTTCATGATTTTCAAAGCTTCAAATAAACAATAATGATTAAAAGGACATGGAAATGATAAAACATGATACAACAAACAAAACCCATGTCTTAAAACTTGAGAAAACCCAACATGGCACCCTCATGATTAATTCAAAACTTGTCCCGCACATGGCTGTTCTTCGCAGTGACATTCTCCCTTCCTGGGCCTGGACTCCTCCTGGACTTTTATGAAAACTACAAATTTCAAAAACGGCTATCCCGTCTTTCGAGCCCGAACCATCGGGTTTACGTGCAAACTCAAATATCTTAAACAATGTCAAGCTACATTCCTATTCCCTGGGCCCGTACCTCCAGACTTCCACATCCGGGAGTCCGCCGCGCTCCCACTATTTTGTAATGGTGAATGGGTTCCATCTGCCTGGTCGTTGTTTATCGCCCTTTATCGGAAAGACATATCACTTTTGGCGACACGTTACAATGAGCCCCTTGGAGTCACATAGAAATCTCTTTCATCGCTGAGACCTTCACCCTTCGACAAGACCTTACGTTGACCCCCTTATCCTTGGGTGAGCATGAAACAAGTTGGAGAGACATCACTGGGTTGGGAAGACCTTTCTTTGACATGGAATATTACATTGAAGGCTCCCTTTATCGACAGGACCCTCCGCATCGCTGAGACATCACAACAATATCTCCATCCTTTGCCGAAACCATCATCTCCTGCAGAGGCTTCCCCGTCTATCAGCAAGACCCCCTAGTGTTGGTAAGAGATCTTACTAAAAGAAAAACACTACCTCGAGACCCCTCATCTTCAGCAAGACATAATACCTTCGCCAAGACATCACGACGATATGAATTTCTCTTGGTGATTCCGCATGGTCTTTGCCATCGCAAACGATGAATGCCTGGCATCCTTTTGCCTCTTGGATCCTAGGCTTCTTTCCGCCGTTGGGGAACTCCGTTGAACCCTAAATGTCCTCTACCATGCTGGGATCTACCGTCCGAGACTCCGTCCCTCCTCTGCTATTCTGAAAAGGAAAATATTACCTGCCCTTCCGAGCTTCGGGCTTTGCCTCCTCGATTGCCGTGAAACTCAAAATGAGGATCCAACATCTAACCGAAGAGCCAGGTACGGTCCGCTGGGCCGCCCCTTCCAAATTTTCATCTGATGATCGCCGTCTCAGACGGCAAAAGCTCTGCGGCATCCCGACCCCTTGATCCCGATCACTTGAAAATTGTAAAACTTCTGGCCGCCCTTCGATTCATCGGGCCCCAGACCCCGGAGTTCCGTCTTCAGAACTCCGTTTCTGCTTGGGCGTTTCAAATAGCTATCTTCAGACGACTTTCCAACCTTGTACCTTCGGATGCTCCTAAATCGATCCAAATGAGCCCAAATTTGAAATCTGATCTCGACCCACATGCTTAATTTTGGTCCTCTTCATTACGAACCTTTTAAATTATCAAAATTCGATCGGAAAGAATCTCCCGAATCATTCCACCCCTTTTTCCTTTCCAAAATTATATTCCTGCTAGGGAAGTCTAGCCCTCCGGGCCTGGACTGTCCCAAAGCCCTCGATCAAAAGGCTAATATCGTCGGGAGATAGAAGTATCTTTTTATTAACGATAATTTACTTTAAGCTGATTTCATGGGATTTCGACTAATGTGAATGCTTTCATGATCAATTGCATTGACTATGCCTTTGCTTGCAGAATATATGGAATCAGGTGTAGGACCTTTGAGAGCGGTTGTGGAAAAGGACAAAGGAAAGAAGTCGGGCAAGATTCCTCGAGGAAGAGAAGACAAGGGCCAAATGAAATACCAGTTCCAGGGTGAACCCCTACACTCAAAGGTTGCCACAGATTGGAAAGAAATCATTGACACCAATATCGACCATGTCGATATTGACGAGTTCAAAGAAAGCGTCAAGTTCAACCCAAAGACCAAAAATGCAAGGCTTATTAAACAAAGTGGAATAGCAAAGGCAACAGGCTTTCCTCCATCTCTTGTAGCCCTAGAGCTCATCATGGCCTGTCGACAGGCATATCAACTAGATAAAAGAACAATTATTGATAGGGATGGCAACATTCTCGCTGATATGTCGACTGAAGGGATCACATAGACCTTTTATATTCCCACCTTCACCCAAATGGAAACACCTACCATTGAGGAGTGCTAGGCGGCGTGGGATGATAACCCTACAGGCTATAGGAAGTTAATAAATCAGCATTGGCTCAAGGATAAGTGGGGCAACATCGCGAAGGTTCCTAACGAACACTTCTGCAACAATTTCTATGAAGACTACCATGATTTGGTCACAATGCTAAGTAGGTTTATGGGCCTCCCTACTGTAGCCTTATTTCAAGGGTGGATGGTGTACTTTGTTGAGCAGATCCTTCGGGGGAATGAAGATGTTACCACAAAAACCTCATTCTATTGGGGAGGTATAATAAGAGGCTACTTTCATGAGCAGTTCCTCAATGTGAAGAAAAGCTCCAAATTCAATATGACTTCATACCTCGTCTACTCCTTGGCAGATCAGAGGCAATACAATGCATTGTTCGTAGCATCCGATGAAGAGCAGGGTCAAAAACTAAAACCCTATGATAGGTATCCCCAACTCCAATACCGAAACTTCAAGAGGGAGTATTGCAGAGTGAATGACGCCTTCATCGGCCACATCATGAGAATGATTGCTGGGGATTTTGAAAGAAGGGTTTCCCATAGTGCTCAGGCCTTCCTGAAGCAATATGCCTTCCTCTTTATCCAATACCCAAAGTTCACGTACATCCGTGCCCAAGGCTTCACCAAGAGGCCAAATAAGTCACCTCAGTACCCTAACGACCGAATCATCTTATTGGAGCTTTCTCGACAGCTCCAACACATATAGGTGATCTTCAGTGGAAAACACGTAGCAGGGATCTCTTATCCCATGACTCTTGGAAGGGTATGTATAAACTAAAAACTTCCTAGTGTGCTAGTAACTCCGAGAAAGAAGTAAAGGATTACCATTTTCACCTGCACACTGCTCACCTGCAAATGGACCCATACGGGCACTTAAGGAAGGCACTAGGACTGGGGTTCGCTCATCTACACCACATTGAAGACTTTTGGGGGGATTGTCAAGATGATAAGGAGGTACGTGCAAGGCACTATATGCGGATGACTGCGAATTTTGTAAAAAAAGTGCAGCCTTTTCCCATACCGGACCAAGTCAAAGAAGAAGAGAGCACCATAATGGACCCTAGGTACCCCGCAGTCGCTAATTTTTCAATACCAACAATTGACTGGGATGAGCAGGAGGTCGATGACCTCTATATCATAACCAAGTCAATATTGGCTCGCACCAAGGAATGGGTTGATAGACAAGTGGTCCGACTGAAATAGCAGGAGGTTATTTTGAGTTATGAAGGGCCACGGAGGATGCTGGTGCCACCACTTCAACGGGTGGGACATCGAAGTTCCCTCCAGTCACCAGATCCAAGAAAAGGAAAGAGACATAAATAGAGCAGTCTCCTAACCCCAAGGTCTATACAAGAAAAGAAACAGAGGGCTCACCCTCCAAAAGACTTAAGCAAACAGGGGGTATGGCAGAGCAGCCCTTAATCCAAGAGGAAGAAGTAAAGGGTACAGATCAATTAAAACCCCTCTTGGCTCTCCCTACCTCGACTGCTGCAACATGTACTTCTCTGGCCATGATCGCCACATCCCCGTCAGTAGTGGAAATATCTGTCCATCTTGCTCCTTCACCTCTGACCGAGTCCGTGATTGTAATTGACTCTTCCTCTGTCGTGACTACTCCTCCTTCCTCCGCTACTATGTCACCCACCACATCGCTCCCTTTAGCTGCAGTGACAACACCTATACCCACATCCGCTTTGCCTAAGGCCTTGTCTAAGCATATGGAAAATATCCCCTCCAAGCTCTCCTAGATCCTCATGGATCCCATGCTTCAAGCAGCCTTAGCTCAGGTCCTTGCTATTGCCAAACCTTCACAACCCTTGACAAGGCCACTAGCTATGGAAGCCACCATGCTAATCTCTAAGGAGTGGAAGAAACATAAGCAAGAATCCTTGAAGCCATTTGAAGAGGAGGCTGACGAATATCACAAGCACCCAGAGTATGAGCACCGAACAATTGATAGGGTGGCATATGAGGAGGAGGAAACTGGTTCCTTAGATAGCGGGGATGAGGAGGATGACGCAGGTGGTAGGATCATCGTGCAAAATTTTGATGATGATCTTGAAGAGGAGATGGCCCAATAGTTGAAGGGTACTAAAAAAAGGGAAGAAGGGTCACCTTTTGGAGAAAAGGGACACCAACAAGAAGATAGTCTGGGGAGAGATGAACCGTAGGGTGAGGCTCCAACTGTCAAGAGCATCGAAATTGAGCAACCCAAGGAACACAAACCTGAAGATGGGCAAACCAAGGAGATAGAGAAGGAAGAAAGTCCCCAATAGCTATTATCTACCAAGCTTCCTATCAAGCGCCTCGTGTTCATCCAAGACTCTGATGACGAAGAAGGAGATGCTGCTAAAAGGGAAAAAGAGCCCCCCAAGGTTGGTTAAATTGAGGTCTCAACCAAGGAAGGTAAAGGTGATCATGAATCGCCTAAAGAAAAGGCCACTATGCCTGACTGGCTTGAAAGATAGCTTGAGAAGAAAACTCTCGTGCCAAGGGACCCAAGAGCAAAGTTGGAGGCCATCCTGACCTGAGCACAGGTTACAACTAGAAAAGAGAAAAGGCGTAAGGTCAGATCCAGGTTAACGATGGACGCCTCTGGGTCTCGAGCTGTGCAAATAGCCACACCTGTGGTAGGTCAGGAGGGGATAACTTACAACATCTCCACCATGGATCTAGGGACTGCCACCAGAGAACAGAAGGTAGAGCATCTTGAGTAGTCAGTGGCTACGGTGGTGCATCTGATAAAACAAGACAAGATTTCAAAAGATGAGCTCAAAGTGTAGGTGGCTGCTTTAACAAATTATATCTAGCAATGGTTTTTAGTGGATGACCTGCCTACCTTGTCCACAACCACGCCCCAACTATTGTCCAAAGAACAAATCAATAAGATGGAGAAAAGAAAGAACTTGGAAAAGACTACGAAGGGCTGGTTCCAGCAAGTCTTGTATGTCAGGAACATGGGAATCAGTCGGGCTGTGCAAACAACCAACAAATTCTTAGATCTACAACAGTCTTTGGAAGGCACAAGGAAGCTCTGCACTGACTTTCCTATGGCATACGACTCCACATTTCGTAAGATCGAAGCTATCCTTTAGTTACCAAAAGCCACATGGGAAAAGGAGCTTGCATTCAGTAGGGATGATCACTGGTTGATGGATGTGTGGCGGTGGGACTTTGATAATAGGAAGAAAGGTTGGAGAAAATAATGAGAAAAGTGGATCAAAGATATCAGGGCAGAATGTGCTCAATATCTCAAATTGATGACGGAATACAACATGCCTGTAGTACAAATGGATCGAAAAAAAGTGAAACCTTACTTCTAGAAGAGAATGGAGGACGGGATGTCTAGTGAAATAACGGTGGAATTCATGAGTTTTTCTGCCCGTGCCTTTGACCAATCAGAGATGTTGAGGGATCAAGGTACAAATTATGATGAGGACTAGAAGAAGCTCGAAGACAATGCAAAAGAATGGAGCTACCAAATGCTGCAATACGAGATTATTGAGGTGGACAAAATCCATCCAATCATCTTGAAGTTCATGGAATATACAGCATCGAAGAAGCAGGAGGACAACCCTATTGATGATAAAAAGCTCCCCGAAGAGTAGCTACAGTAAACAATAATCAGCAAAAAGACAAAATGCTACAGTGCCGTCACTAGAGGACAAAATAGGGAAAGGGACAAAATGTAATTTTAAATTGTAATTTATTAAGGGTTGGTGAAACCCTATTTTGTAATGAATCTTGGCCATTCATTTGACTTTTAGGGCACTATAAATAGGGCTCTCCTCTCATTTGCAAAAGGGAGTTGAGTTGTTGTAAAGACATGCTGCAAAAATATATAATGAAAATACATTAACTTGGTGCATTTTCTAAGTTTTTCACATGTTATTTGATTCAACCTCCACTGTTAGATGCTTTAATTAGATTCATACTACTATTCTAGTTAGCTGTATTCTCACTTTGATAGATTTTAGAAATGTTGTTCTGTGGTTGTGAAAATTCCTACCGTGTAAATGCCTTCTTAGTCCATACTTTTTGCTATTTGCTAATGGTAGATAGCTGTGTAAAGTTAGTCTGGGCTTAAATTCAAAGCTGCTCGACACTTTCATCTTTGTTCATGCATGCATATGGTGAATGAAAGAAGAAATATCTGCAGACCTTAGAAGATAGCACAAATTCCATGAGACTGTGAGATTTCTAGTTAAGTGGGATATTATTTCCAGGAAGCTGTCCATTGTAGGAACTCCATTATCACTGTTCATAGTTAGTTGCAGATCCAAGAACCTTCTTTCTTCCTCACCCTTTTTTCTTTTTTTTATAAAGTACCTTTGGAAAGGTTCATTGCACATTGTAAAGCTAGATCCAATGATAAAAATGGAGTTCAAGACTACTATTTGAACCTACAACAAATGCACAACAACTTCTCCATTTTAGGAACTCCATTTCAAGACCCAACTTCCCATGCTTTGTAACTCATCCATTAAACCACCTTGTGATTCCATCAAATCACATCAAACAACTGAGATATTCCAAGTTCTATCAAGACCTAACATTAGAGACCTTGGGATAGTGTTCTGCAATTTGATTGTGGAAGATTGTCTTTCAAGAGAGGTAGTGCGCCTACACACTACCTGTGTTGAGAAGTGCATAAAAAACACATCAACAGTCTTTACCTAGCGCTTGCTACAAATTGCAAATCAATGTCTATTTTACACTGTGGAATGTGTTGTAGTTATCTCATGCTCCAAATAGTTGATATTACTGATGAACAACCTATTCTATTTAGTATTATGCTATTATGTTTAGCTATTAAATGAGATTATCTGTTGTTGTTAATGTTGTTTATGATAATGGTGTAGAGGTTGTAAATGCATTAAGGGATCACCCTCCCGAGTCTTGTAGAGCTCAAAGTGTAGGATGTCTTTGAAATCCTCGTTAGTTGGTCCAGGTCCTTTGAGCTACCCTTGATTAGAAGTGGAAATTTCATAGGTAAATTAGAATACCAACCTGGTTACAGTAAAAAAAACCAATAGGGAGATAGATAGAGGGAGGGAGTGGGAGAGAGATAGAGGGTTGAGGGTTAAGGGTAGAGGGGAGGGAGATAAGAGTGAGTGTGAGAGAGAGACTTGAGAGAGGGAGAGGGGGTAGGAGGGTGAGACTCTAGAGAGGGAGGGAGGGA
>VDFB02271358.1:48825300-48872210 GCA_007258455.2 Sequoia sempervirens
CCTTAAAACATCATGCATTGAATGTTATCTGGCAACTTGTTCGCCTAATGTTTGATTGTGAAGGCCTTCAATAGAGCCTTGTGAAAATTTAGATTTTTCTTTTGTTGTTGTCCTTCATGAGACCATTGTAGCATGCATTGTTGGTTGTCCTTATCAATGGCAATGACCTTTACCTATTGCATTCACTTTCACTAGTACACCCATGAATGAATAATATCAATCCCCTTTGCCTCTTGTAGCTCTTGCAAAGGTGTTGTCCTTGTACTTGTATCATGACCTTGATTCAGTCATTTCTCTTCTTTTGTTATGTGTAATAAATACACATAGTCTCCTCATTTTATCTTTATTGGACAACCGCCTGTCACATATGTGGGTGACCTAACAACTCACCTTCCTATGTGATGTGTGACTATCGAATAGGGTTATGGTGAGAGGGGATTGACAAAAAATTGAAATGCTTCCTCATTGTTTAAAAGATGCATAATTGAACTTGATGCATCTATGAAGTCACTTCTTTTATAAACATATCATGGATCTTCTTAAGAAGATTGAAGGACATATCAACACAGTATGTTGCATCTTTTGAATATGTCCTTTCCTATCATGTCTTATGTTCCTTTCTTGTCCTATCTTATGTTACAAGTCTTTTATGGTGTTGGGAAAATCATAAAGTTGGGGTTTTGTCTTTGACTAAATCCCTCTATCTCTCTCCCCTCTACCCATAAGCCTAAACCCTAAACCCTTAACCCTTAAACTCTAAACCCTTAAACCCTCTACTCTCTACCCTCTCTCTCTCTCTCTCAAGTCTCTCCCTCCTACCCCCTCTCCCTCTCTTAGGTCTCTATCTATCTCTCACTCACTCCCTCTATGTGTCTCCCCTCTATCCTTAAAGCCTAAAGCCTAAACCCTTAACTATAAACCTTAAACCCTTAACACTTAAACTCTAAACCCTTAAACCCTCTACCCTCTACGTTTAACCTTCTACCCCATATCTCTCTCCCACTCCCTCCCTATTTCTCTCTCTCTCTCTCTCAAGTCTCACCCTCCTACCCCTTCTGCCTCTCTCTCTCTCACTCAATCTTATCTCCCTCCCCTCTACCCTTATAAACCCTCTACCTTCTACCCTCTACCCTTAACCCTCTACTCTCCATCTCTCTCCCACTCCCTTCCTCTCTCTCTCACTGAATCCCTCTATCTCTCTCCCCTCTACCCATAACCCTAAACCCTTAAACCCTTTATCTCTCTCCCACTCCCTCCCTCTCTCTCTATAAAGTCTCTCCCTCCTCGCACCACTCCCTCTCTCAAGTCACTCTCTCTCTCTCACTTACTCAGTCACTCTATCTCAAGTCTCTCCCTCCTACCCCCTCTCCCTCTCTTAGGTCTCTCTCTCACTCACTCACTCCCTCTATCTCTCTTCCCTCTACCCTTAACCCTTAACCCTAAACCATTAACCCTTAAACCTTAGAGCCTTAATCCATCTACCCTCTATCTCTCTTCCGCTCCCTGCCTCTCTCTCTCTCTCTCTCAAGTATCTTCAATATCCTACCCCCTCTCCCTCTCTTAGGGCTCTCTCTCACTCACTCTCTCACTCACTCCCTATATCTCTCCCCCCTTAACCCTAAACCCTAAACCCTAAACCCTTAAACCCTCTACCCTCTACCCTTAACCCTCCCTTCCTTTATCTCTCTCTCTCTCTCAAGTCTCTCCCTCCTAGCACCACTCCCTCTCTCTCGGGTCTCTCACTCTCCCACTCACTCACTCACTCTATCTCGGATCTCTCCCTCCTACCCCTTCTCCCTCTCTTAGGTCTCTCTCACTCCCACTCCCGGTCCCACTCTATCTCTCCTCCCATCCCTTTAACCCTAAACCCTTAAACCATCTACCCTTAACCCTCCCCTCTATCTCTCTCTCCCTCCCTCCCTCTCTCCTATCTCTCAAGTATCTTCAATATCCTACCCCCTCTCCCTCTCTTAGGTCTCTCTGTCACTCCTCCACTCCCTCTATCTCTCTCCCTTAACCCTAAACCCTTAACCCTTAAACCCTCTACCCTCTACCCATAACCATCCCTTCCTTTATCTCTCTCTCTCTCAAGTCTCTCCCTCCCTAGCACCCTCCCTCTCTTAGGTCTCTCTCTCACCCACTCCTCCTCTATCTCAAGTCTCTCCCACCTGCCTTCTCCCTCTCTTGGGTCTTTCTCTCACTCACTCCTCCTCTATCTATCCTCCACCCCTTAACCCCTGACCGCCGACCATCTGCCTCACCCTTAGCCCTCCTTCCCTCTATCTCTCTTCCACTCCCTCCTCTCTCTCTCTCTAAAGAATCTTCAATATCCCTACCCTCTCCCTCTCTTGGGTCTCTCTCTCTCACTCCTCCTCTATCTCTCCCCTTAACCCTTAAACCCTCTACCCCTCTACCCTTAACCCTCCTTCCTTTATTTCTCTCCTCCCACCTCCTCTCTCTCTCCTCTCAAGTCTCTCCCTCCTGTTACATAAACTGTAAACCCCTAAACCCTTAAACCTTCTCTCCTCCACCATCAACCTCTTTCCTCTCCCTTCCCCTCTAATTATTTCTCTATATATATATCTCTCTCTCCCTTTCCCCCCCCCTCTCTCTCATTTTACCTCTCCCTTCCCCCTCCTAATTCTCTCTCTCCCACCCTCCACCTCCTAATTACTCTTGGGTATATGTGTGCAAAAATCGGATATCTGATTTATAGCACCAAAATATTACATTTTAAAATGTTTTTCAAATTAGATATTAGACACGAATTAGATATCCACAACAAATCAGATATCTGATTTGTATTACTTTGGCTTGGGCATTGCTATGGAGCAATGTACTGACACCCAACCCAAAAAAAAAGTCAACTCAGGATTTTCGCATTTTTTGGCGAGTTGAAAACGGTACTTTTTTCATGTTGCAACTTTTTGGCCCATCATGATCCTGCACATACCCAAGTGTAAATTAGGTAGTTGTTATTGCTAAGGTGGATTACTCCTTTCTTTGAAGGCCATACACTTATGATTGGGTCAAGTGTTCTTTTCTTTAGAAAATTCCTATTGCCTTTTTGATAGGTTAATTATGATTTGATTAGATGGGTTATGAAGCACTTATTTCAAACAAATATCTTTATGAAAGAAGTATATTGGCATGAAATTAAATATGATTTGTAGTCCAATGTAAAAACTACAAAGAATGGAAACAATTCTTTCAAAACATAAACTATTATGTAGTAGTCAATTAAAATGAAAAAGCTTACTCTATATTAGTTAGCATACACAACGAAGAAAATGATCTAAAGTGACTTATTTATCCTAGAGGAACTAAGTATATAGTATACAAAGAAAACCAGCAAACCCACAACTACCCCTATTTTGAAAGAGTTTAGTTTTCCCCCCTTCCTAATCTTGCTAATATTGTCTAATTATTTTAAAGAGATGAAGGGTCATAACACAACTTTATTCAACCTAGTAAATAGCTTGGTTAATGAAACTTGATAAAAGCAACAAAACAATTGCTACATTTGGTATTTCATGTTGAATGAAGAGTGGTGACAATAATCTACTTATAGTTTAATAAAACACTATTTTTATAAGAAGGCTTGACATTAGAAAGATAATTGTTACTTATAGTTTAATAAAACAGTATTATAGTTTTACCAACATATACTATTGTATACTTGCATGGCTTCTTAGTTAATATATGGGGAGATAGAGATAGATGGGGAGAGAAAGAGAGAGAGAGAGATATATGGGAAGAGAAAGAGAGATGGAGATATATGGGAGAGAAAGGAAGAGAGGTGGAGATAGAGAGTCGATGGATAGGGGGATAGGGAGGGAGATATGGTGAGAGATAGAGAGGGGGAGATAGAGAGGGAGAGGGAGAGAAAGGGATATAGATAGAAAGAGATAGAGAGAGGAGTGAGAGGGAGATAAAAAGAGAAATAGAGATAGAGATATAGAGTGGGAGAGATGGAGGGAGAGATGGGGTGAATGAAAGAGAAAGGGGGGAGAGGGAGAGATAGCTCAATAGATAGATGGAGGAAGAGGGAGTGACATAGATAGTGGGAGATATAGTGATATAGAGAGCGATAGGGAGAGATATATCAATCACCCTCCCTATATCTATATCTATTCATCCTTATCTCTTTATCTCTATACCTCTCTCTATCTCTTTGTCTTCCTTTCTATTTGTATCTTTTTCATTATCTCCCTCTCTCTCTATATTTTCTTCCCTATATTTATCTTTGTCTCTTTAAGTGTACAATGGGTACATTGAAGAGGTCTTAAAGGAGAATTATCATATCTTTAATCAAATGGCATGCTACCTTGAACATAACTCCCCAAAGACACATGCCATCCTTGGATTGTTGACATGAAACAACCAATCAAAATTTAGTTTCTCTCTCTCATATTAATATATATTAAATATGTATTATATTAATTATATTTTGTATTATATAAAAATATACTTATTATTAATTATTAATTATAATAATTTTATACATATTTAATAATTTTGTTAAAGAATATAATATATAATTATAATAGTTTGAATAATTATATTATTTATTATGTAAAATATAGCTAATATATACTTAACTATATTGTAGAATATTAAAACCTAGCTAAATGGCGCCAAAATTTTCAACTTAATTAACATACTATAAAACCTAAGAAACCAGGTTGTAGCTTGTCAAATTGGAGAAGTGAAAGGTCAATACTAGCAAGGAAGAGTTTGGAGTAGTGAAAACAAGGTCAATGCCAGCACCGAGGAAGAGTTTGGAGTTAAAACAAGGTAATACCAATGCCAAAAAAGATTTTGGAGGAGTGAAAACAAGGTCAATATTAGTGCTGAGGAAGAGTTTGGAGGGAGTGAAAAAAGGTAAATATCAACAGGAAGAGTTTTGAGGAGTGAAAACAAGGTCAATACCGGCACAGGGGACGAGGCTCAGGGAACTCAAGGAAAATTGACGACCAAGGGGCAATGAGTATTGTAAGTTTGGCACCCCCATTATCTTTAACCTTCAATTTTCATGCCTAGTTTCCAAAGATCTTCTCGTACATTGGCACCCCCATTCTCATAAAATGGTATAAGATAAGACATAAAAAATAAAATAGCTTAGTCTTTCACATTTTTATCGACCAGCCTCAGGTCTTGGAAAAACTCCCATAATCTACCCACATCTTGGTTGAGGTCTAGGATTTCATCACACATAGCCTTCATCGCATGAATCTGAAGCAATTGTAGACTTAGCCCAAGTATATGCTAGGATAAGGTAGATCTAATGAATGGAAATAGAGGCATACAATTCTTCTTTAATACCTCCACCACAAACATATGCAAGGTGTTGGTTTTTTTTATGGTAATCAGGTTGATCTTCTAATCTAACTATGGAATTGCCAATTCCAATAAAGGGAAGCTCGAAGGACCTAGACCAACTGACGAGGATTTGAAAGACCTCCTACACTTTGGGCTTTGCAAGACACAGGAGGGTGATCCCTTAATTCATTTACAACCTTTGCACCATCATCATAAAAAATATTAACAACAACAAATAATCTCATTTAATAGCTCAACATAATAGGATAATACCGATTAGAATTGGCTGTTTATCAATAATATCAACTATTTGGAGTATGAGATAACTACAACAACATTTCATAGTATAACATAGTCATTGATTTGCAATTTGTAGCAAGCTCTAGGTAAAGGAAAACAAATATTGAGCCATACGAATAAGTACAACTTAGATTAGTGCCATATATCCATTGGAGGAGTCAAATTTATAAGCATCTAAGGGTTTATGATAGATTTAACACATAACATATGCGATCCTTGATAACATTGCTTTACAATTTCATCAATATGTATTCTAACCCAATACTACTTATCAAATCCTTATACATAACATATCCACCTACAATCCCATTCAAGCATTTTAATCAATTCCTTGAATTAAAGCTAAAACAAAAATCATACACACCACAATAGTGAGATGAACGAAACAACCCTTGATCATTTTATTCAAAATTCAGCTATGCTTGTACAATGGAGAGACATGAGTTCAAATTAATCATATCAATTCAAATGCCAGTACTATCATAAAACATCAAATTCCCATGAATTCAAAACCTACTATAGAATGACTCAAAACCTAAATTGCATTTTCCCTAAAACCATCAGACTTTACAATTTTCTCTATAACTTCATCTAGACTCGACCAAAAATATCTAACTTGCTAACCTATACTTCTGGCCTTGAAATCCTTCTTATAGAAAAAGAAGGAGCAAACAAGCATAAGGCCATAAAGCACACATGTCACCAGCCAATTGGACCGCCTTGTGATATTCAAAAAATTTGTTACAACAACAATCTCCCTAGAGAATCTTCTTGTTCATCATGCCCGCTGTGAGTGGTTGATGCAAAAACAAAAAAATTCAAGAATTTCGCACCTAGACTGTCACCAAAAAATAAAATTGGAATCTGTTGTCACTGCAATAGTTGATTTTTCAACCGTTAGCAACCTACTCCTTTTCACTCAGTTAAATCTACATTTACCCATTTCTGGTACTCTTCATCAGTTGGCCAATCAAAATTGATCACCTCATTCACCTTGACATTATAAGGTTTGTACTTAACTGCCACGTGATTCACTTCTCTTTCAAAAGACTCCAAGAATGAGCTGGTGCTAATGATTTTTTCCATACAACTCACTAACAAATCATAATCTGACTTACCTTGTTTTTGAGGGTTTTGTAGTCCAAACATGATATAAAAGGGCTCTTACACTTTTTATGATTACTGTAGCTTGTGTAAGGGGCCCCATGGATATTGTTGTAATTTTAGGATGCATGAATAGGGCATAGGATGAGAAATAAAGAAGGTATAGCTGTTGTCCTCAATAGTTTTGAGAAGAAAATCATGTGAAATGAGAGGTTCAAGCCTAGGTTTCAACAAAATATGTATGGGAGATCTAATTTTATGAATTTTTATCCATGTGCAGACCTAATGGGTTGTTTCTAAACACTAAATATAAATGATATAAATACACACACACACATATATATGTATGTATGTATGTATGTATATGTATTTTTAAATGTAAATGTAAATGCAATTATTGGATGCTCTCCTAGAACAATAAATGCAAAATATCATTAAAGAAATCTATATCTATGTATATAAATGTGTATTTCTAAATGCAAGTGTAAATGCAAAGATCATATGGTTTTGTAGTGTTATAGATACAACATATCCATAAATTAATGTAATTGAAATTCTAAAGTCTTCAACACATATAATATGAAATCGATCAAACTATTAAACTACATGAGAAATAAATGAAAACAGTAAATGCATATGTATGTGTATTTGTAAATGTAAGTGTAAAATAAATAAGAATAATGAAAATTATAAAAGAATACAAGGAAAGGTCTCTTGCCTTCTTGGTAGTGATAACCTCCTCCACACACAACCCTTAAAAATTATGAATAGAGGAATATAATCTTTGAAGAACTCAAAGTTGATTCTCTCCTACCTGATGCAATTAGTCATTTTATCCTTACAAACATTTATAGTGATTACTAGAGGCACATAGACCAATTCTTCATAATAGAAGAATTTGATCATACTTTTCCAATGATGGCATTATGAGAAAACCTTAGGTAAAATGAATAATTCCTAGCTAAGTTCTTTAAATTATGTCCAACTGTATAAGAGAAGACCACTGCTATGTGTACCTAGATACCATGGAGAAAGGGTCTTTGGGATCTTTCATCAATCATCCTACCTTAAAACATAGCAAAAGTATCCTAGCAATTAGACATAGGAAGATTTAAGATGACTTAAATTTTTTTATTTCTAAAGCATAAACTTATGATGACTTAACCAGGCCTAGTACACACTCCCTCCCCGTTAACCACTTAGACATATGGAAATTAAATGTAAATTTGCTGCTATTTTTAGTCATGTAGGTGTCCAATAAACAACTTGGTGGTGTTTCCCTTCAAGTTTATTTACTTGAATGAAGATAAAAAGTCCTTTGATTACAATTAGAGAATACATTTGAGGCCTTGGTTGTGTAACTGGTGGACCATAGTCACATTTAACACTTGTTACAAATTTTGGGAGTTAAAATGTTAAGTAGATTTGATTTGTGATGGACACATTTGGATGGTAGTAACAATAACTTGCAATCTATCAAGATTTGATTACCTTATAACTTGTGAAATTCTAGCAATAAAATGATAGATTAATCATAATGTCACCTTAGGATCACATCACCATGAAAGAACTTCATCCAACATTCTTATGAGTGCAGGTACCACCAAATAGGTATTTTTCAGATTTGTCTTCCTCAAGCGAGGGAAATTCAGGAAGAGAATAGGAAAGCGAGACATGTAGTATGTCTAAAAGAGGGAGAGCAACTAGAGGTCAAAAGATTAGAAGAAAATTCTATAAATGCATGGAATTTTTTCTTGCTAAAGGGGGGTCTTGTTCTTATGATGATGAGAGAATAGGCAATGTCGAGGTGCCCTTGAGGTACAAACATCTACGGAAACAATGGGTACCCAAGGAACTTCCTCCAATAAACACTGATTTTTGTGTCAACGAGAGGATATATCGCATAACACCATCTTCATTACATGGTTTGGTATTTTGCATGGACGACATAAAGGTTTGTTACAACAAAGTTACTGAATTGATGGAGTATGTTGGACCTTGTTACAGTTACAAATATTGGATGCAACTGGTTCGATATACATGAAGTATGCGTAGGTATGCACTATCAACAAATTATATACAACTAAAAGATAAGGATCAAAATAAAGGAGTGGCTATGTACATTGACAGAAGGCCAAAAACATCAGAGAATATTGCAGGGTTTATAAATAGTACACAACCTGGGTCAACAAATAAGCAACCCAATTGCATATTCGAGGCACGCGAGGGAAACCGTGTATTTGTATGTGCAATAAAATCAATAACTACAGGGGAAGAGTTGCTAATCGATTGCAATTTGAATTGCTTAGTTACAAACACAGTTACTATGGGGGTGGTACGTACTATGTACCATTTTACCCAACCTCCAATTAATGACTTCAATATACCATTTTATTCTGATGTTTTTTTCGTAAGTCTATTGGTTTCATTTTGGTAATGCTTTTTTATATTTAATTTTTTGTCACAGCAGGACATTGATCGTACGGAGAAGGCTCCAACCCAGAGCACATATCACGATTTATATTTAGATGCTTCTACCTAACATGTTTACCTCATTGTAATTGTACAAATTAGATACAAGCAAAATGTTTTATTATTATGTTGTTTTCATAAGTTTATTGGGTTAATTTCGATAATGTTTTTAATATTCTTGTTGTAGTCGACTGATCGGGGAAAGGCACCAACAGTAGACTAGAGCATCCATAGGGAGGTGCAGTCAATATTATGTGATGATGACATTGCTTACTCAACAAAACCTCTCGATATGATAAGGAAGACCCAAAAAAAATGCAATGAAAAAATCCTTAAGTTGTTATTGATAGTGCCTCAAACCGATGAGATAAGAGAGGGTTAAAATATTGACTAAGAGATCACAAAACTTGCAAGTAAGCTGTCATGAGGTCTTTAATTATAACATAAGTTCATTCATGGTTTTATATTTTGTACTCTTTTATGTCATGAACTAAAATATGTGTTGTTTTATGGATTTTCGGCATCCTCATGATGCTCCCCCGCCATGATCAGGTACTGCAAGTGCTGCTTGAGGAGTAGGTGTTGGTACAAGTGTTCATCCCATCTTCCTACGCATACATCACATCATTGACCCCATCATCCATGCCTATTGTCGCCTGAAATGCCGGCAACACATACCATGCAGGCATCCATTAGTGCACCCTCTGGCAGTGAACACATGCCATAACATGCGTTAGGACATGTACCTGGGGATGCAGAGGCCACTAGTACTGGTGATATTTTTGCAGCATTTCCTAGATCTTCCCATATTACTAGTACGATAACATTTTTAGTGACATTTGTGGTGACCGAGGATTTCGTTCCCATAAAGATAGAGAAGGTCCCAGGTACTTTAAAATATTTTAATTATTATTATATATAATCCAATTGAAATTTACTTATTGATCGCTCTTTTTAGACTATTGATCCCATGATCATTTTGCAGGAAATGATGTTTTTAATAAACATCTAAGTGATATTACATTGGAGCTCTTTGGGCCTACCATACGTACACAGTGGAATGACCAAAATCAAGATTTAAAATATGAGCTCATTAACCATTTAGTTGTGCTCTTCGGTGATAAGACATTCAACTAAACCAAGGTCCTTAAGAAAGCTGGTACCTATGTAGAGTGTGTGAGGGACCAATATAGGTCACATTTAGAGAAGAACAAAAAGTACGAGCATCCCCCCATGATTCTGGAGAGGGAGTGGAAGGACCTAGTGTCGGATGGAAAGGAGACGGCTGAAAAGAAAAAAGGAAAGACACCACTGGGCCAAGGAAGGTATGTGATACTATCAACAATGTAATTATATACTGATTACTCTTTCTTTTTACATAATATAAAGTATTTCAAAATTTTCATAGGCTGCCCAACACATCGAAAGAAACAAAGGCAAGACTAGAAAAACACGAACAACACAAACTTGGCTCTAGTGGTTATATGAAATTAGCCGCATGAATTGTAAGTATCAATACATGAAATATTGTATCCAAATAATAAATTGAAAAGAATTTTGGTTTTATCACACCATAGAAGAAAAATTCATGATCTTATGCAAAAATTTAGGGCTCTGAATTCAACAGAGTTCCCACAAAAGATGACCTAAAGATTGCCTTCTAGCAAGGCTATGGTGCCATGGCTAAATGCCTAAGAGTCTTGACTGGGAAAACACAATCTTCCACTGCATCCGACACGTAGGTAAATAAACACAATAAAGTTTATTTAAAATTGAATACTTGTGAAATCTATTTAATATTAATTTCCACCATAAAGTAATTACATGCCTATTTTTTTTAAACATTCAAGCAATGATAATACTGCACATGACATTGGAATGCAGCTTGGTGAGGGTGGAGCACAAACTGTAGATGAAGGTCATGGTGTGCATCCCAGTACTTTAGAGCATGTAGAGCGTGATCAACATGTTGAGCATGATCAAGCTAGAGAAGATCAGAACATGATGTGGCCCCATCGGTAAAGAGGACCACTTTAAAGTTCTTTTAAACATATTTAATTGCAATTGGTGTAATAATTAATGTAACCTTTCATGTTTCAAATTTAGAGCATGTAGAGCGTGATCAACGTGTTGAGCATGATCAGGCTAGAGAAGATTAGGAACATGATGTGGCCCATCATGTAAAGAGGACCACTCTCATGTTCTCTTAAACATATTTAATTTCAATGGGTGTATTAATTAATGTAACCTTTCATGTTTCAACTCATAGATTAGGATTTAGAGGGTGTTCAACATGTTGAGTATGAGTCATAAAAAAGTTCAGAAACATGATGTGGACCCATCGTAAAGAGAACCACTCTAATGTTCTTTTAATTAATAAAAATACTTGTAACAATAATAATAAAACATATCAGTTTGACATTTATTTGTTATTGCAAGAGGACCCCCTTTGCAAGTGACTTCCACGTCATGAGTCAAGACTAGGCGTACATTAAGATCATGAGAGAGGGAAAAAAAACTAAAGGGGGGACATATGATTTAGAAAATGATACTCCACTTCAAATTTTTTTAGCTTTAAAAAAAAACAAAAAAAAAGTGATTGTAATCATATCATGGCAACCATATTTTTGATAATATGTAAAAACTGAAAGAATGAATATTATATGTTAATGAATGAATGTGAATATGTTAATTAATGAATGTTATATGTTAATGAATGAATTTTATATGTTATTAATGGATGAATGAATGTTATATGTTATTAATGGATGAATGAATGAATGTTATATGTTATTAATGGATGAATAAATGAATGTTATATGTTATTAATGGATGAATGAATGATTAATGTTATATGATTGGGTATGGGGAATTGAGAGTGATGTGAGGGGGGGGGGGAGAGGCCAAATGAGCTTCCACTATCACGTGGTTGGCCCTGTTAAGTAGAGAATATTAAAATATTCTCGAAACAAAGAGAAGCTCAATAAGGTAATGAAATTTTCAATATAAGAAATGCATCGTTTGAAGCATCAAACCAATATGCAAAGATGAAAGAAAGTACTAACTTTCACTATGGTGGCAGAAAAATGATTCTTTATACCCTGAATCCATGCTCTGCATCATAATTTGAAGTTGCTTCCATTCCAATGTTCCGAGTTTAGTTTGTTTGCATGGATTTGTATGAATACCACATTGTGTTGTGTGTGGATTTGGTTTCAAAACTCTGTTTCTTCTATTTTTAGTGGTGACATAACTCTAAAATTTGACTTTTGTGCATAACAGGTTAGTGGAAAAATTGAC
The DNA here is from genome assembly GCA_007258455.2 of Sequoia sempervirens. NCBI lineage: Eukaryota > Viridiplantae > Streptophyta > Pinopsida > Cupressales > Cupressaceae > Sequoia > Sequoia sempervirens. Next base: position 48,837,799 of record VDFB02271358.1, read on the forward strand.
AACTCTAAAGGGTTTAGAGGCTCGATTGAGATAGATACACGGATATTTGGATCTTGTTGTTGATGGGAGGCTTCGACTTTTACCATGAAATTTTGTACCATCTGCAGGTATGCAAAAGTTTCTCTACTTACATTCATTCTTGATCATAAATGTTGTAAATGATATTAATGCTTCAAACTTAAGATTCGTTTCATTGTTATAATAATGAAAATGTTATACTTTGCTATACATTCAAGCATTCTCTTGCCCCCTACCCTTTGCTCTCTCCCCCCTCCTTTTAAGAATTTTCTTTGTCATAAAAGATTCACATTTCTGTCTCATTTACACAAATTTATCTGAAGCGCTAGGAGTGAATAAAGACATGTAAAAGATGATGGATTGTGTCTAAACAACAACTTTCCATCTTATAGCTAATTAAATCCTTAATATTTGAATAGTTTAGAGCTCGAATAATGCTTGTATATGCATGTGTAGCAATAAGGGAGCCTATGTGAAGATTTAAATTTAAAACACCACTTTGGTATTTTTCCTTAGGCAGTGAAATGATATTTTGAGTAATACAAACCTACACACACATTGATATTTTTTAGCATTGCATTGAGGATTTTTTTCTCTCTTATACCTACCCTCAGCTAGACATGGAGGTTTATAATATTGTTTTCTGGGTTTATTCTATAAGTAGTTAATTTCACAGAGGAAGACTAAAATATTCTTAATGTCCTGTGTTAGGTGTGAAAGCATATGAATCACTTGCTGAAGGCACCATTTTGTATTAATTCAAAAACTGGTTTGTTCTTTTTTTAATGTTCTTGCATGTGTTTTTTTTAGGCTCTAGAGATGTAGCTCAACTCTTTGCTTTGCACTTTTAATCTATTTTGATGATTACAGTAGATTGTCCTCATAATTTTTCATGTAGATCTGTTTGTAACCTTATTTTCTACCAATCAATTTGCAAACCAGTCACATATTAAGGACCATTTCACTAACTTGTAGTCATCCATTACTTCATATGTTGCAGGTTGTGTCTGTGTGCCAATAAATCTTGATGATTGCGAGAACTTTAATCCTACAAGTGTACCCAATCTTTCTCAAGTAAAAGTCTTACCTTATTTTATAGTACTTTAAATGGTTAATTAAAGGTGCTTCTTTAGATCTGAGATAGTTGAACCTTGGATTAAAATATGGTATTAGATGGACAGTATAATGATAAAACTGAGGCCCATTGAACACAAATTATGAACATAGTTTACTGGACTATGAATAGTGTTACAATTATAATTATTTCTCCTTTACCTACCTCTGCATTAATGAAAAAGATAGCAAATATTGGAAGTTCATTACATGTCTCATGTATGTGTTAGTATTTTAAATTTTTTTAAGTTGTTCAAGAGCTTGATTAGGTCAAGAATATGTTCTACAAGCTCTGTTCTCTTGACACTGCTCAACATTTTCCCTACACATTTTCTCTTCAATCCAGACATTTCTTAACCCCTTCCCTTGTTAGCCCTTGGTTGTTCTCAATTGTAATGATTTTTCTATGCATCTTGTAGTTTGTATGTATGATTAGTCATCTCTTATGAAGCATGGATAACCTTTCATGGAATTTTTGTTGTAATTAGACAATTGCCATTGTGAGAATAATCATTTAATTTGTATGGAAGTAAGTCTTTTTCATATTATTTGAATTGGTATTGTAAACTTATCTTTGCAGGATTCTCTCAGGGGGAACAACAGAATAGTGATGATAGGTAGAGTTGTACAATGCCATAAATCATTTGGCATTATCAATATATTGCTTATAGAATACTCTGTGCAAGTAAAATAGAACGTGCAATGACAATTGGTCTCGAATTCAAATTTGAATATAAGTACATTATACACAAGAAGATGGTATCTATTTTATGCTTTAAAGCACCCCAAAATAAGAAAATTGATAGGTTCCATTTGGTTACCATCTCTTAGACACTTGTTTAATTGGCGAGACCCTTAGAATGTCTTGCTAATAACCAACAGTGTTCAAAACTCCCGATGAGGTCAGATTGGTGTGAAATTGGATCTGTCTTGCCGACGAAAGTCATTGGCAAGACATGGACTATCGGACTGAGTTTTCTATCCTGTGCTGATGATTGATCTCTCATTGATGGGTTGGATTTGGTGGTCATCGCCAAGAGTCTCCGTGATGGTACATTTCAACAAATATTTTTTAAAAAACAAATTGCAATTTTTGTCACAATTTTGACAAAAACCACCAATGAATCACCGAAAAGGTCTGATGAAGTTTCTATAGCTGTGATGAAGGCTTCATCATAACTCCTTTCCCATTTGTTGCAATTTCGATGAAGGCCACCGACGAATCACATAAAAGGTCCAATGAAGTTGCTTAGCTACGATGAAGGCTTCGTCATAACTCCTTGCCCATTTCATCAAAATGGCGACGAACTTCTGGTGTTGTTTCGACGCTTCAGAAGAGCCATTGCAATTGCATTTTGGTTGTAATTCATCGGTGGATACATGAGGTTTTCGTTGATATTCTGACGAACATCCAAGTCATTTTATGATGCTGACGATTGATGAATTCACACCGTTATTTCGACGTTTAATTTGTCATTAGAATTTTGATAAAAAAATAGAGATGAAATTTTTTTCGTCAATTTGTCAATTTTCTGACAAATGTTTGTCAAACGACTGATGAACGTTCATCAGAAAATGGAGTCAAATTCAGTAGTGCGGTGGTAGGCTAGGAGGGAGTAAGATATAATGTCTCCACCATTAACTTGGGGACTACAACTAGAGAGCAGAAGGTGGGGCATCTCGAGGAATCCGTAGCTACAGTGGTCCACCTAATATAATAGGATAAAGTCTTGAAGGACAAGCTTAAAGCACAGATAGCTTCCTTGATAGACTACATTCAACAAGGGTCTTCAGTTGAAAAAATTCCTACCATATTTGCTGCTCCACCCCAAATGGTTTTCAAGGAATAGATTGACAAACTGGAAAAGAGAAAGAACTTGGATAAAACATCAAAGAATTGGTTTTGATAGGTTATATATTTTGGGAATGTGGGTATTATTCAAGTTGTTTGAACAGCCAACAAGTTCTTGGATTTATAGCAATCCCTCGAGAACAAAAGAAAGCTCTGCACCGACTTCCCTGCAAGTTATGAGTCCACCTATCCAAAGATCGAGGCTATCCTCTGGCTGCCAAGCACGCCATGGGAAAAGGAGCTCGCATTCAAAAGGGATGACCGTTGGCTAGTGGTTGTGTGGAAGTGGGACTTTGATAACAGAAGGAAAATGTTAGAGCAGATAATGGATAAAGTGGATCCAGATATTGAATGGGTCAAAGAAGTTAGGGCGGATTGCGCTCGATATCTGCAGCTGATGATGGGATATGATATTCCCGTGGTACAAATCGATTCAGAGAAAATAAAGCCTCATTTCCAGAAGAAGATGGACAATGTGACGGCAACAAAGATAACCACAAATTTCATGATTTTTTCCACCTGCGCCTTCGCCTAGCCTGAGATGTTCAGAGACCACACCACCAAATATGATGAAGGCTGGAAGAGACTTGAGGACAACTCCAAGGAATGGAGTTATCAAGTGTTGCGATCTGAGATTATAGAAGTCAACAAGCTCCAACTAGTAATCTTGAAATTCATGGAGTATGTGGCTTCAAAGAAGCAGGAGGGAAACCCTATTGTCAGTGAAGAGCTTCTAAAGGAATAGCTACAACAGAAAGAGTAATCAGCAAAAGACAAAATGCTACAGTGTTGTCACTAGATGACGAAATAGGGATGAGGACAAAACTATATTTAAAATTGTTATATATTTGGGGGGTAGGTAGAACCCTAGTTTGTAGTGAATCTTGGCCACATAAAAGAATTAAATCTTGACCATTTGTTCTACTTTTTGGGCACTATAAATATCTCCTCTCATTTCCAAAGGGAGTTGAGTTGTTGTAAAGACATGCTGCTGTAATTTTTAATGAAAATACATTGACTTGGTGCATTTTATGAGTTCTTCACATGTTTCATGATTTAGCCTCCATTTTTAGATGCTTTATTTAGATTTACATTGCTGTTTTAAGTTAGATTTAAAATGATTGAGTATATTTTAGTAATGCTATTCTGTAGTTGTCAAAATTGTTGCTATGTAGATGCCTTCCTTGCCCATACTTTTTGTGGTTTGCTGATGGTAAATAGCTGTGCAAAGTTAGTCTGGGCTTGAATTCAAAGCTTCTCCACACTTCTATCTTTGTTCATGCATAGATATGATGAATGAATGGTGAAATATCTGCAGGGCTTAGAAGATAGCACAAATTTCACGAGACTGTGAATTTTTTGGTTAAGTGAAATTCTGTTTGAAGGAAGCTATCCATGGCAGGGACTCCATGATTACTGCTCACAATTAGTTGCAGATTTAGGAACCTTCCCTCTTCCTTGCTCTTTTTCTCTTTTTTAAGAAACAACCTATGCTAAGGTTCATTGCACATTGTAAAGCCATAACTTGAAGAAAACATTGAAGTTTTAGACTGCTATCCGAACCTATAGCAAAATGTACCTTGACTTCGATCCCAAAAAAAATTAGATTTTAAGATCCATTTTGCATCCAGCTACATAAGTCCACCATGTGATTACCAGGAAAATCACATTAAACATCAACTGAGGAGTTCCATGCAAGTCATGACCTGACTCCTGAGAGACCTTGGGGAGATTTTCAACAACTTGCTGTTGGAGATTTCCTTTTAAGAGAGGTAGTGTACATACGCACTGCCTGTGTTGAGAAAGTGTACAAAACACCCATCAACAGAACTGGTACTAGAAGGAGGGCCTTGTGAAGCTGGATCAAATTGGATCATTCTCCCTGGAATGATTTCAAAGAGTTTTACGGTCGACACCAAACAGAGGAGAATTTCAAGAATTGTAGCCCCCCACAAGGGAAAATTTAACTAGGGGAGGAAACACTGCCTCTTCCTCTTCCCTTCCACCCTCACCTCCATTCAACTCTTGTTCATCTTCCATCTAGCCATACCTACTACTTTTCCACCTCTTGTTTTTGACAGATAGGAAGTTTCCTCTCTCCCGGCCCTGTCAGCCCAAGGTGCAGTCCAAATAGCCCCAACCCAAGTGCAGTCCCAAGCTACTGTTTTACAATAGGTGTAGATCCCAATTTCTATCCTTCAACAAAAAACATCACCTCCACTTCCCACCATGGCTTGGTTGCCACAAAATCCTTTGCCATTGAAATTTGGCGCTTACCACAATATGCGTAAGAATCTACAAGGCTTCTGTTCAAAATTTCATCCTCGTGACCCACAAAGGACTGCAAAAGAACACATCAAGATATTTGAGATGACAATTATGGATATACAGGTTGTTCATGAAGACATTGCATGCCACCTTTTTCTACATTCATTGGGTGAGGAGGCCTTTTATTGGTACATCAATTTGCTGAGGGGGTCTATCACTTCATGGGACGTCATGAAAAATGCTTACCTGCAGAAGTATAAGATTCCAATCAGCCCCTCAAAGCTATACCAATAGTTTATGTCCATCTGAAGGGAAGTTAATGAACTTATTGGATGCTTTAATGATTGTTTTCATCATGCCTTCATGAGACTTCAGGATCCATACATACATAATGATGTTGTTTCCCTTACGCCTACTATGCAACATTGGATAATCTCACGTCACCATTGGTAAAAAGGATGCACCCATCGCTCACCACACTAGTAACTGCTTATGTAGAGGCTATTGTCACCAGTGCAGTTTTGGGACAAGACATCTCTAGTCTGCTTCCTTCTTTGGGACCAGTAGCTCACCCAATGCAAGTTCAAGGGCTTAATCAAGCATTCGCTCATCAAACTCCTCTTATGAACCAAGTGCCCCAGCTACCCATCATTCTGCACCTGGGACAACTAATGAATTATGCACCTCCCGTGCCTTTTTATTTGCAGCCTCAACAATAGAAAAGTTATCCCTAGGCTCCCCAACAATAGCAAGCATACTCTTAATAGCCGCAAGCACCTTTGTACCTGCCGAGACTAGAATTCCCCCCTGCACATCAAAATTAGCTGGTGGCCCTGCCTGTCTTTCTCCAAAATCCAGTACCGCACCTGAGTAGTAACATTGAGAAAGACAAACTTGAAGAGCTAACAAAGATGATAAAGAAAATATCTACGAAAATGACACATCTAAAGAATCAGAATAATCAATTGCAGGTATCCTAGCATAGCATTCAGGCTAATTTCAATCAGGAACATCGAGATAATAGGGATGGTAGAGACAACTGGGAAGCAAGCACTTCTTCTGGGAAAAACTATGATAGAGGGCATAATTCAAATCAAAACTTCGAAAGGAAACCTTCTTAGAGGCAAAATTGCACATGGAATACAAAGCCCAATAACGAAGGTGTCCCTACTCCTTTTGATCAGCTGACTAGCAATGAAAAAATGACTAGTGGGGTATATCTCACTGAGGAAGCCTTGTTTGGATGGTGCCAGATTCACAAAACCAACAGACACTCCGAGTTGGATCATTCTGAATTCTAGACAATCATTGAAATCTTCCAAGTCGAGGTCCAAAATTTTGTTGATAGTGTTGATTACAGAGACATCATTCCATCCAAGCCTTATGACTCTTCCTGTCTTGTCGTGAACAAAGTGCCATTTTTGTGAAGTGACCGCAATCAGCCCGAGGTCGAACCTACCCCCGTTGAGAACAAAGAAGTGCAAGAGGTAAGTAACGAACAAACCTTGGCTCAAGTTTTCAATTCAGTAGATAATGGTCCATTTGATAAGGGAGAAATGCATATAGATGAAGTTCACATGTTCCACCAAAGAACAACTCCCTACTTCCTTAGAAACAGGTAGGCGAGTGGACCCTTTACAACTTCTACTCCACCAAATAATTTTACTAGCCCGCCTGACCCTAATGCCAATAATAACCTTGGGCTTTCCCATGTACCTACTTAGTGTAGACACATAAAATGTATTGATTGACATTGTGCACCTGATCCTATCCACTAATGTTATTTTTTCCTAAATCATCCTTTGGTCTAACCATTTAATCAAATTCCCTTATTTTATTAAATGCATCAATAGTCCTCTCTTAATTAAATAAATCAGTTATCTAATTAAGTCACCTTTTTCTCGATAATTAAATTAATCATTTTGATCTAATTATCCGATTTAATTAAATAATTAATTTTATTTGATTAAATCTCTTAAGTCTATCTATTAAATAAAATAAATTAAAACCTTATTTAGTTTAATCTAACATCATCTATTTTAATTAAATAAATCAAAATATTTATTTAATTAATCTCTTAATCACATTCCTCTCATATTTGATTTAAATAAATCCACAAATTTAAGTCAAATAGGTCACATCACTTAATCCCTTCATTAAATTAATTAACCTAGATTAATTTAATCTCATATCATGTCCCATCCTCTAGCTTTTCCCACTTGCACATGAAAATAGATTTAATTGATTTATTAAATCTCTATTTTCCTCAACAAGGCATCTTTTAAGGAATGTTCTTCAAGTTTGAATTCAAAATCTAAGTTGACGTGTACATCCAACAAGGCATTTACTCCATCTTACATGTCATTTGCCTTGAGCCAAATGGCATTCAATGCATTCTTTCTTCCCTCTTGAATGTCATTTCAACAAATTCAAAATTGAAAAATATGCATTTATTGGCACAACCATAAAAACTTGCACATCTTCTATCCACTCACAAGTTGACAAGTGGCACTTTGCTATTGGTTAATTCTTAGTCCCACATTGCTCTATTTTGGGCATGCTTTCAACTTGTCAATCTATAAATAAGAGGCTAATCTCCTCATTTGATCCATCCACAATTTGAGTAAACTTACTATGGTCAAATCATTAGCAAATTTCATCCATCTCATTTGAGTTCTATAGGTAGGTTATGAAAATTTTATCTTGGAAGAATTCATCAATATTCATCAAAGTGGATCATTCTTCATCAACACATCAATCTTGTATCATTTGGAGTTGGGAAAGGGCCAATTTTCACATGAAATTGGCACCAATTCCCTCAAGAGATTAGGAGTTTACATTGCATTAGAATAGGATTTGATTAGGCTTTAAGTTTATTATGTTCTTCATCTTATTTCTTTTCCTCTTTTGCAATCTAAATGAATTTCTTAAGGAATCTACATTCTAACCTTGCATTTGATCTAATTTGTTGATTGGTTTCTTGTGTTATAGCACATGAAAATAGATTTAATAGATTTATTAAATCTTTATTTTCCTCAACAAGGATCTTTTAAGGAATGTTTTCTTCAGGTTTGAATTCAAAATCTAAGTTGACATGTACATCCAACAAGGCATTTACTCCATCTTACATGTCCTTTCCCCTAAGCCAAGTGGCATTCAATGCATTGTTTCTTCCCTCTTGCATGTCATTTCAACAAATTCAAAATTCAAAAATATGCATTTATTCACACAATCATCAAAACTTGCACATCCTCCATCCACTCACAAGTTGACAAGTGGCACTTTGCTATTGGCTAATTCTTAGTCCCACATTTCTCTATTTTGGGCATGCTTTCAACTTGTCAATCTATAAATAAGAGGCTAATCTCCTCATTTGATCCATCCACAATTTGAGTAAACTTACTATGGTCAAATCATTAGCAAATTTCATCCATCTCATTTGAGTTCTATAGGTAGGTTATGAAAATTTTATCTTGGAAGCATTCATCAATATTCATCAAAGTGGATCATTCTTCATCAACACATCAATCTTGTATCATTTGGAGTTGGGAAAGGGCCAATTTTCACATGAAATTGGCACCAATTCCCTCAAGAGATTAGGAGTTTACATTGCATTAGAATAGGATTTGATTAGGCTTTAAGTTTATTATGTTCTTCATCTTATTTCTTTTCCTCTTTTGCAATCTAAATGAATTTCTTAAGGAATCTACATTCTAACCTTGCATTTGATCTAATTTGTTGATTGGTTTCTTGTGTTATTGCAAGTTTTGGATTTAGATTCACACTCAGTATCTTAACAAGGATAGGCCTCAAAATCAGCCACAGATTCAGCCTCTAGGCCAACCCCAAAACCAATCAAACCAAATGAGAACCCAACCTTCCAGCTCCGCCATAGGCAGAGCTTTTGAATATGAAATCGAACAAATGGGTGAATACGTGGCAGAGGAGTTCAAGAAAGTGAACATCAGTTTATCCACCTTTGAACTTCTCAAAGTCCCCGCTGTAAGGCATGCCTTCTTCAGGGTACTTAATGGGACCGCATCCTCTAAAATGACATAGGAGGTGTCAGCTAAAAGAGTCACCTTTGAAGAACCTAGGCAAGAACCTGTAGTTCATGACAACATAGGGAAAAGGAAGGATGTTCCCCAAAATCAATCTATGGGTAAGCAGCCCAAAAAGGAACCACATCAGAACAATATGCATACTTCCAAAGATCAACCACCTAGGGAAACCAAGGATTGAACCAATGATAAAGATAGGGCTCAAGTGGCTTAGGTAGACATGCCTATGGGCCTCTTCCAAGGAAAATTTGAAACTCCCCATTTCCTTACTACCATTTGGATATTTGGGAAGAATTTTCACAACTTCCTTCTCGATTTAAGAGCATCTACTAATGTTATGCCAATTGCAGTGTGCAAGGCACTTGGAAATACCCGCACACCCTCGAGAAGGAAGGTGACTCAGCTGGAAAAAATAGAGATCAACATTGTGGGAGAAATGAATCGAATTCCAATGCAAATTGCTGTAGATCCAAGAATACAAGTGATTGATATTCAAGTGGTTGACATTCCCGACACATATGGGATCATCTTGGCTAGAGACTTCACTAGGACATTGAATGGATATGCCACTATGGATCATTCTCACATGTGGCTTCCATGGAAAGGTCTACCAAATCAAATTCGTATAGAACGCGAGTCCCATATGAAGTACATTATCATAGAGTACAACAACCTGAATGAGGTGTTGTTTATTGAGACAAAATTGGGAAATTACCATCCCTTTGCCTGCCAGAATGAAGTTGAACCCCAAGAAGAATGGTCTACCAAATTCCTCTTGGTACAATGCAGCCCTCCAACTGACTTCATTCAAATCCCTCAGAGTACAAAGATGATGGTAGAATCAGATGATAAACCAGATGAAGATGACAACTTGGGACTACTCAATGGTTTTCAGAAATTCATGGAAAAGTGTGCAAAGGATCAACTCAACTTGGGTGCTCAAATGGATTTTTAGGATCTCTTGCTACCAAATTGGTGCATAATTCACAATGCTGCCCACTCTGAGTTTGATTTCTGGTTGTACCAAATAGGAGTAGAGCATGTCAAAAAATTAGTTGTCCTTCCGAAGAAAATACCAAAGGGGGTGCTAACAGAACCTCCCGCTGTTAAACACACTAAGCTGCAAGATTCCCCAAAGGTCGCGGAGGTGACCATCCTGCTAAAAGGAAATAAGAGCCAAGTTGGGCCCGGAGTCAAAGAGCTTTCCAGCTTTTAGATGCTTCAATTCGATGGATCCAAATCAAAACAAGGAGCTAGTACAGGGTTCAAACTCATTACCCCAATGAGTAAGACCTTTCTTGCTGCCCATAGGTTGTAGTTTTATTACACTAATAATGTAGCAGAATACGAGGCACTAGTGCATGGTCTTCTTATGGCCTTGAAGAAAAATATCAAAATGCTGCAAGTGTTAGGGGATTCTGAACTTGTAGTCAAACAAGTTAGGAAACTGTATTCCTGCGATGACAAGAGACTTGCGAACTATAGGTATAGGGTTTGGGATCTCTTAGAAGGTTTAGATGCATTTAATATACAACTGATCCCTCATACTCAGAATCATATAGCTAATGCCTTGGCTTAGGAAACCAAAAATTTACAACCCCTTGCCTTGTCCGGGCTTAAGAAATTTATGGTTGAGTTGACATCCACACTGTCTGTCCCAGATAATGTCACTCATTTTCAAGTTTTCAATGATGATAAGCACATCCTCGACTTGATCACAAGTTCTGATGTCTTCATGACCCAAATAATTGATGTAGATCCGGTGGAGGCCGAATTAAATATAGGAGTTATCAACCTCAAAACCAACATGATTCCCAAAGGTATGGTTCAGCTTGAACAAATATTTGACTTGGACTAGATCAGAGACCAGGATCGGCACATAAAGAAGGAAGCCATAAGAAACCAGTGTGATGTTGATAACCTCAGGATAGCTGAAGAGACCAATTTTTTTTTATTGGAAAAGTATGCACGCCTGAGGAAAAGAAGGGAATCATCAATGCATTGCTGAGGTATCATGACATGGTGGCATAGAGCTACGAGGATCTAAAGACTTATGACACCTCCATCATCATGCACACCATCCCTCTTAAGACAAAGGTCAGGTCCTTCCGCCAACGACAACGTCCTATTAATGCCTTGCTAGAGCCCATCATTTATAAGGAGGTATAGAAGTTACTCTCAACAAGAATTATCTTCCCAGTCAGGCATTCCACATGGGTGGCCAAGTTGGTCCCGGTCAGAAAAAGGAATGGAGAAATCAGATTGTGCGTATACTTCCACAACCTGAATAGAGCTTCAGAGAAGGACAACTATCCAGTGCCTTCATTGGATGAGGTACTATAGATTGTTAATGGCTCCCAAATGATGTTCTTCCTTGATGGCTACTCCAGATATAACCAGGTGATGGTACAGTATGAGGATCATCATAAGACCACGTTCACCATTAAGTGGGAAACCTTCGCTTACAAGAGAATTCCCTTTGGGCTCATCAACGCTGGCACCACTTTCCAATGTTCCATGGATATTGGCTTCAAAGATCTGATTGGAAAGTGCATAATCATCTACATGGATGATTTAACTGTGTTCTCTAAGAGGTGGAGTGATCATGTCTCTGATCTATGCAAGGTGTTTAAGAGGTGTAGGGAGTTTAGAGTTTCCCCTAACCCAAAGAAGTGCATTTTTAGTGTGACTGAGGGTAGATTGCTTGAACATGTTATTTCAAAACAAGGAATCTCCATAGATCCTAAGTGAATTCAATCTTTGCTAAAGATCCCGCCGCAAGGCAAGAAGAAAGAATTGAAATCCTTCTTCGAAAAGATCAACTTCGTCAAGAAATTCATCACGGGTTTCGCTTAGATTGTTAAATTGCTCAATGCCATGCTAAAATGGGCTGCCAAAGTTGAGTGGAATCCCAAAGCCAAACAAGATTTTGATGAAATCAAAAGGGCTATTATTGAGGCACCTGTGCTTGTTAGCTCAAACTATTTGAAGTCGTTTTATATCTATTCATTCTCTTCAAAGCATTCCTGTGTTAGTATTCTGATTCAAGAAGATGATGAAGGAAATGAGCACCTGATCGCTTTCATGAGTGCTCCTTTGAAAGATGCTGAATTACACTACCATAACATAGAAAAGAAAACTTATGCCCTCATTAGGGGGGTTAAGAAATTTAGACATTGCATATTGTGCAATAAAGTGTTCACCATTGTCCCTGACCTAGCAGTGAAAACACTACTTATGCAAAATGATTTGGGTGAATAGATAGCTAAATGGATCACATTGCTCTAGGAGTACGATATGGAAATCCAACCAATGAGGTTGGTAAGAGGACAAGCACTTACCCACAAAATTGTTGAGACAACAAAAAATGTAGGACTTGAACTTAATGTGCATCAATACGAGCTCGAAGATGTTTCCCCGGGAGAGTGGTATAAGCACATTGTTTATTATTTGCTGAATCGCAAGTGTTCACCTCACCTACAAGGAGTCCAAAAAAGTGCTCTCAGACTAAAGACCAGCAGTTACATGTTGCAGGGATCCATTTTATACAAGAAAAATTATGAAGGCATTTACTTGAGATGCCTTGGCAAGGAAGAAGCATATCGAGTCTTGAAGGAGTTTCATGACAATTTCGGCACTGGTCATGGATCTGGGTCTTCAAATGCACATCAGAAATTAAGAGTAGGGTATTATTGGCCAACTGTCTTTAAGGAAGCTTATTGTTATGTTCACGCATGTCACACATGTCAAACCACTGCTACCAAGGAAAAGAATGCTATTGTCCCCTTGCAGTTTGTGTTGGAGGTGAGGTTGTTTGTGCAATGGGGACTCAATTTCATTGGTCTGGTAAGCCCTCCATCATCTACAAGACATAGGTACATTCTTACCACTACTGATAACTACACTGGATGGACAGAAGCAATTGTATTTAAGCAATGCACAAATGAGGTAGTTACAAATTTTTTGGAAAGTTTCATTTTAAATCGCTTCAGTTGTCCTTATGCATTAGTGTGTGATAATGGACCTGCTTTCGCTTCATTAAAATTTTCTAGTTGGGCCTTTGACTATGGGATTGCCCTTAAATTTTCATAAAATTACTACCCTCATGGCAATGGCCTTGCCGAGTCCACAAACAAAAACCTAATCACTGTGATCAAGAAATTGATTGATAGGAATCCCAAGGATTGGCATACCTAGCTCTGATTCGCCCTTTAGGCAGACCGCTCTCACCACAAGGCTGCCCTTGGAAATTCCCCATTCCATCTTATTTACGACCTAGAGGCCATATTTCCTATCCATTTGAAAATTCCCACTCTCCAATTTATCAACGAATTTTATGAAGGGAGAGACCGTAGAGAAGCTCGGTTAGCTGAGATCTTGCATTTAGAAGAAGACTGAGACCATGCAATAGAAATTTTTTCCAAACATCAGGGTGTGGTTAAGCGATGGTTTGACCACCAAGCCAAGGTCAAGGCCTTTAGAATTGCAGATTTAGTCTTGTATTGGGACAAGGCCCATGAGAAGAAAGGGGAACACAAAAAATTCGACAAGCTTTGGCTTGGCCCCTTTCAAATAGCTAAAATTTTGGGAGACAATGCTTTCCGCCTAAAGACCTTAACTATGAAGACGTCTTGTTGCCAGTCAACGGGAAGCACCTCAAGCATTACATCCAAGCCTGAGCTCTGTCGAGCTCTTTCCTATAAATACTTGTACATAGGTTAGAGTAGGTATCCTTTTGGCTCGCTTGCATTTTGTTGTTTCCATATTTTTCTTGTTCTCTTACTGTTTTGTTTCAAAGGAGGATGTTCTCTGTCCCATTGTGATGGTCTTGCTCATTCAATGAATAGTTCACTTTACTATCCGTCCTTGGTGTTCTTTGGAGAAACATTCATTCCTGACTATTGGTCTCTGAAGGGTGCCTAGGAATGGTTTCCTTGTTTGAACTTTGCTTTAGAATTTGAGCCTTGGTTGGCTCTTTTTACGCATATCTCAGATCTTGTACAAAACACATATTAAATATTTCCAAAGGACTGTACAATGGCTGCTATGATACCCTAGTGAGTGAAAAATCCTAAGTCCACTCCAGTGACCACTACGGTTCCCTAACCCATTTTAGGCTTCAAGTGCTTACATGGTCAAGCCAAAGATAAGTGAGAAAAGAACGTTCAAAGAAACATCAAAACACAGAAAATAAAATTCTAAAATCAAGCGACCATATGGGTGTGCGGATAACTCTACCGGGGCTATGGACGCTTGGTTGGAAGTAGAGCAATACTCGTGGGATCACAATGACAAATTCAGTGGGGCTATGGATGCTTGACTGGTAGCCGGGCAATGTCCAGGTTACTTTTGGTGTTGGACAGTTTATGTAGCTTATTCGGTTTGAGTAGCAGCCACTTGTCACAGTCTTACGAAAAGGAATGAATTCAGCATACACACACTTCTGAGATGTCTTGTAGACTGACCCAACTAAAGATTTTGTTCTCCCAATTCACTCTTGGAAGTTTGCTCCTGGTCTGCAAAACCAGAGATTTTGGGTCCAGAATGAATGCTTATCCCTAGAATGCTCAAGATCGTTTCCCAACAGAGTCACCATTTGTTGTGCCCTCAACACACACGTCCTATTCGAAACGGGGACCCTCTTTTCTTTCACCTTGTCGGGTCATTTTGTCATCGCCTCATTTTTCATGCCCCCATTTTTGGTGTCTCAGATGGTCAATGTACCTATGAGCTTCCATCTTTGGTTGATTATGTTTTGTCCCCTTCATCTTACTTGAGTCTTGGAGTCTTTCAGACTCTCCTTGGGAGTTTGCTTCTATTAGAGGCCTTGGGGCCTAGCGGGCCTGCCTCATCGGGACTCCCTTTCTAGGTTTCACCTAGGTGTTCTTTGTTCTGAAATGGCGGAAGTCTCGCACCTTCTCGAACCCCAGGCCCCGATTACCTATTTTCTGCTGGTTTAAAATTTGCAAGTTTTAGAAGGCCTTTGCCTGCATCGTGTACAACCCACTAGACTTCCATCACCAGAATTCCCTTCAATCTTCACTGTTTCTTGCAGAAAAACTTTGACGGTGCTCCGCTATCCAGACTCTAGGTCTTCCTTCGCCATCGACTTACAAAAATCAGTTCAAAACGGTCGTCGACCCACGTCCTTCTGACCTCCAGGCCTCAGACATCCCGCCACTGTCCGAAAATTTAAAATCTACCAACCAACCGGCCAGCCGTATGGACATTAAATGTAGGCATTAAATGCATATAAGTCTATAAATATAGGGGCTAACCTATCATTTTCATTTGTCAGGCTTTCCAAAGAGATCAAAGTGTTTACCAAAGGAGATTAGCACACCCACTGCCTGCCGCCCTCACCTCCGAGATCATCATTCAACCTGTCTTAGTGGATTTCACACCTTATCCCTTTAGAATTTTGAGGTAGGTTTCTCATTCACCCTCTTGAGAGGTTTTTCATGATTTTCTTACTTAAAGTAATAAACAATATGGGCTAAAAATGAATTTAATTGATAGAACACAATTAAACCTACAAAACCCATGTTTTAAATTTAAAAAAACCTCCAAAATCACCTATCAAGATCGGCCTAGAACGAAACAGTACTGTCGCCGTTCTTCGCACAGGGCATTTTCGCCCTTCTGGCCTAATCCCTCCCTTTGTTATTAAGAAATTTGAAAATGATGAACTTTTCAGACGGCGAAATGCCTTGCCGAGCCCGCCACCCCGGACATCTGTCAGGCAATCATCATCAAACTATAAGAAGAAATACTAGGATTGGTCTTCATTTCTACCTCTCGGGCCTGCCTCACCAGGACTCCCTTGCTAGGATTCCCTGGATGTTCATTGTCCCAAATGGCAGAAGGCTCCTGCCTTCCCGAATCCTGGGCCTCATCTCACCAAATTACGCTCATTGAAAAAGTGTAACACCTTGAGACTGCTCTCACCCATCCTGGGCCCATCCTATCGGACTTTCATCCCTGGGACTTTGCCTCACCCCCACCATTCCAAAACGGCGAAGTGAATCTTCCTTTCTGTCCTTCGGGGTCTGCTTGCGAATGCTCTACCGGGTCCCAGTCCGTGAACTTCCATCCATGGGCCACCATGGAATCTCGACTGTTTGAAATGGCCATCGGGTTGTGTCCCCTACCTCCCAGGTCTTGGCCTTCCTTTCACTGACCCTGCCTACCGGGCTTCGCCCACTCGGGTTCCATTCGCCTTCGTCTAATGCAAAAGGGAAAAGTGAACACATCTTCCCGAGCTCCAGGTTCCACCCCCTCATTTTCCTAGAGAAACTTCACAAGAAAACCAGTAGCCAAACGCTCTACCAGGTCCGATCCGCCGGGCCGCTCCTTCCAGGCTTCTGTGTAATGACCACCCTTTTTAACGGTGAAACTCTGATGACCTTCTGCTCCACCAAACTTGGGCACATTGAATTCTGAAGAAAATCATCGGCCGTCTTTTGACCTTCCGAGTCCCGAACCCCGAAGTTTTGACCTCAGAATTTTGTTTCTTCCAAGCCGTTGTAGATAGTAAACTCCTAACAGCTTTCCGGTCCTGAACCTCCGGGTGTTCCTAAAGTGGTCAAAATAACCTCAAATTTGAAAACCAATCTCGACCCACGTGCTAAAATTTGACCCTCTTCAACACGATCCTTTCAAACCATCAAAATACAAAGATGGAAGAAACCACCTAGATTGCCCCAACTTGTTTTCCCTTTCCAAAACAACATTCTTGTCAGGCAAATCCAGCCCCTTGGGCCCAGATTGTCCAAAAGCCCTTCAAAAAGTGACTAACGACATTTGAAGGAGAAAATTTAACTTCGTTAATCATATAATGTCTAAATGGATTTAGTTCATGGGATTTTGGCTAATGTTAATACTTTCATGATTGGTTGTACTCATTATGTCTATGTTTGTAGGATATATGGAATTGGGTGTAGGATCTTTGGGGGCAGCTACAGAGAAAGACAAAGGAAAAAAAGCATGCAAGACTCCTCGGGGAAGAGAGGACAAAGACCAAATGAAATACCAGTTCTAGGGTGAGCCTCTACATTAAAAAATGGTCACCAACTGGAAGGAGATCACAGACACCAATATCAGCCACGTCGATATTGATGAATTCAAGCAAAGGGTTAGAGTCCACCCAAAAAATGACAATGCAAGATCAATCAGATAGAGTGGGATTGCAAAAACTATAGGCTTCCCCCCATCTCTCGTAGCCCTTGAATTAGTCATGGCCTGATGGCAGGCCTACCAGCCACAGACAAGAACCATCATCGATAGGGATGGGAACATCCTCACTGATATGTGGGCTAAGGGAATTACTAGAACCTTTCACATTCCTATCTTTGAGGAGATGGAGATTCCCACCATGGAGGAATGAAAGGCAGCATGGGATGAAAAACTGATGGGTTGCAAGAAATTAATAAATTAGTACTGGCTCAAGGAGAAAAGAGGCAGCGCTGCGAAGGCTCCTCAAGAGCTCTTTTGCAACAATTTCTTTGAGGACTACCACAACCTAGTAACCATGTTTAGCAGGGTGATGGCCCTCCCCACTATTGCATTTTTCTAGGAGTGGATGGTGTATTTTGTTGAGAAGATCCTCCATGGGGATGAAGATGTCACCACAAAAGCCTCATTCTACTGGGGAGGCATCATAAGTGATTACTTCCATGAGCAGTTTATGAATGTAAAGAAGAGCTCTAAATTTTGTATGACCTCCTATCTAATCTATTCACTGGCTGAGCAGAGGAAATACAACAAATTATTTGTGGCACCCGATGAGGAGCTGGGACAAAAATTGAAAGCCTATGACAAAAATTAAAAGCCTATGATAGATATCCCCAGCTAAAGTTTAGAAACTTCAAGAAGGAGTACTGCAGGGTGAATGGTGCCTTCATCAGCCACATCATCAGGATGCTAGGAGGAGATTTTGAGAGAAGTGTCTCACACAACACACGGGCATTCCTAAAGCAGTATGTCTTCCTGTTCATAGAATTCCCCAAATTCACATACATTTGTGCTCAGGGTTTCACAAAAAGTTTGAATAAGCTACCCCGGTATCCCAATGACTGGATCATATTGTTAGAACTTTCCTAGCAGCTACAACATATACATTTAGTCCTTGGCAGTGAACACTTGGTAGGGATCCCTTATCCCTTAGCCTTTGGTTAGGGGATGTATAAATTGCAAACTTCCCACTATGCTAGGAATTCTAAAAAGGAGTTTGTAGAGTGCCATTTCTTCCAACACACTGCTCGCCCACGGATGGACCCATATGGGCATATAAGAAAGGCACTAGGACTAGGGTATGCCCACCTACATCATGTTGAAGATTTCTGAGCGGATTTCCAGGATGACAAGGAGGTGCATGCAAGGCACTACATGCGGATGAAAACATACTTTGTAAGATGGGTAATATTGTTTCCTATTCCAGACCAGGTTGAGGAGGATGAGGGCATTGTCATGGACCCTAGGTACGCTGCAATCGATAATTTTCCACTGCCAATGATAGACTGGGATGAATAGGAGGTCGATGACGTTGACATTGTGATTAAAACAATCATGCCTCCAACCAAAGAATGGATTGATTGACAAGTAGTTTGATTAAAGTAACAAGGGGTTGTCCTGACATATGAAGAGCTCAAGAGTGAGCCTAGTGCCATGGAAGATGTCGCTACTACAACTTCAATAGGCGGGACATCGAAATCTCCTCTGATCAAAATATTGAAGAAGAGGAAAGGGATTGAAGTGGAAAAATCTCTAGACCCCAAGGTTTACTCAAGGAAGGACTTAGGAGACTCACCTTCTAAGAGGCCCAAATGGATGGGAGGTGTCGCAGAGCAGCCAACAATTCAGGAAGATCCCCTTCAAGAGGGTGAGGAAGGGTAGATAGATCAACCAAGACCTCCTCCAGCTCTCCCTGTCTCTGCCACTCTTACGCCTATTTCCTAGGCCATGGTTACTACATCCCCACCTGCAGTGGAAATCTCAGTCCATCTCACCTCCTCTCCCCCGACGGGGCCCATAATAATGATTGACTCTTCCTCCGTTGCAACTACTCCACCTTCCTTCGCTGCCATGTCACCTAATACATCACTCCCACTGGCAGCAGTGACAACCATTCAAGTTGTCGTAGCATGGGTCCTCACTAGTGCTACGCCTTCGCAACCTCCAATGGGACTGCCAGCAATGGAAGCCACAATGTTAATCTCTAAAGAATGGGAGAGGTGGGAGAAGGAAGCCTCAAAGGCAATGGAGGAGGGAGGTGATGAGTACCATGAACACTCGGAGTATGAACACCGAAAAATTGATAGGGTTTTCTATGAAGAAGAAGGATCAAGATCTTTCGAGAGTGGAGATGAAGAGGAGGCCACAGGTGGTAGAACTATTGTATAGACCTTTGACAATGATCTCAAAGAGGAAATGGCTAGACAATTGAAGCATGATGAAGAAGAGACAAAAAGGTCACCTCCTAGAGAAGAGCAAGAAGGTGGTGGGACAGCGGAAATTGTAGAACTTTGTACAGGGGGGCAGCTAGAGGTTGTGCCACCTCCTTATAGAGAGGAAGGAAATGTAGAAGAGCACAAACTTGAGGAGCATGGGAATGAGGACAAACAAACTGAGGAGAAAGGAAGAGGAATTGAGATAGAAGAAATCCCACGGAAGCAATTTCCTACTAAGCCTCCCATCAAATGCCTCACATTCACCCAAGACTCTGACGAGGAAGAGGGAGATGACACTAGAATGGAAGAAAGGGCTCCCATGGGTGAGCAAACAGAGATCCAGATAAACGAAGGCAAGGGTGATTGAGAATCACCCAAGAAAAAATCTACCATGCCCGAATAGCTGGAGAAGCAGTTTGAAAAAAAGAATCCCACCCCGAAGGACCTAAGAGGGAGGCTAGAGTTTATCCTAGCCCGAGCGTAGATCACAACCAAGAAGGAGAAGAAGCCCAAAGTTAGATCTAGGGTAAATGATGGATGCTTCTGGGTGTTGAACTATACAAATAGCAACACTGGTGGTAGGCCAAGAGGGAGTAAGCTATAATGTCTCCACCATTAACTTGGGGACTGCTACCAGAGAATAGAAGGTGGGGCATCTCGAGGAATCCATAGCTATGGTAGTGCACCTAATACAATAGTATAAAGTCTCGAAGGACAAGCTTAAATTATAGGTAGCCGCCTTGATAGATTACATTCAACAATGGTCTTTAGTTGAAGACATTCCTACCACGTCCGCTGCTCCACCCCAACTGTTATCCAAGGAATAGATTGACAAACTAGAAAGAGAAAGAACTTGGATATAACTATAGAGAGTTGGTTCCGATAGGTTGTATACATCAAGAACGTGGGTATCAGTTAGGTTGTTCGAAATACCAACAAGTTCTTGGATTTACAACAATCCCTTGAGAACACAAGAAAGCTTTGCATTGACTTCCCTACAAGTTACGAGTCCACCTATCCAAAGATTGAGGCTATCCTCCAGCTTCCAAGCATGACATGGGAAAAGGAGCTCACATTCAAAAGGGACAACCATTAGCTAGTGGATCTGTGGAAGCAGGACTTTGATAACATAAGGGAAAGGTTAGAGTAGATAATGGATAAAGTGGATCTAGATATGGAATGGGTCAAAGAAGTTAGGGTAGATTGCGCTCGATATGTGAAGCTGATGACAGGATATGACATGCTTGTAGTACAAATCGATCTTGAGAAAATAAAGCCTCATTTCCATTAGAAGATGGAGGGTGGGATGGCAACAAAGATAACCATAGATTTCATGGGTTTTGTTGCCTGTGCCTTCACCTAGTCTAAGTTGTTCAGAGATCACACCACCAAATATGATGAAGACTAGAAGAGACTTGAGGACAACTCCAAGGAATGGAGTTATCAAGTGCTGCAGTCTGAGATTATAGAAGTTGACAAGCACGAACCGGTAATCTTGAAATTCATGGAGTATGCGGCTTCAAAGAAGCTAGAGGGCGACCCTATTGTCAGTGAAGAGCTTCTGAAGTATTAGCTACAATAGAAAGAGCAATCAACAAAAGACAAAATGCTATAGTGTTGTCACTAGATGACAAAATAGGGATGAGGACAAAACTGTATTTAAAATTGTAATATATTTGAGAGGTAGGTAGAACCCTAGTTTGTAGTGAATCTTGGCAACATAAAAGGATTAAATATTGGCCATTCGTTCTACTTTTTGGGCATTATAAATAGGGGGTATCCTCTCATTTACAGAGGGAGTTGAGTTGTTGTAAAGACATGCTGCTGGGATTTCTAATGAAAATACATTGACTTGGTGCATTTTCTGAGTTCTTCACATGTTTCATGATTTAGCCTCCATTGTTAGATGCTTTATTTAGATTTACATTGCTGTTTTAAGTTAGATTTAAATTGCTTTAGTAGATTTTAGTAATGTTGTTATGTAGTTGTGAAAATTGCTGTTGTTTAGATGTTTTCCTTGCCCATACTTTTTGTTGTTTGTTGCTGGTAAATAGCTGTGCAAAGTTAGTCTGGGCTTGAATTCAAAGCTGCTCCACACTTTTATCTTTGTTCATGCATATATATGATGAATGAATGGTGAAATATCTGCAGGGCTTAGAAGATAGCACAAATTTTATGAGACTATGAATTTTCTGGTTAAGTGAAATTCTATTTGAAGGAAGCTATCCATGGCAGGGCCTCCATGATTACTGTTCACAATTAGTTTCAGATCCAGGAACCTTCCCTCTTCCCTGCTCTTTTTCCTACCATAACTTGAAGAAAACATTGAAGTTTTAGACTGCTATCTAAACCTACAACAAAGTGTACCTTGACTCCCATACCAAAATTTTTTATATTTTAAGATCCATTCCACATCCAGCTACGTAAGTCCTCCATGTGATTACCAAGAAAATCACATCAAACATCAACTGAGGAGTTCCATGCAAGTCATGACCTGACACCCGAGAGACCTTGGGGAGATTTTTAAGAACTTGCTGTTGGAGATTTCCTTTCAAGAGAGGTAGTGTAAATACGCACTTCCTGTGTTGAGAAAGTGTACAAAACACCCATCAACAGTCATCTTGCAAATCCATATGGTAGGATGTTTCTTGGTACATATGGTAGTGCACTTGTTTAGTTTCACCCTTCTAGGATGAGTTCTAATGGGCTATTTAGTGCTTTTCTAACTACGACTAGGCTAAATTTGGTGTTCGAGAAAGTTGCACATTTCATGATTTAGTATAAAGCATCTCCAGTTCCATTTTAACTAGAAATGAAGTCCATATGAGGCATTATTTTAATGTGTTTCAGCTGCAGTGAACACATCTGGCGGGCTAGTTTGCAAAGGATATACCTAAATTTTGTTTGCTGGGAAAAATATGATTTAGAAACCATGCTTTAAATAATTGATTATGGTTTCTTATGAAAAATCTTGGCTCAAGGGGTTCTCGTTTGCACACAGAGAATTTCCACCATTTGGCTAGCACGCAAAATTAAATTTTTACCCATCTCCTAATGTTTAAAATGCAAATATTTTAAATATTTTAAATACCTTGAAAGTGAAATGCACATGAATGACATTATTTTAGGGAAAATGAAATATTGTTTAAACTTTATAGTTTTTCTTTCCCCACCAACACACTGTGTTAGAAAATGAAGGTTTTTAAATACTTTATTAAAACATTATTAAACCTTGCAAATGTTGTTTCAAACTTTTTAAGATGTTTTATTTGTTTTGTCTTTCTTTCCTAGCCAGCCCACTTCGTAAAAAAAATGAAGCAAGAAGCAGTCAAACATGGAAATGGTTTTTTCTTAGTGCCTTTTTTCATTTCTCATCATGTGGAAATGTTGTTTGGGGGATTTTGGAGCTTTTTGAGAGTTGGAAAATGTTTTTTCAATGTGCAGAAATTGTTTGAAGCTTTTTCAACACCCCAACAACAAGTTTTAGCATAAATTTGTCAATTTTTTTGCTACCAACAACATGAAAATGGTCTGCAATTAAATGTTTTTTGAAGTAGCAAGAGAAACAACATAGAAATCAAATGAATGCCCTTACATTATGGAAAATGATTTGCAATGTTTCTCTCTACCACATAAATTGAAGATTAATCACACTTTTTGCATTTGGGGCAAATTTTTCAGAGCGTTTGGAGGTTTAGTATGATTTTTTCTTCATCCAAAAGCTTTCCCAATCTATTCCTTATGCCTTGGGAGCATTTTTGCAATATTTTCAGCTTCAATAGAGTGCCAGTAACCAAAGAAATGGCTCAAATGCGACACTCATGACCTACATTTCATTCTTCTTCTGTTGCAATGGTTAATGCACCATGTGAAGGTTGCAAATGGTCTACAGAGAATTTTGTGCCAAGAATAAAGATTGAAGAAGGAAAGCATACATATGAAAAATGGTGAAAAATGTTCAATTGGTAATAGAAGAATTGTATAGAGGATTAGTTTTTAGACAAATATTTCACAAAATTTCAAACTAAATGCAAATTGAAATGAAGGCCCCAGATGGTTAAAATGTGTGATTTAAATCTTATTTTGAATGCCAATTTGAGAATATTTGCATATTGCTAAATGTTTTTACTTGCAGAAAGAAAAAGGCAGACAGGTATGTGGGTTTTTACCTAGAGTTAATACTTTTCACTTGCAAGATAAAATGAGGCTGGTAAATGTGTTTTTACAAGCAATGTAAAAAGTTGAGTGGGATTTTCACATTGTAAAGGATGCACAAACTTCAATTGCAAATAAGGAGGGAAAATGGAGAGTAAAGAGGCATTCTTAAAATGAAAATTTGTTGCAAATCTAAAGGTTCAATTAGTGAAAAATGTTAGACAGGGATTCAATTTGATTTTAGTCTCTTCTTTATATTGTAATTTCTATCTCATTTGTAGGGGTTCTGAGTTTTCCAGGTCTTGGGATATTATAATTTTGCATAGGGTTGTCTCTAGATTAGGATTTCTTAAAATTTCAGGGTTCAATGTTGTAATCCATCTTTTAATGGAAAAGAAATCAATTTGCAAATTATGATGAACTGTGTCATATTATATTGTCTCTAGAATGTATGCATTATATTTTTAATCAAAGTAATCAAGGATTATGATGGTTTTTGTTGCACATTTCCTATAATAGGTATCTAGATTGATGGGTCCTATTCAAAGAACATGTTATTTAAGTGTGCTCTCATTTTAAATGTTGAATATATTATGTTACATTTAGGATCTATAAGAATGTTATAGATATGTCCTAAAGGGACCTCATTATTGTAATGTAGTAATGATTTAATGGTCACTAGTTTTGTGTTCAAGCTATTACAAGATAGGTTACTTTATTTTGACTCTTTTATGGATAAGGCATTGGTCTAGTATGCTTCTTTTGTGCAAACCCTGGAAGGAATCACCATTGAAAAACTTAAATGAATCTTTCCATTTTCAAGTTTAACTTATTTCTAATTTTTTGTATCTTCATGGAGATTAAAGAACATAGGGGCTATACTTGGGAATGATCTAGTTGTCACTCCTTTGTGTATCTAAGATGAAGATTTCTCTTAATTTATTTTTTCTCAATGTTTATTCAAGGTGCAAGGGGATCATGTCTAAATGTAATAAAATGTATAACACCCTTTATACATTCATTTGAGAACCATCCCAATCTTAGAAATTTGCAATATGTTATCTAGTGCAAGTCATAATATATGTGCAGATTGTTGAATAGGAACACCCTTCTAAGTCTTGTGGAGATCAAAGTGTAGAAGGATGATTATAGCCTTGTTTGTTGGTTTTCTTGTCCCTGATGTGTTGATAGTGCAAGACCTTTGTCTTAACCTCTTGATCCCTTGGTTTAGGCATTGTTATTTTCCTTAGGATTGGGGGTTGCAATAAAAAACACCAACAGATTGGCGACTCTACTGGGGGGATCAAAAGAGTGTCCATTTGGAAAGAGTCAAAGAATTTGGTGAATTTGAACATCTAGTTCAAATACTAAAATTTTTAGACCTCAAGGATGTTTTTCTATAGTAATTTTAAAGAATTTATGTGTGACTCTACTGCTAGAGGAGACCTGGAATGAAATTCATCATTGAAAGAGTTTCATATTGTTTGAATTTTAGTCCTCTATGAAGAGAGGTGGTGACTCTATGAAAAGAACTTGATGAAATTATGAACAATGTTTTATATTGATAAGCTATAATTAGGTCCTATCTCTTTAGTTGAAAATGCATCAATTATATCAACCAGGTAGTGTTTGGAGGCTATATGCAATAGAAAAAATATTGACTATCTCTCTCATATTTTCTAAATGTTTTGGAACAACTATAAATGAAACTTAAACTAAGAGGCCACTAAACTAGAAAGGAGGAAATTATTAATCTAGAAAGCATAATGATTGAACTAGAAAACATGGAGATAATTAAACTAAGAAGCATGTAAATTGCTGAAAAGGAGAAGCTTGTAAAGAAACTATGAAACATCTAACTAACAATAGATATCAATCTTAACAACCTACTACTAGCTAGTGGTTAATAGAAAACAACTTAACAACTTGTAGCTAACAATGAAATTAGGTGCTCCAAAACTTTAGATAAGATAATTAAAAGATTACAAACTCAATCTACAACCTATAGGATTAACTTAATAGAGCTTGACACATGAAAATAGACTTCACTGACAATTATCATTTACAAAATTAAGACAACAAAATTAAAAATGAAATACTTATCTATCTACACTACAGTCCCTCAAGTGGCTAGCTCTCGGGTGCTCCTATGCTTAGCTCAGATCACATACACTTTATAACTTCAAGATTACTCCATTCAAGATGATTCCATTCACAATACTTAATAACTCATACTGAGATGGGAAAAAATTGCTTTATTCATATTGAAAGTATATCTTAGAAACATAGTTTAAGAACACATTATTATGATGGCATAACGATATCTCTCTATGTCATTGTTTCTAATGGTTACATATTTATTCAAAAACAACTAACAAAATCCTATAATTTAGATGGTAAAGATTACCAGTAAGAAATTATTCAACTGAATTCAACAAACTAATGGACTTAAGTCCACTAAAAACATTAAAGAGGCTCAGAGTGAGCCATAAAGTCTCTTAACAAAAAATATTAGAAAGCTTCAAAAACTATATCCACCATGCGTTCCCTAAAATTCTGGTGCCTATTCTTCCAACACTTGTCTTCAACTATATGGAAGTCTACGTTGAATCCACTTGGCTGAGCATGATGACTGATTGTGCATAATAACCTATACAATACTTTAGAAACTAAACCATTATGTTAGCACATATTAGCTTATTTCAATTAATTTAAAGAAATAAATATTGCACATCTTTTCACAAAAATTAAAGCAATTACTAATCTTAAAGACAATTAATTGGCAAGGTAAAGATGACTGGAAGATATGAGGAAAGGTATTAATTTCATTATATTGATGAGGTTATTTTTACCTCATCACAAATCTATGAAGATTTCCAATCAAGAAGGAAAATTTGTAGTAGTTTCAACATGTCTAGGTTTTTTTCATATTTTTGTTTTCAAGAAGGATAAGCTTATGTATGAAAACGATATTTGAAATTCTTGAAAAAATTTGGTTCCCTATTGAGTGAAACTAAGCACTAAGAAAGGGAAATAGTAGTGATAATTCTACATACTTTTGAGTTATAATTTGCATCATGTGTATTATGTTGAAGAAGTATGCTTGTTCTTAAATTTTCCCACTAAAGAGATCTTAGGTGTAGATGCATTTGAGTTATTCATTTTAATATTTTAAGGTCATGATGAGATAAAGAAATATGGCAATGAATGATCAACTATAGATTTGATCTAGGAATTTTACAAAAGGTGTAAGAAAATGTATATGGAGTATTAGGTGTAAACATGCAAATTGTGTATCCCTTGTCATGCCATCAAAGAAATTTCTCTATTAAAAGATATAAACCATTAATTTTTAATGGTATTCAAGGTTTCCCAAATCCTGTTCCTAATGAATCTAGGGAAAACTTGCCAAAGTTCAAAGGGAAAAGCTTAGAATCAACATCTCAACATCTACAAGTATTTTGTTATTTGATGGGAGATTATGAGATTAGCCATGAAAATGTTGTCATGAAATTATTTGTTCAATTTCTAAAGGAAGATGCCAAAGATTGGTTTTGATATTTTCTAGTGTGTTCTATCTCTTCATGGAATGAGTTCATGGAAATATTTTGAAACAATGGAAAAAGGGGGATGATGCTTTCGTATGGTTTAGGACATAGAGCACACCCACTTTCCAATTATTTCATTCAAGGATAACCCTTGAGATTCTCAATACAAAAGAGAAAGAGATCTTGCAATAGGTCTATCCTAGGATATGATTGTAAACTAATGAGGGGTTCACCACCAAGCTAGGGCTTGGAAAGAAAAATGAAAGTCAAGATGAAATGCTTAACCCTAATATGATGTAATCTTTAAGTGAATGACCTATAAAGGCATGAAGATAAAAATAGAGAAATAAGATCTCAGAAATATGCACCTAGAAACCTGATAGAGATTGGAATGAGCTCTGAATTATTGAAAATTCTAAAATTTTGGCCTACTGGGACTCATATGCTAGTTTGGGTGTATCAATCCCAAATCTAGGTTTTTGAGTAGGAACAGGTTTCTAGAAAAATGGTATCTGAATTTGCAAAATCTAGAAAAATAGATGTAGTCGGACCCATACGCCACTTTTGGTGTATCAGTCCCATTTTTCTTTTTCGAGAATTTAAAGTTCAGATCCACACTTCAACATCCACTCTTTTCTCCCAAATTAATTTTTGGATCCAAATTTGTAAAAATACATGTAAAATGGAGTATAGACTTGATTTGCTTATAGGGGGTTTGCCTTAGTCAAACCCCTAGTTTGGTAATTAAACCATGATAGAAATAATGAAATATGCATGTAAATCCTAACCTTAAGTGTGTCTAAGATTAGGAAACCTAAAATGCAATGTGACCCTATTCTAATGTGCAAGAATGAGATGCATGAATGAAATATGAAGATGAATGACTCACTATGAAAGATCTCTAATCACCCAAATGAACCCTAATAACGCTTGTACCTTCCTTAGGCTGAATGTAGAGTGATAATGGTAGATGGAATCACTTAGGAAACAAGTCATTAGGCTTGGCTTGATGGCTAGTTGCATCTCCCCAACCTAGAATCCATCATTATTCACCATAGACAACCATGATCAACCCTTGACAATTCTAGGTATTGAATGAAATATTGAAGACCTACAAAAACACTTTAATGCTGCTCCAAGACTTAAACTCTACTTGTTTGTGAAACTTGAATGCTCTTATGAAAGGATGCTTGAAGACTCTTGAATGCTTGAATATTGAAATTTCTCTTGGAAAATGCTTTCTTAGATGAAATTATGACTTAGAAACTTTCTTATATATGCATTAACACCTAATTTACCATTATTCAGATCTCAAAAGCTGACATCAACTAAATATTTAAATTAAAAAGCTAATTTTCTTGCTCAAACCCTAAAAAAACCCCAAATGGGACTCATGTGCTAGCCCTGGCATATGGGTCCCACCTATGGAGACTCATACACCCAAGGTGGTGTATGAGTCTACCTTAGATTTTCAGGGTGGGTTGTTAAAATTTTTAGTGTTTTAAAGGGTAATTAATGCAAGGGTACCAAAATAGGTCCAAATTAGGAAAGGAATTGTACTATCTCCAAGAAGGGAGTACAATTTTTGTTGCTACATTCAGCCCCCACTTTAGCACCCATATGACTCTATGTGCATATGCAAGCTAAAGGAATCTAAACAGTACACTTCCTTAAAAGGATACTCATATGGATTCATTCACAATATGAGAGAATGAAGCCCCCACTATAGCTATCTGCAAGACCACAATGTTAGGAATTGCATCCTGCAACATGAATTCATTAGTTGTCCAAAAAAATCCTCTTATCTAACTTCTAGAAATTAGATTCGAGGGTAGATGTATGGTCCCCCTTGATTCCGCTTGCGTTACAGAGGTGGAATCAAGGTAGCAATCTAACCACATTGAATAAGGTAAGTCATATCATAAGGTATTTCCAAGTACCATACCTCATGATGATAAACATTTGATGAGGATGGGAGTGGAATCACGATTTGAACACAACAAATGGTGTTGAAAACAGAGCTCTCTAGCTCCCATTATGTTAATTTGAATGAAAGGAACTTTTTAACCCTAATATAGTAAAAACCCTAATTTTTAGCATATATAAGAGTAAAAAGTGAAGTAATTTCTAACTTATTTTTTCTTTTACCTTCTTGTAGCCTGAATTTAGTGGAGAGTGATTGAAGATGGGAAGTCAATGAGAGTACGAGCCTCTAAGACTGGATGCCTTATGAGAGCAGGTAGCCCGCGATGAGCATCATTATTAGGTGAGTTGATTTTTCTACCTTAGCTTTGTACTTACACATTTATTTTATGATTTGTATGCATTTCTAGGTTGATTTAGGTCATTGGAAGAAAATTTCACAAAGCAAAGTATCCCCTTTTTTCACAAAGTGTCCCACTTTGTCGCAAAGTGTCACATTTCTTCGCAAAGTGTCTCGAAAGGGATCTAAAGTGTCTAGGACCATTAGAAGTGTACACTAAAACAAACTTAGTACACTTTTTTTATTGTTGATGTATAGATTTAAGATTTTAGGATGCTTATAGGACATATTTTTCTTTTTTTGTTAGATTCCACCCTATTCGCGGTAGCATCTTAGCAGCAGATAGATATGTTGCCTCTGAGACCTAGCATTGACTCTTTTAGAGGAGGAGGTACATACTTTATAGATGAATGGATTATATTGGGCATACCTCATTCCCCCCATGAGGTACCATGATGTGATGTTGATGGCTTTGGCAGAGCAGTGGGATGCAGATACATGCACGTTTCATCACCCCATAGGCGAGATGACTATCACATTAGAGGATGTTCATCACAAACTCTGAGTTCTAATTTGAGGTGAGAGGGTATGTTTTCTAGTGAATTGATCATTTTGGGAGATCAAATATGATATGTAGTATTGTCTTGGTTATTTGATTGATGGTGACATTGTGCAGTCGCGGATTGATCTAGCCATGCTACTATATTCACAAGCTCCACTTGTTGCACATATTATGATGTTTACTATAGCACTAGTACTTGTCTTTGATGGTCGGGGAGCACATTTAGAGGGAGGAATAGTACATATGATATAGGGGATGGAAGAGCAGAGGACCATGTATGCCTAGGGATGCAACATCCTTGTGCACTTATATTATGATCTAGGGTGATTTTCATTTCATGAGGTTGACAGTATGGTAACCTATACACTATTGCAGGTGTGGTTCTTGGAGCATATCATGTACACGAGGTTGACATGATTTCCATGTACATCAACCCAAGGGTATCCTCATGCATTCAGCTATCCACAAAGGTGGCTATGACAGTATGGGGATTTTCTTTTTTGGAGAGTCCAATTCGATCAATTGGATGAGGAGGAGATCATATGGAGACCTTACCAGCTCATACCAAAGTGGTTGGATGAGACTCGTCAGCTAAGGTGATTATAGATGGATAGATTTATGATAGGTAGACATGATTACATTGTACAACCCTTCTACTATGATTGTGTCATGTGATAGTTTTGATAGGTCTAGGTACCACCCATGGCATGACCCTTTTTTAAGAGATCAACATGGAGTGCTTGGCGGCCAACGACACTAAATGATTCACCATTGATGATATCATCTATAGTGACTCCAATGATGATGATCATGATATACCTCCATTCTCTAATGTTGATGACATCAGTACCACATATTCCTAGGAGGAGGGGTTGGCAGTAGCATGATCAACTCTTGTATTCTTGATCGATGAGTCGATAGGTGATGTAGGGCCACTCCTAGATCAGGTAGACAATGAGGGGGATAGAGTTGAGGAGATACATGTCAGAGCTATAGGAATAGTCACACATATGATAGATGAGGAGTATGATGAGGCTATAGATCCTAACTTTGATGGGCAGGAGGAGGACTCGGATGAGGAGGAGGAAGAGGAGGAGGAGCAGCTGATGAGTGAGGGTGATGAGACATCGGATGAGGATCTAGTGGGCCACGAGTGGGGAGAGCTACCTCCTACTCATTTTACTAGATCACAATAAAAAATTGTAGCAGTCATCGACACCTACAGTCATGGAGAGGCTAGCACATCCTCCATTCCCCTAGACATGATGAGGCTATCTTTACACAACCAACTAGAGAGCTAGGTGATGATATTTTATTTACTATTATGCTTTATGCTTATGATTTATGTTTTAATTTTATGTCTATATATATATCATGATGTGTATTGATTATATTTCTGATTTCTATCTTGTAGGAGCTGTGAGAGACTTGTATGATCTCTATTTTTAGGTGGCTACCAAGATAGTTCCCCCATTAGTCTATGAGGAGGTTGCTAATATAGACTATGTTCCCCCACCCATCATGGAGATGGATCTAGAGCTATTCGAGTCATATTTCAGACTGCAAGAAGCATATGAGAGTGTCAAGATGTATTCCCACCAAGCTAAGCCTTCCCAAGATATTCTATCATCTTAAACCCCAGTAGAGGTTGAGAGACTTCAGTCAGAGGTAGCTAGACTATAGGAAAAGATGGATCATCTAGCAGAGGATTTACAGGAGGCCCTTGGGTGAGTACATGGTTTATATTATGATCTAGATGTACTTGGCGGCTCGCAATCACAATCATATACCATCATCTCACAACAGGCTACCTCTAGACAAATGCTTGTGCCAGATCCCAAGGGATCTAGTAGTCACAAACTTCACTAGAATTGTATATATTGATGACATGTACACAAAACTTTGATATATATATGATTATTTAATGTTTGGTTACTTATGTTTCTATGTTAAATGTTAAATGGCAATGTGATTGATTAAATAATCTTTGTTAGACTATTTAATGAATGTATCTATGATTTAACATCTTTTATTTGATCTAAATAAAATGTATTCTAGTTTCTTTTAGATGCAACATTATGATTAAGTATGCTATGTTAAATTAAATGCACCTATGATCTAATTAAAGAATATTAAATGCATATAAGGATCTAATCTAACACAACATACAAGATTATCTTGAATATCTTGAAACCTAAAGTAACCATCTCAAAGTTAATTTAAATAATTACTCTAGTATTCAAGACAAACAAATAATTGTTTGTCAAGAACGAAGCAATGCAAAAGCACATGGAATTGCATCTACTAACTCTAACACCACTTCTTTATCATTCACACTATTCAAGAAGGTTAGACATAGTACCAATGCAGATGTATGACATTTATAGGCTCTTTAAGAGGTGTGCCATCCATTTTGTTAACGTGTATGCACCAGACCCATAACTTGAATTAATTATATAAGGTGCTAACCAATTAGACTGAATTTTCCTGTATCAGTCAAGTCGACATTGATGTTATGTTGATTCTCACATAACACCAAATCACCTTTTTTGAATACATGAGGGATGCAATTGTCATTTTAGCTATGTTGTCTTCTCTTAGAGTAAGCCGGAAGGTGGTCAAGGGAATTGATGCACTGTAGGAATCTTTAACTCCAAGGGAATTATTAGCTCGGTACAATAGATGAGGTTATAAGGTGTACTCCCTATGGATAATATAACATTCGTGTGATAGGCCCATAACACATATGCTAATTGCATGTTCCAATCCTTATTATGTTTGCTAACAGTTTTCTTTAATATTTTCTCAAGGGTTTTATTAGTTGGTTTAGCTTGACCATTAGATTGTGGATAGTAGGGTGTTGAAAAGTGATGTTGTATGTTAAACATTTCCAAGAACTTCTTCACGTCATTGTTCTTGAATGGTTTTCCATTGTCAGAAACTAACATGGAAGGAAGTTTGAAGTGAGAAATAATGTGTTCCAATATGAAATGACATATCACGTCAGTTTTTGTTGAACAAAGGGGAATCACTTCTACCCACTTCATGAAGTAATTTGTTGTGGTGATTATGAATGTATGTTTGGCGAAGGAAGGTGGTGATATTTTTCCAATGAGATCCATACCCAAAACCACAAAGGGCCAGTTAGGAACTTGAGCTCAAAATTCAGAGGCAGGAGCATGAATCAAATTGCTATGTTCTCAACATTTGTGACATTTTTTTACATATAAAAAGAAATCTTGTTCCATATGTCTCCAATAGTATCCTATGTGGATTAGTTTTTGGACTAATGTTCTTCCTCCAAAATGACCACCACAAGAACTTGCATGAGCTTTTTCAAGGGCTATGGGGATTTCATATTTTTAAGGAATCTAAGTAAGAGACTATCAAAAAAACTTTAATAAAACACATCAACAAGAATTATATACTTAGATTCCAGCTTTCAAAGGCATGCTAAGATGTTCTTAGTTGTTGGCTCAGGAAAGGTACCATTTTTCAAATAATTAAATATCGTATCATACCATTCACTCAAGTCTTCCATGGTTGTTGATAATACTTCTTCTAATTTATCTTTAATTGATGGTTTCATAACTGTATGCATAATGAAGGTGAAGAATTTTGAAGGATCTTGAGGAGATATAAGTGAAGCTACACTTTCCATTGCTTATGCATGCCGATTATCCTTTCGAGGGATGTTTTCAATGGTAAATGATTCAAACTTCTCTAACAAAGTCATTGTAAAATCCTTGCATTTTGATAATTTTTCATATTTTGCTTGATATATTCCATTTATTTGTTTAATGACCAATTGTGAATCACCAAATATTTTAATGTCTCTAGCACCCATAATTAGAGCTTCACGCAATTCAATGAGCAATGCTTCATGCTCGATAGTTTTTTTTGTACATAGTAAGTTTAACTGATAAGATAAGGGAATAGGTTCCCTTGCAGGTGGTATTATTATAACTCCTACGCCAAAGCTAGTTCTACACATGGATCCGTCAAAATATAATTCCCATGTATTAGCTTCAATTGTCAACATTTTATCGCTAGGGAAAGAATCATTACTAGGTAACACTAAAGGAGAAGGATCATCATCTAGTTGGTCGGTCAAGGCTTGACCC
>VDFB02271358.1:48872310-48963181 GCA_007258455.2 Sequoia sempervirens
GAGATGGCAGATCTAACAATTAAATGCAGATTTAATAAACAAAAATAGAGAAACTAAAACATTCACAGAATAAATTATAACACAGAGATTTAACGTGGTTCACCCAATTCTGGGCTACATCCACCAAACCGCAGCCATCCAATATTTTATTATCCAGTGAAACCTTATTACAATCTCGCGAATAATCGCGTTTTTCATCATACTGAAATACCCATCCGAACCCCTTTTTTACCAAGCTTAGAAGCTTCCATACGGGGGGCTAGGGTGTACAGTATACCATGGGCTATACAGTATAGCATGATCAGTCGCCACATACCAACAACCTAGCCATATTTTCTAGGGCTAAACCCATCAAGCATAAGTTACGAAAGATGCATCCCTAAATAGAACTTTTGTTAAAAATAGAACTGAATAAACTACTAGATGTAGGCTTCATTAGACTAATTGATTATCCAGAATGGATCTTGAATCTAGGACTAGTATGAAAACTCACTAGGGGCATAAGAATCTACACAGAATTTCAAGATCTAAACAAGGCTTTCAAAAAGATGACTTCCCTCTTCTGAGCATTGATATGATCATAGACCTAACTATAGGACATGAAATGTTGTCACTAATGGATGGCTTCTCTAGATTTAATCAAATTAAGATATCCCTTGATGATCAACATAAAATGACATTCACTTGTGCATTGGGGTGATCAACATAAAATGACATTCACTTGTGCATGGGGGACCTTCTACTAGAATGTCATGCCATTCAGACTAAAGAATGTAGGAGTGACCTATTAGCGAGAAATGACTACAATATTTCATGATATGCTACATAGAACTATGGAAGATTATGTGGATGACATAATAGAAAAGTCCATCAAAAGAGAAGACCATTTGACCAACCTTGCAAGAGTTTTTGATAGGCTCAAACAATATAACTTGAGGCTCAATCCAAAAAAGTGTATTTGCGATAACATCTGGAAAACTACTAGGGTACATAGTATCAAGAAGATGCATTGAAGTAGATCTTGCAAAAGTAAAATCTATTCAAGAGATGCCCCCTCTGAAGAGATTAAAGCATATCATAATTATACAGGGGAAACTATAGTCCATCAAGTGATTCATCGCACAATTGGTAGACAAGTGTCATCCATCCACCCATCTCCTACAGAAAGACATCACATTCAAGTGGGATGGTAGATGTGATCAAGCATTTTGACAAGTCAAGGATTATCTACTAACTCTTCCTATATTAATGCCACCTATTCTAGATAAAGCAATGATACTCTATGTATCTACAACACAAGCAACATTAGGAGCTCTCTTATCACAACTAGATGATAATAACAAGGAAAGAGTAGTATACTATATCAACCAAACAATAGTGGGCTACGAATTGAACTATTCACCCATAGAAAGAGTGTGTCTCTCAATCATCTTTGCATTATAGAAGTTGAGACACTATATCTTGAATAGACAAGTAAAGCTAATCTCAAAATTAGATCCACTAAAGTACCTATTAGCAAAAGTAGCTCTAACAAGAAGGATTGCTAAATGGGTGATGATAGTGAGTGAGTTTGACATAGAGTATGTAGATAGGAAAGTCATCAAAGGACATATCATAGTAGATCAACTAGTAGAAGCACCAATATAGGATCACCAACCTCTCACAATAGACTTCCTAGATGAAATTATATTGCTAGTAGAACACACGAGCCGTTGGACCTTGTACTTTTACGGGTCCCACACTCAACCCAACTCAAGAGTAGGCATCTTATTTCTCACACCACAAGGAGATGGTATACCTAAGGCTTACAAAATTGCTTTCTCATGCACAAATAAATTTTTTAAGTATGAAGCACTAATCATGAGACTCAAAATGGTCATCCAATGGGGGATAAAAAAAGTACAGGTTTATGGAGATTCTCAACTGGTAATCAAGCAAGTAAATGATGAGTATCAAACAAAGGATGACAAGCCGATTCCATATAAAAGAATGGTGGATAGTTTCAACTAATATTTTGTCACCATCACTTTTGAACAAATCCCTCAGATCAACAACAGAGTAGCCGATCCTATGGAAATGATAGGTTCACTTCTCAATATTCTATAGAACATCTCTAAGTATGAATTCTTAGTGGAACAAATGATCGTACCAGCATTTGATATCCCAGAATCAAAATATGTGTGTGTTATTGTTGGTCCTAACTCACCATAGTACCATGATACATTTGACTATATCTAACATGGTATCATACCCTTTCACTTGACAACCACACAAAAGAAAACTTTTGTTTGTAGGAATTCCCGATTTACAATACTAGGAGACACCTTATATTGTCAAACTTTAGAGGGTAATTTACTTTGATGTATTGATGCAAAAGAAGCATAAATCACCCTACAAGAGGTACACAAAGGTGTTTGTGTGTCCCACTCTAGTTCTCCTAACCTAGCACAAAAGTTGCTAAGAATAGGATACTATTGGCCATGAATGGAGCAAGAAGCTATTGCCTACATAAGAAAATGTTTCCAATGTTAGTATCATAGTGACCTCATTCATGCACTGACACAGGAGCTAAGACCTATTACAACACCATGGCCTTTTTCATAGTGGGGATTAGACTTGGTAGGTAAGATCTCTCTCGCCTCTTCCAATGGGCATAAGTTCATTATTACTTGTAGTGTAGAAAAATGTATCCCTTTACATTTTCACACTTATTTGGGCCATCCCTACTAAAATTGGGATTCTTTATTCCTTATTTGGTCCTATTTTGCATCGACAAGCCTAATTTAATGTATTTTTCTAAGGATGATCTTGAAACTTAATAAATGACCAATCATAATTTAATGTTTTTCGGTTATGTGCTCCAGATCTAGTGATCTAGGAATCATATGCCACCTTGGGCATATGGGTCCCACCTAGGTTTTGGGGCCTAATCCTGAATTTTGCATTGAACTTAACATTTCTTGAAATTTGTGTCCCAAGCTTAGGCTACTATGACTTATTCTCCCCAAATCGCGTATGGGTCCCACTTTTACTTGGACCTATTTTGAATTCAATTCTTGGAAAGATTTTATTCTCCTAGATCTGATTTCAGCTTGTAGTATTGTAATTTTGAGAAATTTGGCATAAACAAGCATAAATACAAGGTTATTTCACATAGTTTCATCCTAGAATTTCATAAGCACTCAAGAGAACTTTCACAAGAGTATTTAAGAGAATTCAAGAGCTGATTATCAAGCATTTTGGAGATACATTCAAGATTTAAGCATCATGTAAAAGTCATCATGCATCATGTGTGTTTTTGAGCTAACATTTGTGATGTACGTTTCATGATTCGAGCAAGCATTCAAAGAAATTATCTCATATAAACAATCAAGAGTCAAGATATACATTCATGCTACCCATTTCATGATAGTTTGTAGCCTTTACAAGGGTTTGGTGAGTTTCAACATTGCATATTGTTCATTCATCATTCCTTCATTCTTTTCTATTTCATTTAAAGGTTTGATTACCAAAATGAGGTTTGACCAAGGCTAACCGCTATCCACTAACAAATCAATATTTTTCTCTCCTTTCATGTGTGATTGTAGATCTAGGTGTTTTTAGGCTTGAAGTTCCTTTGAAGAAAAAGTTGCAAGATTGAAGAAAGTTGTCAATTTTTCAAGAAGTCATCTTCACAGAAAGTCACCTACAAACTAGAATTCAAACTTTCAAACTCAAAGAGCATAGAAGAGACAAGCTACAAAAGATCACTAGAGGATACCAAAGTCTTAGCCAAACCATAATACTGGGACTAAATTTCCACCTTTGGTGTATGAGTTCCAATATATTACTTTTCAACATTTTTTTGTAGATCTTAGTTTTCCAGTTGTAGATTCCAGATTTAGCCCGAAACCCTAAAATGGGACTAAATCACCCAATCTATCATATGAGTCCTAGTTCACATCAAAAGTCATAATTTCAATATTTTAGACCTGGTTTTGGACATCTCTAGTCTTCCAGGTGCTTCTCTGTTTATTCTCAATTTTCATTTTCTAGGTTATATAGTTAGATTTACATATTATTTCCATCTCTTTCTTTCTAAACATTTTCTTAGTGGTGAACCCTCTTTTAATCACACCTAAGGATACCTTGTAGCAGTCTATTTACCTAATTGAATCATTGGGTTGATATCTCCAAGGTTTCCTTTAATGAACTATGAGTGAAATACGAGGAGGTCCTAACCCCCTTTGTGTTTGTGTTCCATCTCCTAAAAGGTGGAACACCCTTCACTATTTAATTCAATTCATTTGGTGAACCTAACCTTCAAACACTTTATTTCTAATTTGGAGTGCATAAAAGTCCTAGATCTAGCTTACATTAGCTTTGCATTAGATCTTTCATTAGTTAATTTGCATTTAGGGCTTCTAAATCTTGCATTTGTGAAAAGTGCATATAGGTTGCATTTTTGCATCTTGCATCATTGAATTTTATTGGAAATCTATAATTGTACAGATTCAACAAAAAATTCAAGTTAGAAACCTTAGAATCAACTTAGAATTTGTTGAATATGGTGTGAAAACCCTAATTCGAGACTTGTTCACCCCTCTGGGAAATTTAGTTTTTGTATAGTTGGTTTTTCCAAATTTTTGGGAATTTTGTGTTGTGTGTTTTTCAACATCTAAACCTTTTAGAAACCCTAGGTGGTACTTATTCACCCCTTTGGGTGATTTAGTCTCGTATTAGACCTAAATCTACATTTTTTAGCATTAAAAACCTTGTTTCTTTGCCTCTGTTTGATGTTATTAGATATCTATTTCAGATTACTAAGTTTCTATTTCATTCAGTTCAATAGACCTAGCTTAATTCGGTTAATTTCATGCATTGCTTAATTTCAAAATTGTATTTACACATTTTTAAGTCATTACATTGTATTTCATCATGGATGTGTGCTTTGGTAAGCTTTAGATATCCTTGGAATCATTAGTGGATGTGTCAAGCTATGCTTTTAGAAATGATCCTAATGAAATTGAAATCACTCATTCTCAATCAACTCCTAATGCATGTCCTTGTCATGATGTTGACATCATTGGAGAAGATGATAACAACATGAACAACTTCATAAATGAATACCTTAACAACCTCGATACTAATGCATCCTTTTATCCTTCCACGAAACAACCAATGAAACTTGAGATGTTTGGTCTCTTACACCCTAAAATTGGGACACAAACTAAGCCTAAAATTCCTACAATAAGTGATCCTAGTTCCTCTAATCAAGTGCATCAATCCTATGTTACCAAAGTAACCAATGCATCAATCAATGTAGAAGAGACATATGGAAAGGGATTCATGATCTTAAGCAAACAAGGATGTGATACAACAAGCGAACATGAAATTCATCAACTCTTAGAGAAAATACAACTAAAGATACCAAAGGAGTAGGATATCAAGATCCCCCTCCCGATATAAGTTTCCTCCTTCATAATGAAAAACCAATGACTTGTAATGAGAAGGATGATAGGATCATCTTAGGTACTCCTCCTCAACATCTAACTCAAAAAATTGGTGAATCTAGCAAGCAACGAAAACCTTACAAACTAAAGAAGCTAAAATTCCCTTGTCCCATGTCTGCAACTAGAAGAACATTACACATACTTCTAATCCAAGGAATTATAACATCACCACACATGAAATAACATACAAAACCATATCCTAAGAATGCAAATATTCCACATTGTCAATATCATAGAGTTCTTGTACATAGTACTGATGAGTTTCGTAATTTAAAACAAATATTTAAAAAGTTTGATATCATAGAAATAATCCATTAAAGAATTCCTTTCCTCTCCGTTCCATGTAATAGTTGTAGGATCATAATATTCTCACTATTACATGCCTTACATTCATTACAAATTATTTCAAAATGAAAGGAGCTCTTTCTCACCATCTACCTCGGCTCATTCTTGTCTTGCACACAGTGAGGGAAAGAATTAGATAGCCTTGTCCTAGTACTACACTTGCTATTGTCCCTTTGGATAGTTGTCTTCCTTCCATATACAATGAGCAATATTGGGATGCATATGACCTTCTAATAGGTTGACTTTCATGTGCCTTACTAGTATTGTTTTTGTTTGTTTATGTGTGTGATTGTATATGTGCATAAATATTAGATCTTTTCCTTGTCTTGTGTTTTCCTTTCGGGGATGACACAAGGCATTGAACAATTTAGGTCTCTTCCATGTTGACCCAAAAGATTTTCCTTTATCTTTTCCTTGTCTTGTGTTTTCCTTTTGGGGATGATGCAAGGAGTTGAGGCATTTAGGTCTCTTATATGTTGACCCAAAATCTTTTCTTTGTTTTCACTCTCTTTGTGTCATTCTTCATGTTCCATGAGTATTTCGAGAATGATGACTTTTATGAGCTCTCTAATAACATTGTAGCAAAGACATATTGACCTTGAATCCATAGATCCCTTAGTTTATTTTGGGATTTCATTTTCGGGGCAACCCCTTTGCATGATGTAGCTTTATTTGGAAACATATGACTTGGAATAGGTATTTCCAAATAAGCTCTCATGTCCTGTTTACTTTTAGCATTTATCATTTACTAATTTAAATTAATTTCTCATAGCATGGTGTTTAACAATTTATTTAAAGTGGGGGCATATATTGGCATTGTTCTTTTGTATTTCAATTACAACTCATATTTCATTGTGTAGTCTTCTTACTTCATGCGATGCATATTTTTCTTTGTGGTGACATTGGTAGTGAAGTACTTCAAGAGCATGATCTCTCTTAACATATTTCATTCCTCTTAGTGGCTTGATACGACACACTGCATCCCCTAAGTTGTGAATCTTCTATTCTTTGATTGGTCCTCTCTTGGAGACATTAGGCACAATGTTCCCTAAGTTAAGACCTTACATGAAGTAAGCAAAACTCCTTTGAATGTACATTACACTACTTTTGCATTTACAATAACTATTATGTGGCTAGCTTGCATAGCACACGTTCTTTCTTGTGGATCAATCCTATTCATTCATGGGTGTCAAGCATACAAAGTTTTGCTTGCCTCGTAAATCATGTTGTTCATGTTGTGTGGCACGCCTTATCAAAGTTATTAGGAGGTATAAATTTGGTATGGTTAGTGTATGGGAGATGAACTTAGGTATGACTTTCCCATAGCCACTTGCTTGTCTTATTGCATTGGCATTGTTTTTCATTAATGTCAAAGGTTTGTATTTGATGGAAATAGATGTCAAACATGTGATGTCAAAGGTGTGTTCAATATCACAGTAATTGTTTGGTAGAGTGAAGTTTCATGTTGTTGATTCCATCTCATTTTCATGATGCTTGCAAAGGAAGGGTTGGCACAAAGGTAAAAATGGTGTTGGTGTAGAGAAAAGGTAATGCAAATGTTGGTGCAAGTGAAGTCAAAGATCATTTAGGGTATTCAAAGTGAAGGTTTGTCATTGGTTTAGTTCTTGGCGTTTATGGTTCACAAATTGAATTGTTTGATATCACAAAGTTTCTTAATGCATTCAAAGATACTTTTCTTAAATTCTAGTGCTGGTTCTTAGAGGCATATACATACTTGATATGTTAGAGGTATTTGAGTGGTTGTCATTTACTTTTTATGGTGATTGATACATCTTCAGAATGTTGCCTCAGGAGTTGCTATAAGATAGAGTCATTATTGATTATCTCATGGTTGAAGGTAGTGCTTATGTGAGTTAGAGATTATCATCTTTCAAGAAGTTGAAATTGTCTCCATTGTTCATTATCTATTTCAAGGGACTTGTAGAGATTGAAGTAACATAGTGACAATCTTAGTTTTGAGTTCTTGATTCTTGAAATCTCTAGAAAGCATCTAAAACCCACAATATTATTTTATATCCTAATAACCTAAGGTTTATGTATTTTAAAGGTTTTCAACGAAGTATTCACTTTATGTTATGTTTGATGGTTGACCAGATATCTTAGGTGGATAGTCACTTAAGTGGCAATCTAAGGGTTTCAAGTTCATTTCTAACCAACCTCTACTCCTTAGTGTTACCAATCAAACAAGTTCAAGTCTTATACTTCACCACTCAAATAATAATCAATGGTCATCATTCAATTGCATTTTCATGAGTATTGAAGGATCAATGACTATTATTTAAATTTGATAACGGTTCTTTTCATAGTTTGCACTTTGACAAGAATATGAAGTATCATTGACTGGTGTTAATTTTGCATATATTTTTGTAATTGCTTGGGACAATGATGGATTGAAATACTTTGCAAGTGTCTTGAGGGGTTTGTGTGGTCATTAAATGAGTTCTGTAAGAGAGCATGAAAAATATTGAAACCATGTTACTTTGAAAAGAATTCTTAGAAAGGGAGTTTGAAAACAATAGTATGATATGATGCATATACATATTAGTGTCTTTGAATCATACACATTGAGGATTATGTTATCTTTTTCTTTCAAAAATAATGCAAAGAGAAGAAGGTTTGTTTGACAACTTATAAAAGGGTGATTTGATTCACAATACATAAAAGGGTTACAAGGTGTCAAGTGTCTGTTTGATTGAAAGTAAGAGAATTTTGAAGATTTGTATGATAGTACTTTGAATGTGGAGACATGAACTTGTAAAGGTCTTTTTGTGTCATTCAAAGAATGTTGTAGTCTAGTTGTGTGCAAGGTATTAGTATTTAAGATGATATAGCTTTCATGAATAGAAGATGATGATTGTACAAAGAGTAAATGAATTCTAAATTGTATTGTTTAGATGGTTGAGATATATTATGATAAGATTGGATAGGGTTTTGACAAAGAGATATGTAATGTTTTGTTAGAAAACATGATGATAAGGGTAGATATGATTGTATTTCTTCTTATAGTTCAAGATGATGTTGAGATTTATTAGAGCATGATAGCATGATGATAGT
Source organism: Sequoia sempervirens (assembly GCA_007258455.2). NCBI lineage: Eukaryota > Viridiplantae > Streptophyta > Pinopsida > Cupressales > Cupressaceae > Sequoia > Sequoia sempervirens. The sequence goes on from VDFB02271358.1 coordinate 48,881,223, forward strand.
ATGTGAGATTGTAGAGTTGTGTTCTTTATCAGAATGGTGTTAAAGGCTATGGTAAGTGAAAATAAAATGAGGTGAAGCTTTGTTTGTGCAATGATTTAAAGTGAAATAGGGTAACCCTCTGTATTCTTTTATTTTCCTTTTAAAGAGTGTCAATGAGACATGGAGTTTTGTGATTGAGGCATGGGAATCAACCAATGAGGCTTGTATAATTTTCCAGTGAGGCTTGATTATTTGTCAGCGAGGATTTGTGTATTTCTAGTAAGGCATACAATCTATATTCAACAAGTTTTAGCTAGTGAGGCTTAATAGATAAAATGTTCAAAGTGGTTTTTTCACCTTGTTAGTGTTTTTCCACTCATAAATCCTATGTTTTGTTTCTTCTTGATGGTGTGTCACATTGTGCTTGGTTGTTTATTCTTGATTTAGATGTTATGCTCTGATTTGTATATCTTTATGGTTTTCATAACATACACTATCTAGAGTCTTTGAATAATCAAGTGTATTAAGTTTTGAAATTGGTTTTATTTGACCACTGATTCACCCCCCCTCTCAGTCGTCCTCTACTCCAATATGTCTATGTGGGCACATACTAGCCAAGTGCATATGTGTCTCTAGGGGCTCACCTAGTGTACAACTTGAGGTTCCACTAGCCCTTGTGAGTGTGTTTGGTTTGCATAGTGGAAATTGTGTTCCACTTGTAAATGGTTTTGGAAAAACATCTTAGATCTGATCCACATCATGTTGGACAAACGGTCGAGGTTTGATCCACCTTCTTTTTCTTTTTCTTTCTTCTTTATGTCATTTCTAGTGTATGTTTGTACCTTGTGGTTACTTCATACATCATTAAAATGTGTGTTCATTTGTGGGCGGGTGCATGAAGTTGGGTACCAATTTTCTGGCCACTTTTGAAAAAAGTTTTTTAAAATGTGTTCACATTATAATGCGCTCGTGTTATTTCGCGTTAAAAACAAAGGAAAAATTGAAAGTATTTTCCTTGGAATACCAACCCAAAGGTTGGAGGGCATTCCCAACAAGGCCAGAGACATGTTTTTGCAAATTCTACAATTTTTCACATAATCAGGTCCATGCTCACCATCAAGATTGCATCTAGTTCGATATCGACAAAATTGAAAACATGGGTATTGTTAGATTCTCTCTTAGCTATCCAACGATGTAATTTTTTTCACTTTTTGACAATGTTAAGCCTTTCATCCATAATTTCTTTTGTTTGTATGTCTTTTTTTGCCAAAAAATAGTGTTTGGTATTTTTTTGGTTATAAATTAACCGTTCATCAAAATTTCAAATAAATTATATTTTTAGAAACTAGACTCCATTCTACAAATTTTAAAAAAATAAAGAAAGAAAAATCAATTATTTTCCAAAATTTGTAGGTGGAGCACGGCTAACATTTTTCTTTTTAGGAAGTTCCCCCTTAGAAAATTAGTAAAAATTCAAATATTCATTGAAAAATTATTAGAAAAATTGTGCATCAACTAGATGATGTTAGATAACTTCTAACCATAGCAATTTTAAAAATACTACAAAAAAGTTCACCGTGCTCAAGTCGTACAAGAGTTGCTATGTGATGTTTTTTTGACAAAAACAACACCAATTTGTGTACATCCCTATTTTGAACCCTTTAATCTCAACTATTTTAAAAATAAATTAGTAGTTTAGAAAGTAGACTTGGAGCAATTCGATCCTTGTTTTTGTTCCATTTCAAAATTTTGTGTGTAACTATCCTCAATTTCATGTCCAAGGTCAGCATTTCCTGATTTAAAAAAAAAGTGGCCACTTAAGCCTCATTTTTGGGAACCATCTTGGTGCACTTACCCTTGTTCATATGTTGGTTTTCCATAAGATCTTGATCATGTAGTCTTGCACAACCCTATTAATTGTTGTCATCCTATCTCACTAGCATTGATACACTTGGGCCCCTCTTGATGCGTATTTGTCTACTTTAGTGTGAGTTTGAAGCAAGTTCCTCCTCTCACTAAAGTGGGGGATAAATTTAGTGTAGAAAAATGTATCCCTTTATATTTTCACACTTTTTTGGGCCATTCTTGCTAAAATTGGGCTTCTTTATGCCTTATTTGGTTCTATTTTGCATCCAAAAGTCTAATTTAATGCATTTTTTTGAGGATGATCCCAAAACTTAATAAATTACCAATCATAATTTAATGTTTCTAGGTTATGTGTTCCACATCTAGTGATTTGGGACTCATATGCCACCTTGGGCATATGGGTCCCACCTAGGTTTCGAGGCCTAATCCCAAATTTTGCATTGAACTTAACATTTCTTGAAATTTGTGTCCCAAGCTTAGGATACTAGACTCATACACCCCAACAGGCATTTGAGTCCCACTTTAGCTTGGACCTATTTTGAATTCAATTCTTGGTGGGATTTTATTCTCCTAGATCTGATGTTAGCTTGTAGTGTTGTAATTTCAAGAAAATTGGCATAAACAAGTATAAATACAAGGTTATTTCACATAGTTTTTGTAGACATTTGAATTTGACCACCCCCATATGGTCAAATTCATCCCCTTTATTCATTTATCTCACATCCCTCATTGGCATTAATTAAATAATTTATTTAATTAATATTTCTACTTTTTCTAATGTTCCTAGGGTATTTAATTATTCAATTAAATACTTTATCTTTTGTCCCCTTTCTTCTCTAAATTAAATAAATGCTTTAAATTATTTAATTTAGTCATTTGGATTTTTGAATTTAAATCAATTTTAAATTCACCTTTTTCTCTCTCCTTGTCCCATCCTCCATAATCCCCCTTTAATCTGGATTGATTTAATCAATCCTTGATTAGGATCTACACACCCTTAATCAGGATTAATGTCACATCCTCCATATTTCTCCACTTTCTCTAATCCTTCATTAATCAACCTAAGTTTGCACAACCCTAATTAAATGATTAGGTCAACCTAATCCTTATTGCATTTATGGCATACCCCCAAGTCAACTTTCATTAAATGCTTTCTTCTTTTGGAGAAGGTAGCCCATTCCCCCATGTGAATTTAAAATTCACTTTTATTCCCCCCGTGACTTTTAGGAATTTTTAATTCCTCTCCTTTTCTCCATGAGGATATTTGAGGAATTTTTAATTCCTCATGTGTCACATTTCCCACATGGTGACAAGGACCTCCTTTATGAGGAGATATTATCCCAATCCCAAGGTACCTTAAAGTACCTCCACCTCACCTTCCCCCTGACATGTCAGTTGACACTTTTCAAGATGTGAGGGCTTGTGAGTCCTCAACTAACCCTAGCCCTTGATCTTGTCCATGGTGGATAAATCTAAGCACTCCATTTCTTAGAGGAATTTCCCCTAAAATTAGAGGATTTTTCCCTCATTTGCATCAATCATGCATTTAATCTAGTACACAAGCACTCAAGCCTTCAAGCACACACATAAGCATCCACCATTGCTACAACTTTGAGCTTAATTTTGCATCCTCATCTTGTATCTATCCAAATACCCACTTACACCATTACATTATTCATCTCATCCCCATCATTTTGGACTAGGTTTCATGTTGTTTTCCATTCAAAGAAGCACACAATCAAATGAATCAACAAGGCGAACCAACCTCAACTTGGACAAGGTAACTCACTCTCTTTCTTTCATTTTTGTTCAAGTTCAACTAGGCTAATCGTTGAGGTGTTGTTTGTGTATTTCCTTGCTTGCATTTTTTTTCATTTTGCATTTTAGACTAGGAGATTTCACTTGCACATAGTTTCATCCTAGAATTTCATAAGCACTCAAGAGCATTCGAGATAATTTAAGAGTTGATTATCAAACATTTTGGAGCTACATTCAATATTTAAGCATCATCCCAAAGTCATCATGCATCATGTGTGTTTTTTAGCTAGCATTTGTGGTGTAGGTTTAATGATTCAATCAAGAATTCAAAGACATTATCTCATCTCAACAATCAAGAGTCAAGATTTATATTCATGCTAGCAATTTCATGCAAGTTTTTAGCCTTTGTTACAAAGGTTTGGTGAGTTGCAACATTGCATATTGTTCATTCATCATTCCTTCACACTTTTCTATTTCATTTCAAGGTTTAATTACCAAAATGGAGTTTGACCAAGGCTAGCCCCTATCCAATAACAAATCAACATTTTTCTCTCCTTTCATGTGTGATTTAGATCTAGGTGTTTTGAGGCTTGAAGATCCTTTGAAGACAAAGTTACAAGATTGAAGAAAGTTGTCAAAGTTTTCAAGAACTCAACTTCACAGAAAGTCACCTACAAACTAGAATTCAAACTTTCAGACTTAGAGATTAGATAGGAGAGAAGCTACAAAATATCACTAGAGGATACCAAATTTTTAGCCAAACACTAATATTAGGACTAAATCACCGCCTTGGGCGTATGAGTCCCAATATACCACTTTTCAATAATTTTCTATAGATCTTGGTTTTGCAGTTGCAGATTCTAGATTTAGTCTGAAACCCTAAATTGGGATTAAATTGCCTAGTCTAGCATATGAGTCCTAGTTCACATCAAAAAGTCATAATTTTGGGATTGCAGACCTAGTTTTGGACATCTCTAGTCTTCCAAGTGCTTCTCTATTCATTCTCAGTTTATTATTCTAATTTCAAGTTTCATTTTCTAGGTCATGTAGTTAGATTTACATATTATTTCCATCTGTTTCTTTCTAAGCATTTGCTTAGTGGTGAAACCACTTATAATCACACCTAAGGAGACCTTGTAGCAATCCCTTTTCCTAATTGAATCATTGGGTTGAGATCTCTAGGGTTTCCTTTAATGGACTAAGATTGAAATAGGAGGTCCGAACCCCCTTTAGTGTTTGTTCCATATCCTAAAAGGTGGAACACCCCCCACTATTTCCTTTGGTTCATTACCACAACTGAATACTTCACAAAGTGGATAGAAGCAATTCCATTAACCTACATCACTGGTAAATACATATCCAAGTTCATCTTGAATTATCTGATATGTCGATATGGATTTCCCCAAACCATCATAATGAATAATGGAACCCCATTTAAAAACCAAGATGTCAAGGAGCTTTGTTCCAAGTTTTTTGTCTAGTACAGATTCTCCATACACTACTATGCCCAAGGAAATGGTTAGGCTAAATTGTCTAACAAAACCATCCTAAAGATACTAAAAAAGACTGTTAATGATGTAGTTTGTGATTGGAATTTGGAACTAAACCCAACCCTATGGGCTTACTAAACCAATATTCATACACCTGCAGGTGCCACACCTTTCTCCTTGGTCTATGGATCTGAAATTGAATTACCTATTGAAGTCAAAATCCCCTCACTACAAATATCACTAAAAGGCATGGTCAACAATGAAAGAGTATTGGGTATCTAGATTAAATGAGTTGGAACTCCTAGATGAAAGGAATTTGAGCACATTAAACCATCTTCAAGTTTATTAGAATTGACTTAAATAAAGCTACAATAAAAGATCAAAAATAATAAAAAATAGATTGGTGACTTGGTACTCAAAGAGAATCAAAAGTTATAGTTGAATCAAGATGGAAAAGGTAAGTTTGAACCCAACTAGTTAGGCCCATTCATCATCACAAGCTATGGCTCTCGAGCCTATCAATTAGCTACTATTGAAGGGGAACTTTTAGTCAAACCACTGAACAACAACCATCTTAAAAATTTCTATATTTTAACACATTAGAGTACACTAGGAAAAAGGGTAAAAATACAAAAAAATTAAAAAACAAGAAAAATAGTAAAGAGAAATAAATTTTTGTTTAAGTGAAAACCACATTCTAGCACTTCTAGAATAGGTACCGTAGTGAAAACCTAACAAGAAGGTGCTGCATTTGAATAAGAGAAACATCATTATCTATCAACACTATCTGAAGCATCCACCCATTTGTTCCATAATAAAACATGTGTCTAACCATGGCTTGATGACTGATTGAGTATTGAACCTTGTTGCACCATCAACATCTGTGTCTCCTAATAAATGTAATCTTGCCTTGAACTAGGGGAAACTTCCTGAAAATCATAGTAGATTGGACCCTTGTACATCCCATCAAGATTGAAAACTATCAAAAAAATAAAAAACATCCAAAAAAAAACAAAATCAAAGTAAAGTCAAAAATCCACAATCCCAAAAACATGTTATGCTTTGAGTCAACATTGGTTGAAATATGTGGAATTTTCTTGTACAATGTAGGAAAGGATTCTCAGCCCTTGAGGCCTTAGGTTAGTCCCCTTAGGTGTCTATCATGCTCTCTTTTAACTTAGTCAAAAAATACAAAATAAAAAAAATTTCAAAAAACAAACAAGTCAAAAAACATGTTCTTATCAAACCAAGCGAACTATGAGCCCTACGTGTACAACATGGGAAGGATTATCTTTGATGAGCCCTTAAGTCCCTAGGTTAGTCCCCTAAAAACAACAAAAACATCATACAAACTCAAAAAATAAAAAAGGTCTTACCTCTATTATCACCAACCACAATAAATTATTGTCACACTCACCCTTTGACAATGCAAATGACAACCAAAATGAACATCAAAACTAAAAATTCCAAAGAGAAGATCAAAACAATAAGAGAACTATCAAGTGAAAACAATGCCAAAGTGTTACCTACCTATCTATTGACAATTCACCAACAACATCTTGAGATATGTCTTAACGAATAAAATGTTCCTACAATAGACATCATCAACATTGGATAATAGCTTGAAACCTCAAAAAAGATATGGAAAGTGAAATATTGTTTATCTTTTTATAGTCTTATCTTTTTTTGATTTATCATAATATGACATTCCCAGGATCTCTCAAGGATGTCCATAAGGATTTAGAGAAGAAGGAATGGTGGTATTACCAGTCAATTTTTTCTATTTCTATTTGTAAGATATTTTTGTGATACTACCATGACGAATACTTGCTTTGTTTGGTGTATGGAAGTTGTTTTGAGATAATTCATGTAGCAGTTGCATGATAGGTATTTCATACCTATCTATGTAACTGGTCTGAAATTTTTTAACACAACTCAACCATATATCCTAACAAGGTTTTTGTATGTCTAGTATGAGCAAGAATATTCTTTGAATGTCAAGTCAAAGTCCACACAATGGATACAAAGCCACCTTGGTTATTAATACCTTGGTGCATCGTATCTATTTGCTACATCAAAAAGGATTGTTAAAGATATGAAGCTTCTATGCAAAGAAAGAGAAACTCATCTGTAACTAAAAACATTAAATTTCTATCCATCATCCAACATTTCTTCGAACTAACAATATTCATCCTATATCACAATATCATTAGTACCACATCCATCCTGCATCTACCATTTTTTCAATGCATATCACAAGGATAATAAAGCAATAAAAATATCATGTATCATGTATAATCAACATCCATCATATACATAAATAAAACATCATATATCATAAGATATGATAATTCATCCATCCACATCATATGCATACATTAGAAAAGTACAAAAATCATGTATAAATCATGCACCATCATCCATAATCATCTCATAAATACATAATGAAGTTGAATCAAAACATGTATATATCATAAATATCATCGTAAAAAATGAGAATGTTAGGTACATGCCATCATATAAAAATGTGTGATATCATAATACAAAAAAATATATATGAGGCCTCAGCTGGGCCGATGAATGTATATAAAAAATTATTTCTACAATATAAGTATCTAAACAATAAACATCATAAAAATCAAGAAAAAATAACTCCTACTGCCTTGTTGAAGGTGGAGATCTATGATGGTCATGGCTCTGGTGTGGAGAGGGTTGTGGCATAACTAGTGGCTGATCTGGCTAGCTTACTAACTGTTCATTGGAATCGACTACAATGGTACCTATACTAGGCTCATCAAACTTGCGATGTCTACATGCTCTGGGGATGGAAACCTCATAAAGATTATGATAATAAGTGGCCTCCCTCATATACTGGTCCTGCTTTTCTCTAAGAGCATCACTTTCTAACCTTAGGGTATCCCTCTTAGCTATAATGATATGTAAATGTGCCTTGGTAGCATGATGTCACCCACTCTTAGTGTCCCACTCTGCTCTGAAGTCAACCCTCTCCTACCTCATAGTGTCTCTCTCTACAATCAAAGTAATAAATTGAGCCTGCATAGCCTATCTCTGTACTACCTCCACATCTCTAGTAGTTGTCAAATATACTATCTACACTATCATTGTTACATCACTAGGTGGTGGAGGAGGACCAAAAACTTGGTCTTGATCCTGTTGCATGGGATTGTCATGTCCATCTTACTGCCCATCCCATTGGGCTCTATCAAGCTACTCCACAATGATCGTAATTCAATGTCTCTCCCCATGATGACCAATGATATCTACTCTACCCACTATTGGCACAATGCTAGTAGGATCTGTAAACCAAAGTGGAATATTTCAAGCCCACTATTGATCATAATTTGTGGTAGTCCTCAAGATTTGCGGGTCCAACTGGACACCCATCCAAATGGGACAAGTGCTTTGAACTCTGCTATTGCTACATCATGATATGCTTATAGCCCCCACAACTGGACCTCTCGAGTGGTCCTACCAAAAAATCCTAGTATTCATTTTTAAAAGAAATTTGTCTCTCGTTGAACTGGTAAAGCACTCGATCGGCTAAATACTGCTCAAGCAAGGAACAAACATGACTGATCAACCGCCATGTCTATATACAAAATGGGAGCTACTCCTAGTTGTCATGCTAGGCATCACAGTCTAACCATGGTCTCCAAATAAAACTAGGCATGTCATCTATCAAACAATGCTAGTAAGGTAGCTTCTCAAGCCAAGTGTAATGAAGAAAATCACCATATCTATATGAAAAAGGATCCTTTGGATCTTGATACAAAATTCCATTGGGCCTAGTAACTGGGATATGCTCCCATTCCCATACGCCAAGTAATGTCACACTAGTAGAAATGGAACTACCTCCTAGATAAGGAACCTCATGCATATCTCTGTATAAATGAGCAAGGAGACATGAGCCCCATGCATATCTAGTACCATGCTTAAAAATCTACTCGATGCATACACCCCAACCAGTTAGAAACCTCCTACCTCACCAATCAAGAACAACAAGCCTTGAGACCAAAGCACACAGAACCAATGAAACGAGATCTGCATTGCCCATGAATGGAGACAGGTCTATCCCTAACTCCCGAACTTGAAGATTCCTGACACCAAGGACTTGACACATAGCACACGTACCTTGTTGTACAAAATAAGTCGCTATATCTCCATGAATTGGTACACGAAGAATACTCCATACATCTACTAGGATGATGGTGGCCTCCCAAATAGGTAAGTGAAAAGACGATGTCTTAGAGTGCCATCACTCCATGAGGGCGGTCATCATAGCTCTATGAAAAAATCATGGGAATGTAGCAAATATGCAATAACCTCACAACATCTAGAACATCTCACTCCAGCTCGTGGAACCTAGTGATCAAATCAAATAGGTCTTGCGGTCATCCCTCCCTCAAATAAAATAGTTTGAGAATCGTTTGCAACCATTCAACCAACAACATTAAGATTTTTCTATGAAAACACAAAGTGAACCTATGATTACAAATAAAATGATGAAAAAATTCAAATATAGCAAAAGTGGTCAATTAATAACAAAAGTGGTGACTTTGTTCTCAAAAGTGGTCACTGTTTTGTCAAAAGTGGTAAATAAACTCAAAAGTGATAAAAATAGAAGAAGCAAAAAAATATCTAAAAAGCGACAATATTTTGCAATGACGGTTATTTCACATAAGAAAAGTAAAAAATGAATATTTTAAATAAAAACAAAAAAGAAGCAATTTTTTTTAATCAAAAGCTAACATCTAACTCAAAGGCAGTAGAAATACTTAAAAGTGGCATAGATATAAACACCACTATTGGTCATTTTGATGCAAAAGCATGAAATGCATGAACCTACTACTATCACCTAATTTATCTTCATGCATTAAATACACAAAAATGATAAGATGAAAATAGAAAAGGAAAGGGTACATATTGTGGCATCAACGCCAATAGGTTGCTTGAACTCATGACCTACATCCACATGATGTGGGGCTCCTCGAATCCTTGCCATAACACCTTGACACTTGAAAAATAAAGAAATTCAGAGGCAAGAAATTACTATAGACTCAAAATGCAAATAAGGTAAATTAAACCCTAATTACCTATTTTAATCCCCCAAACCCTAAATTTTTCACCTAGGAAACCCTCCTAGGTTTAAATTAGGGGATCGTGGGAACATCTAAACTATCAATGAAGGTCTTATAAGCTTAATTTTTCATCCTCTATGCATCTAACTTGAAATAAACATTGTTGCGAGCGTGGCCTAAAAATTGACATTTTTGGCCAACCTCTCGAGGGGGTAGCCCAGAGTCCTACCTTCTTTCCACTAATTTCTAGGGCACAGTGGGGCATATAATTTTTTTCAAATCTTGATCTTAACATTGAATTCTTTGAAACAAAGAAACTAGTACTTTGTCTCAAAGAGGGGAAAAATGTAGACATGTAAAAATGACTTAACACTTATTGCACATCCTAAATGACATTTTCTCATCATAAAAATCATTATCACCTAGTATCACTGCATTTCAAATCAATTACATCAAAAATCCTAATTTCCTCTATTAATTCAATAATATTAGATTATTTAATTAATTCACTTTTTCATCACTTTTGAAGTTAATTAAATAAATTCCATTTATTTAATAAAGTCCTAAACTAACTTTATTCTTCTTGATTAATTAAATAACATCAATTATTTAATTATGTTGCTAATTTACCTAAATCAATTAAACTATTAATACTTCATAGTTTAATTAAATCATTTCCTTTAAACTTAAATAATTAAATAAATTATTCAAACATTATTTAAAAAGGTTAAAACAAAAAAAGGAAACTTTGTAAAATTCAAACATTATTTGCACATTTAACCCAAAAGGTTTAATTAATTAATTCAATTAATTAATTACCATCACCCACTTTCATGATTGAGAAAATTATGATCCCCTAAATGCTCACTCTGATTGGTTGACTGATTCATCTATTCTTCAATCCCAGTGAAAACTCAATCTATTTCCTCAATTCCACTTAAGACTCAAATTGATTTCATCAGTCACACTGATTATGTAATCAAAATATAGTGATTCTTGCTATCTAATTCCTCTCAATTGTTTTGAACCATTGATCAGGATATTCTAGTATGTAATCTCAACCATTCATCTCAAAACACAAAATCTATGTAACAATCATCTTCATCCTAAAAACCGATCAGAAAATTGACATCTTTTACACAACAAAGTAATGCCAAATTAATCATTGATTTCTTGGAAGCTTTTACATACATATTTGATCAATATAACACAACTTTGAAGCTTTTGTAATGCACAAATGGAGGCTTCACATTGATACAACAACGATCCAACATCATTGTGAATACAATTCAACATGAGATGGTAAATTTTTCTTTGGTTCTAAATTCATTATGTTATCTTAGGATTTCGTTAGTTGATTTCAATAGCTTAAAAACTTCATTTCATCAGCAATCATGAGTATGAATCTTAATCATTTTTTGAATTAGATTAGTTTTTAATTCATTTATGTTTATTTATTTTATGGTTATTGATTTACCCCTTATACAAACATAAGTGGTGATATTTTGATAACAGATAGTATGATCAATTGTTGCCTGACTCTAATAGGTATCATGTGAGAAGGGCGTGTTAAATTATATGTTACTTGTGTAGATTAGTGGATTTAAATTTTTAGTTGATTATTATTCTTGGAATTTTATTTTTCACATGCCATTTGTTTTAATTATTATTAATCATGAGTAATACTGACACTCTTTTCTAGTTGAGTAAATAGGTAAAAATTGGTCAATTATAATCAAGGGGTTACACAACTCCTTACTTTATTAATCCTTGTTAATTTTTGTTCTTGTCAAGGACGTGATTTAACCTTGTTTTATGTGGTATGGGCTGTATCTATGTGAGAGTTTGTTTCATTAGCCCCCTCGAGTCACCTTATTTACATGATCACTTATTTTATGTTTTATGAAGTCCTTATGTGGTCTTAATTGTTTAACTTTTTTTCTAGTGGTATATGGTTTGGGTATGTGCAGGATCATTATGGGCCAAAAAGTGGCGATATGTAATTGATATTATGGCCCATGTGGCTGACGACTCTTTTTTACCCAAAATTGATGAAATGAAAAGGGTTAAAGAGATTCTCAGCTTTCCACCAATATAAATTATGCTTTACTTTGAATTTAATAAATAATTATTATTCATTTTCTATTTGAATTATGACTAAAGTCTTGATTGATAGGATGATTGAAAAAAATCTATAGCTTTCAAACGGTATCACATTTTTTGAATCCGAAACATATGTCACATTCTATGCTTCACATACTATAGGATTAAAAAAAAAATTGAATTTCATGAAGTTTTGACCAAGTTAAGGTGGTTAGACATATGAGTTTTTATATTTTTTAAAATTTTTAATAAAAGATTCATAATTAATTATTTACTCGGAAAAAAATTACAAAAAAATATGCATCACATCGGGACATGAGTCCTCTACTTTCTTATAAAAAAATATTATCATTTTATTGTGGTTAGGGTGGTCAGACAGACACCTACTTATTTTTTTCCTCAAATTCAAGTACTATTGCATTGAAATTTCAAATTTTCACTAAATAGATATATTTTTTTGTAAAATAAAGCTAGTAGTTTAGAAACTACATTCAATTTGCTACAAATTCTATTCTTACACATTTTTAAAATAATATAGATAACTTATTCAAATTTTTACGTCAAGTTGCCTAACTCTTATTTTTCTAATTTTTTTGCCACTTAAGGGCCTATTTTTTCCATGATGATCCTGCACATACCCGTTTAGGTGTCTTTTTATCCCATAAAACCCCTTTAATAAAGTCTAGGCCCCACTATAATTACTCACTTATGAAAATTGGCAAAAATTGGAGTTGGTTGGGTGGCTGGGAAGTTATGGAGAGGTAGTTGCTTTTCCCCCTTCTATTTATTATTTCCCCTTGAGAGGGGAAGGGGATTCTCTCTTTTTGCCTTGGTTTCTCTAATTTTTCTTTTTCTTTTCTTGTCTTTTCATTGCTTTCTCGTTTTGGAGGAGAACTCTTGGGAAGAATAGAAGGAATGGGCTTGTGGAGGAAAGGCTTTCACATGATGGATAATAATCTTTTGGTAAGATCATTCCCTTTAAGATCCTTGTTTATGAGTAAATTATTGTTATGGTGTTTTTAATTCTTTTGTAAAAAATTATGTTAAGTTTCCTTATACTTTGGATTGTGAGTTGTATGTTGGAACTTTCTTGTACTGTGAGTATAACTAGTTATAAATGTGCAAATGATTGTAAATGTGCTAGGGTTGTGGGGAAAGGAATTGTGAGAATGTGTATGTGAAAAATGGTTATGTGTGTGTGCTTGGGAAGGGCTATGTGACCCTTAGAGCTCGGGAGTGGATTGGATTTCTATAGTGCCCCCCGTTTCGGTCATCGTTGATGTCAAGTAAATTGTTGTTGGTAATGTCATGATGATGTGGTGATTTTATTATTTAATTTAATTTTAAGGTTATGAGATAACACTAATAATATGCTTGGATTTGATTAATAAAGTTAATTTAATTATAAGGTTACTTGTTTTATTTGGAATTAAATAAAGAATTAGATTCAATAATAAACATTAATTGAATTATCATTGGGAGTTAGTTATTTAAAGTAAATGGATTAGATGAGGAAAGATAATTATCATTTAATGATTAAATTCAATTAAAAAATTTAAAAGTGAGAAAATATTAGAGAGGATTAAATATTAAAATTGTACTTAAGTTTGAATGAAGGTAAAAGCGAGAAAAGTCATTAAAAGTTTGGTACCTAATGATAATTGATAAGTTAATTATCTTGTGAAGATAATAATGTTAATATGGTAAACAATGTGACGAAGTAAATTCTAATAGAATATTATAAATAAATAAAGATAAGCATCATGTCCAATAGATCATGAAGATAAGATTTAAAACTGAAGACAAAAATAGGAAGGATGGTATATGCTTTATCTTCCTCCATCTCATCACCTTCCAGGCAGAGTTTTCAATCATTGAAACTCATAAATTAGAAGGGAAGAGACAACTCTGGGGGGAATTATGAAGGATGAGAAAGGAAAAAGGATGGAGATGTAACATGGCAGCTCCAAAAATCACAAGACATGATAAACCATTATGCAAAATGACTAGGGAAAGCCAGAAGAATGGGGATGTTGCGAGAGGAGGGAACCATGAAGGATAATAGATGAAGCTAAACATTGTAGAACGAAATATCAAATCCTCGGAGTTAAGCTGGAGGTGATATGCACTCCCTTTTACTGTAAGTACTCCTAAGCCCAAATTTGAATGATAGAAATATTGTGACCTTTATGTTGCACACTATATATGATGACTCTCTATGCATCTGGTTAAGACGTTGGAAGTAGGATGGCCCTATTAGGGTCGTTATAATGCTGTAGCGTTGTAAGATTTATGCCCTGCCGGATGTCAACCAAAGGAAGTCGGAAGAGCTAATCCTGTATTTATTGCTATGCATCGTTTCCAATTAGTTTCTAGCTATAAGTTTTCCCATTGCATGTAATCTTTTCCCTCTATGAGTTTGATTTGTATATTGTTAAATGAGGAATAATTTTATCTTATAGTTGTCTATATCTTCCCTTTGAAACCTTAGCAATTGGCACCTTTGTGTGGAGAATGGGAGAAGAAGCGTGGAGATCCATTCCCTAAGTTGTGGTAATGTCGGGTAACCATGCGGCCATTATCTTATATCTGCATATAGTTGTAAGGTAGGGTGCATGTAATTAAATAATTTCCCTAGTTCCATTCGCAACCTATCACTGTGGCAATGCTTGAATAGGTTAGGGTGTATAGAATCAAATAGACTCCCTGTCTTATTGATAACCTGTAACAGTGACGTACTTGAGCATGGCAGGATGTATAGATTTAATTAATCTCTCTGAGTTCTTTGTCATTTTGTCTCATCCGCGCACTTGAACATAATAGGAAGTTTAGAGGTTTTAATATATGTCTGATTTCTTTGGTAGCCTGTCACAGCCGCGCACCTGAACATATAGGAAGTTTAAAGGTTTAGAAAATCCCTCTATTTCTTTGCCAACCTGTCTATCTGTCGCAATTCCAGCACTTGAAAATAAATATTGTCAATGTACTAACATAATAGAGAGCTCCCTTTTGAATATGGTGAAGTTCAACTTTAAAAACTTCAAATGTGGGCACGTCTCTAGAAACTCGCCACCAAAACAGAATGTGTCAGGTTCAAATTAAAGAAAAGAATAATCGTACTTTGATTCCTCTACTCTTAAGTCACGTATATGCACCTCACCTTTCTCCTTCCTTTCCGTCTTGTGGGTAACATTTGAGATTTGATAATAATGCAAGTAGATGGCGATAATTCCAAATTCCTTTATTCACTTTCTATTATGCTTGGCAACCTGTCTTAGTTACAACAATTGGAGTTGAGGCGTGGTACATAATTAAATAGCCTCCCTGAAACCATTGACTACCTTTCACAGCTGCAACTTTTAGACTTGCAAAGGCATAGTAAATTGAATAGACTCTCCAGGTCCTTGGTCAATTTAGCGTAGTCGTAGCACTTGGAATCTATAGGAAGTTGTTAAGGAAAGAATAATTCAATTAACGAATTTTAATAAATGTTGAATATTTTAAACTTAATTTGGTATTTTATATATGCATTTATATCTTTTGGATTACTCATTTGCTCTAAATGGTTTATGATCATTAGTATTTGTAATTTATAATTGTGATATATGTATAATTTTACCCTCTATAAAAGATATGGTTAGACCAAGAGAATGCAGGTCAAATATGATCATCATTGTAGGTCAAATATGATCATTACTCTAAAAGAGTATGTCATCCTTGAATATTTATAATTTCTGATTTCATGTGTGTGATCTTTATTTAAGCTTAAAGTGATTATAAAAGTATCTATATGTATATTTTATTGTGTTGGGATGATAAGAAAAGAATGTTGGTTTTTGGTTTGGGAAGAATTTACTTAGTGAATTATATTAGTCTAATAATTTATTAAGAAATCTATACTTGGTAGTTGCAATATTGGTATAGTAGTCCTGAATAAGTACTTGGGGTTGGAACATCAGTTACATTTTGTTACTTATTTAATCTAGCAGTTAAGTTAAATTGATTAATTAGGGGAGTAATGGTTAGAGGGAAATGATATATCTATCTTTTGGGATCATTGAGGGGTTTAGTTATATGGTTGCATTTGGTAATCTTGTTATGGGTGGTTGTATTGAACTCCTTAATAGTGGAATTGTGTATATTAAAATTAATTGGCACCTTTGGTCATGGATAAGTATTGTAGTAAACTCTATTTGTCCTTATTTTGGTAGTTTTATAAAGTTGCATGGACAAAATAAATTGTTCTTGAATTGATACTTCCTTCTTAATTATTTTTCTTGGATTGTTGATTTGGGGATAACTTTATGACGATCTAAGTTTCTAATAAATGTTCTTCTTATATGGATACTTATTTAGAATCTTGAGATTGTAATTGTTTTGGTTGTTGTGTAGGTTGGTTTCTTTTAATTGAGGATGTGATTGGATAATTGTTGTCATTTCCATGTTGCTGATTTTATGAATGTAATTTTTGTGCCACTATAAGGGGGTTCTTGTGAGGAGAAAATTGAGGTCTCCCGTGGAACGCCTAGTTGGTGGTTGTTGGATGTTGAGTGATTTTTGTGGATATGTGGATTGTATTTGTGTTTTAGGGTTGATTGATTTGTGGATGGGTTTTGATGAATCTTCCTTTTTATGGCTTTTCTGAGTTAATCTCATATTTGAGGGAAATTTTATCCTTGTGTTGGAATTATTGGGGAATAACTTGTGTTGCTTCATTTTACCCTTGTTTGTGGGTTTTCATTCTTTTGGCTTCCAGAGGCTTTTGATGATTGTCAGTTAATGTTCTCTCTTTTATGTGCCCTTGAAGTGGCAAGTGTTTTGGTATCAGGATTTTGAAAGGGTTGTACGAAACCTTGTGAGACTGATTTTGTACTTGTTAGCGAGATGGGTAATGCCTCGCATGCTTTTATGTTATGATTCTTTGTTCAAATTATGATGGTACAACCCTTGGTTGTTTTTGGCTTGATGTTGTTGGGTCTCTAGGGAGAGTGGCTCCTCGTGGGGGCCGGCGCCCCATTTAAGGGGAAGGGCACAGGATAACCCACGAGTGAGTTAGTAAACAAGTGAAAACCTAATAATTAACTTAGGAGGGTTGGGTAGTGATATCATTATAAGATTTTTAAAAATGGATGCCTCGTCTTCATTAGTGCTTCTGCAGACTAATGGAAGGCTGAGAAGGCCATGGTCGGCAAGGTTGTGACCTCATCTTCATGAGAGGTTTACAGCTCCGCATGAGTCACCCTATGGACTAGTGCCTCCAGTTGGGAGGAAGGGCACAGGACAGCCATAGATGGGACTGGCGCCTCCAGTTGGGAGGAAGAGCACAGGACAACCCATGTAGGACTATGCGATGACACTCTCCCCTAGTTGCCCAGGTGTTTTTACTTTATTGTGTTCCTCTGGAAGTATGTTATGTGAGTTGGTTTAGATTGTGGTTGAATGGACTTATATGGATTTATGGAGTATTACCTTGATACATCTTTGGTGTACTTTGTGATCTTGTATGATCTCATTGATATTTGACTTATGACCTTGTACTCTTTTGATACTGTGATATGATGTTATTGTATTGTTTGATTGCAATTTGAAATTGTATTATGTTTATTAATTCAGTTTGATTTGGAAGTGTTTCATGATCATCCTTTGATTATTTGTTTACTGGTCATTGCTTGATTTTTGGGTGTTGTTGATTATGCCATTGTAATCCTTGAGTTCTATGATACTTTTGTATGACATTGAGTCTTGTGGTTCCCTATTTGGATGTTCTTGGTTGAGGTCTCTTTCTTGTCAGCCCCTTAGCATGGGGGGTGGGTCTTCGGACCCACATGGTTGGGTGGAACGTGCTAAGCACCTCATTGGGTCCTTAGTTGAGGATCGAAAGGTGCAGATTGATGCTGCTGCGGCGACTCCAGAGTTGTATTTGTCTTGGAGCCAGTTATGATACTTTGTATTCATCTATTTATTTGTATCATGTTATCTTGTGTATGGTTTCTATTCATGTTTGGAAACACTGTTGTATCATTGTATCTCCAAAACATTGTATTGTAATGTAACGTTGAACTCAGTGTGGATATTGGCCATGGCAATTGTTATTCAATGTGTTAAGTTAATCATGCGTGTGTTGTATTTATGTACACAGATGGTTTCTTATCAATGCTTTTCATGTATGTGTTATATTTGTTAATGTTTATATCTTTGGTTTTTATTATTGTCGCTGTGTGGATCTAAGTCGCGTAATGACTCCTCGTGTACCCCAAGGGATGTATGTGTTAATGAATCTACTTAAATGAAATTCATGTTATGACTTAATGTGTATTACATGTATGTTATGTTTACTTTAAAAAAAATTAAAATTTTGCAGTGATTATTGTTTAATTGTCCTTTGGGGTTCGCACGACGGGGTGTTACAACATGGTATCAAAGCATAGGTTCATACACTGGGCACTATGTGTGCTCACTATGTAACCTTGCACTTAGACTCGTGAGTCTTGAGTTTCACTTTTCTTTTGTCATTGTTGTGAACCTGAGTTTCTTCTGTTAACCGGTGTTGAGTCAATGGTGTAGGAAACTGATGGGAAAGGATAGGACCCTTGGTGTAGTGTGCAATGCACCGATATCCTTCATGTCGGGGATGCTCTATGGACCCTTGAGTTTGAGTGTGATGTGTTTTTTTGGTGATGTGTTTTATGTGTGTGAATATGTCAAGTGTGCGTGGAATCTGCGATTTTGTTGTCCTTGAGTGATGAATTATGTTTTCTTGAATCTGTGAAGGTGTAAAATTTTACCCTTTTTATTGAAATTGATGTGAGATTTGATGTTGAATAATGGTTAAAGTGAAGTTCTTTGTGTGAAAATTATGAGTTTTAACGAAGATGTGAGGTTTTGTGGATAATTATCCTATGATTTTTAGCAGAATATAGTATCTTGAGGTTAAGATGCAACTTGAATTATTGGTACTAATGTGCAATGTTCTATGGTAGCCTTTGATTTACAGAAAATTGGCTTCAGAAAGCATAGTGACGAAGGTAATGTAATTATAATATGCAGGTATAGATACTTATAATGTCAAGTAGTAATTCAATTTGATATAGTAGATGAATTAGGTTTATGGTTAGCATCCTTATGCGAATATTTCCTAACTAATAAGAAGCAAATTGTTTACGAGTTACTAGAATTTTTTTGACTATTATGTGTGGTTTGGTGGGAGGGACAGTGTGGTATCACTTGCTTGCGAGTGCCATACTATGCTGGGATTTCCTCTCATGATGTATTTGTGATATATATGTATTGTGCACAACGTTTGTTTGCATGCAGGATTGCAGGAACTAAGCCTCGATTCCACCTGCATTATCAGGACAGGGCGAGCATCATAAACACCCAATGGGATTGACGTGGAAAAATAGGAACTGACAAGAAAGTTTCCCCAACCTAGTTCGTCATTTGTCCTAGTGTTTGAAAAATTGGTCGGATTGCTATCCCGTCACCACTTTTGTTTTGGTATCAGTTCCTTATTGTTGGTTTGTCAAATTTTCATTGCTTTCTTGATGACATTTAATCGATGATTTTATTTATAGTGATTGTTGATATTGTTGTTAGTTGTTGCGTTATCGTGTTTATGCTTGAGATCGACTTCCAGGAGTAAGTCGATGTCTAAGGGGGGAAGGATGTAGTGCCCCCCATTTCGGTCATCATTGATGTCAAGTAAGTTGTTGGTAATGTCATGATGATGTGGTGATTTTATTATTTAATTTAATTTTAAGATTATGAGATAACACTAATAATATGCTTGGATTTGATTAATAAAGTTAATTTAATTATAAGGTTACTTGTTTTATTTAGAATTAAATAAAGAATTAGATTCAATAATAAACATTAATTGAATTATCATTGGGAGTTAGTTATTTAAAGTAAACGGATTAGATGAGGAAAGATAATTATCATTTAATGATTAAATTCAATTAACAAATTTAAAAGTGAGAAAATATTAGAGAGGATTAAATATTAAAATTGTACCTAAGTTTGAATGAAGGTAAAAGCGAGAAAAGTCATTAAAAGTTTGGTACCTAATTATAATTGATAAGTTAATTATCTTGTGAAGATAATAATGTTAATATGGTAAAGAATGTGACGAAATAAATTCTAATAGAATATTATAAATAAATAAAGATAAGCATCATGTCCAATAAATCATGAAGATAAGATTTAAAATTGAAGACAAAAATAGGAAGGATGGTATACGCTTTATCTTCCTCTGTCTCATCACCTTCCAGGAAGAGTTTTCAATCATTGAAACTCATAAATTAGAAGGGAAGAGACAACTCTGGGGGGAATTATGAAGGATGAGAAAGGAAAAAAGGATGGAGATGTAACATGGCAGCTCCAAAAATCACAAGACATGATAAACCATTATGCAAAATGACCAGGGAAAGCTAGAAGAACGGGGATGTTGCGAGAGGAGGGAACAATGAAGGATAATATATGAAGCTAAACATGGTAGAACGAAATATCAAATCCTTGGAGTTAAGCTGGAGGTGATATGCACTCCCTTTTACTGTAAGTACTCCTAAGCCCGAATTTGAATGTTAGAAATATTGTGACCTTTATGTTGCACACTATATATGGTGACTCTCTATGCATCTGGTTAAGACGTTGGAAGTAGGATGGCCCTATTAGGGTCATTATAATGCTATAGCATTGTAAGATTTATGCCCTGACAGATGTCAACCAAAGGAAGTCAGAAGAGCTAATCCTGTAGTTATTGCTATGCATCGTTTCCAATTAGTTTCTAGCTATAAGTCTGCCTGTTGCATGTAATATTTTCCCTCTATGAGTTTGATTTGTATATTGTTAAATGAGGAATAATTTTATCTTATAGTTGTCTATCTTCTCTTTGAAACCTTAGCAATTGGCACCTTTGTGTGGAGAATGGGAGAAGAAGTGTGGAGATCCATTCCCTAAGTTGTGGTAATGTCGGGTAACCATGCAGCCATTATCTTATATCTGCATATAGTTGTAAGGTAGGGTGTATGTAATTAAATAATTTCCCTGGTTCCATTCGCAACCTATCACTGTGGAAATGATTGAATAGGTTAGGGTGTATAGAATAAAAAAGACTCCCTGTCTTATTGGCAACCCATCCCAGCTATAGCTTTTAGACTTGCAGGGGTGTAGAAATTTAAATAATCTCTCTAATTTCATTGATAACCTGTAACAGTGACGCACTTGAGCATGGCAGGATGTATAGATTTAATTAATCTCTCTGAGTTCTTTGTCATTTTGTCTCATCCGCACACTTGAACATAATAGGAAGATTAGAGGTTTTAATATATGTCTGATTTCTTTGGTAGCCTGTCACAGCTGCCCACCTGAACATATAGGAAGTTTAAAGGTTTAGAAAATCCCTCTGTTTCTTTACCAACCTATCTATCTGTTGTAATTGCAACACTTAAAAATAAATATTGTCAATGTACTAACATAATAGAGAGCTCCCTTTTGATCATGGTGAAGTTCAACTTTCAAAACTTCAAATGTGAGTGTGTCTCTGGAAACTCGCCACCAAAACAGAATGTGTCAGGTTCAAATTAAAGAAAAGAATAATCGTACTTTGATTCCTCTACTCTTGAGTCACGTATTTGCACCTCACCTTTCTCCTTCCTTTCCGTCTTGTGGGTAACATTTGAGATTTGATAATAATGCAAGTAGATGGCGATAATTCCAAATTCCTTTATTCACTTTCTATTATGCTTGGCAACCTGTCTTAGTTACAACAATTGGAGTTGAGGTGTGGTACAGAATTAAATGGCCTCCCTGAAACCATTGACCACCTTTCACAGCTGCAACTTTTAGACTTGCAAAGGCATAGTAAATTGAATAGACTCGCCAGGTCCTTGGTCAATTTAGCGCAGTCGTAGCACTTGGAAAAATTAAATTTTGAACTAACATTAAGGGTCTTATTATGGTACTTGAACTTGAAGGATTAAAAGAACAATATAACTAAATGATTAATCCAATATCATTGGGAGTTATGTTTCAAAGTTGGGTGTCTATGTTAAATTGATATAAGATATGAAAATATTTTTAAGAGATAATAACTATTATGCATTTTATGTTATTGAAAGATGACTAAGGCATGATTTAAAGCTACTTAGTGTGAGTCTTTTGCGAAACTACCAAATGCATTGGTATAATAAGATTCATGGAAATTGAAATGAGAAAATTTTAAATTCCTCATCAATTAAAAGGAAAACATGTATACATTAATTATGATATATATATAATATATATTATTTATTGCATAATAGTAAACAATTAAATTATATTTAATAAAATATTTTATTATAAATGAATCTCTAAATTTTATAACTTATATTTAGTAAATTTAAAAAAAAAGAAATACAAATTTTTTTGACCCTTGGTCGGCCTATGTAGGCGGCCATGGGTGTTGTGGGAGGCCCAAGGAGGGGTCCTCAATCCCCATGGGAGAAGATCAACCCCCATTCTTGGGGTGCCACCCTGCCAAGTAAGATATGCATTTTTTTTAAAAGAACCCAAACAATATTAAAATCTATTTTAAATCTGGAAGTGACTGAAAAATTTCTTGTTGTTTATTGTGCATTGCTGACCCACTGGAAATTGGTTTTTTTATCTATTAAATGTTTAATGATCCCAAATATTGGTAATTATTCTTGAAAATAAATAAAAATCCAAGGATGAAATTATGGGATTAAGGTTGAGTCTTTAGAAAATATCAATTGGAAATCATTTGTGATTACTTTGATCAATAATTCAAAGGATCTTGACTCTATAGATAACCCTTGGCCTGCAGAAAAAATCAATTAAGATATTTAAAATAGACAATCAAGAGAGTTCCAAAGAGAATAATAGAGAGAAAAGATAAGAACATTATACTTGACCGAATTTGAATGTTAGATCAAATGGGAAACAAAGGAAAAAGTCACCATATAAAGAGATATAAATTGGTTGAGAGTTAGTTTTTATTTAGATTTTGTTAATTTATTTATAAAATACTTTATTAATTGAGTATGTAATTAAAATTCAATTTTAATCGATTTAATTTTAAGTATTATAAAACTTGAGTAACATCAAAATCTCAAGTTTGGCTAATTAGTTGAACTTTATTTTAAATTATTGTGTATTCTTCAAATAAATTAACAATTGTAGGGATAATTTAAATATATTATTTATCTTGAAATTTTAAATGTAATCATATCCAAACAAAATTTTAGGGTCTAGATTCTCATTTTCAAGGGGTGAACAATAGAGGGAAAAGTCTACTGCTTCATGTAACTTCTAAATTTTAGTAGATCAATTAATTCTAGCAACAATTGCTGTCAAATGTTAAAGATAAATGTATAACAACTAGTAATACCTATTGGTGCTTCACTGAATGCTTAGAGTCTCAAATTAATGATTGAGGGACTAGATTAGTAGAGAAGTATAAATTTAATGATACAAAATATACTTCGTTATTAATTTATCTATGTTTAGTGAATGTCTAAACTGTTAATATTGATGCTACTAGATGATCTGAATTATGAACTTAATTAATAATACTCCATTTACTAACTTGATCATTGTATTCAACCATAACACTACCTTGTTATTGATTTAACTTTAGTTAATATTATTGATACTTGGAGAGATTAAATTTGGATTTTAGTCGTGTACTTCTTGTGATCAATTTGTATAACTCAATTATCGATATTATCATAATTATGTTTCATAATATCTATAAACTTTATGATAGATTTAATTTGGAATCAAAATTTGTTATTTCATGAAAAGTACCATAGGACATATTTCTTTTCTTAATATTTTGTTATGTAATTTAATGATTATTCCATAAATAGAAGTCTTGAGCTAATTGTCTCTATTCCTCTTTTTTTTTTACAAACATTTGTAAAGGTTTTGTTAATTTGTTATCATCATAAATGCTAAGAACATGTTGCTAAGAATTATCTTGGTTAATTAAATAAATAAAATTGGTGGTAATTTCTTAGTCACTTTAATCCCATATTTACCATTTATGTGGTTAATAGTTGAATTTAATGAGAAAACCAAATTTTAAGTAATTATATAATGTTTTATTCTATAGTCTAACTATCAAAAAGGTTAAGTGGATAATAGTTGTATAATTTATTTAACTTATATATATTTGACAAATATAACATTACAATAGTTGTAAAATGAAAAGAGTCAACACAAAATTTGTCAAGTTCTCTTAATTAGTAAGGAAATATCCTCCTTTAAGAAATTATTAGATAATCGAGTTAGGGTCATATGAGTCAAGAAGAAAAGGAAAAGAAAAAAAGAAAGTTACTCCTTTCGGTATGTCCCATGTAGTAGTAGGGGTTAATTAGGATATCCTAATAATTATGTATTAAGAAGAAATCCTCTAGGTTGAAATAGTGTCTTTCCTACTATTAGGACTAAAAAAATAGCCTAAATTTTCCATAAACATCCATTCCCCCATCCAAATTCCTATCACCTAGCATGTCATTTCAAATCTTCTGCACTCAAAATACTCAATTTATCCACCCTATAGTCATCACCTTAACAAATTCACATTCGTCACCCTACCCGAAGATGAAAAGGGTCATGTTGATGAGACTACATCATATCGATAGAAGTCATTCTAAGGTCCCTTCAAAGAAGCAATAAAGCAGGATTACATGAACATTGTCGAGGAGAGTATATCATGTCAAGGGAACTTGTTTTAGTGTCCCTCCAACAATCCGATTGAAACCTTAAATCAAAGACACTTGGGTGCATTATAGGGTAATGTTTTAAGTCTCTTTGATAACCCGATACATTGAATACTAAGTAGTATAATATTTTAATTTGTATCACTTTGGCATGACTCACAGAGTAATTTCACCTCAACATTTAGGAAATAGAAAAACATCTCTTAGAAATGACTAAACAATGTATTAGAGTGACAATGAAAATTCAAAGGAAAAACACATACAGCCAAGAATCAGAGAGACTTTGGGATGTTGGAATGAGTAATTTATGAGTCCCTTCAACATAGTGAGAAAGGAAGAGCTCATCGAAGAGAAATATGTATATTGATGGGATGAGGAATTTGTCTCTTTGATGAGATGATAGTATTTATTACAAAAGGTAATAGAAGAATGTCAAAAAGGGGTTGAAAGGACTCCAAAATATCAAAGTAAGGTAATTCAGAGTCCCTTCGAAAAGAAAAAAAGAGATATCAAGTGAAAGAATATTTAGGAGAAGGATCTATATCGGTGAGAACCAAAATCAGTCCCCTCGATGGCCCTAAGAGTAAGAAGTGAATGACTAAGCTAAAGACTCCATCGAAGGGAAGAATACATATTGGAAGAACAAGAATACTAGTCCCCTCAATAAAATGATAATCCTTGTGGCCTCGGTGTGATAAATCAAAGTGATAAGAGGGTATCGAAGAAACTAATTACAATGAAGGTTTTGAGAGGACATTGTGATATTGGTATGAAGCCATATGAAGTCTCTTCAAAATCTTGAAAGAGAGGAAGGAGTATACCATTAAAAGGAGATATCGAGGGAACAAGGGTATATTAGTGAGATCAAAATATTGTCATCTTGATGAAGTGAAAGTATTGGCAAGACAGTGGCATGATGAAGAGACAATTTGGCGGTGGTGATGAAAGATCAACAACCTATATTCAAAACAATTAATTACACTCTTGATGACATGAAATTTCCATTAATGAACCAGAGTTGAAGGCATTGAAAAAAAATTCTAAAAATCCTTGGAAAGCATTAAGCAACCAGAAAAGAAGGAAGTAGAGCAAAATAGTGGATGACAACACTAGAAGTAGGAAAAATGTTTACTATTCAAGTAAGTACCCAAGCCTAAGCTAAAAATTTCAGTATTTGCAAACTGGTTCAAACTATCAAACCACAGAAGTAGTGTTTCTTTCTACAAAACTCATATTATGAAAAGTTCATTTGAAAACCCTAAGAAAAAAAGAAAAAAATTGGAAGAAAGACATCTAAATTAGGACTTGATTGATCAATGTCTTGGATTTGGATAGAGGTCTAGGAGGAACGCACAATTAAATCCTCAAGCTGAGAATTTGCAGGATAAAAATAAACAAGTGGGCGATACATGGACCCCAACAAGGGGATATAATTTTTTTATTTACCACTATAGGAAGATGCGCATAAACCAACCCATCTCATACTTGTGGAGACTCAATTTAGGAAAGTTGGTGGTACCCAATGTGTTTATTAATATTGAATTGATTAAGGTGATGGCCAACAGATACAATCCTCAAACTCACATGATCAAATTACAAGATGGATATTCTTTCATTATTATTACCAAGAACCATATTTCCATGGAATTCAAATTAGACACCAGTACTGACATGAAATTCAGAATTACAGACCTCTTGAATGAATACCACAACCTAAGCATTAGTTATAAAAGGTGGATACTACCATTACATAGGCCCCGAGATTAGGGAAATCAACTCAGAGTATTTTCAAGGGAGGAAAACCATCTGTATTCTGTAAACTTGTTTGAAGGATATTTCCAATACACATATTAATATTTTTTCCAAGTGCTTGGCTTGGACACCCCCATATTCATGGACATAGAACCAAACATCTTAATAGCTAATGTGTAGAGTCAGGATGCCTGACCCCTTAATTATGCTAAATACTTGGCCGATGATATCCATAATGCACTTGTTTCTATCAAAAATAAAAGTGAAGGTTTCAGATTCATGCACTATTCATTATTTACACACCTTGTTCTATATGAAGGACAAAGCATGGGAATGTGGAGTGAACACTTGAGAACAAGAGACATAGATGATAATGGATATGTTAGACTTGTCTAGATGTGGATAAAAATTTGAGACAGTAGGTGTGTAAGATCACACTATCTGTACTTTGAAGAATATTTTGTTAAACCTATATACAAAATCTTGGGTCACCCATGTGAATATAGCCTATCACTAGAGATACAAAGATTCCTCAATCAAAAAGACAAGGATGAAGGAGGAAAATTCAATCACAATTGGGGTGATTGGTATGCCTATGGTGACCATATACAAAAATTAGAATATATGGATATGAGGGAGCACCATTTCTGCTACCAAAAACTTGTCCAAAGAGGTTTGCATATTTAGAGATTGAGGAAATTGGCTTACTCTGATTTTATGCACCTCAAAAGTCATAAAAAATAATCACTAATTCCCAATACATTGTGTTTTAGAAATTTTACTGTGGTTTCTAAAAAAGGCTATGAGTTAATTGACAAGAAGTTAGAACACTACAACTTGCCTAAAGGGAATGCAAGGGACAAGTTTGACCCTGAGCATTTTATAAATGATGTTGAAACAAGCAAAAAACTAAAAGGGTATGATCACACACTTTTTGTGGATGATTATTTAATAAGAAATGTTGGCGAACAATATACAAATTGAAAGAGAAAATTGTATCATAGATTGATGTTAGAAAAATCTTGGAAGACATCCAATAATCCCATGTATGAAGGAGCCTTTCTCAAAATTTAGGATCCTAAAAGAGGCTAGATGCACTAATTTCACATGAAGCGGAGTTAACTAAGGATGTGCCTCCTTGGGTGTTCATGGAGAAGAGAAATGAAGATATTGGGGGAATGCAATCTAAGAATGAAACCCCACTATGTCAAATTTCTCCTCAACCAACACCAGATATTAGTTTCTCTATTGAAACATCCATTGCAGAAACAAAATAAGTGGGTAGTGGTGATGAAGGAGTATATATGATTAAGCATGTGATTGGAAGATATGATCCCCCAACCGAAAGGAAAATGGTCGTGATAGAATCCCCAAATGAGCTCTTTGATGATGTAAGGCATATTGCTAGCTAGAAATTTGCTTCTAATGATGATTTCATTAAAACCTCCGAGTTTAAGACTTTTGTTAATGAATATAAAGGTAAATTAATTAGGGGGAGGATTAAAGATATCACACTTGATCAGGAAGCAAATACTTTGAAAGAGTTATAGGATGAGGTTGATAAAGATATGTAATCCATTGCCCTAGAAAAGGGAAGGGCATTGCTAGAAGAGGCAAGGATCATGCTACTCCCTGGGTGGTACATGAGCTTAGCCATTGTGTTTGATAGCTTCCGAAGAAGCCAAAATAAAACCTTGTAGTTGAGAAAAAAAGGAGTAGATAAGGTATATACAGGATTAGGTTTCAATCCAGATGATGCAACTCTTTTTATGTGGGCCTTATACCCACCAAACAAGAAACCTATAGTCATTGCTAATCCTGATAAGGAATTTGGCCATTTCCTTGTACAACAAGTTGAAGATATCGATCCTTTGGAGACT
Organism: Sequoia sempervirens; assembly: GCA_007258455.2. NCBI lineage: Eukaryota > Viridiplantae > Streptophyta > Pinopsida > Cupressales > Cupressaceae > Sequoia > Sequoia sempervirens. Next base: position 48,909,875 of record VDFB02271358.1, read on the forward strand.
ACAGACTTGAGCATTAATATTGCTAGATTCACTAAATTTGAAATTGAAAGGTTGGTGAAAAATAATAAGACATATGTGAGTGAGAATGAGAAACTGAGGCAAGAGATTGATAGTTATAAAGAAAAATATACCATCTTATTCAAATGCCTACTCCCCATGGTTAGTCACTAAAAATAGGGTATTAGAAGCCATGGATGAAACCACCTATTCGAAGTGTAGACCTAAGAGATCCTAGAAAAGGGGTGACAAATTAGAAATGGAAATGAAGTCCATCAAGTTTCAAATGGTCTCAGAACTGATAAAGAAAATATTTGAAAAGATGCTTGGGAATGCTGATAAGGTATGGAAAATTCATAGTAAAACACATGCCACTTACCAAAAGCACAAAAGGATACATCTTAGAATGATGGAAAAGAAAGAAGAATTGATAGCCGAGGGAAATGTTGAAAATCATGTGTTCAAGATTTATGATGAATTAATGGATATGCATGAGAAGTTTTGTACTATGTTGACACAAGAGCTTGGTGATTTTGATTAGCCCCTCGATATGGTATTGTCCAATTTCTTTGATGATGAAGGAGAGCTAAAAGAACATAAAATTTGGGAGAATGAACTGGCTCATCTATTATCTGTGGCTCTTGACAAAGTTAACAATGAATTAACGACATTGGAAAATACACATTCACAATTGGAACAATTTTTCACTATAGAGTTTGTTATGAAAGAAATCATCACTAATGCGGATACATATGCCAACACAAAATACATCGAGCACCTTTGAAAATTCAACATGTTCATTGCTCGAGCAACATTATAAGGATAAGAAGTTTCATCAAAGTTACTCAGCCTCAGATACACTATCATGGTGAAAGGACCTTGGACATATCTTAGGTGATCATGGGTACTTTATGGAGATTAACAGATTGTGGTATCACAATTGTTGTGGACTTCATTATTGTCTTTGTTAATTATAGTTGTTAACGTTTTAGTTATGTTCAATAAAATATAAATGAAAAGTCACCACTTTAGATGTAATGGCCTGAAGCTTGTTGCTTCTCGTATATAAGGGAAAACAAGGTCGAGTTTTGAGGGATCATCATATATCATCATCATCATTAGCATCTAGTCATATTCATAGAATAGAACATAGAAATTTTTTTTTGATATGAATTGTAATAACTTTTGAGATAATATAATGGAGAAGAAAGTTTAATTTGGTGGCCCAATTTCTGATGTTCAACTATTATGTTGATATTAAAGTTTAATTTGGTGGCCCAATTTCTGATGTTCAACTATTATGTCGATATTAATTCGTATATGTTCTCTTGCTGTCTCTAGAGTGGTCTTTATTTGTTATTCAAATTAAGTGTATCAAACATATATTTAATTTTTCAAGACACATTTGCTGCCTCTATCTGATTTTTTGATTGGTTTTTGTGAGAAGTGAATTAAAATCATTTTAAGAGATTCATTTTAATTAGTTTCTACCCATAATTAAAATCCTTTTAAATCAATCATCTTAACTAGTTTCCTTCAATCAAGAATTAAATCCTTTGAAATATCACAGTAACCTAGGAAGATATCACTGGGATTTGTAAGAAGAGCCCAATAATTGAAAAACTTGCACGTTTATACAAAGTATAGACATCCAAAAGTGCAAAGTAGTTGGAGTTAAGTCAAGAAAGATGATCCACATATCATACACATATCATTTACCCAATAGGAATAGACACTGATCACACTTATTACAAAACAATACTTTACAAAACCTTATCTACACATTCAAATTTCAAACATTAGGAGTACGATTAGCTATTAAGTGTCATATCTATCTTACATTTACATGCCATTAAGAGATAGATTACCATAGTCAAAATTCACACAAACCTTAAATCTTCCCCTTTATTGAGGCATACCCACCTAGGTCTAGCAAAACCTGAAGTGTAGGGAGCTCTAACCATATTGGTTGACTTTGTTCATTGGCCAAAACATTGTCAAACCTGACCATAGATCCTGGCATAATTTTAAAGTTTATAATCTGCAATTTTGGGAACCAACAACTACTTTGAATTGACTTGTGAAGTCTAAGGAAGGTATCATAAATTGGATATTGTCAACCACATAAGGGGTGGTTTGGGGAAATATTGTGCATTGTGTTGTAATAATTTTTTTTGGGTTCATACGGAGTTTAAGTACAAATCAAACAAGATAGGAGTGACAATGTGAATACTAGTGATTTGAATCCGAAAACTATTTGTAGATGGCATGGTGAATACCAATCTTTATTGGAATAAATAAATAAGAGATTTCTTATGTAGAATACGTAGAATTTCTAAGAAAGAGCGAGATGGAGAAGAAAGTATTATACAAGAGCAAGGAACTAAAGCATTAGTTAGGAAAACTTGCATAAGCTTACTCTGATGAGAGTAATAAGATCTCATCTAGAGCATGGTTACAAAAGATGGAAACTTATTTCTTGCTCAACATTATGATAGAGAAAGATGCAGTTCAATTTTCCTCTTTGCATTTCAAAGGGGAAGCCCATGAATAGTGGTTTCATGGCCATGATCAGATATATAGATTTGATGAATTTAGAAAGAGGATTCTTTACAGGTTTGAGTTGAAAGATGAAGAAGAATATTTCAGCAAGTTGACCATGATCAAACAAAATCACTCAATAGATGACTATTTAATGGAGTTTTAGAAATTAGTGGTGATGGTGCCTAAACTATTAGAAAAGAGGATTATGCACCTTTTCATTACAAGGCTCACTAAACCTTTTAGGGGGTTTATGAAATCTTTTGCACAAATCTAGATAGAAGATGATATTAAAAGGGATCTAACCCTTGAGCCATCAATTTTGAGGAATTTTTTCTATTATCCATCTAAAACTAGTACATGGCACCGTAAGGGTGGTTTTAAAAAAATACCACTACATGCTTCAACATCGACACCCAGTTATGCAACTCCTAATGTGGTGAAGAAGGTAGAAGAGGAGAATAAGAATTAGCTCCAGAGGAAGAAACTTTGCTTGTCTTGTAGAGAGACGTGTTTCGAGACATAGATGTCTAGGTAAGTGGAAAGTTCACTATATAGAAGTCCTTTTTGAAAAAGAATCATAATCAGATGGGTTTGAAGAGTTTCATGATTTGAAAGACACCCTTTCAAGGGAGGAAGATAAGGAGAATGACAATGTTGTATACTATCATATCAGTATACTGCACAGAGATACCACTCTTTCAAGGTCCAAGGAGTCCTTATCAGACAAAGAGTGACTATCTTGATTGATGGAGGAGCAACCCATAAATTTATTAATGGACTTGTGAAGAGAAGGAGGCTAGATGTGGAAAAATTTGAAGGTTTCACTGTCACTATGGAAGATGGGTGTAACTTACCCTACAAAGAGAAAGTATGGAAGCTGGACATAACATTTAGAGATCATAAGATTTTTTATGACTTTTATGTTATTGGTTTGGGTGAAACTAATGTAATTTTGGATGTGCAATGTCTACATTCATTGGGTCAGTATACTACAAACTACCAAATGATGAGAATCAAGTTCAAATCCAATGGGAAGGATGTGGTTCTAAAAGGAATGGCTAATGGAGGTCTGCAAGCAGTATCAACTAGAAGAATAAAAATGATTTCCTAGAAGAGCCAAGTTGCTTGGGCTACTAGTTGTTTGGCTATTTCAAAAGACTCTTTTGAAGGTAAGAATGGTCAAGTTCATATTGATGTATAGAAGATTTTAGATAAACATAGTTTGGTTGTCAATGATATACCCCTCAGATTACCACTGGGTAGAGGTTTACATCATATCATAGAACATGAACCAAGATCAAAGCTATTTATAACCACTCTTTACCACCATCCTCAAATGTATAAGGAGGAGATAAAGAAAGAAAAAATGAGTTATTGGACATTGGCTACATCAAACCAAGCTATAGTCCTTTCACATATTTTGTGGTGTTGGTAAAGAAGAAGGATGGCACTTTGTGGATGTGCATAGACTACTGAGAATTAAACAAGAAGACCATTAAGAACTAGTACCCCATACCATGGATAGCTGAGTTGATTGATGAGCTAGATGGTGCAATGTACTTTTCAAAGATTTATTTGAGTTATACATACCACCATATCCACATGAGGGAAGAAAATGTACAAAATACTATTTTCCAGTGTCACTATGGGCATTTTGAGTTGTTGGTTATGCCCTTTGGTCTCACTAATGCTCTGAAAACTATCTAATCATGCATGAATCATGTTTTTGAATGTGATGCATCTGGTGAAGGAACCAGAGTTGTTCTCTCTTAGAAGGAACACCCCATACAATTTGAAAGTAGGAAGTTGAGAGCCAATGAAAGAGGATATTCTATATATGATAAAGAGATGCTAGCCATAATGCATGCCTTTGAGAAGTTTTGACAATACCTAGTGTGTGGAAGATTTGTGGTCAAATTAGATCACAATAGTCTAAAATTCTTCCTAAGCCAACAAAATTTGAATGATAGGTAGTAGAAATGGGTAAGTAAACTTCAAGCATATGATTTTGATATTAAATATGCCAAAGGGAAAAATAATATTATGGTGGATGCACTCTCTAGGAGACCTACTGTCTGTCATGTGTCCATCACATCAATAGACTAAAAATTTTCTACCCTCGAGTCTCAAGACAAATAAAGTCATCAAGGAGAAAATGGTCCTCAACTACCTCAAGGAATAAAGCTCAGTGAGGAAATAAAATGGTGAGAATTCTAGAAACAAAAAGAGTGGGTCACAGAGGTTTTTGGATAGACTAACAAGCTCTCATCCAAAGATGTTAGCGCAGACCAAGGACAACAATGCAATGTGTTGGTGTCTCATATGGACCAAAAAATGAGACTATCATAGAAAATAACTTAAGTGACTATTGTACTATAGAAAAAATGAAACTTGCTTGACATGGGAATAATTCATGATAAATTGGACTTAAGGAGGTCTTGATTTGGTCTTGTGAGGCATTTTACACATCCACACTAGGTATTGGACCCTTTCAAATGCATTTAATGATGTCTTGTATGTTGGATGTTGAGGTTATGTTGTTGATATGTGGTTTTCATTGATGTCAACACTATTAGCATTGTTGCATTAGAAGTTGTATATGTCAAGGATATTGAGAAAAATGTAATAAGAAGTGCTACAGGTTGTCAGTGGTGAAGTGAAGTTATTTCTATCAGTGTGTTCAGTACATTGTTGTTCTGAGGTTGTGGACTAAAGGGTTTCTTGCTGAGTATGTCTAGTTTATCCACGTCAAGTTTCAAAGATCCGCATGAAGAGTTGACTAAGTTATGGTGATTTTCATTTTGACAATTTTTCTGTCACTTTAGTTAGTGTTCCTGATTGAAGATTCTTTGATTTCAATAAGTTTGGTTGCTACAAATGCTTCTCTAGTGTTTCATGATGCTTGTGGATGTTTCTAGTTCATTCTCTATCTTTGTGGCATGTCTGCATTGATTTTTGTGCACATGATCCAATATTTTCTCTTGCGTGTTCATATTTTTCATGTTCTTGGCTGACAAGGTGTTGAAGCGTGTTGTGGATCTTTAAGGAAAATTAATTGAGGTTTTTCATGTTGGAGATGTTGTTTTCGGCCTTCACTATGTTATGGCCAACCTTGGTTGATTCACATGAATAATCTTTATTTGTTTTTGGGCTGACTGTTTGTAATTATTTTATTATCTTTTTCTGGCCGACTTATAGCGATGTAATTTCTTGTTACATATATATAAGAGAGATTGTTTGAAGTGTGGAAGAGGTGTGAATGCAAAGTGTATGAGTCCTATGTGTGAATAAAGTTTAGATCATTTGAAGGCAGAGGAAAGAGTGAAGAAGAGTGAAGAAGTGTTCATTTGCTTAACCTGAATTGTAACCAGGCATTAGCAGATGCTATTTTCTCAGTTCAAATCTGGATGGTTTTAATATGAATCTTTCTATAAGATAGTGTGTCTTCCTTGGGAACTAAGCCTTTTTGTATTTGAGTAGTGAGCTCTAGGCAGTGTGCCTGAATGCATGTGCATTCCCCATTCATATTTCTTTATACTTTTAACAAGGTATAATCTTACAGATTGACCTCCATTGTGGGTTTTCCCCTAACAGGGTTTCCACGTAAAAAGCTTGGTGTTATGTGTGCTTATGATGTGTTCATTTATGCTTTCACGATTAATGATTAGATTTGAGAATAAGGTTAATAATTTGAATAAGTTTGATATTCAGTGACAACTGATTCACCCCCCTCTTAGTTGTCTACCCTTTGAGTTACCAACAATTGGTATAAGAGCTTGTGGTTCCTTGGAAGAATTTTAACAACTTGAGGTGATCTGGGATGGTGACTTTTAAGAAGGATAGTCCTCTATTTGATGGAAAAATTTATTCTTTGATGAAAGCTCGAATGGAGTGCCATCTGAGATGCATTGGTGAACCCTATTGGAGCATTACAAAAAATATATATGTTATTCCATAGAATGATCCTCCTACTTTTGCTGAGATCAGGGATATTAAATATAATATTAGGGATAAGGAGGCATTGTTGAGTGCTTTGACTGATACTAAGATGACAAGTGTAATGGATCTGGAAAAAGTTAGAGACCTTGTATGAAGGTGATGCAAATGTGAAGATTGCTAAGCTACAAAGTCTGAAAGGAAAAGATGAAAAGTTGAAAATGGGTGATAATAAAAATGTTACTACTTTCATGCAAAGAGTAAATGAACTTGTGTGCAGTATCAGATGTGTTGGGGGAAAAATAGATGAATTAGAGATTGTTGCTAAAGTGCTTAGATCTTTTCCCAATTCTTACAAAGTCAAGGTTAGTGCTATTGAAGAACTCTAAATTGTGACAAATGTTACCAGAGATATGTTGATTGGTAAGCTTACTACTTTTGAGTTGAGTGAATTTGATGATGACCTTCCTAAGGTTGAATTTGCATTTAAGGCTACTACTTCTGGCAGAGATTGTAGTACCCCTCCATTTATGCTTATGTTTTCTGTTGCATGTTTTTATACTGTTAGACTTTGGTACTTGGTTTGGATATTTTGATTGCTGATTTTGAGTGATAGTGGATTCACTTTGTGACATGATGATACATTTTATTGCAATATTTGATTTCTGATATGCTTTGATATAGCATAGATGTTTTTCTTCAGATGATTATTGCTATATGTATGTTAATGATGGACTAACTATTATTTAAGTTGTCAGTCTGATGTGACGTGTATTGGTGTGGAGAACATAATTGCATCACTCGCTTGCGAGTGCCCTGTGATGTCCATGATTTTCTCCGCACGGTGTTCCTATACAATGGATTATATATATATGCATGTTATTGCTTGGTTGTAGGATTGCAGGTACATGACACCGACTCCACCTGGATATTCAGGTTTGAGCGTGTCAAGACTCCATGAAAATGTTGATTGGGAGATAGTAGCATGGTTCATCCTATTCTAGTCTTTAACCCGGTCATAGTACATCGTCAGTTTAGTTTGGAGTTTCAGATTGTTTTGTCTTTTCCTGTTTGGATTATTTGCTTGAAAAGGAAAATTTTGTTAATTAATAATAGTTTATTATGTTTTAATTTACTGTTATTTAAATTAATTTTTAAATGTTAAAGAAATAAGTTTTACATGTTATTTAATAAATTAATTAGTTTGTTTGGTTAAATAATTTGATCTTAGAGATTAAATTTATTTAATTAAATTAATTAATTAATTAAATTAATATTGTTTAAATTGTGTGTGAATAGATTTTATTTAAATTAATATTTTTGTGGAAATGGCATTTTTAATTATTAAATAAATATGCAATTTGAAAATTGAAATTTAAAATTTAAAATGAATTAAATCCATGCAAATCTTGAGAGGCAAGATTGCCGAGAAGTGGTTAAAAGATATTTTGTACTTCTCGAAATGTGTGCCAGTTGAATTTATGGTTTATGGTTGAGGTTGTTCACGGATATTATTTTCGATTTGGGGAAAACACAGAGGTTATTCTATTCTTCATGGGAAAAATATTAGAGCTCTGTAAAAATTTATGTTTATGCTTTTTTTTGGTAATATTGTATACTTGTGGAAGTCTCTGGTTTGCAAATTGGGAATTTGGTGTTCGGGAAAGGCTTTGGAAGCTACAAGCAACAGAGGTTCTCATAACCAGACAGTCATCTGAAGCTTTGGGAAAACAAGTATTCCCCTTGTGGCTTTTTAATTTTGTTGTTTTTGAAAAGAATATTTGTGAAAGAAATTTCGTTAATTTAAATCTCTGTATTGGAAAAATCATTCACTGTTTATTTTCTGAAGAATTTATAGAATTCTTAAAACTTCTATAGATTTTCTTTCTAGAAAAATAAGTTTGTGTGAAGGGAAATTATTGATATGTGGGAAAAAGAAATTGAAAACCTCTAGGGTAAATTAGGACTTCAATGGAAATATTGTGCATGTTCTTTGAAAACCCAGTTGAAAATTTTATAATTTCCCCAATTTCCCCATTGAAACCCTGTAGAAATTTCCTTATTTCTCTATTGTAAAACCCTATTGAATTTAATAGATAAATATATATATATTTATCTTCATATATAAATTGAATTGTGAAGCTTTTATTTTGAAAATTTGTGTTAATCACTGTACAGACGAATTTGAAGTTTTATTTTAAAAAAATTATTAGAAATTGCTGCCTGGGTGAAAGTCGTCATTGTTTTTATTTAAAAATAAATAAAATTAAAATGTGAGGATTCCATTATCGCCGTACGGGCGAATTTATAATGAAATTTTATAAAAAAAAAAAAAAATTCAATGTATTTGGGGAGGGCCGAAACCCTCCCCTCACCCCTTATGGGTGGTGCAACCTCCATGGCTGCACACAGCAGCCAGCGGCTACTAGGCGCAGTCCTGGTAAGGGATGCGACCTCCCCACATGGAGGCCATAGCAACGGCTACGAACAATGTTTTGTTTAAATTTATTTAAAAGGAAACAAATGGAAACTTTATGTTTTATGTTTAAAGTTTGATTTATATTTTATTCTTTTATTTATATATATATTATATTTATATGTAAATATATATATGTGTGTGTGTGTGTGTGTGTGTGTGTGTGTGTGAATATGAATATATATATTTGTAGGAATAAATATAATAATTTATATATTTATATTTATATATAAACATATATGTATATATGTTTTATTAAGTTTAGAAAAATAATTTTGATATTATAAGAAAATTTCATTTAAGATTTAAGATTAAATATTTCTAAAATAACAAGATTGGAAGAGAAAACTTAGTCTTTATTTTTATGTGAAATTGTGGAAGTTAAAATTAGATTATTTAAAAATGAATTTTAATCAAGTTGACTTGATTCCATGCAAATTATATTTGATTGATTAGATTTAGTAAATCCGAATAATAGATGGTTAATTTTCCTGATTTGCTTTAAATGTGTTTCTTTTTTATTGGGCAAATTGGGCATTTCTTAAATGTACAAGTCTTCCAGACAAGTTGGATAATGTGGGAGTTGTGATTGTTTAAGTTAAAATTTTGTGTTGGCTAAGGTTGTGTACATGGTGTTTTATGAAAAGTGTAATAATTTTATGTTGTATTTGTGTACACCTTGTCTCCCTTAGTTAGGAAAACTTAGTATACCTTTGTTATGTTTAGGGGAGTGGCTCTCTATAAGGGCCGACACACAAAGTGGTGTCAGGGTAACTTACAAAGGGTTAGTAAGTCAGTGATAACTAAACAACATAGTAGTTAGAATTAAAATCTTTAATAAGATGATTATGCCTCACTTATGGACTCTTGAGCTAGTTTAGTCTTGAGTATAAGATGAGAAGGCCTGAAATGGCAAATCGATGTCTTGTTACTTTAAGAGGCATTCGATTCTGCAATAGTTTGAATTGGGGCCGGGTTTTGTAAGAGGTTACCAGGGTAACCCAAGTTGGGGGCCGGGACCTAGGAAGAAACACCAGGGTAACCTTTGCAATATTGTGATGACACTCCACCTAAAATAACAGTCTATCTTGTGTACTTAGTACATTTGATTGTCTTAAATCTGGAAGCAATGTAACCGTTAGTTAGTTATGTACTTGTGTTTAGGGTTAGTAGATTATGTCTAGGTAACCATATTACTATCTCCTAGCACGAGGGGTGGACCTACAGGTACCACATGGTTGGGTGGAACGTGCACCTTACTCCATTGGGTCCCTAGTTTATGATCATGGCAATGAGAGCTTCATGGATGGAGAGCTCGTACTTGGATATAGATGTACTTTCTTTATTGCATTATTTGAAAACTTGTAATGTGAAACTTCCCTCAATTGATTATGAGGTGAACATTTGTAAATGTAAATTGTAACTATTATTTGATCTACCTCATCAGATGAATGAGTATTGCAATATCTTGTCAAATGCAATATAAGAAATCATGTTTGTACTTTATACTATCTTGAATGGAATTTCAAATGTTATGCAATGTTTATTTTTAAGTTTATGATTAATTAAATATATGCAATGCAAAATACTAAATTCGTCTATGGAAACTCAAGTAGTGTAATGTCGCATAACTTAGTGAATGTATGCAACTAATTAACTTAATATTATTATTTAAAAAAAATAAAATTATTTCACTTTTATACACAATTGCAACATTCCTGAGGTTATAAGACGGGGCAGTACAGATTGGTATCAGAGCCAAGGTTACAAACACTGGATGCTCTAGGTAATCGTGAACCCATTAGGTTGACCTAGTACGTAGTGTCACTATCTATTAGCCTTGGTTGATTAGTATCTAAGACTCGTTATTGTTATGTGTAGGAACATGCCTAGGCGAGGTGGAGGCCGAGGGCCAATCCCTCAGGTTACTCCCCCTCTAAGCCCTCATCAGAGTGATCAGGCAGAGTAGTTGGATCAGAGGAATGAGGGACAAAATCTCAAACAGTCAGGAGTAGAGGGTTCATAGATACATCCTTTATTAGAGGAGGTCCTAGCTCGTCTTGGACCTAGATAGGAAGATGAGCATGAGGTTGTTAGAGAGAGAGATAGATCTCTTAGGAGAGTAGATGATACAGTGCATCAAGATGCTATTACTGTAGGACACATGAGGGATTTATTGAGGGCACGCCCTCCTACTTTTGATGGTACAGGAGGTGGTTTAGAGGTAGAGACCTGGCTACTGGATTTGGGTAGATGCTTCGCCATGCACCCTTATGGTAGCAATACCCATGCGAGATGCGCTATTATGCATCTGAGAGGATTCACCTCTACTTGGTGGCACCTGGAGGAGCATAAGCTCCACTTAGATATTGGGTTAGTGTCTTGGGAGATGTTTCTGGAGAGGTTTAGAGCACGGTTCCTATCAGAACACTAGAGGCAGTGATGAGCTGATGAGTTCCATGATCTACGTCAGTTGGCTCTATCTGTTGAGCAATATGAACGTAGATTCTATGAACTCAAGCAGTATGTAGGTATTGGCGATGATGAGCCTATGCTTGTACAACACTTCATTAGGGGTTTAAATTCCCACATTAGTGGTGGTGTCAAAGTTTTTGAGCCAAAGCTATGGAAGTTGCAGTGGAGAAGGCTCAAATAGTGGAGGAGAACCTTGTTATGGCATTAGATGGTCATACAGAAGTACACATTGGCAATGTTCCTATGACAGGTTTTAGTCCACGAGGTGGACAGGCACAAACAAGAGGTTCCTCTAGGAACCAACAGACACACTCAAAGGGTGGGCAACAACAACAACGTATAGCTCAAAAGAATAATAATCCACAACCACAACAAGGTAATAGTCCATAGTCAGGAAAGGGTCGCAACTGGTGGCACAACAAGTGCAATAGGTAGGATTAGCCTGTGCAGAGTGCTCAGTCTACTATCAGTAGAGGTAGTTTCCAGCAATCCAATGCACCTTCGGGTGGTAGAGGATTCGGTAGAGGCACATGTTGTTACTCATGTGGACAGTAGGGACACATTGCTAGGCAGTGTCCGATGAGAGGTTCTACTAGTTTGGGGCCTCGACCTATAGTTTCAGAGCCTACAGTGGGTGATGTAGGATGATCACATAAAGTATATGTTGTGGTTAATGACCGCCAAGCCGATCACCAAAACATAGTGGTCGAGACTTCAGGTAAGTTACATGGTGTTAGTGTTTCCATTCTTTTTTATTCCAGAGCTACCGACTCCTTTATTTCACTGACCATTGTTGACCGATGTGGTCTTGTGGCGGTAAAGCAAGGTGGTAAGTGGTAGGTTGAATTCACATCTGGGGTGAAGGTAGCAGTAGAGAACTTAGTACATAATTGTGAACTTAAAATTGGTATGTTAACTACCTTAGTAGATTTGTATGTTACACCTTTAGGATCGTATGACATAGTATTAGGTATGGATTGGTTAGCATTTTATCATGCTGTGATTGATTGTCGACTTAAGATAGTTAGTTGCATTAATGATTTAGGTGCGAAAGTGGAAATCATAGGTATACAAAGACCTATCTCCTTGCGGATGATATCTGGTATGCAATTAAAGAGATGTCTTCGTCAGGGATGTCAACTGTTTGCAACAATAGTTACTGATTTGGAAGAAAGTGAGAGTCAAGAGGTATCTCTTGATGATCATCCTATTCTTAGGGAATTCACTGACATGTTTGCTAATGATATACCTGGAATGCCACCGAAGAGGTATATTGACTTTAGAGTTGATCTAGTTCCTGGAGCTGAGCCTATTTCTAGAGCTCCATATAGAATGACGACTCAGGAGTTAGAGTAACTTCGTATTCAGTTAGAGGAACTATTAGAAAAGGGTTTCATTCATCCAAGTGTTTCCCCTTTGGGAGCACCTATCATCTTCGTTAAGAAGAAGGATGGGTCACTTAGACTGTGCATTGACTATCGTCAATTGAACAAGGTTACGATTAAGAATCGTTATCCTTTGCCTAGAATCGATGATCTTTTCAATCAGATCAAGGGAGCTAATGTGTTCTCTAAAAATAATTTGAAATCTTGTTATCACCAATTGCGTATTGCTGAAGCTGACATTCATAAAACTGCATTTCGTACTCGTTATGGGCACTACGAATTCACAGTAGTACCATTTGGGTTAACGAATGCACCATCAATATTCATGAGTTTAATGAATGGTGTATTTCGTACATACCTTGATCACTTTGTCCTTGTATTTCTCGATGATATTTTAATCTATTCAAGAAACATGAAGGAACATGAAGAACACTTGAGACAAGTATTGCAATGTTTAAGGGAAAATCAATTGTATGCGAACTTGAAGAAGTGTGACTTCTTTCAAACTGAGGTAAAATACCTTGGACATGTGATATCTGGAAAAGGTATTGTTGTGGATCCTTCAAAGATTCAAGCTATTGTAGATTGGCCCGTGCCTACTAATGTAGGTGAAGTGTGTAGTTTTATGGGTCTAGCTGGTTACTATAGGCAGTTTGTTGAGGGATTTTCTAGAATTGGTCATCCTATTACTTCTCTTGAGAGAAAAGGGAAGAAGTTTATTTGGAAAAAGTAGTGTCAGTTGGCTTTTCAGACACTTAAAGAAAAGTTGACTAATGCACCTATATTGATTGTTCCTTATCCTACTAAGGATTTTGTAGTTTGCACTGATGCATCCTTAGAGGGTTTGGGAGCAGTTCTAATGCAAGATGGGCCTGTGATTGCTTATGAGTCTCGCAAACTCAAAGATCGTGAATTAAACTATCCCACTCATGATTTAGAACTAGCTGTGGTAGTGCATCCATTAGTTCGATGGAGGCATTTCTTATTAGGACATCGTTTCGAACTTCATACTAATCACCGTAGTCTACAATAAATTTTTACGCAACCTAACTTGAATGCTAGACAGAGACGATGGATGGAGTTCTTGTGTGAGTATGATTTTAAAGTGAGATATGTTCAAGGAAAAGAGAATGTAGTGGCTGATGCTCTTAGTCGTCGTCGACATGAGATCTCTGCTACTACTCTTGAAGTAGATTTGAGAGGTCAAATATATGCAGCACTTCCTACTGATAGATTGTATCAGGAAGTAAGGTTGGAGATTGAATCTAGTAGACCTTTAGAAGGTTGATTTGTAGGGTATGTCCTTGAACTAGATGGTATATTATGACATTTAGGTCATATTTATGTACCACATCTTGAGGGTCTTCATACATTAATTATGACTAAAGCTCATCGAGCTTCATACTTAGCTCATCCAGGTGTTAAGAAAATGCATGCCGATCTTTGGCAATTATATTTCTGGCCTGGTATGAAACGTGATATTGCTGACTATGTATCGAGATGTCTTGAATACCAATGAGTCAAAGTTGAGCATCAACATCTTGCTGGATTATTGCAGCCACATCTCATTCCTGAATGGAAATGGGATATTATATCCATTGACTTTATTGTAGGGTTACCTACGTCATCACGTCGACATGATGCCATTATGGTAACTATTGACTGATTAACTAAGGTAGCTCATTTTTCACCTGTACGATCATCTTACAATGCTTCATCCATAGCTAGGATATTTATGGAGGACATCGTTAGATTGCATGGGATTCCTCCTAGGATTATATCGGATAGAGATCCTGTATTCACTTCAGCCCTATGGACTTCATTACAACATGCTCTAGGTACACAGTTGAACTTTAGTTCAGCGTATCATCCTCAAACTGATGGACAAACGGAGAGAGTTAACCAAATTTTAGAGGATATGCTTAGAATGTACATAATGGACCAACAATCACATTGGGAGGATTATCTGTACTTAGTAGAATTCGCTTACAATAACGGATATCAGAGTTCCATAGGTATGCCACCATTTCAGGCATTATACGGTCACCTTTGTCGAACTCCTTTGAGTTGGGATCGACTTGAGGATAGAGTGCTACTTCGACCTGAGATGCTTCAAGACATGGAGCAATAGGTTGACCGTATTAGAGAACATTTGATAGCAGCACATGATAGGCAAAAGAAGTATGCCGATGTGCATAGGATAGACCGACAATTTGTAGTTGGTGATAGAGTGTTTCTTTGAGTGCGACCGTGAAAGAGTCTAATCCGTTATGGAAAAGGCTCTAAGCTTGCACCTCGTTTCGTTGGGCCATTTGAGATCTTAGAGAGAATTGGTCCTGTGGCGTATTGACTCGCCTTACCACCCAGTTTGTCTCGTATTCATGATGTTTTTCATGTATCAGTTCTTAGACCATATCATCCTGACATATCTCATGTACTTGATTGGAATGCGTTATAGGTAGAGGACGGGCGGCTGGCTTTGGAGCCTGTGGCCATTCTACAGTGCTGGACACTCAGTCTCAGGGGTCAAGACGTTGATCAGGTGAGGGTCCAATGGGATCCTAGCCATGAGGCTTCTGCTACCTAGGAGGATGCGACATGCATGAGGGAACTTTATCCCTATCTATTCGCAGGCTTTCAGGAGCAAGCCTGATCCTAAGGGGGAGGATGTAGTACCCCTCCATTTATGCTTATGTTTTCTATTGCATGTTTTTATACTGTTAGACTTTGGTACTTGGTTTGGATATTCTGATCGCTGATTTTGAGCAACAGTGGATGTTGGTATGTGGTGACTGATCATGCTATACTGTATAGCCCATGGTATACTGTACACCCTGGCCCCCCATGTAGATTTTGTAGAACCCAAAAATCTAGAAGCCTCTAAGCTTGGTAAAAAGGGGGTTCGGATGGGTATTTCAGTATGATGAAAAATGCGATTATTCGCAAGATTGTAATAAGGTTTTACACTGGATAATAAAAGGGTTGGATGGCTGCGGTTTGGTGGATGTAGCTCGGATTGAGTGAACCATGTTAAATCTTTATGTTATGATTTATTCTGTGTATGTTTTAGTTTCTTTGTTTATTATATGAAATCTGCATTTAATTGTTAGATCTGCCATCTCTAACCCTAACAGTGGATTCACTTTATGACATGATGATACATTGTATTACGATATTTGATTTTTGATATGCTTTGATATAGTGTAGATGTTTTCCTTCAGATGATTTTACTATATGTACGTTTATGATGGAGTAACTATTATTTAAGTTGTCAGTCTGATGTGACGTGTATTGGTGTGCAGAACAGAATTGCATCACTCGCTTGCAAGTGCCCTGTGATGTCCGTGATTTTCTCCACACGGTGTGCTTGTACAATGGATTATATATTTATATGCATGTTATTGCTTGGTTGCAGGATTGCAAGTACATCACACCGACTCCACCTGGATATTCAGGTTTGAGCGTGTCAAGACTCAATGAAAATGTTGATTGGGAGGTAGTAGCATGGTTCATCCTAGTCTAGTCTTTAACCCAGTCATAGTACATCGTCAGTTTAGTTTGGAGTTTCAGACTATTTTGTCTTTTCCTGTTTGGATTATTTGCTTGAAAAGGAAAATTTTGTTAATTAATAATAGTTTATTATGTTTTAATTTACTGTTATTTAAATTAATTTTTAAATGTTAAAGAAATAAGTTTTACATGTTATTTAATAAATTAATTAGTTTGTTTGGTTAAATAATTTGATCTTAGAGATTAAATTTATTTAATTAAATTAATATTGTTTAAATTGTGTGTGAATACATTTTATTTAAATTAATATTTTTGTGGAAAAAACATTTTTTATTATTAAATAAATATGCAATTTGAAAATTGAAATTTAAAATTTAAAATGAATTAAATCCATGCAAATCTTGAGAGGCAAGATTGCCGAGAAGTGGTTAAAAGATATTTTGTACTTCTCGACATGTGTGCTAGTTGAATTTATGGCTTATGGTTGAGGTTGTTCACGGATATTATTTTCGATTTGGGGAAAACACAGGTTATTCTATTCTTCATGGGAAAAATATTAGAGCTCTGTAAAAAATTTTGTTTATGCTATTTTTTTGGTAACATTGTATACTTGTGGAAGTTCTCTGGTTTGCAAATTGGGAATTTGGTGTTCGGGAAAGGCTTTGGAAGCTACAGGCAACAGAGGTTCTCATAACCAGACAGTCATCTGAAGCTTCGGGAAAACAGGTATTCCCCTTTTGGTTTTTTAATTTTGTTGTTTTTGAAAATAATATTTGTGAAAGAAATTTTGTTAATTTAAATCTCTGTATTGGAAAATCATTCACTGTTTATTTTCTGAAGAATTTATTGAATTCTTAAAACTTCTGTAGATTTTCTTTCTGGAAAAATAAGTTTGTGTGAAGGGAAATTATTGATATGTGGGAAAAAGAAATTGAAAACCTCTGGGGTAAATTAGGACTTCAATGGAAATACTGTGCGTGTTCTTTGAAAACCCATTTGAAAATTTTATAATTTCCCCAATTTCCCCATTGAAACCCTGTAGAAATTTCCTTATTTCTTTGTTGTAAAACCCTGTTGAATTTAATATATATATATATCTATATATATATCTTCATATATAAATTGAATTGTGAAGCTTTTATTTTGAAAATTTGTGTTAATCATTTTATATATGAATTTGAAGTTTTATTTAAAAAATAATAATTAGAAATCACCGCTTGGGTGAAAGTCGTCATTGTTTTTATTTAAAAATAAATAAAATTAAATTCTGAGGATTCCGTTATCGCCATACGGGCGAATTTAGAATGAAATTTTATAAAAAAAAATAAATTTTAATGTATTTGGGGAGGGCCGAAACCCTTCCCTCACCCCTTATGGGTGGCATAGCCACCATGGATGTGACCTCCCCACAGGGAGGCCATAGCAGCGGCTGCGGACAATGTTTTGTTTAAATTTATTTAGAAGGAAACAAATGGAAACTTTATGCTTTATGTTTAAGGTTCGATTTATATTTTATTCTATTATTTATATATATATATATTATATTTATATGTATATATATATATATATATATATATATATATATATATATATATATATATATATATATATATATATATATATATATATATATATATATATATATATATATATATATATATATATATATATATATATATATATATATATATATATATATATATATATATCTGTGTGTGTGTGTGTGTGTGTGTGTGTGTGTGTGTGTGTGTGTGTGTGAATATGAATATATATATTTGTAGGAATAAATATAATAATTTATATATTTATATTTATATATAAACATATATGTATATATGTTTTATTAAAGTTTAGAAAAATAATTTTGATATTATAAGAAAATTTGATGTAAAATTTAAGATTAAATATTTCTAAAATAATAAGATTGGAAGAGAAAATTTAGTCTTTATTTTTATGTGAAATTGTGGAAGTTAAAATTAGATTATTTAAAAATGAATTTTAATCATATTGACTTGATTCCATGCAAATTATATTTGATTGACTGGATTTAGTAAATCGGAATAATAGATGGTTAATTTTCCTGATTTTCCTTAAATGTGTTTAATTTTTATTGGGCAAATTGGGCATGTCTTAAATGTACAATTCTTCCAGACAAGTTGGATAATGTGGGAGTTGTGATTGTTTAAGTTAAAATTTTGTGTTGGCTAAGGTTGTGTACATGGTGTTTTATGAAAAGTGTAGAAATTTTATGTTGTATTTGTGTACACCTTGTCTCCCTTAGTCAGGAAAACTTAGTATACCTTTGTTATGTTTAGGGGAGTGGCTCTCTATAAGGGCTGACACACAAAGTGGTGTCAGGGTAACTTACAAAGGGTTAGTAAGTCAGTGATAACTAAACAACACAGTAGTTAGAATTAAAATCTTTAATAAAATGATTATATCTCACTTATGGACTCTTGAGCTAGTTTAGTCTTGAGTATAAGATGAGAAGGCCTGAAATGGCAAATCGATGTCTTGTTACTTTAAGAGGCATTCGATTCCACAATAGTTTGCATTGGGGCCAAGTTTCGTAAGAGGTTACCAGGGTAACCCAAGTTGGGGGCCGGGACCTAGGAAGAAACACCAGGGTAACCTTTGTAATATTGTGATGACACTCCACCTAAAATAACAGTCTACCTTGTGTACTTAGTACATTCGATTGTCTTAAATCTGGATGCAATGTAGCCGTCAGTTAGTTATGTACTTATGTTTAGGGTTAGTAGATTATGTCTAGGTAACCATATTACTATCTCCTAGCATGGGGGGTGGACCTATGGGTACCACATGGTTGGGTGGAATGTGCACCTTACTCCGTTGGGTCCCCAGTTTATGATCATGGCAACGAGAGCTTCATGGATGGAGAGCTTGTACTTTGATATAGATGTACTTTCTTTATTGCATTATTTGAAAACTTGTATTGTGAAACTTCTCTCAATTGATTATGAGGTGAACATTTGTAAATGTAAATTGTAACTATTATTTGATCTACCTCATCAGATGAATGAGTGTTGTACTATCTTGTCAAATGCAATATAAGAAATCATGTTTGTACTTTATACTATCTTGAAAGGAATTTCAAATGTTATGCAATGTTTATTTTTAAGTTTATGATTAATTAAATATATGCAATGTGAAATACTAAAGTTGTCTATGGAAACTCAAGTAGTGTAACGTCGTGTAACTTAGTGAATGTATGCAACTAATTAACTTAATATTATTATTTAAAAAAAATAAAATTATTTCACTTTTATACACAATTGCAACATTCCTTAGGTTATAAGATGGGGCATTACAGAGATAGACAAAGATATGATCTGGGTGAAAGTTCATCAAGAAAGAAATTCAAGTATGAGGATGAAATGAAATATTTGGATGAAGAAGAAAGAGAACTTGAAGAACTTGAAGCATTGATTGTGAAAAGAGAAGCTAGAGGACAAGGTAAGTATAAGGGAATGTTTTTAATTAAATGTTTCTCTTGCAATAAGATAGGTCATTTTGCATCAAGTTTCCAAGCCAAGATTTAACAAGTGTAAATTCCAAAAGAAGTGTTACTATGTTGCTGATGAAGGTGTAACAGATGATGAATCTCACAGAGGAAATGCAAGTGAAGATGAATTTGTGTTTATTGCTATCAAGGAAAATAATCCCATGTCTACTGAATCTGCTAGTTGTACAAATGTGGAGAAAGCCCTAGCTACTCGAGTTGAAGAGAAAAATGAATGGGTAATTGATAGTGGTTGTTCTCATCATATGATAGGAGATAAATGTAAGTTTGTGAATTTGGAGAAGTATGATGGTGGTGTTTTGAGATTGGTGATAACACGACTAGTGTGATCCATGGAAGAGGATGCATTTCTCTTGATGGTAAGCATAACATTGATGATGTCTTGTATGCTAAAGGTTTGAATCATAATATTTTAAGTGTTGGTAAAATGGTTGATAAGGGATACAATCTCCAGTTCATGGATGGTAAGTGCAAAATATTGGGAAATTATGGAAATGTGATTGCATCAGGTACACAAACAAAAGGTAATATCTTTCATCTGAATGCTGCTAGTAAAAGTTGTTTGATTGCTCAAGTTGATGAGATTTGGTTATGGCATAGGAGAATGTGTCATGTTAACTTTGATAACATTGTCAAGATAAGTTCCACTAAAGCTGTGAGAGATCTTCCTAAGCTGATGAAACCTACTAATGTCATATGCAAAGAATTTCAGTTAGGAAAGAAAACAATAATTTCATTTCGAAGTGAACAAAAAAACTCAAATGGATTGTTGGAGCTTGTGCATACTGATTTATATGGTCTTGCTAGAACTAGAAGTTTAAAAGGTTATATATACTTCATGTTCCTTATTGATGATTATTCAAGGATGACGTGGGCTACTTTCTTAAGGGAGAAATTTGAAGCTCTAGAAAAGTTGAAGATCTTTAAGGCTATGGTTGAGACAAAGACAGAGTTGAAGATTAAGTGTTTGAGATCAGATAGAGGTGGTGAATTCACTTCCAGTGAGTTTAATTTTTTTTTTGAAGAGCATGTAATAAAGAGATAGTTATCTGCACTACGGCCCCTCAACATAATTGAGTTGTGGAAAGGAAGAACATAACAGTTCTAGATGTGGCTAGAACCATGATGTTGGAAGGAAATGTGCCTCATATCTACTCGAGAGAAGCTATTAGTGTTGTTGAGTACACACTTAACTGGGTAGAAATCAAAGGCGATACTGGTAAGACTCCTTTTGAAATATGGACTAGTTAAAAGCCTACTATTAGATATTTCAAAATCTTTGGAAGCAAGTGTTATATCAAAAGAGATGAAGATATAGGAAAGTTTGATGTTAGGAGTGATGAAGGAACCTTTTTGGGTTACGCTACTAAAATTTAGGCCTACCAGTGTTACAACAAAAGATTGAGGAAAATGGTTGAATGTGCAAATGTTAAGGTTGATGAAGACATAGCTGCACTATCCAGAACCTGTGGATATGATTCTGATGATCAGAATGACAATAGAAGCAAAGGAAAGCAAGGTCAGACTACAAGTCAATTTCAAATCATTCCGGTGAATCAAGAAAATCAAGAAGAAGGAGAAACTGATGGAAGAACATAAGAGATCAGAAGAGCCTAAAGTTGAAGAACATTCTAAGAAGAATCTGGGGTATGTAAGATTGAATCATTCAGAGAATCAGATCATAGGTGATAAGAACGAAGGTGTCCAGACTAGGAAAAAATTTGCAGAAGATTATTGTTTGATTTCAAAAACTAAGCCTAACAATGTGAATGAAGCATGCAAAGATGAGCATTGGGTTGAAGCAATGAAAGAGGAACTATAGAAAATTGAGAAGAATTGTACATGGATTCCTTTTCCCAGACCTAAGGATAAGAATGTAATTGGAACTAAATGGGTCTTTAGAAACAAACTAAATGAACAAGGTGAAGTGGTTAGAAACAAAGCAAGACTGGTTTGTAAGGGATATTCTCAAACGGAAGGTATTGATTTTGAAGATACCTTTGCCCATGTTGCTAGAATTGAAGCTGTGAGATTGTTTCTTGCTTATGTTACGTATAGATACTATAAGGTTTATCAAATGGATGTCAAGTCTTCTTTTCTAAATGGTGAATTGGAAGAAGAGGTATATGTTGAGCAACTTGATAGATTCTAGTTGACTGATCCGGAAGATGTCATGTGTCGATTGAAGAAAGCATTGTATGGTCTTCAACAAGCCCCTAGTGCATGGTATGCCAGATTGGATAAGTACTTAGTAAAACTTGGATATAACAAAGGTACTACTGATAGTAATCTTTATTTCAAGAATGATGATAAAGATTTGATTGTGAAAGTTTTTGTTGATGATATCATATTTGGAGGAGATGATAGCTTGTGCATGAAGTTTTATAATGAGATGCATAATGAATTTGAGATGCCAATGATTGGAGAGATGAAATTCTTCTTGGGATTACAAATTACTTAGTTAGATAAAGGGATTTTTATATCTCAGTCTAAGTATGTGAAGTAATTACTGAAGAAATTCGGTATGGAAGACTCAAACCCTGTTGGTACATCCATGGTGACCGGATGCAAGCTGGAAACTGATGATGATTCTTTGAAGGAAAATTAGACAAGATATAGATCAATGATTGGTGGATTGATTTATTTGACTCAAACTAGGCCTGATATCATGAATGTTGTATGTATTGTTGCTAGATTTCAAGCTGATCCTAAAGAATCTCATGTGACTTCTATGAAAAGAATTTTCAAATACTTGAAAGGGATAGTTGATTTTGGTCTATGGTATCCTAAAGATGATGATCTTACTTTGAGTGCATTTACTGATGCTAATTGGGCAGGAGATGTGAATGATAGGAAAATTACTAGTGGTGGAGCATTTTTCTTGGGAAAGAAGCTGATTTTATAGTTGAGTAAGAAGAAGAATGCTATTTCTTTATCTACTGCAAAGGCATAATACATTGTTGTTGCTAATAATTTTAGTCAAGTACTATGGATGAAACATATGCTAAAGGATATCAGAGTTGTGTATGATGAGCCTATTATTATATTATGTGATAACTCAAGTGCTATTAACATTTTTAAGAATTTGGTGCTACATTCAAAGACCAGGCATATATCTATCAAATTTCACTTTTTGAGAAAGCAGGCAAGTGGAAAGGAAGTCAGATTGGAGTATGTGCCTACTAAGGAGAAGATTTCCAATATCTTTACAAAGTTGTTGCCTAAGGATACTTTTGAGTATCTCATAGGGAAGTTAGGGGTGATTACCCCTCCTAATCAAAACTAAGGATGCATTTCTTTGCATCAATCTATTCATTTCATGATCATATTTTGATCAGTATTGATGTTGTGGTGGCTGCTACTCAGGGGGAGTAGTCAAATGTTCAAATGTTCAGAAGTTCATATATGTGGTTCATAACTTGTATTGAAGAAATATTTTTCATTGATGTAAAAGGGGGAGAAGAGTAATGTGAAAAATAAACTGTTGATTATCTGGGGAGAAGAGCCTTGTGGGGAGAAGATCATGTGAGGAAAGAAAAGTCAGAACTTAAAGGAAGAGTAAGCATTGTGTTAATGGTATTTTTCACATCATCTGTTTCCATGAATGCCAAAGGGGGATATTGTTGGATGTTGTGGTTATGTTGCTGATATGTGGTTTTCATTGATGTCAACACTATTAGAATTGTTGTATTAGAAGCTATATATGTCAAGGATATTAAGAAAATTGTAATAAGAAGTGCTACAGGTTGTCAGTGGTGAAGTGAAGTTCTTTCTCTTGGTGTGTTCAATATGTTTCTATTCTAAGGTTGTGGACTAAAGGGTTTCTTGTTGAGTATGTATAGTTTATCCATGTTGAGTTTCAGAGATCTGAATGAAGAGTTGATCAAGTTATGGTGATTTTCATTCTGACAGTTTTTCTATCGCTTCAGTTAGTGTCCCTAATTGAAGATTCTATGATTTTAGTAAGTTTAGTTGTTGTGGATGCTTCTTTAGTGTTTCATGATGCTTGTGGATGTTTCTAGTTCATTCTCTATCTTTGTGTCATGTCCTAATTGATCGTTAAGCTCGTGATCCAAGATATTCTCTTGCGTGTTCATGTTTTTCATGTTCTTGGCCGACAAGGTGTTGAAGAGTTATTTTTTTTGGGCCAATTGTTTGTAATTATTTTATTATCTTTATGTGTCCAACTTATAGCGATGTAATTTCTTGTTGTGGATATATAAGAGTGATTGTTTAAAGTGTGGAAGAGGTGTGAATGTGAAGTGTATGAGTCCTGTGTGCGAATAAAGTTCAGATCATTCAAAGGAAGAGCAGAGAGTGAAGAATAGTGAAGAAGTGTTCATGTGCTTAACCAAAACTATAACCAAGCATTAACAAATGCTATTTTCTCAGTTCAAATCTAGATTTTTTTAATCTGAATCTTTCTATAAGACAATATGTCTTCCATGGGCACTAATCCTTGTTGTATTTGAGTAGCGAGCTCTAGGCAGTGTGCTTGAATGCATGTGTATTCCCCATTCATCTTTCCTTATACTTTTAATAGGGTATAATCCTATGGATTTACCTCCACCATGGTTTTTCCCCTAATAGGATTTCCATGTAAAAATATTGGTGTTATGTGTGCTTCTGATGTGTTGTTCATTTATGCTTTCATGATTAATGATCAGGTCTAAGAATAAGGTTAATAAGTTGAATAAGTTTGAGATTCAGTGACAGCTAATTCACCCTCCTCTTAGTTGTCTTCCCTTTGAGTTGCCAACATTATAAAGGTGTTGTAAAGTGTTGTAATGGACTTTCATGCTTTTCTAGACTTAATGAACCCATTTCCCATTAATTCAACATTATAAAATGTATTTAAATACATTATCACATCAATCTAGAAGGAGTGTAAACTAAATTTAACTTTAAACTAGTGTTGTAATGTGTTTTACACATTCACATTGATTATTGTGCCTATGTAGGATATGTGGACCTCATTTTAGTGTTGTAAATTATATTTAATCAGACTTTCACATTGAGTTTTGCATCCCAAGCCCTAATTGATCTTTACATCATCACTAATAGGCCCCTATTAACCCATATTGTGCATGTTGAGGCAATATTTGATCAAATACCCGACATAGTCATCATAAAAACCTTATTTCCTTATTTCTTGACATGTTAGCTGGCAAAATGGCCCCTGTGGGACCCATTCACCATCCATGGAAAATCAGTCCCATCCAAGTGGGACCCATTCACCATGGGTGGAAAATGAGTTCCATTTGGCCCAATTTTGACGTTTGAGCAAGAAATTTTGGAATTTAAGTTTAATTTTACTTCATGTCGGCCTCAGGGATCCAATTTTTGGGCTAATAAGGTGAATTTCCTATAAAATCAACTCTCTAAACCCTAAATCATAACCATTCTTCATTATTCATCCATCATTCTTCCATCTCAAATCAAACAAGTTAGGGTTTCATAATTCCAAGTCATTAAGATATAAATTTTCAAACATTCAAGGGAAAATTCTTGATGTGTTGTTGTAGAAATTCAAGATCAAACATCATGGCAAGGTATTGAATCCATTATTGCATGTTTCATTACATACTTTCTCTATTTTGGTTTAATGATCTAAAAGGGGTTTGACCAAGGCAAATCCCCATGCCCTAACAGCCAACCTTCCTCTTTCTTATCTTGTGTGTTTGTAGATTTAGGCATCTTGGAAGCTTGGAAATCATTAATAATGAAGTTGCAAAGTTTTTTAAGTCTTCTCTTCATTGAACAAGTCAAAATATCAACAAAAACTCACTTTTAGGCTCAAAAATTATAGTTTCGGAAGTGAACACCTAGAGAAGTCTAAAGTGTAGACTGAAAGCTCCAGATTCCACCTTTGAATATTCAAAAATTAAAAATTGGACTCATTCTCCATGGGTGGAAAATGAGTCCCACTCCAAGGTCATTTTTTGGTTTTCTACATTTTTAGACACCCTTTTGTTCGAAACAGGTTCCAAAATAGTTTTGCAGAACTGGGACTTATTCGCCCAGAATGGCGAATGAGTCCCACTAGGCCTGAAAATCAGCATTAGTAGCATTCCAAAATTAATTTCCAATCTTCATCTATATTCCAAGTGCACACTTTCAGTTTCGTCAAGTTCTGTTACAATTTGCATTCATTTCTAGGTGTTTTTGCATTACACAATGTGTTTTCAAACAAGTCACATTTTATAGGTTTTGCATACTTAAGAAAACAATTTCATCATCTAGTTGCATTTATATCATTGAATTTAAGCATAATTTTATCATACATTCCCTTATTTGAGTGAACCACTTAGATTTTGGGTGTGGGATCTATCTCTTTTCATTAGGTGAAAGACCCTAATTGAGCAAAAGAGAGTCATAGCATTTCACACCCCTGAAAATCTATGGTTCATTTTGGTGAACTTTCATTTTATAATAATTTCTTGTCTGATTTGGAGTCCTTCATCATAGATCTAGCCTTGCATTGACTTTACATTAGGGTTTGCATTAGTTAATTGGCATGCTAGGTTTCAAATTTTGCATTCATAAAAAGTGCATAATTTGGGTCACATTTTTTATATCTAAATTAATGTAAATTTTCTAAAATTCTGTATTTTCAACTTAGGTCCACAGCATAGCACTCAAAAACTATAAAAATCACTCAAATTTTTTTGAAAAAGTTTGAAAAAGGTCCATACTGGGACTCATTTGCCACCCTAGGCGAATAAGTCCCTTTTGACCCCTGAAACTACCTTTTACATAGTTGCAAATCCTATTTTTAGGCTTCTATTTGGTGCCATTTCCTAGCTGTATCAGTTGGATGCATTTACTTAACATGCATTTCATCAAATCTAGCCTAAAATAGCTCATTTCATGCATTGTTTCATTTCACATTTACATCTCCCACATTTCAATTTTCAGACTATTGCATATTGTAATCAACAACTTACTTTTTTTTACATCTAAAAATTACATATAAATCATTACATTGCACTTTTGTTTACTTTTGCATAATATTTTCTTTAGATGTGACTTTAATTTGATCAAGCATGGATTTTATAAGCATAACATTCCTTCCTATGAGTTTGATTTTGATTACAACAATGAGGAACATGTTAGTCCTCACCAAATCATTACATTACCCATTGGTGCAAATGGAAGTATAGAAAATCATCACACACATACTTGTTCTTCTCTTGATACCTCTCCTATTAGTGGTGAAGGTATCTTGGTGAAGGAAGTTACAAGTCTTGAGGGTCTTGATTGTCCATCTCCTCATTCCCCTTTGGAAGATGTTCAAAAACACAAACATGAGATCATAGACACATTCCTAAAAATCACCTTACCAAGTCTCCATGGTCATAACACTCAAACTTGACCATCTCCTAATATCCCTCCTCAATGTAAAGAGGATAGGTTGGTGTTAGAAGACATCCCTATTAAGAATCATTAAAACCTTGATCCTCCCTTCCCTAATGCTCCTCCCATTTGGGAAAATCTATTTGAAAATCATAGTGGTCCTTCTCTTGATGCCTCCCCCACTTGTGATGAAGCTACTTCACAAACCTAAAACTTGGATGAACATATTACAAGCTCTCCTAGTAGGGTAGATAATATGGAACAACATAATGAGAGCTTAGAAACAACCAACAATCAAATAGAGTCTTCTTCTAATCTCCACACTATCAATCATCAAACACATTCAACCATTAATAACTCCCTTACTTTCGATGAAGTTAGTTTTGATGAACCAATCCTTAATTTTAAAGAACATGTGGCTTGTTGTTCTCCTAAACACTCTCCTACTAGGGAGAATATCATCGTGCTAGAATGCGGCAACACTAATAATGTGTCTTCCTTAGATAAAACAGTGGTTTTTGATTTCCTTTTATTAGAGATAAATCAAACCAAGATCATTGAGGTTATGAATGCGCAAGTGTCCATTATATCCCCCTTGATCAACGAACCTCATACATACCCCATGGGACATCCTAAAAACCCTCTAATTCTCTACCCACCTTCACACAAACAAAAAACTCAAAATAAACCTGAACTTATCCTTTACCCTCCTCAAACTAATGTATCGCAGCAACTGAGTTATAATACCATTGCTTATACATATAACACTCAAAATAATATGCAACCACAATAGCCCAGACCAACACCCTTACTGTTTCCTAATCTTATCCCACCTAACCCTTTCTTACTAGGTCATAAGGAGTATGATCTTGTCAAGCAACCTAAGAATACTTCTGCTAAGATATCATTGTGGGACCTTATTCAAGCCTCCCCTCACTATCACAACATGATCCAAACAACCTTACAACAAGTTTATGTCCCTTGTAATGTGCCACCAACTGATATTGCAACAATGATTCAAGGCCAAAATGTTGACATTTTTTTCCACCAAAGTGAACTCCCCTCTTTGGATGTACAAAAAAAAAATGATGCTTTCATGATCATCACTCAATACAAAACAAAAGGGATAAAGAGAAATCTTGTCAATACTAGTTCTGCTCTTAATGTGTGTAGTGTGAGCCTTTTGGATAGGCTTGGCATTGATCAATCAACCATTTGACTTGATTCTTTCTCTATTAAGGGATTTGACAATGTCGAAAAAAACCGCTAGGGGTAATCATTATGCCTCTTACTGCTAGAGTGGTCACCCTAAATACACCAATCCATGTTATGCCTTATGAACTTTCATGCAATGAATGGTGTGCCTTCCACTCTTCATCGCAAAATGAAATACATCTACAACAACACAGTCCACACGTTTGACGTTGATCTTGAATCTGATAGTGTCTTACAACTTGAGAAAAAAAAAGCAAATTGTTTAAACACATCAACATCAAATACACCAGTGGAAACTGTTCAACAAAACAACAACAAACAACAACTTACATACGATGATTGGGGTTCCTTGGATTTTGAACATGACTTCATGGGTGAGTACAAGATCATACACAAAGATTCAAATAGGGAAAACAAAAAAGAAAATGACCCTTTGAAATCATTTTCCTCAACCACTTTAGACAAAGAAGAAAATTACACAGTCACTTTTGACGATGCTTATGACCAACCACCACCTGGTCCAAAAGTAATGAAGAAATTGTATGAAAATGGTTATGAGATCATGAAACAACTTGGATATAGTGGAAAAGGATGTGGTGCTCAAGAACAAGGTATATGTAAACCCTATTGACCCTATCACACAAAAAACCACTCATGGTCTTGGTTATTTCCCTTTGATAGAAATCACCAAGCCTTGACTCAACATCAATGATGACACACAACACACTCCTAAATCATCCTTAATAGTCATCCATCCTGAACTCCTCGACACTAGTGGTCTTGAACATCATCCGTTACACAATATGACACAAACAACAAACTCTTCACTTAATGTCATCTCATAAGATACCAATGATTTGCATCCGATAGATTTTCCCTTCTCCTATAAGAGTAAGAACAAAATATTGCAATCTAGAGAAACTTGTGTAAGTATGACATCTACTACAAAGCAATATGTATCTTTGACACAAACTACAAGGCTACCTTCTCCCATTGATCAAGAGGGTATCTTGTCGAGACTCTTCCAAGATCACTTGATCACCCTCGCTCCTAGAACTTGAAAGAAATGCTCTTACAAGACTTCATTCTGTGCCTATAATAGATTTCATGGTCACTCTAATAATGAATGCAATGCTTTGAGTGATAAAATCCAACATTTTTAGGAGTTTGGTATGCTTCCCTCTATGGGGGCACCTAATTCCTCTAATTGATACCAATTTTCACTCTCACCTACATTTCATCAATCATTTCAGCTCACCCTTGTCTTGTACTAAGTGGGGGCATGGGGTTTAGTAGCCTTGTCCTTGTATGTCACTTTTCATTGCCTCCTTTGGCTAGTCATTAACCTTTCATGAATACATAAGGGAAAGCTTAGGATGTGGATGACATGCCTTAAGTTGACTCACATATGACATACTTCTCTTTTTTATGATGTAGCTTATAGGAAACATATGACTTGGCATAGGGCTTTCCGAGTAAGCTCTCATGTCCTCTTCTTCTACTTTAAAGAAATTGCTCATAGTATTGGTGCTTGCAACCACTTTAAAGTGGGGTCATACATCACTCACATTTCATTGTGCGATTTATTTCTTCTTGCGATGCGTCCTTTTCTTGGTAGAGTCATTGGCTTCATTCCCTCCAAGAGCATGATACTTATTTTGACACATCCTCTCTTGGAGATGTTAAGTACAATTTCCCCTAAGATGAGACCTCACATGAAGTAAGAAAAATCCCTTTGAACATTCCTTACAACATTTACAATGTCTATGAGTGTCAAGCATATGAAGTTTTGCTTACCTTATAAAGC
The DNA here is from genome assembly GCA_007258455.2 of Sequoia sempervirens. NCBI lineage: Eukaryota > Viridiplantae > Streptophyta > Pinopsida > Cupressales > Cupressaceae > Sequoia > Sequoia sempervirens. Next base: position 48,940,120 of record VDFB02271358.1, read on the forward strand.
TCAAAAATGTTTTTTCATTGTGGTGCCTTATTAAAGTTATCAGGAGGTATAACATTGGTATGGCTAAGAGGGAAGCCCATTCCAAGGCACAAATTTCCCCATAGCCACCTATGTGTTTGTGAGCACATATTAGTTGTATGTGTCTCACCTTTTTGGGCTTTCTCACCCCACATACATCCAAGAGTTTCATGGCCCCAGAGTGAGTATACTTTTGGGTTTTCTCACTCAGTGGACAACCAAGAGTTTCGTCACCCCAGAGTGAGTATGCATTTTCTTTCCGAAATAAACAAGCCTAGATCTAATCCACAACTAGTTCAACAAACAATCAAAGCTTGATCCACCTTTTCAATCTTCATCTTTCTCTTCTTCCTAGTTCTTGCCATTGCATGATTATGTATCTTGATGGTTTGACTTAGGATCTTGGATCTTGGGGGCTTGCACAACCTCCTTTAATCTTTTTCATTCTTTAGCATCTATATCTATACACTTGAATCTCCCTTGAATGTCTACTTTAGTGCGAGTTTGAAGCAAGTTCATCCATTCACTAAAGTGGGGGCTAAATGTATCGTAGAAAAAATGAAACTTGCTTGACATGGGAATAATTCATGATAAATTGGACCTAAGGAGGTCATGATTTAGTGTTGTGAGGCATTTTACACATCCCAACTAGGTCTTGGACCCCTTCAAATGCATTCAACGACGTCTTGTAAAGGTGTTGTAATGTGTTGTAAAGGACTTTCACACTTTTCTAGACTTAATGAACCCATTTTCCCTTAATTTAACATTATAAAATTTATTTAAATACATTATCACATCAATCTAGAGGGCTTCTAAACTAAATTTAACTTTAAACTAGTTTTTGTAATGTGTTTTACACATTCACATTGGTTCTTGTGCTTTTCTAGGCTATGTGGACCTCATTTTAGTGTTGTACAGTTTATTTAATCAGACTTTCACATTGAGTTTTGCATCCCAAGCCCTAATTGATCTTTACATCATCACTAATAGGCCCCTATTAACCCATATTGTGCATGTTGAGGCAATATTTGATCAAATACCCGACATAGTCATAATAAAAACCTTATTTCCTTATTTCCTTATTTCCTAGCACGTTAGCTAGAAAAATGGCCCCTGTGGGACCCATTCGCCATCCATGGAAAATCAGTCCCATCCAGGTGGGACCCATTCACCATGGGTGGAAAATGAGTTCCATTTGGCCCAATTTTGACGTTTGAGCAAGAAATTTTGGAATTTAAGTTTAATTTTACTTCATGTCAGCCTCAGGGATCCAATTTTCGGGCTAATAAGGTGAATTTCCTATAAAATCAACTCTCTAAACCCTAAATCATAACCATTCTTCGTTATTCATCCATCATTTTTTCATCTCAAGTCAAACAAGTTAGGGTTTCATCATTCCAAGTCATTAAGATAGAAATTTTCAAACATTCAAGGGAAAATTCTTCATGTTTTGTTGTAGAAATTCAAGATCAAATATCATGGCAAGGCATTGAATCCATTATTTCATGCTTCATTACATCCTTTCTCTATTTTGGTTTAATTACCTAAAAGGGGTTTGACCAAGGCAAGTCCCCATGCCCTAACATCCAACATTCCTCTTTCTTGTCTTGTGTGTTTGTAGATTTAGGCATCTTGGAAGCTTGGAAATCATTAAGAATCAAGTTGTAAAGTTTTTTAAGTTTTCTCTTCATTGAACAAGTCAAAATATCAACAAAAACTCACTTTCAGGCTCATAAATTAGAGTTTCAAAAGTAGACACCCAGAGAAGTCTAAAGTGCAGACCGAAAGCTCTGGATTCCACCTTTGAATATTCAAAAATTCAAAAGTGGACTCATTCTCCATGGGTGGGGAATGAGTCCCACTCCAAGGTTAGGTTTTAGTTTTCTACATTTTTAGATACCCTTTTGTCTGAAATAGGTTTTGAAACAATTTTGTAGAACTAGGACTGATTCGCCCAGAATGGAAAATGAGTCCCACCAGGCCTAAAAATTAGTATCAATAACATTCCAGAATTCATTTCCAATCTCCATTCATATTCTAGGTGCATAGTTTCTATTTTTTCAAGTTTTGTTACAATTTGCATTCATTTCTAGTTGTTTTTGCATTACACAATGTGTTTTCAAACAATTCACATTTCTTACATTTTGCATACTTAATCAAACAATTTCATCATCTAGTTGCATTTAGATCATTTCATTTAAGCATAATTTCATCATACATTCCCTTATTTGAGTGAACCACTTAGATTTTGGGTGTGGGATCTATCTCTTTTCATTAGGTGAAATACCCTAATTGAGAAAAAGAGAGTCATAGCATTTCACAGTCCTTAAAATCTATGGTTCAACTACTAACAATGTGATTTGTAGAAACTTTTGAGAATAGAAGGAAAATAATAGAGAATAATAGAACTAAAATAAAGTAGAGTAAACTATGTAAAATATAGATTTTAAATGGAATGTAGAATATGAAATGAAGGAAGAGAAGGGAATCACTCACAACCAACCAAGAAATGAAGCCTCTATCAAATAAATGTCTTCAACACCTAGACACATAAGAATGAGATAAAATGTTGGGGATATTTAGGGGCTTGCCTCAATCAAACCTATATTTTAGTGTTTCCACCTTCGTGCAGACAACCAGATAGATAGGTAGATAGAAAGATAAATAGATGAGATAAAAAATGTATAAAAAAGGGATGTTATAAATTGACATATTCTCAAAGACGTAAGGAAAGAGATAGATATCACCTACAAGGCTTGAGTAAGTCAGAGAGAGAAAGAAAAGAGATAACTATGAGAGCCAAGAGAGTTTTAGAGAATCTTGTGAGAGCTTGAGATTATTGTAGCAAGCAAGAGAGCTATGCAAGCTTGAAAGAAAGATATTTTGAGAGTAAGAAAAGAGAGAGTTTTCAAGAGAGAGACCAAGAAGACCAAATGAATTGAAAAGAAGGATTTTAAAGAGAGAATAGGAGGGAGGTTCTTGAGCTGTTACAAGGCATCCCAAGTCGTTTACATTAACAATGTTAGTTGACAAGTGGTAAAATGCTTGATAATGATTGTTTGAATGTTTAAATTTTGTGGGAGACTAGTGCGATGTGCAAACATCCATGTAGAATTCTAGTGTCCAAAAAAATAATGCTCAAGAATGGTGGGAACAAGGAAAACACAAGGTTTCATGCAAAGATGACATAAGAAAATAACTACTGAAAAAGGGTCTTGAGCATCCTGAGGGGAAAAATGCCAATGCAATGGATGAAATGATCCTACAAAAATGCTAAGGGAGTGGACATTAAAGTGGATTCAAAAGTGTAGGTGAAATTGCAAGCGTATGTAATTTTATGACACTATATTTTGCCCCAAATTTAGTGGGCTTATGAATCTACATGAATATACATGCTAAAGGAAATTTACTCAAAATAAACATCATGGTGACAAAAGGATACTGTAGGGGAAGAAGATAGACCTTCAAACCAAGGAAGAATGCCTCTTTAGGGTAAAGACCTACAAAACAAATGCATTAGAAAAAAATATTTGTACAAGACAACAAGGTTAGAACATATAGAGCTATTAAATCATAGGGTTAGAAAATATACATGGATAACACATACAAAAAGGTACACATAACAAACAAACTAAAGAGATTTGAGTAAAAAAAGTAAAAGAGACCTTGATGTGGGAGGTTTTCTCAATACTATGCATCATTCCCAAAATAATATGAAATAACCCATACAAAATAATTCTTAAACAAAGAGAAGAATGTAAGGATTGATTGCTTCAAGGGAGGAATGCATCCAAAAGATAGGGAAGCAACCAATGTCAAAGAGAAAAAGAGAGAGAAAGAGCATATACTATGGATGAAGAAGATGTAGGTTTTCGATCTGGTATATACAATTGTAGAGCTAAGATAGGACATGAAGAGGACATGGGTATTCTATCTGATAGATCTGACTACAAACTTACCACAAACATGTTTGCTACAAAAAAACACATTGGGAAAAAAATCAAAAATTAGTCATGGTAAATCTGATTAGATAAAAAAACATCACTAATAAGTATGACTAGCAAGGTTAGAGACCATACCACAAGTGGATAAAGACAACACCATTAAGTATGACTGGCAAGATAGAGACCATATAACAAGTACATAAATATGATGCTCATAAGTATGGCTAGCAAGCTAGAGACCATAAGGCAAGTGCATAGGCCTATGGTTGCTACAAACTGCATTTCAAGATAGTCATAGAAAAGACAAGTCTAGTCAGGCTATCCCCAAGCTAGATGATGAAATCATAAGACATCAAGATATATATTTTGTTAAGACATTTTTTTGAAAATAAGTAGATATGATAGCCCACCCTTAGAATGATGTGTGCTACACAAAGAATCACATGTCATTCTAAGGAGAAGAAAAGGGAAAGAAAGAAGAGAGAGGGTCCTCAAGAAGGAAACACACCTCCAAAACATGTTATCCTTTCCCCAAGTGCATAGGGGAGGATAACCATGCTAGATACTATTATGTCTCTACCATATAAAGAGTATGGTTTCACACAATAGTGCACTACCATGAATGACAATGAGGAAGAAAAGCTACTAATAGCACATAGTGGGTAGCAACATAGTATCAGGGAGTTATAATAACCTCATGAGAAGATTATTAGAATGGATATGATAGAGGTAGACCTCGATATCATTTTTTATGAGAAGATGAGATAGGTGCATCAATAGATGGAAGTGTGATCAAACATAAATCAAGAAGTTATACTTCATCAGGTTCAAGGCCTTACATTCAATAGTGGAATGGCCAGACACTTGATGGTATGCACAAAAATAATGTTTTACTTTATAATCTTTATGAAACTTCTTATGTGTAGGAGGAGGAAGAGTAATTAAGTGGGCTTTGAGAAGCCTCAACAAAATATGCTCTTGCTTAGATAAAGAATGAGGAGTAGGAAGCAACCTGTTCTCTTGTGAAGAAAAGTTTGATTTCTCACAAGAAGAAGACATGAAGATAGAAGACAATGGAGGAGGGGATGGGGACAAATGAGAAGGATTGTAACCTAAACCCCTTGCAAAAGAGTGAGGTGTCAATTCCAAAGGGACCTTAACTCCTTTTTCCATGTGCCCAAGACCATTTCCTTTGTACCCATTCTTAGAAAGAATATTAAATCCAAAGAGATAACATGATTGCAACTCCTCAAAAGGGTGAGGATCAACATTAAGGACATTATAACTATTGTTAAAATTATCCCATGATATAGAAGAATAATCATCTTTGGTAGTGGGTATGAATAATATTGTCAGGATGTCTAAGTGGATTAGGCTGACTTTACATTTGACCAAAACTCAAGAGGTTATGTCTTAAAACCTTAACATAAAGAACATCATCAGTATTATTCTTGGCATCAAAACTAATTGAACCTTTTCCACATATCTTATAAGATGTATCATTACCAAACCTAACAAGTCCTCCTTCATATTTTTCAACCTTAATAAACTTACACTTGCCGTTGGTCATATGATTAGATCATCCACTATCAATGATCTAGTAGTTCTTCTCTTATCTAGCATGAAAAGTAGACACCAAGGTGCCTTCAATGCTAACACTTGCTTCTTCACACTTCTCTTAGAGTTAACAAAATTAGTTTCATCTTTTAAAGCCATAAACAAGAATTCACCATCCTCATCATCCCCATAATTAGATTCATCATCAGATATACTTACATCTTCTCTAACATAATAGCTTTTCTTTATCATATTACCTTTGTTCTTAGTTTTGTCATTCAAAGCTTTGTTTGGACTTCTTAAAGCATAATGAACTTTCTTTCCAAAACTCAAAAATTTGAAAGGTAACTTACCTCTATAATTAGCAATACCCTTTTTCATTCTCCTTACAAAGTTTATGTCCAAAGAATCAAGATCCTCCTGATTTGATTTCATAGTCTTCTCTAATTTTCCAACTTTAAAAGCAGTCCCCACTCTTGCATTACTTGTACCAAGTTCTCTCATTTCAAAATTAGTTAAAGAACCATATAACCTATCTCTAGTATATTGGTTAAGATTTGTAAATTCCTCTATAGTAGAAACTTTATGATTATAAAATTTAGGAAGAGTTCTGAGTACCTTCTTCACCCTTCTTCTTTCAATTCTCCACCAATACCTCTAATGTCATTGACAACTTCATCCACCTTCTACAAGTATCTTTTGATGTTTTCATCTTTAGACATTCACAAGGTCTAAAACATGATCTTTAGATTCTGCATCTTAGCTTGCTTGACCTTATCAACTCCTTGATATAAATGCTTTCTAACTTTACCCAAATTTCTCTAGTAGTTTTCAAATTCATAACTTTCACCAATTTAGAATTAGCAAGACCAATTAAAAGAGCATACCTAAATTTACCATTGTTTTCATAGGCATTGATCTCATCATCAACACTCAGACCATTTGTAGGCATAGTATATCCAGTTTCAACAAACTTCCAAATTTTAGATCCAAGAGAAACCAAAAAACCTTCCATCCTTGTCTTCCAAAATGTATAATCTGATGCATCAAATAGAGGAACATCTTTCTTGTGTTCCATCCCACATCTACCTCAAGTAGTTAAGATTTCTTACAAGGAACCTTGCTCTGATACCAATTATTGAATGCACAAGACAACTGAGATGAGGGGTGAATCAGTTGTACCTTAACACTTGAAAACCCTCACAAACATTTAGATCCACATCAAATCAATTAACCCTTATAATTTGTTAGAATGATTTATCATGAAAGTAGATAACCAAAACAAAATCAAGCAACACCATGCACAATGAAAGACCAAATTTACATGGAAAACCTAAGAAGGGAAAAACTATGGTGAGGATTAGCTCACAATATAAAGTAATATCAACACTTATTACAAAGGGCTCACTACCCAGAAGAAAGAAATGCACATTTCCAAAGGCTCACTGCCATGATAGAAAAACAAATAGAGAAGAGTGTTACAATGAGAAATCCATCTTAATGTAATAGAGAAGTCCATGACAACATCACCAACACCTTCGCAGTCTTATTGAGTATTACATAGACACCTTCTACTGATTGTATCCAATAATCTAACACACGAAAGCTCACATTACACTTCACAAACTTGCACCTTACAACTATGTAATTCACATGTCTCACATTACACCCATTTATCTTGTCATATCTCAAAAACTCAACACATATTTATACCATCATCAACCTTGAAAACATTCTCCAAGGTCCGCTATGCACCTCAACCATGCAAATTTAAATTACGTTAGCACCAAAACACTCCCACAATGGAAAAGAATGAAGGAAGACCACAACACTCCTTAGCTAGAACCTAAATCCATTCAAACACCACACCACACTTCCAGAAACACCAATGCAACTTCACAGTTAATGTAAACAACCAAGGTTGTTTGAACCTGTGTTAACACCATTAACACTTAAGTACATGCTTCCACAAATCCAAAGATGACTCATAGACCACACACCACACTTGAATAGGATCTAGAATATTCCACAAACACCCTAAAATAAAAAAAATCATTCATAACAACTTTCACTTGAAGAATGTACACACCTAGTACATTCAAGCAACCTTCCTCACACTATTACTCAAGAAATTGACTTCTGGAGTACCAAGCCTCAAACAACTTCAGCTGAAGAAAGATACAAACATTATCAACAACCTTCTAGATCTGCAAGACCTAAAACCATTCTCCAGAGAAATGCAGAGCAAAACCATTTCTCCTAGACACCTCTACAATGCATAGTTCACACACTGGTGAACACAACATTCTCTGCGTGCAACAATCTAGCACACCAAATTTTGGATGTAACACTTTTAATCAACATATCCAAACCACACAAGTAGATCTTCAACCCAGAAGAAATGTGGAGACCATAATGCTACTTTGTAGTTCATAGAACACCATTGCAATACATTGTTTCCTCTTTTATTCAAATTTTCTCAAAAGCACTTGGAAACCAAGCAGTAGAGACACATCCTCAACATCTTTAGCACTTATTCATCACCACCAAGCCAACTACAACATAGCAACTCAAACATATATCCATAGACAAAAGCTTACCAAAGAAACAATAGAGGTTGATACTAGTAGCTTACTAATGACAACATAATACAACTAATCAAAGCATCATCAAAGACAACACCAACTCAACACCAACTACACATCCTTACAACAAATTCCTCATACTATTGAAACTAATGACAACACATAAGCTTGTTGACATCAATGACAACGTAGATGACACATGCTTTTAGCAGGGTCATCATAACTTTCTTGAGATATATCATCATCACTAGAAATAACAAAATCACATGAAAGGCAGAATACAAAATATACATGTCTTAGGAAAATTTTTGGAGTTCTTTATTACATATATTACGAGAAGGGAACTACTTATGGGATAATTGCACTAGTATGGAAAATCAACATGAATCTCATGAACAAATGAAGTAAAATTATACAAAATACAATAAAAGTAGATGTTGAGTGCTAGAAAGAATGAACAGTTACATACACATTAGAATAATTTATAGTCATGGAATATGATATCATTTTGGTAACATGATGTGATATCATCAAAAATCAAAGGATTAGACCAACTAATTGTGAGAACAAAACATTCTAATCCTTACTAGAAGCATGTGTTGATGCAAAGATAATAGTTATGAAATTCTATAATAAATAAAATAAAATTTAATGAACTGTAAATGAAGAAGTATAACCTAGAACAAAGAAATAGATAGTTTTACATCTTACAAGTTCACAAAATTATTAAGTAATATTTAAAACACACCAATTTAAAGTATAATAACTTAATAGAACAATCAAGTCAATGTAAGCCTTAAACTAGGTAAATGAGGTGAGATTGATAATTAGAAATGAGATGGATAAGGTGTTCTCAACTATTTTAATAATTACTATTGACTTATTTCATGGATTGAATCATATGTTATGATTGGTGTGATAGAGTTGATCTCTAATATTGAAATGATACACATTGTAAAGACAGACTAAGAAAGGTTTTTTTGATATTTGGGATGGATACATGTCTATAGTCTTTCCCACTTGGTGTGGTTGCATCCTTTACACCTAATGATCTCAAAAAAAAAAATCACTTATGCTTATACTAATGTCAAATATAAATTGGGTACTAAAAAACATGTTGGGGATTTATTATGTGTAAAAATAAACATGAGACTTTGTTGACATTAAGGAAAACCCCTTTGCCAATGTACACACAAATCAAAGACACACAAGACATATATGTAATATGTTTATGATAATGTGGTGTCTATTGATGTTGATGCAACCAATATTGATTGTTTCATTCCTTTTTTTACTATTCAATTCTTATTTAGTAATGCCTTCTAAGCTTGTCCTTAAACACAAAATCTTACATGCTCAATTTAATTTGGTTTAGAATAAATAATGATTGGAAACAATCAACTTTTAAGACTTAAATCTTTGGTAGTAATTAAATTAGAATTTGTAAAGATAGGGCAAAGTTGTAGGATAGTTCACTGACATGAAATAATTTAAAAGAGAAATATCCTAAATATTTGGATGGGTTTTTGTTTTGTTTATGAATTAGTGTTTAATTTATCATCTATAAGAAAGAATATTACACACATTAAAAGCAAAGCGTATGGATATAAAATCACACTCCTAAAGTTCACACAAGATGAACACCTGAATCAAAAAACATAGAAACAATATCAAACTGGTAGGTGACAACAACAATAACAAAGAGGGAAGAACCAATACCAAACTGCTAGGTGACAATAACAATAGCAAAGAGGGCAGGAGGAGGGTCCCAAAGTGTCTATCAAAGAGTCCCATCCTTCATCATCTTCTTCTTCTTCATTGATATGGATTAACGAAATAATAAAAAACCAAGAGAAAAGTTGCTGGAATCAAACCAGCTGAAAGCACCAATCAGTAGATCACCATGAACGGAATAATTTATAACTAGAATAATAATATTCAGCATGATTAAGTGCAAGATTATGGTTTGAACACCATTTCTTTAGGAAAAATGTCAAACAGTACATGGAATTATACCAAAATAATACAGGTTGGTAAAAAGTCGGTTAGCAGGTGTACTAAAAGCTAATGATCAGAGTTTCTCCTATGAGCATACGCTTTGACCTATACTTTTTTTCTCACCGGAACAAAAACCAGAGGGAATATCTAAATACAAAAACTTTGTGCTGGTTTTCCAACCGAACCTTTGATTGCCATAGCTTTGGCCCGTGAAACGAGTGTCCATGCTTAGATTACGTTAGTACAGCTAGGCAGCTGAAAGATTTAAATAATTACCATTCTATACGCTGTTGCAGCTCGGAACGTACCCAATTATTTATATTTAAATTCACGGGCGAGCATTACGACAGTTGTTTGGTGCGCGCCCATTGGAGATCTTTCTAGTTAAATGTCAAACCAAATCTCAATGATATCCCTAATCCAGTCCGAGCATCAGACGTACACCTACGAAATGGAATGGCGAGATTGAATAATTTGAAGGAATCAAACATTCAGAGTAAATGATTTGTTGGGCATCTGAATGACGTTAGAACAGGAGAAGCAGCTTTCAGTAGTCGGTGAAGTTACAGGTGGGGGATGGGGAATTAGTTAGTAAGATCTGCTTCACACAATTTGGTCAAAGCAGGATTATTCTCAAGCATTTACGTACAGACTTTCTCTAGTAATGTCATGTGCTTTCAACATCACAGAGATGTCCAGATTAATAAAGTCATTTATATGCTGACTAGAGAGAAGCATTTCTGTCCTCTCTTAAGTTGCACTGAAATTTTATGGAAGACGTACGCGTGAGCACTTGTGGGGAGTATTAGAATATTGTCGATCGGTACAAGAGAATAGGTAAATTTCGCCATCTTTTGGTCAGTGATTGAAGATGGAAGTAGAAGATTGGGGAAAGTGTTGAATTTTGATAAAATATAAAGGAATGGGCTTGTCAGATTGATCGTGCACGTCATCTGCCCAAATGTTGGGAGAATTCAGAAGCATGTTCGACGATATCTGAGTGGGTGGCAGTCAATATCTGATCACTGGTTAGGGATTTTCTGGTTTGAAAGAAACGTGTCTTCACTTATTGCTTTGGCATTGGAACTTCGAGATGGAGAATAACTGAGACTGTTCCCGAATGTGAGGTTGGTTTGCATGGATTGCGCTGAGCAGATCTTGTACGCAATCGTGAATGTGGGTTGGCTGTGTTTGTTAGTGTTGTATTATTATACGCAATTGAGTGAGCATGTCATGGAGGGTGTTTGGGAAAATAAGTCTATAAAATGCTTGGTCACCATAGGTGGTCATCAATTTTAAACTAAGTAATAGATTAATTGAGTTGGGAAATAATATTGATAAACTAAATTGATAATTGTAAATAGAAAAAAAATAATAATTTGAGGTTAAGATGATGGAGCTTATTGTTCAAGATGTTGTCCTATGCATGGATGTATGCATGATGCATTATAGTCTTTCTTATGTGTTATTGTCCTAGTCTTATAGTCTTTCTTATGTGTTATTGTCCTAGTCTCATGCTATCATCCATCAAACTTCCAAAATGTCAAGTTTTTAGCAGATTTTGAATCTACCTACAAAATATGAAACAAAGACAACAAAAGCAATTAACCAAGGGTTATAGATGATATGTAAATAAAGAAAATTAATCTTATCCGTAGAGAGAGAGAGAGAGAGAGAGAGAGAGAGAGAGAGAGAGAGATCATTTTATGAGCAGCTCTAAACAATAACATTTAATGAGTAGCTCCAAACAAGTACAATATTGATAAACTTGAAACAACAAAAAAATGGGTGAACCAATATGGAATGGGGGTATGATGCACCAATCTTCCTATTTTCATTAGGGAAAAGAGATCCCCTAGGGTAAGATTGACTTTCAACCTTGATGAAGATCTTGTTGTTTTCCTTATGACTTAGGATAGGGTAAATTAGCCTGAAATACACTTTGGGAGATGAATGAAAAATACTAAATGAATGCAATTATGGAATGTAACGCATAAAACCTCTAAATTAAACCTTAATCTGATAGAACTAGCAAAGTTTCAACAAATCTAAGAAGGATCAGATTTTATGCACCTGTCACAAAAAGGTTGTGTTGAGTGTCCTCCTGGGACTCATTCACCTTATGGTGAATGTGTCTTGCTACATGGGTTGAAAATCTGCCCTCACAGTCCTTTTGTCCTTGGTTCTCACTCCTCATTCCTTTAGGTTTCATAGTCTGAATTTTAAAAATAAATTCTAAAAGTGAGTTTCCATGGCTTGATGACAATGTTGACAACTTTTGCAACTTTGATAACTTTTGCAATTTTTCTCTTTTGATAGATTTTCAATATCTTTTCAACCTAAGATCTACAACACACACAAGAGGGATTTTTTTTTTTTCAGTGAATGGGGGTTTGCCTTGGTCAAACCTAATTTTGGTAATTAAACTTTGAAAAGAAAAAATGAAACATGAAAGGAATGATGAATGAACACTTGCTATGTTGCAACTCACCAAACCTTTGAATATAGATCCTTGAAGGAATGAAATCTGACACATCTCTCCAAGGTCTTATCTTGCATGAAATGGCTTAATTGAATGTTTATTTTGATGGCTTGAATCTTGACTTGAATGCTTGAAACCAACATCACAATGTTAGTTCCAAAAACATGCTTGATGCTTGATAACTTTGACATGATGCTTGAGATCTTGATTCCTGTAATAAATGATTGAGAAATATTCTCTTGAGCACATTTAAAAATAATCTTTGCTATAATTCTTTCTCTCATAAATTTCTAGGATGCTTCTAGGATTTGAATTAATAAAATGACCTTGCTTTTATAGATAATTTTCTAATTTCCTAAAAATTAAACATTACAAGCTGACATTTGAATTTGAATTTGGAATCATAGAAAGGCCACCAAAAACATATTAAAATTTTGAATTTAGCAATTTAAGGGGACCCATTCGCCCAAGGGTGAATGCATCTTGACCTAAATTTCCAAGACCTATTCATTTCAGGGTGTTAAAAATGATGCAATGATGGAAAAAGGTTCCCTTAACTTGGCCTTGATTTAATGTTGTAATATGCCTAACATATTCACATTAGGTCCTAGGCCCTTGTGAACTAAATGAACATTAGTGGTACCTTGCTTAAGTGTTGTGAAGTCTTGTAACACACTTTCACACTTTTCTAAGGTCTTATTAATGAAATACACCTAATAAACCTCTTTTGTACATTAATCTTGCCTTATTTGAAAGTTTTGTAACACACTTTCACACTTTTCTAGGCTTGTCATTAATATTGGGCTTTGTTATGCTTTAATTGGCCCTATTTTGCATCCACAAGCCTCATTTATGTGTATTTTTTAGTATAATCTTGAAAAAACCATTTAAAACATCAAAATCTCGAAAACCCACCTAAAAATGCTAAGGTGGGACCCATTCGTCCAGGGTGGCAAATGAGTCCTATTTAACTCAAAATAAAAATTAATTTAAATCTTTGGTGGGATTTTATTCTCCTATATCCAATGTGTGGGATTTTATTCTCCTATATCCAATGTCGGCTTGTAGTGTTATAATTTTGGGAATTCTTGCATAATTGAGTATAAACACAAGCTCCTTTCATTCATTTTACACCTAACAAGTTGAATGAGCATTCTTATTGAAAGTTTGAGTTTACAAGAGCATTCAAGAGAATTCAAGGGTATATTATCAAGCATTTTAGAGCAACATTGAAGCATCAATCATCATGTCAAAGATTTTATGCATCATGTTTGTTATTGTGCTAACAATTATGGTGTAGGATTTTGTGATTCAAGCAAGTGTTTCATTCAACATCTATCTCCTTCAAGTAAGAGGCAAAGTCTACATCCATTGCAACCATTTCAAGCATATTTGTAGCACCTTATTGTTAGGGTTTGGTGAATTGCAACATTGTCATTTGTTCATGGCTGATCCCAAAAAGTTGGTATATAATTTCTGGGAGATTTTGTTTTTTGTTGAAATCATATATTTTTAGAAAATATAATGATTTAAGCCTTACAAAGCTATATTTAAAGCATTCCAATTGAAGAGGGTTTGAACAAACTACCTTAGATCAAACCCCCTTGGATATAACCCTGCTAGTTTTAAACCATACCTATAATAGAGTCTCCTTTACACCTATTAAAGTGCTGATAAAAAACCACATTTGATTTACCTTTTGGGGGATCAAATGAATTCATTTAAAAATTATTTTTGTATGTGGTCCTTATTATAAGTTTCCCAAAAAGTATAATTTTAAATAAATTTAATTTGATTAGTATATATATATATTTATTTCTTGTGAATGTAGGTTTTTCATTGAAAATCAAGCTCTTTGTTTTGCACATGTGGAAAAATAGAAGATTATCATTTTATTTTTTTTGAAAAATATGAGTGCACCAGATATTGAAGTCCTTGATCCAACAAAAAAAATAAAATTGAATTTTGATACATACAAAAAAAGTTGTGTTATACGGCCGCGCTATGTCTGAATTGTAATTGGTTTGACTTTGAAACTTTATTAAAGAAAAAATATTCAATAAAAAAATATCTAACCAAGTGGAAGCACTACATATCGGAGTCACAAATCTAAATTCAAAAGAATTAGAATTTTATCCTTCATGGAAAAAAGGTTATGTGTTATATGGCGAGTGTCACTTTTTAAAAATGTTGTTTTCTAAAAAAAATACTAGTTTTTGAGGGAGATGGAAAAAGAAGTGTACTCTGATTCTAAAAAAATTGAAAAAAAAAATTAGAATCAATAGGAAAAATTTCATGAAACTCTACTTTGCATCATCTCCAAATTCCTCACGGTTTAGTGGCTATAGGTGTCTGAAACTGAAGATTTAGTTAAAAAAAATTATTGCAGTGTCCAGTTTGGCCAAAAATTGTAAACCACTATTGTGGGATCACCCTCATTCATCATTCTCCATTCTTATTTGATTTCATTTGAATGATTCATTTCTAACAAGAGGTTTGACCAAGGAAAACCCCTATCCGCTAACCCCGCAACATTTTTCCCTCTCCTTTATGTGTGATTTGCAGATCTAGGTTGTAGATTTCCTAAGGAGCAAGATTGGAAAAAAGCTGCAAATCATTCAAAATTGTCAAAGTTGTGATCAAGCCTTAGAGAACCATGGAGAAGACCTATAGGTTGCAAGTCATAGACTCAGATCCATAAACCAATTAGGAAGGGTAGAGCAGAAAGAGAAGAGCAGGATCAAATTTTGAAGTTGTAGAAAAAGCCCAACTAGATTGATTCACCACTTTTGGTGAATGAGTCCCAGTTCCAATCAATTTTCAAGACTTTGCAGATTTTGATACCATTTTTCTATATTTTTGTTCCTACACAGTTTTCTAGAAATTGGACTGATTTTCCCAGCTTGGCGAATGAGTCCCAGTCAATAGTAAAAATAGATTTTTCGGTGATTCAAAACTCCATTCATCCATATCTAGTTTCCTAGGTACACACCTTCCTGTCTTCTTTTTTCTATTTCATTTCATTCGCTTTTATAGGTCATTTAGTGTTAGGTTGCATTCAATTAGGGTTTAGTATTGCATCTTGCATTTCATTATCTTTTCCAAGTCTAAACTTGGTGGAGAACCTCTTAATAGCTTGCATTCAACCCCTAGGAAAACCCTATTACAAGATTTCTTTCTCTTTTGCATTGAGATCTTTAAGGTTACCATTGAATGAAATTGAAGGTTTGGGTATGCTTTATGACCAAAATCATATAATAGCACCATCACACAAATTCATCATTTCATTTTGGTGAACCTGCATTTAGAATAAACCAAAATTATATGATAGTACCATTTGAACTAAGCATCCTCTTGAAATTTCTTTCTCCTCTAAGGATATACATAAACATACACTTGATCTAGTCCTCTTTGTGTGATCACAAATGGAATACTAATGGGATACTAATAGATCCTTCCTGTGGAGAGAATGTGATCATTGAGGAATTATTACTTTTGCATGAGCTCTATGAAGACATATACGATAAAATGAAAGCATGGGTCAAGACACACTGTGGTTTTGCTTGCCCTACTATGGGATTGATCACCTTACCATTGCAAATAGGACTAAAAACATTAGATGTCTCATTCTCCATTATCCCGTAGTTGGACCCATTTTGTGTGAAGCTAGGCCATCCATGGCTTCACTCCATGAAATATGTCCCTTCAGTTGTGCATAAATGCTTAAAGTTTCCCTTTGACAAGGAAGTATTCACCATCCACCATAGTGGCTTTAACCCATTGTCCTCTAAAGGTAACTTCTCCTTAGAGTCCTTTGGGCCTGAGCCTATGTAACCTATGGAACCACAAGAAGACTTCTTTTTCTTGTCCTATCAAAATTTCAAAGCAAAGAAGATAGTAGAAATATTCCTCTGAAACATGTCCCCACCCACCACGGAACCTACCATCCTAGATGAAACCATGCTCGAACCTAAATAAATTCAAAATAACCAAGAATAACCTAAGACAAAACCTTCCCCTACCCCCTACAAAAGACCAAGAGACAATGAAAACAACCCCGTCACACGTCCTAGAATAAAATAGGTTTACAAAGTTAAAGAGAAAGTGGTTGAACAAATTCTCGTGGTTCCTTTTGTTCCTTCCCTTAGGGAACAAAAGCAACCTATGGTTGATCAACCCGTTGCTACACAAATGAAACGTGAAAACAAAACTAAAAGAAACACAAGTGCTAGATAGCATAGGCATAGACTTTGTGCCCTTTCTCGTAGGTTACATGAAGAATTGAACAAAGAAAATCAAAATCCAAACTTTATTGAAGCAATGCATGATGACCCCACTCCTACCCCAACACAAAAAAATCCAATACAACAACCACAACAAGCATTGAACTCTTCCATGGATATTATTATTCAATGTCTCCTATTGTGATTAACTTGGATGATGATGATGAGGTTGCTAAAATTGATGAAGAGGTGCATAATGAATTGAATACACTATTTTCCTCTTCCATGAGCTTAGAAGACAAATCTCCTACAAAGAGTGTTGAACCTAGTGGTACCCATAGTTTCTCACTTGCTCTTGTCCCTTTGGCTAGTTTTCCACCTTTCATATACAATGAACATGACTAGGCGGTGGATGACCTACTTTAGGTTGACTTGCTTGTTCCTTACTAGTCTTTTGCACTATTTCCTTTTCATTTTCTTTTCTATGATTGCATGTGCATAATGTGATCCCCCATGATGTTTTGTTTGATGTTCACTCTCTCTTGTGACATTCCTCTATTTTTACCTTCATTCTTCTCTATGTCATAATTTTTTTTCTTTTTTTTGTCTTTTCATTTGTCTTGTGTTTTCCTTTTGGGGATGATGCAAGTCGTTGAGACATATATTTCTCTTCCATGTTGACCCGAAAGCTATTATTTTCATTTTCTCTTTTCATTTGTCTTGTTTTTTCCTTTTGGGGATGACACAAGGAGTTGAGACATTTATGTCTCTTCCATGTTGATTGAAAATCTTTTATTTTCATTTTCTCTTTTCATTTGTCTTGTGTTTTCCTTTTGGGGATGATGCAAGGCGTCGAGACATTTATGTCTATTCCATGTTGACCCAAAAGGTTTTCTTTACATTTTATCTTTTCATTTGTCTTGTGTTTTCCTTTTGGGGATGGTGCAAGGTGTTGAGACATTTATGTCTCTTCCATGTTGACCCAAAATATTTTCTTTTCATTTTTCTTGTGTTTTCCTTTTGGGGATGAAGCAAGGGATTGAGACATTTATGTCTCTTCCATGTTGACCCAAAAAAAATTATTTTCATTTTTTATTTTTATTTTTATTGTGTTTTCCTTTTGAGGATGACACAAGGTGTCGAGACATTCATGTTTCTTCCATGTTGACCTGAAAGTTTTTTCTTTGATTTTTCTCTCTTTGTGTCATTCTTCTAGTTCTATGTGTATTTGGGGAATGATGACAGCTCCGAGCTCTCTTAAAAACATTGTAGCAAAGAACATACTGACCCAAAATCCATAGTTCCCTTATGTATTTGGTGTTTTCATTTTGGGGGAAACCCCTCTCTTTTCTTTTTCTCTTACATGATGTAGCTTTACTTGGAAACATACGACTTGGAATAGGGCTTTCCATTTTAGCTCTCATGTCTTTTTTATTGTTTTCATTTATCATTTTCTACATTAAAGTAATTGCTCACAACATGGTGTTTATCAATTTCTTTAAAGTGGGGGCATACATTGGAATTATTCTTTTGCATTATGCTTTTTCATGTTTCATGGTGCAGACTTATTACTTTATACGATGCATTTTTTGCTTTGTGGATGACATTGGGTGTGATGTCCTTCAAGAGTGTGATCTCTCTCATCATATTACATTCCTCTTAGTGGCTTGATGCGACACACTGCATCCCCTAAGTTGTGAATATTTTATTCTTTGATTGGTCCTCTCTTGGAGACATTAGGCACAATTTTCCCTAAGTTAAAGACCTCTCATGAACTAAGCAAGACTCCCTTGAACATTCTCATTGTTGCATTTTTCATTTATATGGCCACCTTGCATAACACAGCTTGTATGCCTATAGATCCATCACGTTCGTTCATGAGCTCCAAGCATACAAAGTTTTGCTTGTCTCTTGAAGCTCGAAAACCTTTCTTGTGTGGTGCCTTATTAAAGTTATCAGGAGGTATAACTTTGGTATGGTTTGAGTGGGAAGCTTGGCTGAGGCATGAATTTCCCCATAGCCACTTGTGTGTGTGTGAGTGCATACCAGCCATGAGTGTATGTGTCTCAACCTCTTAAGACTTCTCACTTGATAGATAGCCTGAAGTTTCGTCACCTCAAAGTGAGTATGATTTTTTTTTTGGACAAACAACCTAGATTTGATCCACAGCGCATTGGACAAACAATTGAAGCTTAATCCGCCCCTTGTCTTTTTCATGTTGTTTCATTTTCTTTTTGGCTTTGACAGTGCATGCTTGTGCCTTATTGTTTCTCTTTATCATTTCATGTGCATTCCTTTGTGCTTATGTTGGTATGCCATAGGACCTTGGTCTTAGGGGCTTGCACACCCCCTTGGTCATGGTTGTCCTATCTTACCAACATTGGTACATTTGAACCCCCATTGATCATTGCTACATTTGGTCTACTTTAGTGTGAGTTTTAAGCAAGTTCCTCCTCTCACTAAAGTGGGGGCTAGATGTAATGATAGAAAAAAGGTCCCCTTAACTTAGCCTTGATTTAATGTTGTAATATGCCTAACATATTCACATTAGGTCTTGGGCTCTTTTGAACTAAATGAACATCAATGGTACCTTGCTTAAGTGTTGTGAAGTGTTGTAAGACACTTTCACACTTTTATAAGGTCTTATTAATGAAATAAACCTATTAAACCTCTTTTTTACATTAATCTTGCCTTATTTGAAAGTGTTGTAAAGTGTTGTAACACACTTTCACACTTTTCTAGGCTTGTCATTAATAATTGGGCTAAGTTGTTATGCTTTAATTGGCCCTACTTTACATCCACAAACCTCATTTATGTGTATTTTCAAGGATAATCCTGACAAAACCATTTTAACCATCAAAATCCTCAAACCCACCTCAAAAAGCTAAGGTGGGACTCATTCACCATTCTGGGTGAATGAGTCCCCTTAGTTGGGAGCCATTCACCCAGTGTGGTGAATGAGTCCCATTTAACTCAAAATCAAAATTAATTTAAATCTTTGGTGGGATTTTATTCTTCTAGATCCAATGTTAGCTGGTAGTGTTATAATTTCAAGAATTCTTACATAATTGAGTATAAATACAAGCTAGAGTTTCATTCATTTATACACCTAGCAAGTTGAATGAGCATTCTTATAGCAAGTTTGAGTTTACAAGAGAATTCAAGCATACATTATCAAGCATTTTATAGTAGCATTCAAGCATCAATCATCATGTCAAAGGTTTCATGCATCATGTTTGTTATTATGCTAATAATTGTTCTGTAGGATTTTGTGTTTCAATTAATTGTATCATTCAACATCTATCTCCTTCAAGAAAGAGCCAAAGTCTACATCCATTGTGTCCATTTCAAGCATATTTTCAGCACCTTATTGGTATGCTTTGGTGAGTTGCAATATTGTCATTTGTTCATTCATCATTCTCCATTCTTATTTGATTTGATTTCAAGGATTGATTTCCAACAGGGGGTTTGACCAAGGAAAACCCCTATCCACTAAGCCCACAACATTTTTCCCTCTCCTTTTTGTGTGATTTGCAGGTCTAGGTTGTAGATTTCCTAAGGAGCAAGATTGGAGAAAAGTTGCAAATCATTCAAAGTTGTCAAAGTTGTCATCAAGCCTTAGAGAACCTTGGAGAAGACCAGTAGGTTGCAAATGGGAGATTTGGATCTGGAAACCAATCAAGAAGGGAAAAGTAGATAGAGAAGAAAAGGATAATCTTTAGAAGTTTTATAAAATCCCAACTAGACTGATTCAACACTTCTAGCAAATGAGTCCCAGTTCTAGTCAAATTTTCAAGACTTTGCAGATTTGGATACCCTTTTGCCAAATTTTTGTTCCTACGTAGTTTTCTAGAAACTGGACTGATTCATCCAACTTGGTGAATGAGTCCTAGTCAGTAGTAAAAGTATTTTTTCTAGTGATTCATACCTCCATTCAGCCATCTCTAGTTTCCTAGGTGCACACCTTCTTGTCTTCAATTTTTTGTTTCATTTCATTCGCTTTTTATAGGTTGAATTTAGTGTTAGTTTACATTCAATTAGGGTTTAGTATTGAATCTTGCATTTCATTATATTTTCCAAGTCTAAGCTTGGTGGTGAACCCTTAATAGCTTTCATTTAGCCCCTAGGACAACCCTATTACAAGATTTCTTTCTCTTTTGCATTGAGATTTTTAGGGTTACCCTTGAATGAAATTGAAGGTGTGGGTATGCTCTATGACCAAAATCATATGATAGCACCATCCCACAAATTCATCATTTCATTTTGGTGAATCTGATGTTAAAAAAATTTCATTTTCTGATTTCGAGTGCATTAGCATCCTAGATTTAGATTGCATTAGGACTTGCATTGGTTAATGCGCATTCTAGGGTTTTCAAAATTTGCATTAGTACAAGCTCATATAGCATCTAATTTAATTGAAAATAATTCAAAATCTACATTTTCATCTCAAATAAAGATTAGAAAACATAAAAAACATAAAATTCAATTGGGTATGTGTTGGATCATCATAGAAAGAACAAACCCTTAAGTAGTGAAAAATTCAAAAAAATCAGAGTTAGGCAACTTGACGTAAAAGTTTGAATAAGTTATCTATATTATTTCAAATATTTGTAAGAATAGAATCTATAGCAAATTGAATTTAGTTTCTAAACTACTAGGTTTATTTTTAAAAAATCTATTTGGTGGAAATTTAAAATTTCAATGTAGTAGTACTTAAATTTTAGGGAAAAAATAATAAGTAAGTGTCTGTGTGACCACCCTAACCACAATAAAATAATAATATTTTTTTATAATATAAAAGATATATAAGTAGAGGACTCATGTCTGGATGTGATGCATAATTTTTTGTAATTTTTTTCCAAGTAAATAGTTAATTATGAATTTTTATTACAACTTTTAAAAATATAAAACTCATATGTCGACCACCTTAACTTGGTCAAAACTTCATGAAATTCATGTTTTAATCCTATAGTATGTGAAGCATAGAATGTGATGCATATTTCAGATTCAAAAAATGTGATACCATTTGAAAGCTATAGATGCTTTTCAATCAGCCTATCAATCAGGATTTTAGCCATAATTCAAATAGAAAATGAATAATAATAATTTATTAAATTCAAAGAAAAGCATAATTTATATTGGTGGAAAGTTGAGAATCTCCTTTAAAACCCTTTTTGTTTAATCAATTTTGGGTAAAAAAAAAGTCGTCACCACATACCCTACACATACCCATCATATCACCACTTTTTGGCCCATCATGATCCTGCACATACCCAATTAAAAATTTCTAAAACTTTTGAAAGAAATCTCTCCTGGGACTCATTCGCCACCTTAGGTGAATTAGTTGCTTTGCATATTCTACATTGCATTTTTCGGTATTTACAGTTTAGTTTCTGAGTTTCTATTTTTTTCTATTGCTTTTCAATTTCAATTTACAGATTTTTTGTTTCATCCAATTCATTGCATCTAGTTTCAATTACTTGATTTTGTGCATTTCTTAAATTCACAATTGCATTTCATTTCACATTGTTGAATAGTTTAGAATTTAAAATTTTCATCATGGATATGTGTTTTAGTAAGATTTGGATATCCTTAAATTCCTTAGTGGATGTGTCAAGTTGCACTTTTGTAAATGACTCTAACAAAATTGAACTCACTCATGCTCCTTCAACTCCTAATGCATTTCCTCCTCTTGATGTTGACGTCATTGGAGAAGATGATGACAACATGAATAAGTTCCTAAATGATTTCTTTAACAACCTTGAAGCAAATGCATCCTTTTATCTGTCAATGGAACAACCAAATCTCGCCACAATACCACCTCTTGAGATGTTTGGTTATTTACATACTAAAACAAAAGTTGAGCCTACTTTCCCTACAATAGGTGAACCTAGTTCCTCTAAACAAGAAATGCTC
The DNA here is from genome assembly GCA_007258455.2 of Sequoia sempervirens. NCBI lineage: Eukaryota > Viridiplantae > Streptophyta > Pinopsida > Cupressales > Cupressaceae > Sequoia > Sequoia sempervirens. Next base: position 48,962,843 of record VDFB02271358.1, read on the forward strand.
AACCATTTTATGATAGGGTATGTGCAGGATCATGGTATGCCAAACAAGCCCTTAAGTGGCAATGAAAATTCATAACAATTAGAGTTAGGAAACTTGATGTAAAATTTTGAATAAGTTATCTATATTATTTCAAAAACATGTAAGAATATATTCTATGGGAAATTGAATGTAGTTTCTAAACAACTAGGTTTATTTTTTTAAAAACAAAATCTATTTGGTGAAAATTTAAAATTTCAATGCAGTATTACTTAAATTTCAAGAAAAAATTAAGAAGTAGGTGTCTATTTGACCACCCTAACCATAATAAAAATGATAATATTTTTTATGAGATTTTAGATG
>VDFB02271358.1:48963281-49114134 GCA_007258455.2 Sequoia sempervirens
TTTACAATATACGGTTGAGGGTATAGGGTATAGGTTTGAGGGTATAAGGTATAAGGTTAGGTTGAGGGTGTAGGGTTTAGAGTTTAAGTATAGGGTTGAGGGTTGAGGGTATAGGGTTGAGGGATAGTGTTTAGGGTTGAGGGTACAAGGTTAAGTGTATAAGGTATAGGGATTAGGGTGTAGGATATTGGGTTAATTGTTATGGTAGTAAAATGGAGTTTCAAAGAGGAATTTCTTAGTGAAGTGTTATAACAATCAAACTAGTTATGAAGGTGCATGGTTTACGAGTGTATTCATTGATGTTGGGCATCTCAAATCATGTGATGGTTGCAAAATTATCAATGTCCAATATGAGGCATTTCAGACAGAAGAAAATCAATCCTTAAGAGAAAGATCATGTCATAATCATTTAAGGCCAATATCACTTCTAATAATATTACCCAACAATTTAGCTATGGGAGATGATGTGTGAGAATTTCACAATGATTTTGGTGGCGTGCCATTTTCTTGGATTTACCATCAAATATTGATGCTCCTCCACAGAGTTAATTTCTCTATTTTCTAGATGCCAGAACCTAGGGAAACTATGAAGCTAAGGACCTCCACCCTATCAAGTATGGGTCATGGGTAGGTGGATCTTTCCAAATGTATGTCAGCTTACCATCTATCTAAATATTCAATATATTTAGTTTACCCATGGTATATTGCCAAATTACAATCGATCGTGAATATATTTTATGTTCACTACTGAGGTCCTCATAAGTGGATATACATTTTCTTTAACTTAAAATTATTATAACATATGGTTTACTATTGAGGTCCTCATAAATGGATATAAATTTTCTTAACTTAAAATTATTATAACTTATGCTTTAAATTTACAACTTGTACCATGACGTTTGGTGATGAATTTGTGCTAATTCTCAATATGAGGTTGAGGGTTTAGGGTTTAAAGTTCACATATCAATCCACTCACCATTCTCACATTCAAACCCACATTGATTCTCACATTATCTTGAAACTAAAATTGCAAAATTTTCTTGTTGAAAAAGATATAGGAAGTAGACATTTTGAACACCCAACATCCATGTCCACATAGTTCATGAAAGCGAAAATGTGCTTACACTTTGAAGAAGTTGAAAAGTGCTCACATTTTGAGCAATATAAAGCACACTTACACTTTGAAAATCTTGAAAAGCACTCACATATTGAGCAATACAAAGTGTGGTCATGCTTTGTGCAAGTCAAAGTATGCTTTTGCTTTAACGTGAGCATGTTTTGGGAAGTGCAAAAAAAAGGTAAAAATGTATGTGATTTGTGATTTAGGCCCACATTCTCTATTATTCTCCATTTTCTATGTGTTATCTAACAAAAAAATGCTTTTTCATGGTGTTAAAAAAAGCAAAGGCATATTTTACATATTCCACCACCTTTGCACCACTTTTTTTGTTTGACAATGTAGAAAGGAGTAAATATAAGATTTTTTAAATGAAATTTTATTGTATGAACTAATGTTTGAGTGTTGGAAGGTTAATTATGGTTTTTTTTAATCTCATTTTATAGATTGGATATTTTCATAGTTTTTACTAATTCTATTAGATTTATATAGAATTGAACATTAAAAACAAAAGAACTTGGTGAAAATCTCTATTTTTCTAGGATTTTGAAGCAAGAATAAAAATGAACTAGATGTAATTGCAAAGTTTCTCAACTAGAATCTTGAATTTTAAGGAACATTCTATTGGTGCATGCGACCTTGTAAACTTATCAAGGTTGATGCACCTTCAAGAGATTCCGTAATTTGCATATATGAATGAATGTGTAAATTTGATGAAGGGGGCATCTTTAAACTATTCTTGTTTCACAAAAATGTCCTCTTATGCTTGTTTACATTCTCATTATACATATGCTTTACATTTTCCTTCATTTCCCATGGGTTGATATTTTATGCTTTATTCTCCTACTCCACATACACACCATTCTATTCACTTATGACTATCATCTTTACCACTTTGATTTCTTATGTTGCTTTATCACTTCTTATCATACATGATTAATATAATGCTTTGATTTTTTTTATCATATTCATGCTTATTAAATTTACCTTACTATGATGTTATTATTTGAACATTAACTACTTTTGTTGATCATATTGTAGATACCCAAGATTGCCCTAGCCTGTGAGTAACATTTTAACACTAATTATTGTCCTATCCCAAATGATTAAATAAGTTTCAATTATTTAATTATTATCTAATGCCATACTCCACTATTAATTAAATGATGTTATATAATTTAATTAATTCACTTTAATCTTATTCCTCCTTGATTAATTAAATAAATCCTATTTATTTCATTACGTTCCTAATTATCTTTATTCTACTAAATTAATATTATTTAATTAATCATCCATTATCCTTTTCTAAATTAAATAATTACTTTAAATATTTAATTATCCTATATTCTCTCAACATTATCCACTCATCAATAATAAATATTTATTTAATTTCACTTGAACATTCCTTTAATAATTAATTCATTTAATTAATTATTAAACTCATTTGTTTCCACCTTGTTTCAAATGCTCTCTTCCATTCAATTGACTAATGAATTTTAGTCTATTGATCGATCAATTCAGTTCACTCCCACTCATTGTGAGTTAATGAAGCAATTTCAATTCTGTTAACTAATCCATGCAAATAGTTAATTGAAATTATGCATCCAATTACAATCAATTCTTCTCAAGGATTCTACACCCTTGATATCTTTAATCCAACTCTTAATATTGACTGTCCATCCAAATTATCCTTTTCTATAAAAGCAACCTTCATTGCAATTTGAAGGCTAACCACAAATCTTTGAGATTGTTCATCATTCATCATATTTAGTATTTCATTTGATCTTGAAGCAATATAGTGCACACAAATTTCAGAGCAAGGAAAAGTTGAGAAGAGAAATAGAGGTTATTCAAGAATAACATAGGAAGGAAGGTATATTTTATTGATTTATTGTCTTCTATGTCATATTGTTCTTCCTTTTTTTATTAGATTAAGAGTTGCTTGAATTATAATAATTAATGGTTGTTATTGTTGTCAATTTAGATTGCACCCGAACGCTTGATTAGTTAAATCTAGCAATCTGTTGAAACATGGAATGATTATCAGGCCTGTGGGTTGCCTAATTTCGAGAATCAATCTCCAGAGAGGGTTGGTTCCCTGATGAAAAAACCTCCTAAAACTAACTGACTTGGCTGGGAAAGAGAAAGAAAGCTTTGCTTGAACTGAAATTCTAAAGCTACGAGAGGTGATTGCACCTAAATGATAATGACTTGCAATTATGACTCACAATAAACTTCTTAAAACTCAAATCTACACAACCCGATTCAATAATTTAATCACTTGAATGATTTAAACAGAGGCTTTGATCTACTGCAATATTGAGGGAAAACGAGGTTTTCACGACAAAATGTATTAACTTATTAATAAGCACAGTGCATAACCAGTGATTTTAAACTAAATTGCATACAGATATGTGAAAAAGACAGAAAAAATTAGAGGTTTCAGAACTGAAACACAGTAATTCTTTGATCAAATTCTTCACAAAATGATGCTCGAAATCTAGAAGGCAAACTCTAAAGTACTGAACTCAAAGGAATCTTCTGCAATTACACACTTTGAACCTGTAATAAACACTGTTGTATTAATCTGAAAGATGAGTTACAAGATGATCTTCTTTGCTGAAGGCAAAGGCAGAAAACAAGAACTAGATTGAAAAAGATAAACTTTTTCAATATATCCAAAATGAAGGCACTCCAAAGTGCATGAATAGTAACTGAAAGTCATCAGAAAGTGAAAAGATGACAATTACAATATAAAATTCGAGCACAAGTGAAAATCCCTGAAAAAGTGGCTCAAACTCATGCAAAAATGAGTGAACACCAACTCAAACTAGTGACCATAAAGCGTGTAACTGATCTGCAACTCGAACTAGACTGAAAATCCCTAAAAAACTGGCTTAAAGCACGTAAAACTACCTCATTTTTACCAATCCGCCCATGCACATTTGAAAGTCTACTCTTGCACGATCAATCTTCAGTCGAAGCTATAGCTCAACTTGAGAGACTTACTAATAATTTCTACATGTGCGTGAGTGAATTTTTTTAGTATTTTCCCATTTTACATTGTTGATTTCTAAAGATTATTAAATAATAATAATCTTCAAATACCACTTTACAATATAGAATAAAGTGGTACAATAAAATAAAATTGCTTCTTTGCAAAGGGAATAATTTTTCCTCTTTTATGACTCTTTCTCATAATAGCACTCCAATCTCACTTTGTATCTAAAAGTCAAAAGACCTAAAATCCTCTCACATGATGTCGGCCCCCATGCAATTAATGATGAAATATTTATTTTCTCCTCCTCCAAATGTTATTTTGGCCCTAATGATTTCATGACTTTGCTATCTCACCACCTCTTTGTCATTAGGTTTCATTGACTTTGTGTCACTGGCTCATGGTGATAATACAAGGAAATGATTTTGCTTTAAAAGAGTTAGTCAAAACACCTATCAAAATTCATCTGGGTTGGAATCCCCACCACTTCTCCATTCAGACTTTGCATTCCTCAAGAAGTTAGAAAATGAGCTCTCACGCAATCGGAAGAGATTGTGGTTTAGACCTGAGCTAAGGAATTTCACCCATTCGAAGCTGCATCCGAAAGGCCATTTTCCGACTTTGAAGGAGAAAATGCAGAGGTGCTTATCACTTCATGGCAATACTGAGAATCGGGTTCCATTCTAAGTGTATTTTAGTCTTTTTGGCCGCGGATTTCACCATTTCTTGATGTATTTCTTTTTTATGTTCTCTGTTGATGCCCTTTTCTCATTCTGAGGCCGCCATGAGAGTACTTACCTCTGATGTATTTTGACATCTCTTGCTGCTGCGTATCAAGCTTCTTAAAGATCATTGAAAATTTCTTTATACTCTTACTTCTGTAGGTCATAGCCTTGAGGCTGCCAGTTGAAAAGTTTTTCTGAAACCCTTAACTCATGCTTCTTAATTCTTTTCCTGTGTGTTGATTCACTGCTTCGTTCGGGCTACCAATGAGTGAGTTCGAGTTTGAGCACTGACTTATTTTTGCATGGTTTTAGAAACACGGCTGTCACAAAATATCTTGGTAAAATATTTTATTTTTCTCAAATTTGTTGCTTTGAATCACTATTAAGCTTGAACCCATTATTTATTATGCTGCCTCTGGCCGCCATGGTATACTGGTTATGGAACTCAGGCTCACACACTTTATATTGTTTCCTGTCAATTTCTTGAAAACTGAAAGTGGAAGAGCCTAGGTAAGCTCGTGATCTTATCAATCTGGCCCTCTTTTCACTGTATTTTAACTGCATTACCTGATATATCTTTTTGATAGGAAAGGTCGTGGACCATTAACTCAAATCTTCTCCATTTCATGCTTATTTTATGGCTTTTGATCTCACTATGAAGAAGATTTACTTCTCTGTATCTGGGTTTCATTATAGCTGAGTCCACTCGAACCCATCATTTCTTATTTGCATTATTGAAGACCCTACATATTATTCCACTCTTTCATGAATAGTGTCTGGGCACAGTTTGGCATACTGGGTATTTCTAATTTATTGCATTGCATATCATACTTTTACAACTGTCTTTCCTCACAAGGCATTCATAGCATTTTCCATTGTGGGTATTCTGTTTTGTATCTGGGTATTTCATTTAAAAATAAAATAAAATGTAATACACAAATTCCTTTACATTCTTCATACCCACACATTCTTACTGTGCGTGCTTTGATCTGTTTGTTATATGCTTGCTTTGATGTACACCAGTGCTTTTAATATACTCTTGGAACTTTCTTTTAAAAGGCATTTGAATGTAAGAAAAAACATATTGTTTATCCCTTTATGAAAACAGTAGCAAAAAAAAAAAAAAATACTGTGTATCTTGTCTACTTGCAAGCCACTGCTTTTCTCATTATTTCTTTCACTATGCATACTGCTTTTCTGCTTTTATCTCCGTACTTTGATGATCTTAGTTTAAGCAAGCGGTTGCTTACTTAGCCATTTCATGACTTATCATTTCTGCTATTTTAATCAACTGTATTTTGATAAATTTCCATTGATGTTGATTGGTCCACTACTATCTCACTGTTCAAGCTTTTACTAACTAAGCACTGCTTTTCCAGCTAAATCATCATTGGAAAAAAAATCTGCATTCTTTAGTAATGCATACAAGTCTTTAAATTTCATACACTTATAGTAGCTGATCGCAAACACTATTCCACCATTGATAACAGATTTTTCTTTTAAAAATAAAGGACTAGTAAATATTCTTGCCATATTTTCCACTTTGTACAGCCTAAGCGATGTCCATTGAATACGACCTTTTAGTGAAACTGTAACACGCTGATATAGCTTCACTTTGTTATTCCTCATCAAGTCTCTTGAACTATATGTGTTTTAAATTATAAGAAACAACTAAATACCTCTTGATGTAATCCCTTTTTTCATTGTAAAAAGGTTCTACACTTAATTAAAATGCAATACAAAAATGCCAAACAGAGCTGAAACAGAATTTTAATGAAATGACAATCTTTTAACATTGAAGAAAGTGAAAATCCTATAGCTGCTATTTTTAGATATCTTGTAAATAGTGATTATCATTGAAAACGAGCACTCCATTACTTTATCAATGCTGAAAACTCATGCTCCATTGTTGTCTCATTGACACTTGTAACACTGCATGCCAGTTTGATAAAAGATATTGCATCTTAGCTTCCATTATTCCTGAATGTTGACTTAAGATAAAATTTGCTACCTTCTGTATGAAGTATTGACAGAAAAATAGACTGTTGCAAATCTGTCCTATACAGTGATATAGTTGATGAAAACATTCCATTTACTCAAGTATTCTGTTTCTCTTTAATGCAAAGAGGCTCGACACTTTATTTAGATATAATATGAAAAGATATAAAGTAGAGCTGAAATGAACACAATGAAAATGATGAATTCTCACACTGTTTGATTCTTCCTTGATACGAAGAGCGAAGATATACTGTATGCTCAAGCTATTTTTTTTCCCTAGAATCTGTTTGAAATAAAGCTGCTTATTCGATTATTTCTTTAACTCTTTTGATGATTAGATATGCTGGGCGCAACCCTCGTGGGAGCCTGTTTTACTCCACATATCTGATGAAAAGAATTCGAACATGATAAACCTAATCCTGCACATTGAAACAAACATGTCAGCAAAATATAAGAAGCTGAAAGCTTTCATTGAATTATGTCTTTCCGCTTGATTCTTTTTCAATTATCTGATGAATGCTCGGTTTAACGCAAATTACATTTCTGTCTATAGCATAGGCGTAAGGCAGAAAGTATTTCACCATTGCTTAGAGTATAACTCTAATATCATTTCCTTAATGATTTTGTAGGTGCACGGAGCGATGAAGCGAGGCTGCAACTGCTTGGATGTACAATGGCTAGAAGCACCAACGAAGTGATTCATCATTACAGGAAATGATGAATTGCTTTTCTTTTTTACGCTTATGCTATTTTCAGCAGTGTAGTCTGTCCATTTAGATTTAGTATTCATCTCTTGATTGTCAGAAACAACTCAGTTACTCTCGCGGCTTGTGCGAGATTCAACATTTCACAAAATGAATAAAAATATCATTATGCAAATTTCTCTTAATTTTCTGTTTAAAACATCTGCACAATAAGCTTATGTCACATTTGTAAGATGATCTCAATGATGATCAATGAACACTTTATCAGCAAAATTTGAAAATTTCTTGTACCTATAATAGCTTAACTTCATTCAGCTCTACCTATTGAACGTAAAGTGAAAACTAGGTAACAAATTGGCGACCTTTGCGGAGTGTTTGCCTACTAAACACAAAAGACCAATTGCCTAGCATATTCATTGGGCATGGAGTCTTTCTCTGCTCTTTGATTTTATGAAAATTGTAACTCAGCACAAACAAAAACTGAAAGAATCTACTAAAATTCTGTTTATGACAGAATTTGAAAAACAGGTGCAGCAACTGCACTTATTGAAAATCAGACAAAACTGAAGTGAAATGTTCCAGCAGACACTTATTGAAAGCATACTAAAACTTGAAATCTATTCTACTATGTATAGCTGAAAGCCTGAAGCTTAATAACACTACTTCAAATGAATCCCGTTGACAAGGATTGGTAATACCTCACCATCCAGTTTTGAGAGTTGGAAAGCATTGTGTTCCATCTTTGCTATTATAATGTAAGGGCCATCCCACATGGCATCAAACTTAGAATGTTTGCCAGGCCTGCTCTTCAACTCATCCCATTTGAAAACTAAGTCACCTTCATTGAAGATTCGTGCAACTGATTTTTTGTCGAATGTCTTTTTCATCTGAGAGTGATGAATTTGAAGCTTTCTGAAAGCTTCTTTCCTGATCTCGTCCAACTCTGTTAACTCAGCCAGCCTAACTTGCATTAGCTCTTCTTCAAGTAACTCTAATTCCTTTATGTAGCTTAGAGTTGGGAATTCTATTGATATAGGCAGCTCGGCCTCCTTACCATAAACCAAAACATACGGTGAAAAACTTGTTGACCGTTTTGGTGTAATTCTATCAGCCCGAAGGGCTAATTTAAGCTTGTCATGCCACGACCTCTGATTATCTTCAATTGTCTTCTTAATGATCTTAATCAGATTCTTATTTGTTGATTCAGCTTGTCCATTACCTTGAGGGTAATAATTGGATGAAGTGTTCAGATAAACATTATTCTTTACTGACCAATCTGAAACTCTTAAGCCAACAAAAGCTAAAGCATTATCTGAAATAATAGACTCGGGAGTACCAAAACTGGAAACAATGTCTTGATAAAAATTTAGGACTGAAGTTTCATTTGAATCTCTTAGAGCAACTGCTTTCGTCCATTTTGTGAAGTAATCTGTTGCTGTCAAGATCCACTTGTGACCTGCACTTGACAGTGGGTTAATAGGACCGATAAAGTTAAGTCCCCACTTCCTGAATGGCTGCTCAACCTGAATTGGATTCAGGGGCAGGGCTGCTAACTTCTGTTTCCCTACAAAAAGTGAACATTTAGCACATTTTCTGACATAAATATGTGCATCTTTGAAAAGATCTGGCCAATAATAGCCTGCCCTCATAATCTTCAAAGCTGTAGTACGAGGTGCAAAGTGACCTCCAGTAGGTCCATCATGGAATTCTTCCAGAATTCTTTCAATCTGATCTGGATAAATACATCTGAGGAATACTCCATTGAAGTCCTTTTTATACAAAACATCATTTATTACAGCATTAGGAATTGCCTGAAATCTATAATATCTTCGTTTAGATTTATCCATACCTTCTGGGCAATCTCCAGTATACAAATAATGGACCATTTGATGAATCCAACTAGTTGAAATAGCTGACACAGCAGATTCATCTTCATTTTTTAGAACTGCAGCAATCTCTTTACTGCTGTGTTCCTCATTTTCTGCAAGCTGTTCACACAGTCCTTTACCTCGAACAAGCTTGGTAACTTTTATGCTGATTTCATACTCCATGACTTTGGTTATCCAGCCTGCTCGCTTGTCATTAATATCTTTATTCAGCAGAAACTCTTTGACTATTGGGTGAGCTACCAACAGATTTATCTTATTATTAGATAACATATGTCTGAATTTCTTCAGACTCCTTACTACAGCAAGTACATGCTTCTCAATGAATGAATATCTTGTTTCATAGTCATGCAAGACTTGACTGAAAAAAGCTATGGGTTGTTCCATACCTTCATTATTTTGCTGACAGAGCATTGCGGAGATGGTATCCACTCCTCCGAATGCGTACAATATGAAATCCTTTTCAAAATCAGAATTTATAAGAGTAGGGGCTACTGCAAGTGCCTCTTTAATCTGTTCAAAACTGCTCTTTGCCTCTTTTGACCAGCTGAATTGAATATTTTTCTTCAGCATGGCTGTCAATGGCTGTAACAAAGTTGCAACATTTGGAATGAACCTCCTCACAAAGTTAATTCTGCCCAGGAAGCTCTACAAACCCTTTTTGTGAGCGGGCGATGGTAAAGCCAGTATGGCTGCAATACGTTATGGGTCAATAGAAATGCCATCTTTTGAAACAATATAACCCAGAAGCTTACCTTCGTGTACAACAAAAATACTCTTCTTCAGATTCAACGAGATTCCATATTCTCTGCATCTCTCAAAAATCTATCTAAGATGACTAAAATGATCATCAGCATTGCGTGAGAAAACAGTAACATCATCTAGGTAAACAAGAAAAAATTTGTTAATCAAACCTTGGAGAGCCATATCCATTGCTCTCTGAAAGGTGGCTCCGACGTTTGACAGTCCAAACAGCATCTTTCTGTAAGCCATAGTACCCCACTTGGTGGTAAAAGCTATTTTATACTGATCCTCTTCCTTCACCAAAATTTGGTTATAACCCGAATACCCATCCAGCAATGAAAACCTTTCTGATCTTGAAACAACCTGCAATATTTGTTCCATTGATGGCAGCGAGTAGTGATCTTTGAGTGAAGCTCTATTTAGATCATGGAAATCAATGCACAACCTTATTTCTTCACTCTTCTTCCTGACAGGCACCAAATTAGACACCGAAGAAGTGTGCTTGATTGGAAATATTATGCTACCTTTGATCAACTTGTTTAATTCTGTTTTCATCAGTTGTCCTAACTTCGGGTTCAGAGGCCTCTGCTTCTATCTTACCGGTTTTGCATTTGGCTCGAGCTCAATTGTGTATTGAGCTAATTCAGGATTGAAACCCTTCAAATCTCCATATTGCCAAGCGAATATGTCGCTAAATTCTTGACAAAGTAAGATGAATGCTTGTTGCTCCTCCTTTGTGCAGATCTTCCCAAGCTTAAGGAGCTTGTCTTTGAATATTTCTATTTGTTCATAATGTTCTTGTTTCACTGTGATACCAGATTTGTCTTTCCTAACCTGGTCATCAGTGTTGAAAATTGATTCAAGAGTCACCAAACCTTTTGGCAGTTTATTAGATTTTGACTGCATGATCTGATCACCATATTGCTGATCAAACTTGCGCTAGTTTCCAGCAGAAAACTCTGCCTCCTCCATCAGAAAATGGCATATTTGTTCATCACTATCAAAAATCTGCCAACTTATGTTATTATCAGGTACTGAAGGTCTAACAACTACCTTCACGTACTGCTGTACCTCCACATTGTGAATTTTAGCTGGGATATCATACTATGACCCTAGAGCAGCAAGTTTATCAGCTTGCTTATTCTGAAGTCTGGGCACTGATTGCAGATTAAATGCATCAAATTCCTCAATTAGGTCCCAAACACGATGTTTGTACAATTTCAGCAAGTCATTCTTTGTTAAATTTAGATTTTTGACTTGATTTGCTATTAATTCTGAATCGCCAAACACCTGCAAGCACTTAATCTTCCTTTTTCTGGCCCATTCTAAGCCATGTATTAATGCTTCATATTCAGCAACATTGTTAGAACAGCTGAAAGCAAATCTAAACGTTGAATAATACCTGTCTCCTTCGGGTGAAATCAGAATAGCACCTCCACCAGCACCAATTTTACTCCTAGAATTGTCAAAATAAAGCTTCCAAAGCTGTCCAAACTGCTGTACTTGCTTCTTTTCCTCCTTGACCAGATTTGGAATAACTGCATCAGGTTCTCAAATCATATAAACGCCCAAACCTACTTCATCTATGAGATTGAACAGATCAATCTCGTGATTCTCGGCTGCCCACTCATCTAGATTTATGTCTGGTATGCCTTCTATAGGTACAGTGGGGTCGAGAGTTACGGATTGATCCTCCTAATCATGGAAAGCTAGGTTTGCGTTTATGGGGTTTAGAACATAAGGTTCAATATGGTCTTTAGCTAATGGTTCTGATTTAATGGTAACTCTGGTACCGTATCTGGTTCTGAAAAACATGTGGGACCAGTCTGATGACAAATAACCACCTAACTTTGTAGTGAAATCTCTAGATAAGCAAATGGCAAAGTAAGGAGGGAGATCGATAACATAAATGTCCTGTGGTATTTGAAAATTTGGACATGCATGCAATGTAAGGGGCAGATTTTTGATAACTCCTACAGACTTAATAGCTGTACCGTCTAATTGAACTACCCCTTTTGACAAAGGTTCATACTCGAGACCTAACTTGTCTACCAGCTGCTTGGGCATGATTGAGCTGCTTGCTCCACTGTCGATCATGCAGTTATGCACTATATTCTCACCAATTATCAGACTGACATAAAAAGGGAGTGGTTTTACCTCTTTAGTTGGCTATCCTTGCTTTTGATCTGAACTATTCGCAAGAACACTTGACTGTTCTGTATTCGCTTTGTCAGAAATTGATATTTTAGCCAATGCCTCCTGCAAGCTCTCTTTTTGTCTAGGCAAGCGTAATGCATCTATCATGGTGATGCCAACAGTTGTTTTTTTCATATGCTCAATGATATTGAAAGAAGAACCACCAACCTTTGACTGTACCTTTTGAACAACAGTGTCTACTTGAGCTGCTTGAGGCTGAAATTGAACTTTGGGCTACTCCTTTGATGGTCCAACTTGGTGTCTTGTTAAAACATGAACATTCTGAGCTATTGAAGGCTAAACCTGCCCCTGTTGGGCTATAAAATCTTGATTTTTCTAGTGAACAATAGGCTATTTGTCTCTTTCTGCTTGTCGTTTATCAGGGACAGCTTGCTGTCTAAGGTCAAATGCTCTTTTTTTGGCCCTCGTATTGGCTGCAATAGAAGTGGCTGACTGATTTTGACCTTGCGCGTGATTAACTCCGCAAAACTCACTTCCTTGCCAGTTCATCATGGCAACGTCAAGGTCAGTTTGCTGCATTTGTTCACTCTGTTGATCACTATCCTCCTTATTTGTTTGTTCAGGAGCAACATAACTATTTTGCACCATGAGTGCTTGATTAATCACCCCGTTCATGCAAGTAGCCTGATTATGAGGCTGATTACAGGGATAACACCAAACATAATCCTGCGCTAAGTTGTTCTGTATTGGCATCAGCTCTTTTGAAGAGCTAGCAGCAGCTGGGTTAAATGGTTGATTAGGCCTAAAGTTAAAATTCTTCTTCTGTCCCTAGTAGTCAGCTTGATAGGCAGGCCTATTTGCTTGAAAGGATGACTGATTAGGCCTGAAATTTTGACCTTGCTGGTTTTTAAGACTTACTAAATTGTTACTCACAGTTTGAAGTAACTTGGCCATTTGCTGTTGGTCATTCATTAGTTGCTGTTGGGTATCTTTTAGACCTTGCAAATCAGAATTTGCTGGAACAACATTATTTTGTACTGCTGCTTGGAAACCTAAAGCTGGAACAGCAGGTATAGTGGCTATTGGAGGTACATGAATGGGCATATATGGCTATACTTCAGGGAAAATTGGCATAGGGGGTCTTGGGGCAAGTTTACCAGCTTGTATGAGGCAATTCTCAGCTCTAATGGCAATGTCATATGCTGCTGGTAAGGTTAACCCACCCATTGACTGTATCATTAAGGCAATATCACTATGCAACGATCTAAGAAAATATAGAAAAGCGTGATCAGGAGTGGGTCTTACCATTGCTGGAATTCGATCCCATGTCCTTTGGAATCTGAAATTAAAGTCCATCATTTGTTCTTGTGGCACTTTCTTAATAGTCGTCATTTGTTCAACTAGAGATAAATGATCGGACTTGTCTGAAAATTATTTCGTCAGCTTGTCTCCTAAGTCATCCCATGTCGGGACGCTACGAACTGGTAAGCCACGAAACCACTGAGATGCTTTACCCTTGAATGATGCTGCTAACAATCTTAAGGCCATGTTCTCTTGAGTCACATGGTGAACTCCACATAATGAGGCTACGTCTTTAATATGCTCAACTGGCATAGTCTGATCTTCACCAGTGAAGAAAGGAAAACTTTTGAGTGCTGCTACTAGTATATCATCATGCAAAGCTAGATCTAATGAGCTGCCCTCGTCAAATAGAACAAAAGCATGTGCTCTAGCTGCCATTGGAACTGCTGCTGTTCTAAAATTTGCTGCTTGTATAATCGGTACAGGCTGAACCGGTACTCTGTAACTTGGTGAAGCTGAGAAAGAACTTGGCTGCCTTGTTAATGACCTACCTCTTCTTTTCGATGTATAAACGATCGGTTCTGCCCTTCGAATCAGAGAAACTGATTATTTTCTTATAGATTTACTAGATGTTCGCTTGGTTGTCCTCCCTATTCTCTTTGGCGAAGATAGCTGCAAGTACTCAAACGAAGAAGAACTTCGTGTCTGAATTTTTCTCATAAGCTGTGTGCACTTTGATTTGCTAAAAACTGAGAAACGGAGTCGCCAGGTATATAAAAAAAAATCCTCTAAAAGGCTGGAATAAACTACAATATATACCAAACAGCAGCTTGAACTATAAAATTTTGCTCTGAAAAGTGATTCAGAGTTCCACCGGGCATGCCAAAAACTGTTGTCAATTCAGATTGCACCCAAACACTTGATTAGTTAAATCTAGCAATCTGTTGAAACATGGAATGATTCTCAGGCCTGTGGGTTGCCTAATTTTGAGAATCAATCTCCAGAGAGGGCTGGTTCCCTGATGAAAAAACCTCCTAAAACTAACTGACTTGGCTGGGAAAGAGAAAGAAAGCTTTGCTTGAACTAAAATTCTAAAGCTACGAGAGGTGATTGCACCTAAATGATAATGACTTGCAATTATGACTCACAATAAACTTCTTAAAACTCAAATCTACACAACCCGATTCAATAATTTAATCACTTGAATGATTTAAATAGAGGCTTTGATCTAATGCAATATTGAGGGAAAATGAGGTTTTCACGACAAAATGTATTAACTTATTAATAAGCACAGTTCATAACCAGTGATTTTAAACTAAATTGCATACAGATATGTGAAAAAGACAGAAAAAATTAGAGGTTTCAGAACTGAAACACAGTAATTCTTCGATCAAATTCTTCACAAAATGATGCTCGAAATCTAGAAGGCAAATTCTAAAGTACTGAACTCAAAGGAATCTTTTGCAATTACACACTTTGAACCTATAATAAACACTGATGTATTAATCTGAAAGCTAAGTTACAAGATGATCTTCTTTGCTGAAGGCAAAGGCAGAAAACAAGAACTAGATTGAAAAAGATAAACTTTTTCAATATATCCAAAATGAAGGCACTCCAAAGTGCATGAATAGTAACTGAAAGTCATCAGAAAGTGAAAAGATGACAATTACAATATAAAATCCGAGCACAAGTGAAAATCCCTAAAAAAGTGGCTCAAACTCATGCAAAAATGAGTGAACACCAACTCAAACTAGCGACCATAAAGCGTGTAACTGATCTGCAACTCGAACTAGACTGAAAATCCCTAAAAAACTGGCTTAAAGCACGTAAAACTACCTCATTTTTACCAATCCGCCCATGCACATTTGAAAGTCTACTCTTGCACGATCAATCTTCAGTCGAAGCTATAGCTCTGAACTTGAGACTTACTATCAATTTCACATGTGCATGAGTGAATTCTTTTTAGTATTTTCCCATTTTACAATAGTTGATTTCAAAGATTATTAAATAATAATAATCTTCAAATAACACTTTACAATATAGAATAAAGGGAAAATAATAAAATAAATGTTTTGCAAAGGAATAATTTTTCCCTTATGACTCCTCATAATATCACTCCAATCTCTCACTTTGCATTCAAAAGTCAAAAAGACTCAAAATCCTCTCACATGCTGTTGGCCTCCTCATGCAATTAATGATGAAATATTTACTTTCTCCTCCAAATGTTATTTTGGCCCTAATGATTTCATGACTTTGGTTATCTCACGGCCTCTTTAAGTCATTAGGTTTCATTGACTTTGAAGTCAATACCATGGTGATAATACAATGAAATGATTTTGCTTAAAAGAAAGGTCAAAACACCTATCAAAATTCGAATTAGGGCTAACCCTAATCACTTCTCCATTCGCACTTTGCATTCTGAAGAAGAAAATGAGCGCCGCCACTGGAAGAGACAAGGTTTAGACTGGAGCTATGAATTTCACCATTCGAGCTTCATCTGAGCGTCATTTTCCTGAGACTTTGAAGGAGAAAAATACAGAGGTAAGTTTACTTCATGGCAATACTGAGAATCGGGTTCCATTCTAAGTGTATTTTAGTCTTTTTGGCCGCGGATTTCACCATTTCTTGATGTATTTCTTTTTTATGTTCTCTGTTGATGCCCTTTTCTCATTCTGAGGCCGCCATGAGAGTACTTACCTCTGATGTATTTTGACATCTCTTGCTGCTGCATATCAAGCTTCTTAAAGATCATTGAAAATTTCTTTATACTCTTACTTCTGTAGGTCATAGCCTTGAGGCTGCCAGTTGAAAAGTTTTTCTGAAACCCTTAACTCATGCTTCTTAATTCTTTTCCTGTGTGTTGATTCACTACTTCGTTCGGGCTACCAATGAGTGAGTTCGAGTTTGAGCACTGACTTATTTTTGCATGGTTTTAGAAACACGGCTGTCACAAAATATCTTGGTAAAATATTTTGTTTTTCTCAAATTTGTTGCTTTGAATCACTATTAAGCTTGAACCCATTATTTATTATGCTGCCTCTGGCCGCCATGGTATACTGGTTATGGAACTCAGGCTCGCACACTTTATATTGTTTCCTGTCAATTTCTTGAAAACTGAAAGTGGAAGAGCCTAGGTAAGCTCGTGATCTTATCAATCTGGCCCTCTTTTCACTGTATTTTAACTGCATTACTTGATATATCTTTTTGATAGGAAAGGCCGTGGACCATTAACTCAAATCTTCTCCATTTTGTGCTTATTTTATGGCTTTTGATCTCACTATGAAGAAGATTTACTTTTCTGTATCTGGGTTTCATTATAGCTGAGTCCACTCGAACCCATCATTTCTTATTTGCATTATTGAAGACCCTACATATTATTCCACTCTTTCATGAATAGTGTCTGGGCACAGTTTGGCATACTGGGCATTTCTAATTTATTGCATTGCATATCATACTTTTACAACTGTCTTTCCTCACAGTGATATAGTTGATGAAAACATTCCATTTACTCAAGTATTCTGTTTCTCTTTAATGCAAAGAGGCTCGACACTTTATTTAGATATAATATGAAAAGATATAAAGTAGAGCTGAAACGAACACAATGAAAATGATGAATTCTCACACTATTTGATTCTTCCTTGATACGAAGAGCGAAGATATACTGTATGCTCAAGATGTTTTTTTTCCCTAGAATCTGTTTGAAATAAAGCTGCTTATTCGATTATTTCTTTAACTCTTTTGATGATTAGATATGCCGGGCTCAACCCTCGTGGGAGCCCGTTTTACTCCACATATCTGATGAAAAGAATTCGAACATGATAAACCTGATCCTGTACATTGAAACAAACATGTCAGCAAAATATAAGAAGTTGAAAGCTTTCATTGAATTATGTCTTTCCGCTTGATTCTTTTTCAATTATCTGATGAATGCTCGGTTTAATGCAAATCACATTTCTGTCTGTAGCATAGGCGTAAGGCAGAAAGTATTGCACCATTGCTTAGAGTATAACTCTAATATCATTTCCTTAATGATTTTGTAGGTGCACGGAGCGATGAAGCGAGGCTGCAACTGCTTGGATGTACGATGGCTAGAAGCACCAACGAAGTGATTCATCATTACAGGCAATGATGAATTGCTTTTCTTTTTTACGCTTATGCTATTTTCAGCAGTGTAGTCTTTCCATTTAGATTTAGTATTCATCTCTTGATTGTCAGAAACAACTCAGTTACTCTCGCGGCTTGTGCGAGATTCAACATTTCACAAAATGAATAAAAATATTATTATGCAAATTTCTCTTAATTTTCTGTTTAAAACATCTGCACAATAAGCTTATGTCACATTTGTAAGATGATCTCAATGATGATCAATGAACACTTTATCAGCAAAATTTGAAAATTTCCTATACCTATAATAGCTTAACTTCATTCACCTCTACCTATTGAGCGTAGAGTGAAAACTGGGTAACAGTTATTTCAGATTCTTGCAATGAATTATACATCTCTTTTCTGGTCATACAAATGTGAACCTAATGTGAAACTAATGATTTAAAAAAAAAAAAATTAGAAATTTTTAGCTACAAGAACACCACAATCATTTTAAAATAGAGCTTCATTTGGAAAATTTAGCACTGCATCTATCAAATTTTGATGCATGTGTAGTTTTTGGTGTCATATTTGTCACATTTTGCACTGCATTTGACTATTTTTATTTTTTATTATGTTCTGCTAATGATTGTTGTTCTATTTAATTACACATGTTTGACATTTAGTTTTCTGATAATCCTAACATTGAGATCATACTTCCTGGGTTATTTGTTTCTTTGTATATTGTCAAATTGTTTATTTACAGGTTTTGTTGAACATAATTGAGTTTTTGAACCAAAATCATCAAATCCTGCACCACAATCATCCTATTTTAGAGTTTTATTCATTCTAATACGTCACTACAATTGTCTAAAGTGGGCACCACAATTGTTCTATCTCTACATTGCATTTTTCGAAAAGGTAAACTTTGAAATTTTAGATTTTGATTATGGTTTACTTTCTAATTTTAATAGGTTAAATTTTTGGGTTACTAACAATTTTTGTTAGATTTTTCGCTACTATTGGGAAAAGAAATACCTTGAAATTACTAACAATTTTTATTACATCTCACTGATGAAACAAACCTTCTAAACATGCTAATGAGTTTGATGTAGGTTTGATTTTTGAATATTATGTACAAAAAAATTAATAATATTTGTTTGGGCTTTAAAAAGAATGTGTGTATTTTGTGTTTGGTAAAATTGTGATGCGTATGCTCTTCCCTTGTACCTTATGTGATCTTAGGAATTATAAATGCCACTCATTTGTGTTCTTGTTGTACACCTGAGGTGAGTTTCAACAAATGCTTTCCCCTCATGAATCTTACGAATGATCTTGGGGATCAAAAGTTACACTATAGCCATTTAATTAAGTAGCAAGACTTGCTTTGGGACCTCATCACCCTTTGCTTTGATCTCAAGCATGTTTCCTAGTGAGCTATATAAAGGCAGAGAATGGAAGTTGTGCCCCAAGGAGTAGCTAGCATCCTTCAAGCCAAGCCTGGTGACCCTCAGTCCACCAAGATACATATAGGTGAGGAGTAGAGAGGAGACCCCTCTCAACTCGGGCATATTGGATGAGCTCTCTATTCAAAATAGACCCCTACTAAAAACCTTGTTTTTAGTATCCTAAGTTCCTTTTAGCCATGATTTGTAGTAGTGCAGTGTGCAAGGATCAATGTGTGAAGTTACTCACCATGTACCCCTCTAAGTTGAGATATAATTTTTTTGAGTTTCTAGTAATAGCCTCTCAAGGGGAGAAAGAAGGCGAGCCTATGTTGTATTGGGCATGTGCCACCAGGAATCTAGCTATCCTCTTCTAAAAAGAACGGGCTTATAATCCCATCTTATGGGATATTTCATACTTAAATGTGAGGTGATCCTACTACATGTTTACACGCCTTGATTGAATAGCTAAGTTATGCTTGTATTTAATTGTCTTGGGTCTATTCTTACTAGTGATACCATTTGGCCTTTATCCTTGTAACCAAGTGTCAAGAGTCACAACTATTTCTATCTATTATCTACTATGTTTTACGAGTGTATTGAGTCAAAATCTAAAAAATTAAAACTCATAGAGTCACTTAGGAATCTTAGAAAAAAAGCTAGAGAATGTATCTATTAACCTATGCACCACAACTGTGATTCTACAATGTAATTGCAAAACTATGTGACACATTTGTTAATTCATGTGATTCATCTATCTTTTCTATAACACAACTGTCTCTATTCTAAAACATAACTATCATAAATATACAATACAACTATGTTCAAAAACCCTAGGTAGTCAAAACTCTACAACTGTAGAAATTAGTAGGTCACAATCATATTTGTCATGCAATTGTTGAGTTCTATAATGCAATATTATAATTCTGCAACATAATTATTAGTTTTTATACTGCATTTGTCTCTATTTTGTATTGCATATGTTTATTCTCTACCATGTTTGTTTACATAGATAAATCAATTTTTTTTGGAATGCATAAAACTCAAACCTTATCTTACATAGAAACCTAAATAAAAAATAGTCTTCTTCAAAATTTGGTCTTGCATTTTCAACACTTTTCTAGTTTTACCTATATTTAAATTTGAATCCTTAGTTTAAACTCATCATCTCAAATATTAAAAATTCATCTTAGTATATCTTGAAATTGGGAAATAAACCAAATTATTGATCAATCTAGAGTCATCCCTTCAACATATTAAAACCTCAAATTTTCTAAATTATCTCACCAACAGGTAGGACCTTCAACTCACAAGTCTAGATAAGGTTGTACTTTTTATAAAACAATCATCAATTATCCTTATTTTAGGTTTAGGTATTTCATTAAATCACCTTGGTCTTATCAAAAAATTGTCACATATCCTCCTTTTGAAATCAAAAGTCAAAATATCTAGGATCCTAGCATTTACAAAAGTCTTTTCAAAAAATAAAAATCCCATAAATATAGATTAATCTCATACCCATAATGCATTCATCCAAAAAATTCAAAATTCCAAAAAAAAATTCAAAAACATTTTAAAATCCAAAAATTTCCAAAAACACCAAAAAGTCTAAAAAACTTCCAAAAACATTAAAATCAAAAAATCAAAAATCAACACCAAATCTCTTATAGTTGTCACAATATCCTAGAGAAAGAGAAAAGAGATGGATTCCACATTGGACCATACCTTCAACCCCACTAGTGATATGTACTTAGGGTCAAACTCTAATGATCAAACAACCTCACAATCACAAATTGTACCTTCATTTGATGACTATACCTTGCATGACATGGAACAACAATTAACACAAGAAAAAAATAAACAATGCATCACAAGATCCTAGCATATTGTGAATCATGGAAGAGCTTATATCAATTGATCCTAACAAATATTTCTTAACACTTACAAAAAATGGAGCTAGACTCCCTTATGACTTTGATATTTTCACTATCTTAGGAGAAACATCAAGTACAATGTCACAAGGACAAGATGCAGTAAATATAATACCTTCAACACCTAACACATCATCATAATAGTTGAACAGAAACTTGCCACTTGGTAAAACCTCATATTTTACATTAATTATCAACATACCTCCAACACCCACATTTGACAAAAAAGGAACAAACCTATTTGCTACTACATTTTAGACTACAACACAACAAAGTAAAATAAAACATACAACTCAAAAGATCTTCAATCAAAATACACCAAATAAAATAGGAAGGACAAACCCTTTATTTCCAAGACTGTAAGTAAAAACAACAAATTTACTTCACATAACATGAACATTCCTTTAGCAAAAAATTTATCCTTTTCCATATTTAATTAAAATACAAACCAACAAACATAACAAAAAAATCTGAATTCGATGTCAACATCATATTTACAATAAAATTGGAACACTATCAATCAAAATATTAATGCTTACTCTTCAAACATGGGCTACCAAAACATAGGCTCGTTTCAACATTCAACACATCTATAACAAATGAACACACCTCCTGAGGCACCATTTCCAATGGATATCTTAGCACAACAAATGCAAACCCTGCAACAACAAATTTCAAATATGCAAGTATCTAGAAACAAGAAAACATAATTGGTAAAGGACTTATGTCCTTATTCATTTGACAAGAGAATATATATGCCTCCTTTCCTAACAAAATTCATTATACCAAAATACGATAAATACAAAGGGAAGTGATATCATGTCAAACATGTGTGAGAATTTCATACAACATCCTTGTATGCCATGTATGACCATACATACTGAATGATACTTTTTCCACAAAGTCTTGGAGGTTAAGAAATTGAATGTTTTTCTCACCTACCTTTGAACATTTGGACATGGATTGAATTGATCGATAAATTTATAACAGACTTCTCTTATAACATCACAATAGCCATGAACATAATCAATTTATGTAACAAAAAACAAAAGGATGGAGAAACATTCATTGCTTTCTTACATAGGTGGAGAAGCCTTGCAAGAAAATGTCCATGCCAGATTCTAGAGAAGGATTTGGTACAAATATTTGTCAAAAATCTTAACAAATAGATCATGTTTCATTTGTAAATTCATTATTCAAATACCTTCGAATAGGTTATTGAAAAAGGACTCTCTATTGAGAAATCCCTTATTGGAAAAGGTCTAGTAATTTTTTTTAAGGAAAGTATCCACTAGATAAACAATTTGAATGACAAGAATAAATTCTAGTCACACAACAAAAATGTGACAAACGATGGTATAGTAGATGCTAAAGTGGTAAAAAAATATCACCTAATGCTTAATCTTAAAGCACCTTCAAATAGCAACAATCCATCACCAAATCATGAGAAAAAAACTAAAGTGGTTTAGAACAAAGCACAACAGGGTTCTCCAAGGACTAATCAACTATGATGAACATACATGCCCTTAGGGGAACCTATTGAGTTAGTTTTACAGAAATTGCTGCAACAAAACACTATACAACTCCTTGGGATAAGACACTATGAACCAAGACCTTCAAAATGTCTTGGTGGAATGATGATGAATTTTGTGAGTATCATAGAAACAAAGAGAATAAAACCTCTAACTATTTTAAACTCAAGAATTCCATTCATGATCTCATAGAATAGGGAGTTATAGAAATTGATAATCAAAAGGGAACAACTAATTCCAATCATACCGTCTTTAAAGATCCTTTACAAGATCATGGATTGGGGAAAGCCTCTAGTTCGAGAACCAAGGACCAAGGAAATTACACTAGTGTCTCTTATGAGTACAAGGTTGATAGGATCCAACCAACTGATAATAAAGCCTCATCTACATCCACCGAGAGTGAAAATATTGAGTATGTTATTACATTTACCAAGAATGGTATCCCTATACATAACCCTCACCACACTAAGGCCCTTCATATTAAAGATTTTATCTATAAATATAAAATCTCAAGAGTTTTGGTAGATCATGGAGCAATATTAAACATCTACAATCTAATTCTAGTCAAACAATTGGGATATTCTGATGATGCTTTTGATCCCCTTACAAAAATTAATATCAAAGTATGATGACTCTAAACATACATATTTAGACTCTATTACATTACCTATCTAGGTTGGACCTCTTAATTTTTAAACTACTTGCCAAATCCTAGACTTGGATACTCCCTATAACATCCTCTTGGGGTACCCATGGATCCATGCCACACAGATTGTTCCATCAACCCTCCATCAATTCATCTTGAGTTCCTATATAACATAATTGAAGTGACCAAATAAGTTGATCCAAATCCCCTTTAAATTTGTGAGTCATCACAGAGTAGTCATGATCTCATAGAGCATTGTCTTACCAACACTACCTTACCATCTTCATCCTCAATAGTTGAGCTTCCATTATTATGCGTGTCTCACATGCCCTTAGAAATTAGGGTTAAATTCAAAGAGCTTGGCATTGGAGAATATGAGTTACAAACCTACCTTATGGAGCTCACATCATTTTCCACTATAGCCCAATCATTTGATGCTCATGATAATCCCATGTTTGGTCAAGACATGTATGATAATCCACTATTTTAGCAGGATCCTATGGAGAATATCCAAGAGAATCCCCTTTCATTCTAGGATCATATTCCTTATATTCTAGCTAATGAGCTACCATCTTTCCATCTCAAACACCTTGGGCTAGAGTATGCATCTACAAATGTTGCTTATGCTAACCTTTCTTGCCAACTTGTTGAAGATGAGTGGGCTTCCTTTGATATTAGATGTGTTGAAAAGGAAA
Organism: Sequoia sempervirens; assembly: GCA_007258455.2. Taxonomy (NCBI): domain Eukaryota; kingdom Viridiplantae; phylum Streptophyta; class Pinopsida; order Cupressales; family Cupressaceae; genus Sequoia; species Sequoia sempervirens. The sequence continues at coordinate 48,987,245 of VDFB02271358.1, forward strand.
TTTTTGAAGAATACATTGAAGACATCACCAATATTATACATGAATCATACATCTTTTCCATATTTCCTAATTCATCCAATTTTATCTATCTCCTAAACTTAGATCAACAAGTGTTTTCACAAAATCAGAAGGTTATAAATCAAAAATCCAGAAAGAAAAATTCCTTATCAAAAAGGGGTACAAAATCAAATCAAAAAAAGAAAGATAAAGAAAAATTTTCTTGTCAAAATCAAAAGCAAAATTTATCGCACAAGAAAAAAATAAAAGTCAAAATCAAAAGCAAGCATAATTGATCTTCAATTGTGTCTTTATACCCATGATAACTAGGGGCATTTATAAAAGAATTCCATCAAGATATGAATTTTTTATCCAAATTTTTGATCCACATCATTATTCCACAATCCATACACTTTATATGATCCACCTATATTCATTCATACACCATATCACTCTACTTCTCTTAGTGATGTCACTCAAAATACCTTTGACGATGAATCCTTGATGTACTCTAATCCATTGGTTGTCCAATATCCTTTTCGGGGGAAGTATGATGGTCCATGTAATGTGAATTTTAGGGATCATACTTTAATTCCTTCTGCCTACACCATATCACATTACCCATCTTCCATCTCACACCATCCATATGGATCCATCCATTGTTGGCATGCATCTTCTAATAAGTGTCTACCATGATCACAACATCATCAAATTCCAAAAAAGAAAAAAATTGTCACCTTGATGAAAACTTGGAAAACATGCATCTTGTGTGATATCAAAAATATCAAAAATTAAAAATTGAAAATTGAAAAATTTGAAAAAATAAAATAAGTAAAGACAAATAATCCATCCAATAATGAAAATCATTTTGACGATGCTTTGGATAAGTACCATGGTCAAAACTTGGCAAATAGCCACCATGTGTAGTAGGTAATTTCTCTACCATCTATCATTATTTTATCTAATTTTCCATTCCATCCACAATATACCAGACACAGGCTCTTTCATAATAAAAATTTATCACCCCTCTCATGCCCTAAGAATGGTTGATGTTTAGCATCACCCACCTTTTATATACATTCCTTCCAAAATAATTGGTCCTATACCTGACAAGGGGAAAATCCTTGACCTAGATTTTCAAACAAGATCTTTGATATGGTATCAAAGGATACTATCACTAAAACTATCCACAATCCAAATTTTATAATAAAACTATCCTTTGTAAAGAATGACACTTTGATCAAACAAAAAAATATATATAATAGAAAAAACTGAGGTTAACAAATCACAGAGAAATAGAGAACCTATCAAACTAGCTTGCAACCTAGATGATCAATTACCTACTTATCTATCAGTGGAATTTACCTATCTTTATCAGTTATCAGTGGTCTTATATAGGTTACTGCATCCTCAAAAACATACCAACCATCTTATATGAGATGTTTCATCCTTGAAAAACATAGTCCTATCTACAAACACTCATTATTGGTAAGAAGACAGAAATGGCTATGGACTCATCTGGTCTACTTAAGTCTTATATTTTTATCTTATTTATATTTTTTTGTGTTCCTATACTACTTGAGGATACCCACAAGTGGTTAAAGGAGAGAGGATGGATCATGACATGTTTATGTTGATTTCTGCTTGTGATTTGTCTTGATAATATGACTAGGACAACTAAGTTCCTTGTGTGTGATTGGGGTTCCATGTAGCATAATCAAAACATCCTATGCAAGTTAAAGGTTAGCTAAAGCTTTCCTGCATTAGGATTAACATGCTCTATGAATACTTCCTCACATATTCCAACAAGGTCCTAATATTGTACTAGTATGAATCGGGGCACTCCTTATTTGATGTGTTTTTTTCTTGACAATGGATACTGACCTCACTGAGGTTTGTCTCAACTTGGTGTACATATATCCACTTATCCATATATCAATATCTTTAGGAAAAAAAAAAAAAACACCACCATCGCAATTCATGCTTTGGTGTGCATACATCTAATTGTCACATAATAAAATGCTCTATGATGATAAACATGCTTTAATTAAAGCTCAAAAATCTATTCTATAAATCATATGTCAATCTTGATCCACTGCATTGATCTCATTTCTCATGATTTTGATGGACAATCTATCTAATTATTCTTCACTTCTTACTAACCTTTTCTTCTAGTTATCATTTCTTTTGTCAGTCTACACACTTAAACATATCAAATCAGCTTAATTTTTTTTCCAAATTTTGCAGAATTTTTTGAAATTTTGCCAAATTTCCTAAGGGGGCACCACACTATCTCATTTTCACTGGGGTATACCAAGGAAGGTCCTAAACATTATTTTTTGAATTTTATTTGACACAATGCTATAAAAATGCATTGTATCAAATAGGGGAAAAATGTAGATACTTGAGATTATCCTAGCCTACAAGTAACATTTTAACACTAATTATCATCCTATACCTAATGATTGAATAAGGTTCAATTATTTAATTATTATCTAATGTCATACTCTAGACTATTAATTAAATGATTTTATATTATTTAATTAATTCACTTTAATCTTATTCCTTCTTGATTAATTAAATGAATCCTATTTATTTAATTGTGTCCCTAATTATCTTTATTCTACTAAATTAATTAATATTATTTAATTAATCATGCATTATCCCTTTCTAAATTAAATAATTACTTTAATTATTTAATTATCCTATATTCTCTCAATATTATCCACTCATTAATAATAAATAAAACAATTTATTTATTTAATTAATTCCACTTGCACATTCCTTTAATAATTAATTCATTTAATTAAATATTAAAATCATGCATTTTCACCTCGTTTCTAATGAACACTCTCTTCCAATCGACTGACTAATCAATTTCAGTCTATTGATCAATCAAATCAATTCACTCCCACTCAATGTGAGTTAATGAAGCAATCAATCCCCTTAAATAATTCATGCAAATAGTTAATTGAAATAATGCAACTAGTTGCAGTCAGTTAACTCATCAATAAATTCTTCTCAAGGATTCTACACCCTTGATCTCTTCAATCCACCTCTTAATCTTGATTTTCCATCCAAATCAGCCTTTTCTATAAAAGAAACCTCCATTCCCATTTGAAGGCTAACCACAAATCTTTGAGATTTTGCATCATTCATCATAATCAATATTTCATTTGAGCTTGAAGCAATATAGTGCACACAAGTATGAGAGCAAGGCAAAGCTAAGAAGAGAAATGGAGGTTATTCAAAGACAACATTGGAAGGAAGGTATATTGTATTGAAATATTATCTTCTATATTGTATTGTTCTTCATTATTTGATTAGATTAAGAGGTTCTTGAATTATAATAGTTAGTGGTTGCTATTTTAGATTCTTACAATGATTTATAAATCTCTTTTCTGAATGTACACATATAGTAGCATGAATTTCCTTTAGAGCTTACACATTGAGCATGGCCTCTTAGATTTACCTCTTAATCTTACATTTCATTATCACATTTTTTGAGTTATTACATTAGAAACATGGGCGCAATGTCTTTTACATTATATGATTCACTTGCTATATATCTACATTGGGGAATCCTAAAGTCCATTATTATATTTTGATATTTCCTTTCCATATCTTTACAATAGGGGTATCATTCCTTCCCCCAATTCCATGTGCACATCCATCAATTTCCTTATCATGATTTTAGAGCCACACCTATTTTAGTGGGGGAAACTTATCCTTCCCACTCATCTCTTATGATATCATTGCATATATCCTTTTCAATGTGGGGGAAAGAATGCATTCCCTCTTCATCAATATATTGACATCACATTCCTAGACCTACATAACCACTAGGGACATATTGCCTCACCTTTACCAATAGAGAATGTACCTATATTATAGCCTTATGTACCTACATAGGTGTTTTTTACCACACTGCCATTTATATTTTCCTATGCTAGGATAAACCTTATACATTGACATTCATGTTCAACCCATATATGGTTTCCATATTTTACTGTGTTACACTTAATTATTTCACAGTGATTTTTTTATAATTATTAATTTACATTATTTTAATTCTTATATGCTTAGTTTAAAATTAGATTTCATGTGTTATTTTCCCATTTCCTATAGTTCCTTGCCTCCTATGGACACAACCAATTCTAATATGGTCTATGGTTCATGCCTTATAAGTTTGATCTTCTAGGATTATCCTTGAAACTGACATTTACATTATGTTGGCCATGTATGTCTTTAGTATTAAACCTACAACTCCTTTTAGTAAGTTTTCATTTACTACTTTCAGGACTATCATTTATTGGACCACCTCTTTTCATAGTGAACTTAGTGAAAAATCCTTCTATGAATCCTTTATAACCTTTGTGGGAAGACATTACCATAGATGTGGTTAACACTTTTGAGTTCAATGAAATTTTCATTGTACTTGTAGAGGTCTTTATACATGCCCTTGCATTTGATAACCATAGACAAAATCCTCTTATAAGGCTTATGAAATATGTAACTTTACATCCTTCTTCACTATCTTTCATGCATCATTTACTAACCACTCACTTCCTCCTTCAACATTGAAAAAATTATCATTCACAAACCTTTTCACTAGTTATTTCAAACTATCCTTTTCATACCTACCACATTGTCTTCATATCACTATGATCTCTTAGGTCTATTGCTCTTGAAAATTTAAAGCTTTATAGATTAGCCTCTCTTCTAAGACTATGTATTCTTGGTCATCACTGGTAACCTTCCACATTTATTATTCTATGGGGGTGTTTACTTGAACGTACCTCCATTTAGTAGTGGTAATGGTTATGCCATCAACATATTTGTCTCTTAACCTTAGTTAGTTTTGGCTGCCCTTTATTTTTTATCTTTCAACACAAAGCCTACCACTATCATATTATTCTCCATGATCTTAGATGACTTTAATTACTTCATCCAACTTCTAAGATTTGTCTTGTGATGTTCACTACCTTGTAGACTACCCATATTTTCTAATTTATGCATCATGACTATAAAATTAAAAAAATGTGACTAGCCAAACCTCCTACCATGGTCATTCCTTATGGTAGTGTATGACATTATACATCCTAATATTATTATTCCTTTCAGATTTGTGTATGAGATTGTACATCCTAATTTTATGTTCACTTTCAAATTTATGTAACAGATTTCTTTATTCTATAGTACCATGATGGAACTAATATTTATATATTTTTCATTATACATATAGAATTCATCATCATGTCAAGGAAACGATCAAAAAATATAACATCAGATGAGTGTGAAGCAAATAATGCAAAGAAAAGAGAAGGAATGAGGTAACTTTGTGAAAGTAGGAAATTGAACACCATAAAATAAGAAATGTCAATCAAGAGGAACATGAACCGTCCACTTTATGTAAGAGAGATATTGAATTGGTGGCACAAAGACAACAAATGTAAAACCTCCATGCAATGATAAATTTGAATCCAGTAGTTGGAGGCACATCATCTACCATAAGTCAATATGGAGGCACACCATCTACTACATATCAAATTGAAAGTACATCATCATTGACATGTGAATATGGAGGTACACATCCTTTCAAAAGTGTACTTTTCAAAGATATTCTAATAATATTTGGAGATTGTTTTTTAAAAAATTAATGAAATTGGAAGATGTCAACTATTTGTTGAAATGATGAGAAATATAAAGTTTAGGTTCATTATAAATATTCTTAGTCTAAGAACATTGGATGCTTCAAGTGAAATCTATTGTCAAGAATCTAATAAGTGTATATGAGAGTGTGGGTTCCACATTGCACACCAAAGATAGTTGTTGCATAGACATTTTTCGTTGCACCAAAATATAAACCTATTAATGCCCAATATAAATACAATTAATGAATGCACAGGGAGGTGGTTAAGCCATGTCATGAACCCAAGCATTTTGATGCACAAAAAAAAGATACCAAGGGCACACACCTTGCAATAATCCCCCAGCGCAAGCAAGGGGTTCAAACCTATGACCCAGTCTCTGATACTAATTGTTGCATAGACAATTGGAATTACCCCAAAAGATCAACCTGTTAATGCCTTGTTACCCATAAATGGACTTCCCCTCTCCTCTCTTTTTAATTGTCTTTTCTTTTCACCCAAGTTTATTTCTTTAACTTGTGTTTAGGAGGCCTTTTATTGTCTTCCTCAAACTCAAGCAGGGTTTTTGTTTGTTTGTCAAACCTCTCATTCTACCACTTGCATTGTTTGTTTCTCACTAGGTGGTGTTCTCTTACCATTTTCAAAATTACCTTTTCTTCAAGGGTGGGTGTACAAATATTAATAACCTAATTGATGAGTCATCATATGTCAGAACCATAGAAACTTCACCCACAAGTCATGCCTTAGGTGGCATTTTTTAGGTTGTTTGAAACCTAGGCGGGGTTTTATCAAGTTGTGCAAACTACTCATTTTGTCACCTAAAAGGTTTTTAGTAATTAATGTAATAAAAACAAGCCTAATTTATTTAACAAGTGCATTACACAGAAAGAAACCAACATTTTCAAACATGACATGAACAAGAAACCAATGAGGCAATGTATATAAAATACGGTGATATCAAAAGAGATATTTTATCTATATATAAGCATTTTTACATTGTACTGGCACTATGAAAATCATTTGGTTCGACTAAAAAAGTTCATGTCATGGAAAGAAAAGGAAAAAAAGAGGTATTTCTTCTAAGGTACAAAAACTAAATATCAGGACATGAATTCCCTCAATAACAGTCTACAAGCGTTTAACCTGAGTTGGTCATAGGAGATTCTCATGCGACTGGAGGAATTGTGTAAAAAGTCCCATATCATTTCTTACCACTCTTGGGAGTAGAAGAGCCACATGCTCCTCCAAAGTTTCATCCTAAAGGGATGACACAATGTAGATGGCGTCAGTTATCGATCCATTCTAAGCGTAGTGGCTAAGACCATTGATTTCCACATTGACTCGATGCTGAAACCGAGCTTTACCAGGTGCTCCAGTGCTCTCATGCCCCATTTTCTACGACCAAAAGTCCTAATAATAGTATATATGAAGTGCTCCAACATGGATGTGTTGTGTACATGGGCTTGGCTCAGCAACGCCTCAACCAGAATGTTACGAAGCACCTCTTCCTCTATCTCACTCTGCACCATGAAAACCTCCTTCAGCTAGTCTGATATATGCTTGAACAGTGGACTGCATTCAATCTCTTCCAACACAATGAAGTCATTGGAAAATTTACTCACTTTGAGAGCTCACCATTTTTTATGCTATTGATTGATGAAGAAAGGTGATGCTGGTTGAATTTATAGAAGATTGGTTAGACATTGGTAAATTCTCCTATGTTCGATGAGATGGAAATTTAGTCCCAATTTATGGTTGATCTGAGCTAGTTTTAATTACAAATTCCCATCAAGTAGCATACATGTGCTACTACTCGATATTCCTGAATGTTGCATTAATTGTTTGGTTGTGTGAAAGTACATTCAGTGACAGTTGGTAAGATCAAGATTGGTTTCTCCTTGTCAATGTATATTTCTCTACCAAGATCAATTCTTCTGATTGATTTAACAATTCTCAAGAAATGTGGAAAACAAGAAAGCCAATAATTTGGTAACGGTTTTGGCTACCATCCAGTGGCTTTTCCTTTACTATAAATTTGAAATTGTGAACGAAGATGGGGAATCTTTGAAGATATGCCTGGTGGTGTTATCAAGAAGGATTAGCATTTATTTCAAACTATAATGATTTATAATTTGTGTTATGAATTTAATGATGCTTTGTATGCTTATCTTGGCATTATGTGTACAATATAGTTATGTCTTCTTTGAAAGATAAGTTGTATAACATTCATTTATTACAGTCTAGTTTTATCTCATTTATTAGATATTCATAGGTTTTCAATCTTTGTATTGATCATTGATGGCTTTGATCTCTGCTTCCTGCTTTAGCTTCATATTTATGAACTAGTGTTAGTCACATTTCTTGCTTTTTGGTTAAAATTATACCCGTATTCTTTAGATTAGGTAAATTCCTTGAAAATCTGGTGATGGAGTTGTACCTCGAAAAAATTCAAAGAAAAGCCACAAATACAATTGTGGTCTTTTCAGAGTTGTTAGTGGATTTTTGTTGGTGCTAAATCTAGGTCAAGAGTCATTTGTCTAAAAAAATTTATCTAAGTTGTTCCATTCACTAAAAAAAAATTGGCGACTCCTCTAGGGAAGTTAAATTCATTGAAAAGTTTGATAATTTCCATCACATCATGCAGCAAGATGGTACTTCCTCACAATGATGTATTTCATGTTTTGTACCCAGATTTAGATTGGGTCAAAGTGGAGCAAGAAGACATCATATCACAATTAAATACACTCACTTGGATATATAGAAGGAATGCAACAGATTATATGTAGGTGAATCTCTTCTTGGAAGAAGAGGAAGAATGGGCCTAAGGCATACCTACACCTATGATCGAACACCCTCCAAGGTTGATATTTGAATACTAAAATTACCCTCCTCATCATCATGATCATCAACCAAATCGACCATTACATTAACCAAGGGACCCACCCATACCTCAGCCTCAAAATCCACCTCTAGCTTGTCTACCACAGTAATTTTCTCTAACTTTTACTCGCGTGTGAGTTGGTGACTCTATCTATTTATGGCTTTGAATATCTAGTGTAATCAAGTTGGCCCTATTGCCCTATCACAACACCATGATCTACCCCAAGGTTCCCATAAAAGGTTTCCTAAATTTTATGGTCAAAATGAACAAGACCCTAAGGAATATATTTTGGCTATGACAGTTGTAAGTGCAATTCTAGGAATTCAAGAAGATGTTTTCATAAGAATTTTTATTGTTAATCTAATCAAGAAAGTGACATAATGGTACAGGGGACTCAAAAAAGGGAGCATTACTAGATGGCATGTCTGTGAACCCCAATCCTAATACCTGCAAAACAATAAGAACAAACACATTATATTAGAGAATGCAAGTAAGAACAAGGATTCCCCATGAAATCCATTAACATAGCTCAAATTAGGAAAAAAAATAATGAAGAATGCAATAAGAAACCAAAAAGAGAGATTGAATCCTAATTAAACTAGCAAACTTATGATCCCATGGGGGAATTGGTGCCAATTTGATGTGAAAATTGGCCCTTTCCCAACTCCTATGATTCAAGATTGATGTATGTTGATTAGTGTTGATGAAGGATCCACTTTGTTGATGAATCATGAGTGCTCTAAGCTAAAAACCTACATAACCTAGCTAAGATTCAATGATGATGGATGGAATTTGATAGATATTTGAGCATGGTAACTTTGCATAATTTGTGAATGATCAAATGAGGATATGAGCTCTTCATTTATAGAATGAGAATATGGATGAATGTCTAAAATCAAGCAATGTGGGACTAACATTCAACCAATGGAAAGATTCCATTTGTAAACTCATGAGTGGATGGATGATGTGCAAGTTTTGAGGATTGTGCCAATAAATGCTTATTTTTGAATTTTGAATTTTGTTGAAATGACTTGCAAGAGGGAAGAAAGAAGCATTGAATGCCACTTGGCTCAAGGCAAAGGACATGTAAGATGGAGTAAATGCCTTGTTGGATGTACATGTCAACTTGTATTTTTGAATTCAAACTTGGAGAATATTCCAAAAAGATGCCTTGTGAGGAAAATGGAGATTTAATAAATGAATTAAATCTATTTTCATGTGCAAATGGTAAATGCTAGAGGATGGGATATGACAAGAGATTAAATTAATCAAGGCTAATTAATTTAATGAAGGGGATCAAATGATGTGACCTATTTGACTTGAATTTATGGATTTATTTAAATCAAATAGGAGAAGAATGTGATAAGAGATTAATTAAATAAAGATTTTGATTTGTTTAATTAAAAGAGATGATGTTAAATTAAACTAAATAATGTTTTAATTTATTTAATTTAATAGAAAGACTTAAGAGATTTAATCAAATAAAATTGATTATTTAATTAAATAAGATAATTAGATCAAAATGGTTAATTTAATTATTGAGAAGAGGTGACTTAATTAGATAACTGGTTTATTTAATTAAGAGAGGAATATTGATGAATTTAATCAGATAACTTGGAGATTTGATTAAATGGTTAGACCAAGGGATGATTCAGGATGAAACAATGTTAGTAGTTGGGATCAGATGCATAATGTCAATTGGTACATTTTACATGTCTACAACATGTTCTCAAAACAAAATTTCTCCAATGCTATAAAATCCCAATCAACATTGTAGCTACCCTACGTCTTTTCTTTTAGATCATGAAAAATAAAGCTAAAACAATGAGGGATTTTGTTTACCAGTTCAATTAGTCTCTTCAAAAGATTCCTACTCCAAAAAGACCTAGTGTAGAGATCCAGTATCATATATCCATTTATGCTTTGGAACTGGACATACAATTAATCCTCAAAAGAGATAAGGTTCAAGGGATTGAACGAGCTCAATTGGAAGTAGTGAAGGCTGAGCATGATTTTATCGCCATGGGTAAATGGAAATTAGGCACAAATGTGAAGCTTTGAGCCAGTTGCAAGACATCTCCTAAGTTTTTGGTTAAAAGTCACAAATAATTAGAGTTACCCCATATGACTGCCAAAAATATTAATATAAACATTAATATAACAATTTTTGATAGCATGCAATGGCCTGGTGACGAACGAGATCAAAATCATAGTGATCTACTTTCAATTTATATACCACATTTGAGGTTGAAAGTGATTGAAGTTCATCTAGTGATGATGAAGATGATGAGTTGTGGGAAAAGACATTGTTTGCTTCACCTCCTCCTTTGATAACCTCTCCCCCTCTAAGACTAATTCGAATGAATTGGCATCAAATTCTCTTCTTACTCCAAAATATGAAATTTTCTTCTTTGAAGAAGTGGAGAATAAGGAAATATGTTTAAATTTGGAAGGAAATGGTAATCGCAAGAGTGATGATTTTTGGGAGAAAGAAAAATGGTCAACTCATTCTAACCCTCTTTTTAGTTTTGATGAATTTGAAATATATGATAACCTTATTTTCACAAATCCAATTGCCGATCAATTCATGTATGGGGATGAATTTAATTTATCAAGGGCTAAGATCGATCATAATCAAGGGAAGGATATAAAAATACTAGTCTCTTGCTAGAGGAAGATGAAATTGATGTCCAGTTAGAAGCGAAAAACAAATCAGTCCTTGTTTTGCACCAGTCTACAAAAGCAATTACCCTCCATAAAAATGACTTGATCGAAGGAAGGTATGATGAATTTAGGGAGTTCCTATGGTAATTTTCTAGAAACTTAGGAAATTCTTGGGGAATGTAAGGCCAAAGAATAATTTCGAACTCAAAATGCTATATTAGAATTGGATATGCTCGAATTGATAGATCTTGATTGTGAGAGTGGGCTAGAAAAGAATGATTTGGCCTTGACAAGATGGCAACAAGAGGAAGTTTTTAACGAAAAGTGTCTTTTTGGGAGATCGTTGGACTATGAATACATTTGCATCTACATTAATGCTGGGATTTCAAGGTTCCTAAATGTGTTCTAGATATTGTATAGGAAGGTGGGCCTTTTCAAAAAAGGATTATTCTTATCCCAACCGGTTAATGGGTTTGTGTAATCATGATTTTCCTTTTCCTTCTCTAGTAGGTTAGTCCTACCTTATAAATAGTGCAATTTTGGTGTGTTCATTTATGGCTTTCTTTTTGGTATCCTTCTCATTGACTTTGTGCCCAATGGAAAAGGACTGATCTTGCATGCTAGGTTATCTATGTCCTTTGCAATCCTTGTCCCAATCAAAGCTACTATTACCCGTAAATGGACTCCCCCTCTCCTCTTTTTCTAACTATATTTTCTTTTCTCCCAAGTTTGTTTCTTAAACTTGTGTTTAGGTGGCCTTTTGTTGTCTTCCTCGAACTCAAGTAGGGTTTTTTTTTGTTCATCAAACCTCTCATTCTACCACTTGTGTTGTTTGTTTCTCACTAGGTGGTGTTTTCTTACCATTTTCAAACTTACCTTTTCTTCAAGTGTGGGTGTACAAATATTAATAACCTGATTTATGAGTCATCATATGTTAGAACCATACAAAATTCACTGGCAAGTCATGCCTTAGGTAGCATTCTTTAGGTTGTTTAAAACTTGGGTAGGGTTTTATCAAGTTGTGTGAACTACCCATTTTGCTGCCTAGAAGGTTTTCAATAATTAATGTAATAACAACAAGCCTAATTTATTTAACAAGTGCATTATAAATAAAGAAACCAAAATTTTCAAACATGACATGAAAAAGAAACCAATGAGGCCATTCATACAAGATACGATGATATCAAAAGAGATATTTTATCTATATATATAAACATTTTTACATTGCATTGGCACTACAAAAATCATCTGGTTCAACTACAAAAGTTCATGTCATGGAAAAAAAGGAGAAAAAGAGGTATTTCTTCCTAGGTACACAAAAAAAATATTAGGACACGAATTCCCTCAGTAATAGTCTACAGGCATTCAACTTGAGCTGGTGACAAGAGATTCTCATGCAACTAGAGGAACTGTGCAAAAGGTCCCATATCATTTCTTACCACTCATGCACACAAAAGAGCCACAACCTTCTCCAAAGTCTCATCCTGAAGGGCTAATGCAATGTAGATGGTTTCAGCTATCGATCCATTATGAGGGTAGTGGCTAAGCCCATTGATCACCACATTGACTTGATGATGAAACTTGGGCTTTACTAGGCACTCCAGTGCTCTCATGCCCTAGTCGCGATGACCAAAAGTCCTGATAATAGTATATATGAAGCACTCCAACATGGTTGTGTTGTGTACATGGGCTTCACTCAGGAACGCCTCACCCAACATGCTGTGGAGCACCTCTTCCTCTATCTCACTTTGCACCATGAAAACCTCCTTCAGCTAGTTTGATACATGCCTAAACAGTGGACTGCATTTGATCTCTTCCAACACAATGAATTCATTGGAAGAGTTACCATCACTCTGAGAGCTCACCATGTTTTATGCTATTGATTGATGAAGAAAGATGATGCTGGTTGAATTTATAGAAAATTATTTAGAAATTGGTGCATTCTCTTATGTTTAATGAGATGGAAATTTAGTCCCAATTTATGGTTGATTTGAGCTAGTTTTAGTTACAATTTCCCATCAAGTAGCATACACGTGCTACTGCTTGATATTCCTAGATGTTCCATTAATTTTTTGGTTGTGTGAAAGGTCATTCGGTGACTGTTGGTAAGATCAAGATTGGTTTCTCCTTGTCGATGTCTATTCCTCTGCCAAGATCAATCTTTCGATTGATTTAGCAATTCTCAAGAAACGTTGGAAAACAAGAAATCCACTAATTTGGTAACGGTTTTGGCGACCATCCAATGGATTTTCCTTTACTATAAATTTGAAATTGTGAACGAAGATGGGGACTTTTCGAAGATACACTTGGTGGTGTTATTGAGAAGGACTAGCATTTATTTTAGACTATAATGATTTATAATCTGTATTTTATGAATTTAATGATGCTTTGTATGATGATCTTGTAATTATGCGTACAATATAGTTGTGTATTCTTTGAAAGATAAGTTGTAGAGCATTCATTTATTGCAGTCCAGTTTTATCTCATTTATTAGATAGTCATAGGTTTTCAATATTTGTACTGATCATTGATGGGTTTGATCTCCACTTCCCATGTTAGCCTCATATTTATGAACTTGCATTAGTCACCTTTCCTGCTTTCTAGTTAAAAGCATACTTGTATTCTTTAGATTAGGTAAATTCCTTGAAAATCTGGTGAGGGAGTTGTACCTCGACAAAATTTAGAGGAAAGCCACAAATGTATTTGTGGTCTTTTCAAAGCTGTTAGTGGATTTTCACTAGTGCTAAATATGGGTCAAAAGTCATTTTTCTAAACATTTTTATCTGAGCCATTCCATTCGCTAACATGCCTAATATAACCACTAGATTTAATGAATCCATTGGAGGTGGTTAAGCCATGTCACAAACCTGAGCATTGCATTGGATAACACAAGGACACCAAGGGCACACACCTTGCAACAATAGTAATGTCACATGACATGTCATTACATCAACAATAATATGCAATCAAACCAAGAAATTTCATCTCATTAGAAAGACAATTCAAGCATTGAGAATAAGTAGAAAATATCTAATGAGAGCCATTAGAAGGAATCAAAGAGTGGAGGACCCAAATAACAATGAATTATGGGAATTCTCTGGTAGACTACCACAAAATGATAAACCAATCATTGAAGCCTTGAGATCCATAATTGAACAATTTTGGAAGAATAACACAAGGGTATCTCCTAATCAAAGAGATTTTTTAAGGAGGATTGGTAATCGAAATTGTGAACCACAAACAAAAAAAAAATTGATATGACTCAAACACGTTTTTTGCCAAATTTCTAGAGATGTATCCTCAAATTAAAATTTTTCAAAGGTATTTTGAAATGATAAGACCTTTTTATGTAAAAATAAATCACACATACACTACTTGTAGAGTGCATATTGAGTTTTCTGACCATTATAATGTTTATCAACACATATGTACATTTGCATACTAAAAATGTTTTGTAAGAGTATAACATACATTCTACACCTAGATCTTAAAGAGAATTCATATTGAGTATTTTATATTAAAGAGTGGATGGTAAATTATTCTACAAGAAATTATGCTTGGATGGCACATGTGATAATTGTGGTGTCTTGCAACATATACCAATTTGTGAATATATGGAAAGTACACATGCAATTGGAAATAAACTAGTAGAATTTGGAAAATATAAGACAATGGCTTACAATACAAAAGATGGTGAAGAAAAAAGGTGTGAATTGGTTACTGAAATGATTCCAATGTATCAATTTATGTCTACCTTTCAAGAGACAATAGTGTATGAATATGCAAGGCATACCCATAGAGCTCTATGGTTGGACTTAAAATTCAAGTTATGCAAGGACACATTTCCACTTGATACCATTGTTTCAGTTTTTGATTTCGTAAAGAACTACACACTACAACCATAAAATGAGGTGCAATTGTAGTATTACAACTCCACACAAGTTGTTATATTTATGCATACAACATTCATTCATGTGGGTGATGGTATAGAGGATGATGGAAAGATCTTAAGGGAGTATCATTTTTATATTAGTCATGATAGAACACATTCTATAGAGTTTGTGCAAGGTTGCTTTTAGATGTTCTATTATGATTTGGCTAGAAGGTGTATATCTTTTTGTTAGCATATTATATGGTCAGATAATTGTGCATCACAATTCAAGAACTCATGGATGGTATATTGGTTGAGTAGGATGCATAAGATTATAGGTGTTCAACATATGTGGAATTTGTGTAAGGTCAGGCATGGAAAGGGGGAGCATGTATTAAAATATCCTTAGCATGAGAAGAGTTGAAATACAAATATAATATAAAGTTGGCATATGTGAAATATATCATTGAATGGTGTAACACTATAATGGGTCTAGGTAATGAAGAAAATTCTACAATTCACAGGTTTTTTGGTTGCTAGATGATACTAACATTGCAAAATATGAGAATTGTTGTACATTGATAGGATCAAGTGATCTACACTCTTTTAGAAGCTCTAATGTAGGTTCATGGAGTATGTATATGTAGAAGATGGTATGCTTTTTTTCTTCATGTACATATCAGGCTTGGAATGAGTATGAGTCAAAGGACTGGGTTGATGAATGGTGCTTAAGAAGTCTAAGCCCATTGGAGACATATCAACTCCCATGGGCATTAAAAATCACAAAGATGGAATCATCAATTGACATGGATCATGTATCAATGTAGTTCAACTATAGGTTAATAAATTCCTAATTTTAGCTCTTTTTTTAATTTTTGTAATGTTGACTGAATTCATCTAATTTGATGCACATATCAATGTAGGACATGTTTATGTAGTTATTACAGATGAAGACAATGAAGAGGGGAAAAATTATTACTTATGTTGTGTTGAGGCCAAAAATAAATTGAAGGCCCTTTTTATTGTTAACAACAAGAGTTCACTTGTGTGTGAAAGCAAAGATGCTTTGCAATCTTATGTAACATGGGATGATTTCCAGGCTTGTGGGTTTCCTGAAATGGAAATCAGCCTCTGGATAATAGGTTAGCTTCCTTTATGATCTTCTAATTATGGGATGTAAAACTTGGATGGAAAAAGATAGAAAGTTTCAAATGGATATACTAAACCTAGAATTTAAATGAGTGGTGATGCACCTAGTTGATAGAAACATGCAACTCTAACTCACAATAACTTTTAGAAAACTATCCACACAAATCAATTTAGCAATTTGATCACAAAAATAATTATAAGGAAGGCTTGAATAAATTTCTTCTTTGGAGGAAAACTAGGTTCTCACAACATGAAAAGAAAGGATTATTTCAATACACAACCTAAGACCTATGATTTTGACCTCTTTTTAATGCATGCAAGTATAAATGAGACAATGATTTTAAAGGTTCTAATATTAAAACACAATCAAATCTCATCCAGTCATTCATAAAAACAACACAATGATAATGTAGATACTTAATTCAACTAAAAATAAAGGAATTATTGCATAAAAATGGAAAAATAAGAACTTGTAACCTATTGTATAATAAACTGTAAAAAATATGAGTTACAAAATCAATCTCTTCTTTGCAAAAATGCACAGGAAAATTCATCTAGAACTAACTCCAAATATGAAAGGAGTGTATAATATAAAGAGAAGGGAGGTCAAAAGTGAGCCTTAGTTAATTGGAATCAAGCCTCTATTCCAAAATAATCCCTTCCTTGTGCAAGCTTGAAAATCATACAAAACAAGGCTCGAAACTAGAGTAAAATGTGGGCAAAGGTCGCCAAACTTCCCCTAATCCATGCATAACTCATGCCAAGTGATAAAATCCATGTAATCTATTACAAATTCCCTTGAAAATCTCCTCAAAAGGTGGCATAAAAAGAGGAAAACTAAAGAGTTCACTTCAATTTGACTGAAAGTCAAAACTCGAACTCATGATCTCAAAATCTGCATGTCTTTGATTATTGACTTTATTCACTTTCAGTTATATTCCTTGCATGACTTATTACTTAATTACATTTAAAAATAACATATTAATTAAATGAATTATAATTGAATCATTTAATCAAATGCTATACAATAGGAATACGCAATAAATAAAAGGGCATATATGATTTTGTCAAGAATCCTATCACAACCTAAGGCATGTTTGACATCTTGATTTTTTAATAAAAATCATAAAGGCTAAGGTTTACTCATGATTTTATATAAAACCACATCACCTAGGATATATCGATGTTTGCATTTAGAATTTTTTTTTAAATGCAAAGGTTTTAATGTTAATACTAAAGGTATTAGTGAGGATATATGAAATATAAAATAAAATGTAAAAAGATGCCTTATTGGCCTAGGGCTAAGGAAAACCCTAAAAACAAAAAATCCATAGCCAAGGCATTCATTTCAATTCATTTTCATTCAGAAAACCCCACTCTACACCGCCATGGAGGAAACTAGGGCTCAAATTGGAGTTGATAGGAGCTAACTGGTTGAGATCTTTGAATCGTTTTGGAGTCTTTTATGTGTAAAATATACAAAATCCACTTCATAAGTCTATCTTTGTGCTTCCTATGTTTTTTTACAATAGAGAAAGAAGAGAAATATTCCTTTATTTTTGCATACTCTTCTCCTTATTGTATGAAGTTGTGGCTTATTCAAGAGTGTCCTTTATATGTTTTACTTGAGAACACTTGAGCTTTCATTTTTTTGTTGTAGTTAGCAGCTTTAGCTTGTTATATCTCTCAAAGTTTGACCCAGGCCATGGCACTCCCGTAGCTATATTCTTATATTTTTAATAAAAGAAATGAAAGATATTTTCATTGTGCTTAAAATTTTGAGGTTGTTTCTCTTTTTTAATTTCTTGACAAGAAGAGAAACCCTGTATTTTATGGCTTTTATTGCTCATCCTGAGCTAGGTTGCCTTCATATGTGCATGGAATTTTCTTTCATTATGCATTGATAGTCCTTCTAACCTCTTCCAAACATAGATTATTCAAACCTACACTTCTTGCATTAAAACCATCTTCTATTCTCATCTTCTAGCATGAATTTCTTCCTCACCCCTGCCGTTGTTGTGATCCACCATGGAGATTTTGAAGCCTCCTTGAACCTTTGGAGGCATTTTATGTGAAAGAACCTTTCAACAGTGAAAGCTTAAATCTTAAATTTTTTCCCCATCTCTATGAATGAAATGCTTGATTTAAGCATAGTAAGAGAATAAACAACAAGCATCTCCTTTCTAATGTACTTGGGTTCCATTGTGTTTTGCAAAATGAGAGCTCCTTATGTATTCTTTCTGATTTTTTGAATATGAAACAAGATAAAATCTTTGATAATAAATGGAAAACTCCTTATGTGGTGAACTCCATGGATGGTATGATAAAAAAATCTATATAAATGCATTTTCTCATTGCTTGAAATTCATTCTCAAAGTTTTGTATGAAAGCTTAAGAAAAACATATGGCTATTATTGTTGAAGATAGCTTCCATTATATCTCTATTGTTTCATAAAGGGTTCTCTTTAAAACACTATGCTTGTTGTCCCATCCAATGAGAAAAATTCTGCATTTAATATGGTTATGATGATATATGATATTTAACTTGTCTTCTCTTGCAATGATGAATATGACTATTATTATCTTGATCACTATTTGATGTCCTTCCGTGTGAGCTTAATCACCATTATATTTAGCATCCTTGTAAACACCGCATTCTAAAAATGTACTTAATATGCAGTACTATTGACATTTTTATTTGCATAATTGATGTTTCTCAAATGTTAAATTCCACTCCATTATTGGTAGCTTTTATGTATGCATGTTCACTATCACATTTATAACAATGTAATCTACAGTATGTTGGGCTCGACCCTTGTGGGAGCCCACTTTTTCCCACATACTGAAATGTTGAATCAAGATGCACCAGTAATTAAATATGTGCATATTCTTGTACATTAAACATACAAATTAGATAAAAACAATGGTACTCAATTTTCTTTTTGATGGTGATTTCATCTTTTACTCAATGATATGATCTTAACTATTCTTTGTATATTCTTGATATGGCTAAATTAGATTGATAGTTCATTGATTTAGGTTATTCAATTGTTGATAATGTATGATGAAACATTATGTCCTGAGCTCTAACAAAGCTCATCAACAATCTGTAGGTACACCTAAACCTAGGGCATGAAGGACTAAAGACAGGAGGGGAGCTGATGACAAAACTATCGATAAAACATCGACAGCTCATTGAATAGGCAATGTCAACAAATATGATGTTTCATTATATCCTTTCTTTTATATTTAGTTGAATAGCCTAGTTCTTTTGTTCTATCAATGTAATCCAGCCATTCCCATGACTTGTGTGGGAATTTTAAACATTCTTTTATCTTCAAAGAATGAAACATAATGTTTATGCAATCTTGTATGTTCCTCCATTTCAAAAATGAATAAAATATAGCAACATTAGGCAATTTTGATGAATTTTTTGTGTTGTGAATATTATTTGAAATCCTTCATTTGTAATGAACTATCAATTTAATATGAATGTACCTTTCACCTTAATGTATCAAACAATCCTATCTCCACAAAAATGAGCTGAGGTGAGATTTTGGTAACATTTTAGCAATTTCTACTAGGTGCTTGCTTGATAAGCATGCCAGATCAATTGCCTTAGATATCCATTGGGAATGGAGTCCCATTTTCTTCCCTTTTCATGACTTAAAACCTCTATAACTCAACAACAAACAAAACTAAAAGAAACTATTGAAACTATGTTTAAGACAAAGTAAAAAAATCATGTAGAATCTACACTTATTGAAAACACATATGAACTGAAATTACTGTGCAATGAGCACTTATTAGCTTGAAAACTACCCTACCCTACACTAACCAATGAAACAAGATGGCTAAACAAAGCCATTAGCTAGTATTGCAAAATAACTCCCCCTCCTAACTAAGGTTGAATGACTGGAATGTTCATCGACTATTGATATGGGACAACCAACAAGCACACATCCAATAAGACAATGCAAAATCCTTGAAGAATGAAAAAAAACTCACTTACCATTTGGATCTGATCATGTACTCTATTGATTTGGGGTAAACAAGGTAAATGAGTAAGTTTGACATGTTTTCCTTCACTTGGGCTCTCTTCTATTGGTGTAGGGATAACACTTGTTATCCCATTTTGGTCTTTTATGGCCAAATGTCTAATTAGACATCCTTTTGAAAGGATGAACTTTATGTTCGTACTCTTGGTTTCTTTATTGATATCTATTGTTACACCCTCTATCACAATTTTAATATGATCTAAAGGAGATGTTGATTTTTCATCAAGTAATGAAGGAATGACTACTTCATTCACCTGAAACAGGTTGATCATATGTTGTTGGCTCACATGGCATCAAACTATCATCAATGTTAGAGAAAATATTCTATGATATTTGAGAAATGTTCTCATCTAATTCATAATCCTTAATTGGATTCATAGAAGTCTCATCACCCTTCTCAAAGGTAGGCACTAATGTTAGTAAGCATGTGTTGTCCTCATTCTCATCAAGAAATTTAGGTAATTCTTCAAACAAAACAACTAAATCTTGAGGTTCAACTACTATTTCCATGTCCAAAACATGTTCAACCTGATGTTGATTGTCATCTAAGTTTAAAACAAAGGACTCAAGATCATTCCAAAACAAGGATTCTTCACAATCATTATTTGCATTACCTTCTGGAATTAGATGAGCAACTTCCAACTTGTCACACCTCAACCAGCAACCCATCACATTGTTTGAAATCTTCCTAATAAAGGAAGGTAGTTCATTGAATAAGAACATGAAATCATTTCTTTTGATACCTTTTTCAAGCTCCTCAACCTACTGTCCTAATTGATCATGTTCGTTCACCTATTGTTGCAAGTCTGATTTGCCATCATGATCATCTAGTGTAAGCATATCAATATCAATAACTTCTACATGCTTCTCTTTAAAACCTTTTCCTCTCCTGCATTATTTACCTTCAATTGATTGTGCTCATCAAACCAATTATTTTGATAAACAATTGGTTCCCCTTTGAAAAAATAAATGGTATTAGGACATGCATGTGTATGTTGGATCTCTTGAGATGACTATTCATGAAGATTCATAGATTTATTTATTACATGTACTTGAATTTGCAATAGAAGAGGATCTCTGAAACTTGGAATGGGAAAAGTTGATCTAGTATTCTGCTTCTACACTGAAACTTCATCTTCTCCCTGATTTTGGATTGCAATTATATCAAGCATCTCTTGAACTAGATTTGGCATTTTGAAGTCAGGATGTTTGGTCCAAGAAGGATTCCATGACTGTTCAGTACTGAACATTCTAATTTGGTCTTCCTTAACAACAAGGTCTTCTTCATATTTTATCCTCTCCATCAACAAGTCTTGCTCATGAAGATAGGCTTGATAGTCCATCTCTTCCTATTGTTGATCGTACTCTTGTTGCCTCTTCATGTCTTCTATCTACTTTGTAGCATCTAACAATATGTCCTTCATGTTATTCATTATATCCCTAATCTCTTGGGGCTGATTTTGAACACATGAAGGCTGGCATGAAATTTTAGTAGGGGTGGGTTGGAGGTAAGCATGTGGATCATGTTGATGTATTGTTGTTTTGTAAGAACTTGGATCAAAACTAGCATTATGGTTGTTTAGGTGTGATTGATAAGAGGGTTTATGAATAAAAATTTCATTGTATGGGGGTGGGTATACATTATATCCATGAAAATATATCATTTCTACTCATATGAATGTTGGAAATCAGAATATTAAGTCTGTATTTAAAACATACTAGCACTAAACTTGTTGAAACCAATAGATGTGTTCAGAGTTTCTAGGTATAGACTATAACCTAACTTAAAGGAAAAAAAATTTGTTGTATATTCCAAAATAACTTGAAACTCTTGAATTCTTTCTCTACAGTGATCTTTAGAGTCTCAATGGGTGTGCCAAAAACTGTTATCAACAAGAGTACACCTGTGTGTTGATGGTCAAAATAGCACAACATTTAAACATAATATTTCTATTTTGTTTCTTCTGAAAGAGAAAGGTAACACATGGATACCTAACTCCCAAGGTCATGTTAATCAGTTCACGGCTGTGCTGATTTCACTCAATGGTTGATGTAACTATAATGTTCAAGGGGCCTACTAGTGTTGAGCTTCTGGATTGTTATAAGATTAGACATTAAACCTACTTTAACCAGGGGTTTTAAAGAAATAGAAAAAGATAGATCAAGGCTTCAGAACTAAAAAGAATGTTAATTCATCCAAGTAACTAGACTTGTTTCCTTTCAAGGAATTCCTAAACTAAAACTATAGAATAAAATCAACTTGTAATTAATACATAGTTTCATTCATGCAGAGTGCAAACTTTAACATTAGATTGTGAATCATCATTTAAACAAAACATAAACTAAAAATTCCAATCCTTGAAAGCTTTCGAAATCGAACAAATAACCCAAGATAAATACCATTTTGGAGCACAATATGAAGTAGATTTAAATCTGGTTGCTTCTACTATTGCTGAAATAGATAAAACAACATTTACAAATCTGGCAAGATCACCAGTGTACAGAAAACCCATGTCTTCAAATCATCTCCATATATACTAAGAAAACTTGAAAGATACATCACTTCCTCTTCCTGTCAAGTTTCTCTACACTAACCCTAACTAGAAGAAGAAGATCCAAAAGAAGATATAAAGATCCAATATGGAAAACTAAAATCTCTCAAAGTAAAAATCTCGACCCTCTACAAAGAGGCCAAAGTACCATATATACACATGCCAAAAAGAATGTGTTGGCCCCTATTTTAGGGTTTACAAAAAAATAATAGTCAGTTACAGAAAGGTCGACCCTCAAATCTTTTGGAATAAAGTTAATGTTGCATTTAATGTGCATCCTATTGATGGCAATTTTGGCACCACAACAATGCAAGCAAAATGTTGCTATTTTGCTTCTCCTAAAAGAGAAAGGCAACACATGGATGCCTTAGCTCCCAAGGTCTTTGTAGTTGGATCTCAACTGTGTTGATGTTACTTAGTGGTCAATGCAACAATAATATTCAAGGGGCCTGATGGTGTTAAGCTTCTGGACTATTCTTAAATCAAGCATGAAAATAAAGCCTACTTTAATTGGGGTTTTTAAAGAAACAACAAAAGATAGATCATGGTTTTGAAACAGAAAGAACAATAATTCATCCAACCTTAACCAGACTTGTTAACTTCAAGGAATTTGTAAATCAAAACTACAGAACAAGATAAGCTTGTGATTGACACACAACCTCTTTCATTCATAGTGCTAATTCACATAACAGATTTTAATTACCATTTAAGCAAAACACAAAATAATATTTCATTCCTTGAAGGCTCCACAAATCAAATGATCAGACTGAGAAGAGTATCATTCAAGAACACAACATGAAGTAGATTAAACTCTGATTGCTTCTACTATTATTTAAAATAGATAAACAATGTTTACAAAGCTGGCACAATCACCAGTGTATAGAGAATCTGAATCTTCAGATTGTTTCCAACTACACTAAGAGAATTTAGAAAATACATCACAATTTGTACTAAAACCTCACTGCTAACCAACAAGACAAAAGAAGCTCTCATTACTGAGAATCAAGATGCAACTCTACCTCCTTCTGCTAACTCACCAATTCGGAATAGTCCTAAATTTCTTTTAAATCCTTCTAACAAAGCTCTATTTTCTTTCCAAAAGTTCTAACCTTTACAAAGAGGAAAGCATGCCTTATATACAGGATGTATCAACTTGAATGTGTTGTCCCCTACACTAGGGTTTTACAAAATATCTACCAACTATAGGAGAGTCGGCCCTCAGATCTTTTGAAGAGACTCAATGTGTATTGAATTGTGGAAGCCCTGTTGTCCATGCTCACAAAGGATTTCTATCCTCAGGAGAAGTCCTTTTGATCTTTTGGTAGCTGTTGCATTTACTCTTCTGTCTCAGTGTCCATCTTCGAAGTCCCTTTGCAATCTATCTTGAATGCTCAAAATATCCTTATTAATATTGGCCTACCTCCTCTCAACAGTGGCCATAGCTATCCCTATGAGTCATTGATCTTTCATCTTTCTTTCGGCTTCCCTCACATCCCCAACTTCTCTGTGTACTGACCATTCTCCTGGAAAACCTCCTCGGGCCCTCTCGCAGATTTGAACCTCATCACCTAAATTAGTCTATTGTCATCTGTTCTCAAAAGGATTCCATCTGGTTTATATCATGTCGATCTTCTTACACAGGGGCAGTCAATTGGTCAAAGGGACCGATGAGTCAGTACTTTGGCTCCCTCACTGGACGATCACAGGCCATGTACAATTCTTTGGTAGTCAAAAGTGGTTCGCTTGGCTGTCGCATGTCAGTGAGGCACCATCGGTGTCTCCCCGATGTGACTTCATCCATTGGGTAGCTATCGACAAGACACGAGATAGTTGATGAGACGTCTCAACAGGCTCAAAAGTTATATCGAGCCCACAAAAGATAGCTAGCATGATTATCGCTAGTCAGTAGGACATCATGGTGAAATCCTCTTATCCCTCCCCTAGCTCACTCTTACTCTCCAAGCATCGAGCTCTTCTTGTAGTCGGCGAGACCATCACTCATCACCAAGACCTTGTGGCAAAAGCTCGACCCTTCTATGGCCTTACTGATAGAACTCTCTCCTTGTGCCCTATCGGCGTGACCAAATGTATTTGGTGAGACCTTATATTGAGCCTACCACATCCTACCGAAGATTAGCCCTTCAGTAGGACCTACGGCAACTCTCATCTGTGTCGCTGTGACATCCCTTTGTTGGTGAGATGTCCCATAGACATCTCACATCTCGGCGAAGACCTCCGCTGGCTCACTCTTTGGTCGCCAAGACCCACCAGTTCTTTCACTGATAACCACCAATGGAATCCCCCCTTGAACTAGTCAGTGAGAATTTATTTCTTTGCTAAGACCTCTTTGTGGGAGATAACCCTATGGCGATATAAGAACCCTCTCCTATTGGGCTTTCTTGTCAGTAAGACTCCACCTGTTCGCCAAGACATCTTGTCACATGCAAACAAGTACCCCAAGGCCACCTTTATCGCTGAGACTTCATTTTAGGGGCGAGACATTACGCCGAATGCCTACACTTTCTCTGAAGACATCCTTGTCAGGGAAAGACAAAGCACTCAGGGAGACTTTCCGCTGAAGACCTAACTCTCACCGAAAGGACTCGTTTGTTTTGCTATTCAGTGGGACATCAGGCTTTCGTTGAGACTCTACCCCGAACTCAATATTTCCTGCCGAAGTGTATGCCCAGTGATGCTATAGTTGGTGAGACCCAAAGACCTTGCTGTGACCTTTTTCTAAAAGAAACCCCTCATGCCAATAGGGATTTCCACATTGTCGAGACGATGACCCTTGTCTTGCCGATAAAGCCTGCATGTAACTTTTGATCGCTATGACATCTTCGAGGTCTTTCCAATAGGCAACACAGATATATATTGACAAAAAGTGCTAGTAGTTGGCCAAACATGAGCAAGGTCTTGCCAATTTTCATCTCCAAGGAAAAATATGACCAACCATCCTGAGGAAAGCCCACCAAGTGGATTCACTTGAGAAATATCATCATGTGTGGCCTCTTCCTACAAAATAGATGCTTCCATTAGTGATCAAAAGGATATAAGATACATTTTCATAAGGTATACTTGGGCTTGTGATTACTTCATTGAATACTTAACAAGAAAGGAACCAAATTGAGCCAAAGTTTAAACAAAACTAGAAGAGAAACTATAGAAAAGACAGAAGCAACCCAAGAACAAGGAAAATAAAATAAAACAAAGAAACGAAAAGAAAAGGGGGACCCACTTTGATCCAGATCCAAGTGGGGTGGTTATGCAAGGCATAACAAATGGTGACTCGGCTTGAAAAAATGGTTTAACCATTTTCATGAATCTGAAGGATTCAACTACCCAGAACTCTGGTTCATGAACACCACAACTCCAGTTAGGTCAGTTAAAACAAGCAAGGTAGAGCTAAAATCTCAAATGTAAGTCAAACAATGGCTACCCCTGAATCTATGTTTGTGCTTGATAGTGCATCATTCCTTTCATAAATTTCTTCATCTTTTGAATAACAATGTGTAAAAGTTGGGCTACATGAGTTGATTTCCTTTGTGCAATGATATCCTGGGCATTGCTCCGCTGCCAGTCAGGCATCCATAGCCCTGACGAAGATACCTCTAGTTCTCTCATAGCATTGCTCTTTTGTCGAACAGGTGTCCATAGCCCCGGTAGAGATACTGGAATCACCCATTCATATTTTTGACTCAAATTTTACAACACTGTCATCCTGGGAAAAATATACTACTAGAAAGGGAGATGATTTTAATAATTTGTGACAAATTCAAGGGAGCCAACGAATGTTACTTACTTGGTACCTTGTTCCCAAAAACTTTCCACAACCTTTATTACCCATAAACATGAAACAAAGAATTAAGGACAGAATCATCCAACAAGCAAACTTGAAAATACCTGAACCACTTCTCTCCTAATGACCATAGCATGCTTAAGATAACAACCAACCAATTCGAGGTGTAACAGAAAAGATAAATCCCCAAATAACAGAACAAACAGAAAGCAGAAAGGAAAGAAAAAGAACAAAAAGGGAATGTGTAAAAGGAGAGAAAATTACTTACACAAACAGTAGCAAGTTATTCACATAGAGGAAAAAGTCGTTTACAAAATGAAGTACAAAAGCTATGTATATAGATGCAGATTATTTATAAAGAGGAGTCAAAATAAACTACTTACATCAAGAAAAATAGTGAATTACTTATATACAGAACATAAATTTAACAAGCCTCACAATACAAAATAGTGCACAAGGAATTTCCCATTAACAGGCAAAGGAACCAGCTCCCCAGTTAGGCTACTCAGTCTTAAAGCATTTTCCCCTAGGATCTCAACAATTTGATAAGGACCCAACCATAGTTTTTCAAACTTCTAATGGTTGCCATTCTTTTCATTGGCTTTATCCCATAACAGTACTAGGTCTGATATCCTAAAAGCTTTTATCTTAGCTCTTTTGTCAAACCAACGTTTGACAATAGCCTGATGTCTGAAGAACTGTTGTAAAGAAGCATCTCTTTGTTCTTCTAATTTTAACAGAGCAGCTAATCTGACTTCTATCCTATTGTCACTAGAGTAAAATTTTTGCATGAACTCCAGGATAGGTATTTGCAGATGGATAGGAAAGACAGGCTCTTGTCCATATACCAGCTTGAATGGTGAGGAGTTTAGGGCAGTGTTAATCCTAATCCTATCTGCCCATAATGTGAATCTAAGTTGGGTGTGCAAGTCCCTAAGGTTGCATTCTAATAGTTTCTTAATCACCCCTAAGAGATTCTTATTGGTATACTCTGCAACTCCATTGCCTTGTGGATAATAGTTTGAAGAATACTTCAAGACTATCTTGTGATCATAGGCCCAAGAAATAAACTCAGCAAAGGAAAAATTGGAACCATTATCACATACAAGAGTGAAGGGTACCCCAAACCTCGTAGTGATGCATTCGGTGAGGAACTTGATCACCACCTCAATTGTACTATTTTTGCAAGGTATGGCCTCTATCCACCTCATACAGTAATTAGTAGCAGTTAAGATAAACTTATGTCCTGCAGAGGAATTCGGGTTAATCACTCCAATGAAATCTAATGCCCACTGGGAAAATGACCTTACCTCATAAACGGGCTATAGTGGCATGGCTACATAGCATTCCCTTGGTGCAGAAACCTAGCAAGTGTGACATGTCCTCACATGCTGGTGTGCATCCTTGAATACACAAGGCCAATAATAACTAGACCTAAGGATCTGGTGTGCCAAAGAATCTATAGAACCATGACCTATGCCATGTTTCCCATGAAATTCAGAGATCACTTGCTTGGCCTCTTAATGATCAAGGCACCTTAAGTATAGTCCTTCAAAATTCCTTCTATATATCAAACTTCCTTTGAACATATAGTGAGAACTCTTTAGTCTCAAAGCTCTCCTTTGGGTTGAATTCATCCTATCCGGATATCAATTGTTAAGCATCAAGCGGACAACATCAGCATACTAGGGATCGTTGGAGAAAGACTGGGTTGTATATTGCTGGCAAACAACATTGTTACTAGCATCTTCCATGGACTGAGATAGATCCATGCCCCTGACTAATCTCATAGGGCATATCTCCAGATCGAACTCCTATAAGATAGCCATCCACTTTCCCCTTCTTTCTCCTAGGTCGCTCTGCATTAGTAGGGATTTGACAGCTGCATTTGGAACTACAGCGACAACTTGACTTCGAAGAATGTAATGTCATAATTTCTTAACAACCTGAACTAGTGCAAAAGCTTGCTTCTCTAGGAGTGGGTATCTGACTTCTACATTCTTGAAGGGAGAACTCATGAATGCAATCAGTCTTTCCTCAGCCTCTTCTTGTTGTTGGGTCAATACAGTTGCACACGAGTGCTCAAAGGCGAAAGAATAGATGTAGAACAACTTGGTGTAATCGGGGCTATTAAGAACCAACGCCTCTGAGATGGATTGCTTGATTTGTGCAAATGTGGCCTTTGCCTCCTCAGTCCACTCTCTTCTGGTGCCCTTCTTCATCATTTCATTTAGGGGTTTCATGATTTCAGCAAAGCCCATGATGAACTTCCTCACGAAGTTGATTCTCCCAAAGAAAGACTTCATTTCTTTCTTGCTTCCCAATCGGGTGATCTTTAGAATGGACTTGACTTGGTCTGGATTGATTGATATTCCCCTTTCTGAAATTATATGTCCCAAGAGCCTTCCTTTAGAGACTCCAAACATGCACTTGTTGGGATTCAAGGAGACGCCATATTGAATACACCTCTAGAGAACCTTGGCCAAGTCGGCAGCATGATTAAGTCGATCCTTGGAGAACACTATCAGGTCATCTATGTAAACAATAATACATTTGCCAACTAGATCTTTGAAAGCTATGTCCATGGCGCACTGGAAAGTTGCTCCAGCATTTATCAGACCAAATGGCTTCCTTCTATATGCAAATGTTCCCCACTTGGTAGTGAAAGTCGTCTTCATCCTATCCTCAAAGTCAACCATCACTTGATTGTACCCAAAGTAACCGTCCAAGAATGACATCATCTATGCTCCATTGATAGTCTGTAACACCTCTTCCAAGGAAGGGAGTGGGTAATTATCCTTCTCTAAAGCCCTATTCAATTTTCTAAAATTGATGCATTGCCTAATCTCCTCATTCTTCTTGCAGACTACAACTAGGTTAGCGACCCACGTTGAATGACAGACAAGGAAAATTATCCTTGCAGATAGCAATTTCTAAACTTCTTTATAAATTAACGGCTCAATTAGAGTATTGATAGGGTGCTGCTTCTATCGGAAGGGTTTAACCTTAGGCTTCAATGGGATAGTGTGGGTCATAATAGAAGAATCAAAGGTCTGGAGGTCTTCATACCCCCATGCGATCATAGCAATATCCCTTTTAAGTGCCCTTACTATGTCTTTTCTAATAGCTTCGGGGCAGGCCTTCCCTATGCAGACATTCCTTTCAAGACCCGAGTCAACTAGGTTAATCATGTCATATTTGCCTCCTTTTCCTTCAGTTGATGCCCTCTCTCGAGCCTTTCAATCTGAGTCAAAAATCCTTTCTAGAACAACCATTCCCTTGGGAATGTTATTAGTTTTTAGATTAAGGACTCCTTCTATATCACATTCCTCCAGATTCAAATCACTCTGGTCCCTGTTGGATTCATCTATAATTTGTTCCTCAAAAACATTTAAACTTGCTAGGAAAGCCAGTATATGCTGATCATCATCAAAACTTGAAATTTTTTTATATTATCAGGAATAGCTGGGGTAGACATTAATTCCACTGAGAACCTTTTAAATTTGGAGCCTTGCATAGGTTCCAAGGTGCTTGCAGCAATAGCCAGTGAATCGGCCACCTAATTTTCTTCTCTATGGATTAAGCTGATTACAAATGTATCGAAGTCTTCGATCAGATTCCATTACTTGTTTCTATATGATTCCAGCCTTTTATTCTGGCAGGTGTACTGGTTGCGCACTTGCTTGATAACAACTTCTAAATCTCCCTTGACCATCAGGGCTATAACTTTCTTCTTGTGTGAAAGCATTAATCCTCTAGCCAGAGCCTCATATTCAACCACATTATTTGTGCACCTGAATTGTAGTTTGTAAGAGGTAAAGAAAACTTTCCCTTTCGGGTTGGTTAGTATAATTCCAACACCACAACTGGTCTTGGACTTAGATCCATCAAAGGTTAGGGTCCACAACAGATCAGAAGCAGGGGGTAATCCTTTTGAAGTTTTCACAGGTATTTGAATAGGACTAACCAAGGGTGGGAATCCCTGATCACTTGGACTAATTACAGGGGAAGAATCCTTTAAAGGTTCCCTAAGTATACTTTGCAATTCTAGCTCAATTGTATTATCTGACCCATGGTTATCTTCCTGGCAGTCATTTGTCCCTTGACTTGATTCCTTGAGCTTTGTTTCAATCCTTGGGGCTGCTCTTTATCAACATGTTGATTTAGGACTATATCTGGGGTGGGATCTATTTCAGAGAGAACTCCTATTGAAGGCACCTTATCCCTGGTCAACATGATTGCTTCCTTGGCCTCAAATGAAAAGCAGTCTGTAATGGTCTCAGGGCAACTTGTGCTAGCTTCCTCAGCTTGGGGAACATGACTTAAGATGGCAATGCAATGCTGACAAGTCAATTCAGAGTGGTTTTGATAGTGTACCCTGCACCAATTAGGGAGCAAAAGGCTTAGCAAGTCAATGTCTTTCCCTAGGACCAGTTGGTCTTGTTGCAGCTTTCTAATCAGGACCTGTTGATTTCCATTAATTGTGGCATCAAGACACTTTATTTTTGACATGTCTTTAAGATTGAGAACCGAGAAGGTCATAATTTCTTCTTGTTTATAAACCCCCATCTCAGTCTCAAAGTAAGCTACCTCATTGTGACAATCATACTCAATGATGATATGCTTGAGGTGAGGCTCACTTTCAATCTTAATTTGGTTAGGAATCCCCTTCCATGATAGCCACATATGTGAAAATTAAAGGGAGAGATATCCCCCTAAATTTTTCATTAGATCCCGGCTTAGTAGCATACCATAGGTCTCAAGGATATCTGCTACTTGAATGTCAATATTTGTTAGGATCCTAGGATCAGATGCAACTTGGACATGTATATTCTTTAACTCCCCCACTACATTGACCTCTGTTTTATCTAGTTAAATGACTTTCTTATTGGTTTGAATGGGTTCTCATCCTAACTTCTTGCATATGAAAAATGGCATGACATTTCCTGAAGCTCCTGAATCTAATAAACAGTTATGTAAGTTCTTGCCAGAAATTCTTAAACTTAAAAGGAAAGGAGGAGTACCTACTTTGCTTCTGTATAAGGTTGCATTCATGTCTGTAGGGGAGGTAACCTTGCTCTTTCATTTTTCCTTATCTACTTGTTCCAGAGCTTTCGATAATATCTCCCTTTGAGCAGGGCATCGCCTCAAAATTTCAAAATATGACAAAGAAGTTTTATGTTTCTACATCTCAGAAACAATGTCAAATTTTGCATTAAAACCTAGATTACTTTTGAAAACATCAGAGGGATTACCCTTGTTATGGAGGTCAGATGGGACCTTTGGTGGAGAAGGGTTATTATCAGCACTTTGATTTGGGGGTACCATATGATTAGGGGGTGCTAATGTAGTAAATGGACCCTTACTTTGATTTCTCAGGAAGTGTCCTCCTTTTGACTGAAAGGCTTGGGCATCATATGAGTCTTCCTCAGGTTCATTTTCTTCTTGTCTTGGGAATGAAAGCTCCTCCTCAAAGAGCTCATAAGTCATGGTAGTGTCCATTGAGTCACCTCCTTTGTTCGAATTCCCTTGGAATGTGTGGGCATCTTCATGTGCCATTTTGACAATTTTCTCCATTTGAGGGAAATTTACCTCTGAATGAGTCGCTATATTATGCAGCCTGCACCAGTTAGTCATGAAATTCAGGTCAGCCACATTCACAATAAGTGACTTCTCCTCATTTGCTTGATATTTATGAGGAACTCCACCATTATTAGACCTTGTATTCCATTGCCTATTGTTATTTATTCTCTGGTTATACCCTCTATTTTGGCTTTGATAACCTCTCTGGTTGTAGTTGTTATTGTTCTGATAAGAACCTTGGTTGTTGTTATTTTTATTGGGGTAATTAACCTGATTCTGAGATGGGTTCAACCTAAGCTGAGCCATGTCATTAGTGACTTGGGATAGCATTTTCTTCAAGGTTTCTACTTCATTGGTAAGCTGAGTAGTCTTTTCACTTTCAATAGCCTTAGCCATAGGTGGCTAATCAACATGGCTTGTGGTTCCAACTTGGTTATGAAGACTTTGGGGACCCTAGGGTTGTTGAAAGGGTTCAATAGTCCTATTAGTAAAGAATGGAACTAGTGGTTGGGTTTGTAATTCAGACGTAGGCCCATAGTGGAAGGGAGACATCCCTAGGACAGTGTTAAATAGAGGAGTTAGGCTAGGCATATGATACCCTAGTGAAGGAAAACCTCCTCCCAAATTCGGTTGAGAGTTAGTTTCCTATTGCAGCTTAATAGATAGGTGATAAACTTTGGATAGGGAATCGATATCAACTGGTTGATAAGTTCTTTGTAGGAATAAACCTAGCAGAGGGTCGATAACCCTAAAGTATGCCTGAATAGCACTGTTCTAAGTAACCAGATAGGGATCTTGTAATCTCATATACATTCACTGGAACCTGGTATTGAATAAAGGAAAAGATTCACCTAGTTCCTTCCTTATGGTTGCAAATTGATGATATAAAAGAGCTAGATCCACATAGACCCTAAACTAATTGATGAATGCATTTTCTAAATTTGTCCAAGTTAGAATAGAGCCTTGAGGAAGATTGAGGTACCAGTTGTATGCCATGTCCCCTAAGGATTATAGGAACAACCTACAAACTACATCATGAAAACCTCCAGGGATTGTCCCCAATGGAGAGGGATTATTCTAAAAGAATGCCATTGGTGGGGGTGGTCGTGGTTGAGCCAGCTGTTGTGTGGGTTGAATCATCTATGATGACACTTGAGATAAACGTGATGGTGGATTAATAGGTATCCACGGGGGTACTGGTGAAAAACCTGGTGGAGTGAGCAGAGCTGACAAGGGCAGCATGATGGTTGCCCCAGTCTTATGATTCGTATGTCTTGTTGGGGTCTTAAGTTCTATCAAAGGCGGTAGATTTTCAGCTGATTAAAGAACTCTGTGGGACTTCTCTGGAGATGAAAACCCATTTTTATCTAGCTTTCCCCTATGGCCCTCCTTCTAGTGCCAGTTCCTATTGATGGAAATTTTGGCACCACAACAATGCAAGCAAAATTTTGCTATTTTGCTTCTCCTAAAAGAGAAAGGAAACACATGGATGCCTTAACTCCCAAGGTCTTTGTAGTTGGGTCTCAACTGTGCTAATGTTACTCAGTGGTCAATGCAAAAATAATATTCAAGGGGCCTGTTGGTGTTAAGCTTCTGGACTATTCCTAAATCAAGCATGAAAATAAAGTCTACTTTAACTAGGGTTTTTAAAGAAAAAACAAAAGATAGATCAGGGTTTTGAAATAGAAAGAACAATAATTCAGCCAACCTTAACCAAACTTGTTAACTTCAAGGAATTTGTAAACCAAAACTGCATAACAAGATAAGCTTGTGATTGACACACAACCTCTTTCATTCATAGTGCTAATTCGCATAACAGATTTTAATTACCATTTAAGCAAAACACAAAATAATATTTCATTCCTTGAAGGCTCCACAAATCAAATGATCAGACTAAGACAAGTATCATTCAAGAACACAACATGAAGTAGATTAAACTCTAATTGCTTCTACTGTTATTTAAAATAGATAAACAATATTTACAAAGCTGGCACAATCACCAGTGTACAGAGAATCTGAATCTTCAGATTGTTTCCAACTACACTAAGAGAATTTAGAAAATACATCACAATTTGTACTAAAACCTCACTGCTAACTAAGAAGACAAAAGAAGCTCTCATTACTGAGAATTAAGATGCAACTCTACCTCCTTCTGCTAACTCACCAATTCCTAACAGTCCTAACTTTCTTTTAAATCCTTCTAACAAAGCTCTATTTTCTTTCCAAAAGTTCTAACCTTTACAAAGAAGCAAGCTTGCCTTATATACAAGATGTATCAACTTGAATGTGTTGTCCCCTGCACTAGGGTTTTACAAAATATCTGCCGAGTGTAGGAGAGTCGGCCCTCAGATCTTTTGAAGAGAGTTAATGTGTGTTGAATTGTGGAAGCCCTACTGTCCATGCTCACAAAGGATTTCTATCCTCAGGAGAAGTCCTTTTGATCTTTTGGTAGTTGCTGCATTTACTCTTTTGTCTCGGTGTCCATCTTTGAATTCCCTCTGTAATCTATCTTGAATGCTCAAAATATCCTTATTAATATTGGCGTACCTCTTGTCAGCAGTGGCCATAATTGTCCCTGTGAGTCATTGATCTTTCATCTTTCTTTCAGCTTCCCTCACATCTCAGACTTCTTTATATACTAACCATTCTCCTAGAAAACGTCCTTAGGCCCTCTCATAGATCTAAACCTCATCGCCTGAATTAGTCTATCGTCATCTGTTCTTAGAAGGATTCCATCTAGTTTGTATCCTGTCGATCTTCTTACACAGGGGCGGTCAATCAGTCAAAGGGACTAATAAGTCAGTCCTTTAGCTCTGTCATTGGATGATCACAAGCCACGTAGGATTCTTTGGCAGTCAAAAGTGGTTCACTTGGCCATTGCATTTTGGTGAAGCACCATCGGTGTCTCCCTGATGCAACTTCATCCATCAAGCAGCTATCGGCAAGACACAAGACAATCAATGAGATGTCTCAGTAGGCTCAGAAGTTATATTGAGCCCACAAAAGATGGTTGGCATGATTCTAACTAGTCAGTAGGACATCATGGCGAAATCCTTTTATCCCTCCCTAGCTCACTCTTACTCTCTGGGCATCGAGCTCTTCTTATAGTCGGCAAGACAATCACTCATCGCTAAGACCTTGTGGTGAAAGCACAACCCTTCTGTGGCCTTACCGATAGACCTCTCTCCTTGTGCCCTGTCGGCATGACCAAATGTATTCAATGAGACCTTATATCAAGACTACCATGTCCTACCGAAGATTAGTCCTTTAGCAGGATCTACAACTCTAATTTGTGTCACTGTGACATCCCTTTGTTAGTGAGATGTCCCATAGACATCTCACGTCTCGGCGAAGACCTCCGCTGGCTCACTCTTTGGTCGCCAAGACCCACCAGTTCTTTCGCCGATAACCACCAATGGAATCCCCCCTCTTGCACTAGTCAGTGAGACTTTATTTCTTCGCTAAGACCTCTTGGTAGGAGATAACCCTATGGCAATATAAGAACCCTCTCTTGTCGGGCTTTCCTGTTGGTAAGACTCCACCCGTTCACTGAGACATCTTGTCGCACGCAAACAGGTACCCCAAAGCCACCTTTGTCGCTGAGACTTCATTTCATCGGTAAGACATTACGCCGAATGCCCACACTTTCTTTGAAGACATCCTTGTCGATGAGGGACAAATCACTCAGGGAGACTGTCCACCAAAGACCTAACTTTAATCGAAAGGACTTGTTTGTTTTGCTAGTTGGTGGGAAATTAGGCTTTTGCTGAGACTCTACCCCAAACTCAATATTTCCTGCTAAAGTGTATGCCTGGTGATGCTATAGTCGGTGAGACCTGAAGACCTCACCGTGACCTTTTTCTGAAAGAAACCCCTCATGCCGATAGTGATTTCCACGTCACCGGGATGATGACCCCTGTCTTGCCAATAAAGCCTGCATGTAACTTTTGATCACTGTGACATCTCTGAGGTCTTGCCGATAGGCAACACAGATATATATTGACAAAAAGTGCTAGTAGTCAGCCAAACATGAACAAGGTCTTGCCAATTTTCATCTACAAGGAGAAATATGACCAACCATCCTGAGGAAAGCCCACCAAGTGGATTCACTTGAGAAATATCATCATGTGTGGCCTCTTCTTGAAAAATAGATGCTTTCATTAGTGATCAGAAGGATATAAGATACCTTTTCATAAGGTATACTTGGGCTTGTGATTACTTCATTGAATACTTAACAAGAAAGGAACCAAATTGAGCCAAAACAGAGCCAAAGTTTAAACAAAACTAGAAGAGAAACTGAAGCAGAAGACAAAAGCAACCCAAGAATAAGGAAAATAAAACAAAACAAAGAAACGAAAAGAAAAAGGGGACCCACTTTGATCCAGATCCAAGTGGGGTGGTTATACAAGGCATAACACATCCCCATGTCCATGTCAGTGAAGGATCAATCCACGGATGGCCTTAGATCTTTTGCAACCATCTCATTAACTTCTGGCCTCTGTGTCCACCCTCGAACTTCCTTGTAGAGCTACTTTGAATGTTTTGAAGCACTATCATTAATTTTGATCTACCTTTGCCAATAGACACCACAACTATCCCTAAGACTCGTGGCCTCTTCTTCCTTTCAACTTTCTTCCTACTCTAGATCTTTCTACAAGTTGACCCCCTTTGGAAACAACATCAAACTCTCCTATTAGATCTCCACACCATTGTTCACCGATCTAATCCATCACTTTTGATCTTAGAGTAAGTCCATGTCGTTTATGCTCTATTGATCTTCCTCACAAGAATAGTGAATCAGTCAAACTACCAAGGGTTCACCTTCAGCCTCCTCTGCTTGGTGGAACACATACCATGTAAGCTTTCTAGGCAGTCAAAATTTATTTAAACATAATCGCATGTCGGTGAGACACTAGCTGTGTCTCCCCGATGTGATTATACTTCACAGTAGCAGTCAGCATAACATACAATTGTTGGCAAGAGTTCATAGTGAGCATCCAGGGTTATATCGATATGCAAAAATTGTCGCCCAAACTATCGTTATCAGCCATACATCATAGCAAGTCCCTAAGAGTCATATAACTATGCTCCTCTATTGGAAAGACATCCACATTTGAAAAGACATTGTTCAGTCGGCAGGAGGCGGGTTCCCATTAGTCACATTGAAGATTGAAACCATTGGCGAGACTCTTTAGTTGGCAAGACCTGATATCGAAGAGAAACCATTTGGCTAGGAGTCTTACCAAAGTCATATATTCTTGTGCACCACTGTCGGAAAAACCACCTTCGGTCAGCAAGACATCATGCTGAGACCATTTCATGTTGGCGAGAGTTCCAGCAATCGGCCAGACTTCTACTCGAGCCACTATTCTTTTGGCTAGACCTCAGCCTATCAGCCAGACTTCTCTCTGATGTAATTTTTTTCAGCAAGAGATTCATTTGTGGGCCAAAGGTCACGCCGAAAGCAAACCATTTCCCCCTGACACCAGCCTTGTGAACAACTATCGGTGAGACATCCCAAGCGGAGAGGGATATAAAACTTCACAGCGGCTGAGATGTCTTAGTGACCTGAGGATTTCAAAATAAATATAACATAATAACCAGTCGGCAAGAGAACTGTAGGGTCTCACCAACTTTCTTCATTGAGTATTTTTATACCAAATCCGATCAAGGTAGGCTTTCCAACTGATTTTCCTGAGAAAAAGCATCAGATGTATGATTTAATCCTAGAAAACAATGCCTCCATTAGTCCCAAAAAGTATAGAAAATACATTATTCTTCATCATTCCTTCAATTTTTAGCAAAAAGAATCCCAACTCTAGCTGAGGTGGAACCAAAATAGAACCAGAAACATCCTTTAAAATAGGCAGGGCCGAATCCAAAATGAAACCGAAACTGGGAACAGGGTCAGAACGGGAACCGAACACAAACCATTCACTAACTTCACATTCATCACGTCGTTCTGGCTCTGGCCTCGCAAAAAGGGAACGACGAGAAAACCAAATCTCAACACTCAACCGAGTGATCGGAATCGCAGAAAAAAATGAACCTAACAAAATCAGGACCAGAACCAAATCTGACCCTGAAACTTCTTCAAAGTTTCAGGTTTGGGTTCTATTCCGACCCTGTCTCTAACAACACCCAAAAAAGATGAAGAAAAAGACAAGGAAGAAATAGAACAGAAGAAAGCACCCCATGACAAAGCACAAGGAACAAAAGCAAAAGAACAAGATAGCCAGAACTGGAACCTAGAACTTAGAAAAGTTGCAAAGTTCAGTGACGGTCTTGGTTCCACGTCCGCTAAAAATAAAGCTAAAAACACATAAGGCAAAGACAAAAGAGCTGCAATTGGAATAGGAGCTAGAACCATAACTAAACATGGAAGTAACCCTTATTCCAATCTTGATTTCAATCTCGATCCCACATCCGCTAGAGCAAAACAAAAGCGCCCAAGGAATAAAGGAAAATTCCTAAGGAACAAGACACAAAACCAAAGGAAAATGGCCAATGAAGAAGAAACAAAAGGAAAGCAGAGTCAAAGTTGGGATGGAACATGAATCAGAAACCTTGAAAGAGTTCAATATTTAGATTCAGCTCCAGACCCGACTCCAATAGAAAAAAAAAGAAAGACTTACGAGGAAAACAAAAGAACTAAGATCTATCTAAACAACCAAAGGCAATGAAAGCAAAAGAAAAAGGGGGACCCATTTTATTCCAAAATAAAATGGGGTAGTTATGCAAGGCATAACATTGTGTACAAAAGAAAAGATACTTTGCAATCCTGTGTAACATGGGATGATTTCCAAGCCTGTGGGTTGCCTGAAATGGAAATCAACCTCTATATGTAGCTTCCTTTATGATCTTCTAATTATGGGTTGTAAAACTTGGATGGAAAAAGGTAGAAGGTTTCTAATGGATATACTAAATCTGGAATTTAAATGAGTGTCAATGCACCTAGTTGATAGAAACATGCAACTCTAACTCAAAATAACTTTCAGAAAACTATCCACAAAAATCAATTCAATAATTTGATCACATCAATGATTCTAAGGAAGGCTTCAATAAATTTCTTATTTTGAGGAAAAATGTGTTCTCATAGCATGAAAAGAAAGGATTATCTCAATACACAACCTAAGACCTATGATTTTTATTTATTGTTAATGCATGCAAGTATAAATGAGACAATGATTTTAAAGTTTCTAATATTAAAACACAATTAAATCTCATCCAATCATTCATAAAAACAATAAAATGATAAGGAAGATACTTGATTCAACTGAAAATAAAGGAACTCTTGCTTAAAAATGGAAAAAAAAAGAACTTGTATTCTATTGTATATTAAAGTATAAATAATATGAGTTACAAAATCAATCTCTTCTTTGCATAAATGCAAAGAAAAAATCATCTAAAACTAACTCCAAATATGAAAGAAGTGTACAATATAAAGAGAATGGAGGTCAAAAGTGAGCCTCAGTTCCAAAATAATCCCTTCCTTGTGCAAAATTTGAAAAGCATGCAAAACAAGGCTTGAAACTAGAGTAAAATGTGGGCAAAAGTGGCCAAACTACCCCTGATCCATGCATAACTCATGTCAAGTGATAAAACCCATGTAATCTGTTACAAAATCCCCTAAAAATCTCCTCAAAAGGTGGCATGAAAAGATGAAAACTAAAGAGTTCACTTCACTTTGACTAAAATTCAAAACTCGAACTCATGATCTCAAAATCTACATGTCTCTAATTATTGACATTATTCACTTTCAATTATATTCCTTGCATGACTTATTACTTAATTACATTTAAAAATAACATATCAATTAAATGGCTAATAATTGAATCATTTAATTAAATTATATCAATAGGAATATGCAATAAATAAAGGGCGTATATCATTTTCTCAAAAATCCTATCACAATTATTTTGATAAACAATTAGTTCTACTTTGAACAAAGAAATGGTATTAGGACATCTCTCTTGAGATGACTGTTCATGAAGATTCATAGCTTAATTTATTACATGTACTTGACTTTGCAATAGAAGAGGATCTCTAAAACTTGGAATGGGAAAATTTTCTTTGGTATTCTGCTTGTACACTGAAACTTCATCTTCTCCTTGATTTTGGATTGTTGTTATATTAGAGCCTCTTGAAATAGATTTGGCATTTTTAAGTCAAGATGTTTGGTCCAAGAAGGCTTCCATGACTATTCAGTACTGAACATTCTAATTTTTTCTTCCTTAACAACAAGGTCTTATTCATATTGTCCCTCTGCATCAACAAGTCTTGCTCATGAAGATAGGCCTGATAGGCCATCTCTTCATGTTGTTGATCATACTCTTGTTGCCTCTTCATGTCTTATATCTACTTTGTAAAATCTAACAATATGTCCATGTTATTCATAATATCCCTAATCTCTTGGGGCTGATTTTGAACACATGAAGGCTGGCATGAAATTTTAGTAGGGTTGGGTGGGAGGTAAGCATGTTGATCATGTTGATGTATTGTTGTTGTGTAAGAACTTGGATCAAAACTAGCATTATGGTTGTTTAGGTGTGATTGATAAGAGGGTTTATGGACAAAATTTTCAATGTATGGGGGTGTTTATACATGATATCCATGAAAATCTATCATTTCTACTCATATGAATGTTAGAAATCAGAATATTAAGTCTATTTAAAACATACCAACACTAAACTTGTTGAAACCAATAGATGTGTTCAGAGTGGCCAAATATAGACTATAACCTCCTAAAGGAAAAAAATGTTGTTGTATATACCAAAATAGCAGATTGAAACTCTTGAATTCTTTCTCTAGAGTGATCTTTAGAGTCCCACCAAGTGTGCCAAAAACTGTTATCAATAGGAGTGCACTCGTGTGCAAAAGAAAAGATGCTTTGCAATCTTGTGTAACATGGGATGATTTCCAAGCCTATGGGTTTCCTAAAATGGAAATCAACCTCTGGATGCAGCTTCCTTTATGATATTCTAATTATGGGTTGTAAAACTTGGATGGAAAAAGGTAGAAGGTTTCTAATGGATATACTAAATCTGGAATTTAAATGAGTGGTGATGCACCTAGTTGATAGAAACATGCAACTCTAACTCACAATAACTTTCAGAAAACTATCCACACAAATCAATTCAACAATTTGATCACAACAATGATTCTAAGGAAGGCTTGAATAAATTTCTTCTTTTGAGGAAAATTGGGTTCTCATAGCATGAAAAGGAAGGATTATTTCAATACACAACCTAAGACCTATGATTTTTATTTATTTTTAATGCATGCAAGTATAAATGAAATAATGATTTTAAATTTTTTGATATTAAAACACAATCAAATCTCATACAATATTTCATAAAAACAACACAATGATAAGGTAGATACTTGATTCAACTGAAAATAAAGGAACTCTCGAATAAAAATGGAAAAAATAGAACTTGTAACTTGTATATTAAACTGTAAATAATATGAGTTACAAAATCAATCTCTTCTTTGCAGAAATGCAAAGGAAAAAACATCCAGAACTAACTCCAAATATGAAAGGAGTGTACAATATAAAGAGAAGGGAGGTCAAAAGTGAGCCTTAGTTAACTAGAATCAAGGCTCAGTTCCAAAATAATCCCTTCCTCATGCAAGCTTGAAAAGCATGCAAAACAAGGCTCGAAACTGGAGTAAAATGTGGGAAAAAGTGGCCAAACTGCCCTTGATCCATGCATAACTCATGTCAAGTGATAAACTCCATGTAATCTATTACAAAATACCCTAAAAATCTCCTCAAAAGGTGGCATGAAAAGAGGAAAACTAAAGAGTTCACTTCACTTTGACTAAAAGTCAAAACTCGAACTCATGATCTCAAAATCTGCATGTCTCTAATTATTGACATTATTCACTTTGAGTTATATTCCTTGCATGAATTATTACTTAATTGCATTTAAAAACATATTAATTAAATGACTTATAATTGAATCAATTAATTAAATTCTATACAATAGGAATATGCAATAAATAAAGGGCATATATGATTTTGTCAAAAATCCTATCACAACCTTAAGTCATGTTTGAAATCTTGATTTTCTAATAAAAATCATAAAGGCTAAAGTTTATTCATGATTTTATCAAAAACCACATCATCTAGGGGATATTGGTGTTGGCATTTAGCATTTTTCATAAAAATGCAAAGGTATTAGTGAGGACATTTGAAATATAAAATAAAATGTAAAAGGATGCCTTATCGGCCTAGGGCTAAGGAAAACCCTAAAAACAAAAAATTCATAGACAAGTCATTCATTTCAATTCATTTTCATTTAGAAAACCCAACTCTGCACTGCCATGGAGGAAACTAGGGCTCAAACTGGAGTCGACAGGAGCTAACTGGCTGAGATCTTTGAGACTTTTTGGAGTCTTCTATGTATAAAATATGCAAAATCCACTTGGTAAGTCTATCTTTGTGCTTCCTATGTTTGTTTAGAATATAGAAAGAAGAGAAATCTTTATTTTTGCATACTCTTCTCCTTAGTATATGAGGTCATGGATTATTTGAGAGTCTCCTTTATATTTTTTGCTTGAGAAGACTCGAGCTTTCCTCTCTTTTTTTCCAGATAGCAACTTTAGCTTGTTATATTTGTCAAAGTTCAACCCAAGTTGTGGCACTTCCATAGCTATACTCTTATATTTTCATTGAAAGAAATGAAAGATCTTTTCATTGTGCTTGAAATTTTGAGGGTTTTTCTCTTTTTGCAGTCTATTTTTTTTTTATTTCTTGACAAGAAGAGAAACCCTATATTTTATGGCTTTTATTGCTCTTCCTGAGCTACGTTTTCTTCATATGCGCATTGGATCTACTCTCATTATGCATCAAAAATCCTTCTAACCTTTTCCAAACATAGATTATTCAAACCTACTCTTCTTGCATTAAAACCATCTCCTATTCTCCTCTGCTAGCAAAAATTTCTTCCTCACCCCTTTCACTATTTCGATCCGCCATGGAGATTTTGAAGCCTCCTTGAACCTTTTGAGGCATTTTATGTGAAAGAACCTTTCAACAATGAAATCTTAAATCTTAAATTTTTTTCCCATCTCTATGAATGAAATGCTTGATTTAAGCACAATAAGAGCAAAAACAACAAGAATCTCCTTTCCAATGTACTTGGGTTCCATTGTTTTTTGCAAAATGAGAGCTCCTTATGTATTCTTTATGATTTTATGAATATGAAACAAGATAAAATATTTGATAATAAATGGAAAACTCCTTATGTGGTGAACTCCATGGATGGTATGATAAAAAACTCTATATAAATGCATTTTCTCATTGCTTGAAATTTTTTCTCAAAGTTTTGTATGAAAGCTTAAGAAAAACATATGGCTATTATTGTTGAAGATAGTTTCCATTATGTCTTGATGTTTCATAAAGGCCTCTCTTTAAAACACTATGCTTTTTGTCCCAGTCAATGAGAAAACTTATGCATTCAATATGGTTACGATGATATCTGATATTTAACTTGACTTCTCTTGCAATGATGAATATTATTGTTACTATCTTGATCATTTTTTGATGTCCTTCCATCTTAGTGTGATCACCATTATATTCAACATCCTTGTAAACAGTGCATTCTAAAAATGTACTTAATATGGAGAATTGTTGTCATTTGTATTTGCATAATTGATGTTTCTCAAATTTTAAATTGTTGCTCCATTATTTGGAGATTTTATGTATGCCTGTTCACTATCACATTTATGACAATGTACTCTACAATATGTTGGGATCAACCCTTGTGGGAACCCACTTTTTTCCACATACTGAAATGTTGAATCATGATGCACCAGTAATGAAATATGTACCTGTTCCTGCACATTAAACAAACAAATTAGATAAAAACAATGGTACTCAATGTTCTTTTTTATGGCAATTTCATCTTTTACTCAATGATATGATCTTGACTACTCTTTGTATATTCTTGATATGGCTGAATTAGATTGATAGTTCACCGGTTTAGGTTATTTAATTGTTGATAATGTATTATGAAATGTTATGTCCTAAGCTCTAGCAAAACTCATCAACAATCTGTAGGTACACCTGAACCTAGGGCATGAAGGACTGAAGATACGAGGGGTGCTAATGACAAAACTATCGATAAAGAATCGACACCTCATTGAATAGGAAATGACGGATATGATGTTTCATTATATGCTTTCTTTTATCTTCAGTTGAATAGCCTAGTTATTTTGTTCTATCAATGTAATCCAATCATTCCCACGACTTGTGTGGGACTTTTAAACATTCTTTTATCTTCAAAGCATGAAACATAATGTTTATGCAATCTTGTATGTTCCTTCATTTCAAAATGAATAAAATACA
The DNA here is from genome assembly GCA_007258455.2 of Sequoia sempervirens. Lineage (NCBI taxonomy): Eukaryota > Viridiplantae > Streptophyta > Pinopsida > Cupressales > Cupressaceae > Sequoia > Sequoia sempervirens. The sequence continues at coordinate 49,031,805 of VDFB02271358.1, forward strand.
AAAACATTACACAACTTTGATGAATTTTCTATGTTGTGAATCTTATTTGAAATCCTTCATTTGTAATGAACTATCAATTTAATATGAATGCACCTTTCACCTTAATGTATCAAACAATCCTATCTCCACCAAAATGAGCTGAGGTGAAATTTTGGTAACATTCTATATGGAGAAAAAATTGAGTTTCTACAAGGTGAGTGGTTGTCACTTGAACATGGCTTAGAAAGTACCCAATTAAGAAGTTTGATGTCTGGTTATTTGAGGACTTTGGCATGCATTGGAAGATTCTTCATTACTCAAACCTTGTTGTGGCATCAAATGTTAATTTGATCAAATATTAGGGTAGACCATTGATCAAGAATTTTTGAAAGGTTTTTGAGTCTGGCCATGAAGAAATACTTTACATAATAAATATTAGATCAAACACATATGGTTCCTTGGATTGATTGTAAATGAAGAAAATGTTAAAGTCATGTTGATTTGTAAATATGTACATTGGATTTGTAAATTCGTCCTATTGATGAATCATGTTTTATTTATTAGGTTTTTTATCACTTTATTTTGGTTACTAAAACATGTATCATAAAACCAATCTTGATTAGAAAATACCATATTTATATGGCTCCCTTTACCCTTGATCTCTAATTGAAAAATAAACCTCCTTGTGCTCAATAACAAATCCCTAATAAGGGGTGATTACTAGTTGGCATGATCACTTTCTCCAATTAAGAGAGTTTCCCTCCCTAAATTTCCTCCTAAATTTGACAAAATGGACCTCCTTTTCCTCATCTCTTTATAGTGGATAATAAGTTCTCACTTGAGAAATTTGGTTCAACAACATTTTCTAAAAGAGTAATTCCATGTTAGTGTTTTCTATATTTTTAGAATAAATTAAATTTCATATACAACTTTACAATAATTTTCACTATAGAGAACTTCTCTTTAGTTTCTTTTGTCATATTCCTTTTAAATTTACTTTATTCCTTTTTAAAACCTTGTCATTTAACTATTACATTAGTCATCCCCATTTTTAATAATATGTGTGAAACTTAATTGTCATTTTTATTTCTTCTTTAAAAACTCCTAACCCACTTATCAAATCCTTCTCACACCCCCATCACATTAATCATATCCACATTTATGAAAGAGTAATTCCATGTTAGTTCATTATATCTCCTTTTGAAAACCCTTAAATTCCTAGTTTAAATTTTCTCTCCCAATTAATTTCAAAAATCACACTATTTTACCCTAAACTTATATTTTTAATCCCATAACTCTCTTTGGACTTCTATTTTTACCCCTTTATCCATTTTTTTCACTTTTATCTCTTAATCTTTCTCCCCACCTAGCCCTTTTTGCTCCTTCACCATTGCAAGAGATTAAATGATTAATATTATGTGATGCTAATTGATTAACTTCAGTGTTTCTTATTCAATTATTTGATGATCTTTAGTATAGTTGTGCATAGTCTATTAACCTTATATTGGTAAACTCAAAGAATATTGTTGTATGTATATGATTTGATCAAAAGAGGGATATTCCTTGTTTTATTTTCATTCATATTGGTTGTTATATTTTGTGTTCGATGTAATCGTATAGTTCAAGTACACTTGATGTGTTAATTGAGGCTACAACTTTAGGAAAATAATTGTGATTATTTTAAAGACACATGATTTACCTAATTTTGTAACTCATTGTGATCCATGTCCAAGGTAATAATACACGATATTTATTTAACCATTTTTCCCTATTTGAATCCTTCATGATTCAAGATCCCTATCTATGAAAAAATAAGTGCTTATATTCATGTGTTATTTTAATTAGTTTGTATCATGCATCTATTTTTTATATGAGTTGTAAATGCATTAAGGAATTTATAAGGTCTTTAGGATAGTCTAGGTTCATTAGGATATTCATAGGTTGAATAGAATAGTCATAAATTCATTAGGACAATCTAGGTTCATTAGGACAATCATAGGTTCACTAGAATAGTATAAATTCATTAGGACATTCATAACTTGACATTGTGCCAGTTATAGGTTTATTAGGATTTTCATAACTTTGTTAGAATGGTCTAAGGTTCATTAGGATAGTCATAGTTTCATTGGTGTTGTCATCACTTCATAAGAAATGCCATAAATTTATTAGGACAGCCATAACCTCATTAGGACTATCATAAATTCCTAAAGGTAGTCATAACTTTATTAGGACTATCTCGTAATATGCTCAAACTTCTACAACCTCCTCAATACTTTATGGCTTTCATATCTTCCCTTTGTTGTTTTACTAAGGTTTTGAAGAGACCACCATTGGAAAACCAAGTTGATCATGATATGTATGCTCTCAAACTATTGAAACATTGCCACATGTCATTATTCATTCTTCTTTTCATATCCACATCTTCCTTGAAAAGAATAAGTGAAAAAGATTAGGTCAAAAATCAGTTAATGTTAAGCTCAATCAAAATAGGGTGTACCTAATCTTGTTGACTTGCATAGCCTACTACACTATATTTTTTCCTAGCTCCTCATTACTATCCTTGAATACTCTTATGCAAACTTTTAGACCTTTTCCTTAGTTGCTTGACTCAAGGAAAACTTGTGAGAATCCATAATCTGCATTTATTACATCATGGGGCCAAACTAACAACACCAAAACATCTAGATGGGCATGTATAGTGTAGAAAAATTCCTATTTCACAACCCGTCTCCCCTAAATGTTGTAGAATACATTGTGTCAACACTTTCTCTTAAGATCCCTAAGTGCCAAAAAGTGGTAAACTTTGGTAGACTATTTCTCAAAAACCTTAGCACCTACATACATTTCATCTAAAGGTACAAAGTCATGTAGGGCCCTCCATAATAAATTCTCTCAGTTTTTGAAATCTCCAATCCACTTGACTATGGCGACAATTTTTCAAATATTGTACAAACATCAAATATGTCAATTAAAAAAAAATGAAGAGACATACTCTTCATTTTGTTCATTTTGGAACCAAACTGATAGTTCTAACACATCCAAGTGGGTGGGTTTATACTAGGAAAGCTCTTATTTCACCCCATCATGCATGATTTTTCTAGACCACATTGTGTTGGTACTTTCTTTTAAGAGCCCTAAGAGGCAAAAATTCAAAATTGTGGACAAGTTTTTTCTCAAAAATTGTGGTATCTAAAAATATTATGTCTAAAGGTATAGGGTCATGTAAGGTCCCTCTACAATAACCCCTCTCAATTTTTAATATATCCAATCCATTTGGCCATGGCGAAAATTTTTTGCACATTGCAGAAAGCATCAAATACATTGAAGAGAAAGTTGCAAGGTAGCATAATTTTCATTTGGTTCATTGTGAGGCCAAACCAATAGTGCCAACACTTCTACGTGGGAAATTTTATGCTAATTAAGGTTCCATTTTGCACCACAAAATGCTTGATCATTCAATATTACATTGTTCCAACACTTTCTCTTAAGAGCCTTATGTGCCAAAAAGTGGTGAAATTTAATGAGATTTTTTTCAGAAATTGTGGCACCTAAAAACATTTTGTCTAAAATTAATTGTCACATAGGATCCCTCTACAATAACCTCTCTCATTTTTATATCTCCAATCCATTTGGTCATGGCGTCAAGTTTTCCCACATTGTAAAAAGCATCAAATACATTGAAGAGAAAGTTACAAGGTAGCATAATTTTCATTCTATTCATTGTGGGGCCAAACCAACAGTGCCAAAACATCCAAGTGGATGGGTTTATGCTAGGAAAAATCTCATTTCGCACCCCAGCATTCCCAAATGTTCCAAATTACATTGTGTTGGTGCTTTCTCTTAAAAGTCCCAAGTGCGAAAAAGTGGCAAAATTTGATGAGTTGTTTCTCAAAAACCATGGCACCTAAAAACATTCAGTATAAAGCTACAAGGTCATGCAAGGTTCATTGAAAATAACCTCTCTCATTTTTCATATATCCAATCCATTTGGCTATAGTGACAAGTTTTTTCACATTGCAAAAAGTATCAAATGTATTGAAGATAAAGTTGCAAGGTAGCATAATTTTTTATTTGTTCATCATGGGCCAAACAAAAAGTTCCAACATGTATAGGTGGGTGGTTTTATGATAGAAAATATCCTATTTCTCACCCCAACATGATTGATCATTCCCAACTACATTGTGTTGGTGCTTTCTCTTAAGAGTCCTAAGTGTTAAAAAGTGGCAAACTTTGACAAGTTGTTTCTCAAAAATGTGGCACCTTAAAAAAATTATTCTAAAGGTATAGGTTCATGTAGGGTCCATCTACAATAACTTATCTCATTTTTTTATATCTCCAAGCTATTTGGTCGTGGCGATAAGTTTTTGCACAATGCAAAAAGTGTCAAATGCATTGAAGAGAAGGTTGCAAGGTAGCATAATTTTTGTTTTGTTCATTGTGGGGCCAAACAAATAGTGCTAACATATCTAGGGGTGATCCCACAATACTGGTTTACAATTTTTAGCCAAACCAGACACTGGAATAATTTTTTCTAACTAAATCTGCACTTTCAAGCACCTATAGTGACTAAACCGTGAGGAATTTCAAGATGATATAAAATAGCGATTTGTGGAATTTTATCTATAGATTCTATATATATATATATATTTTGTTGGAATCATATTGCACTTATTTTCCCATCTCCTTTGAAAACTATTTTTTTTAGTAAACACCATTTTTAAGGAGTGACGCTCATCGTATAACACATAACCTTTTTTCCATGAAGGATAAAATTCTATTTTTTTCAAATTTAGATTTTTAGCTATGATATATAGTGCTTCCAATTTGTTCCATAGTGCTTTATTGAATATTTTTCCTTAATCAAGTTTTGAAGTCAAATCAATTACAATTTAGACATAGGCAGATCATATAACACAATTTTTTTTGTATGTATCAAAATTTAATTTATTTATTTTATTGGATCAAGGACTTCAATATCAGGTGCACTCATATTTAAAAAAAAATTGATAATCTTCTATTTTTCCACGTAGAATAGAGAGCTTGATTTTTGGTGAAAAACCTACATTCACAAGAAATAAAAAATAAATATAATAATTAAATTAAATTTATTTAAAATTATACTTTTTGGGAAGCTTATAATAAGGACTACATACTTACAAAAATAAATTTTAAATGAATTCATTTGATCCCCCAAAAGGTAAATCAAAAGTGGTTTTTTATCAACATTTTGATAGGTGTAAAAGAGGCTCCATTATAGGTATGCTTTAAAACTAGCGGGGTTTTATCCAAGGGGGTTTGATCTAAGGTAGTTTGATCAAACCCTCTTCAATTGGAATGCTTTAAATGGAACTTTTAAAGGATTAAATCATTATATTTTCTAAAAATATGTGATTCTAGTAAAAATCATAATCTCCTAGAAATTGCAAACCAGCTTTGTGGGATCACCCCTTGGAGGGAAATTTTATGCGAGAAAAAGTCCTATTTTGCACCCTAGCATGCCCGATCATTCTAGAATACATTGTGTCTATGCTTTCTCTTAATAGCACTAAGTGCCAAAAAGGAGGAACTTTAATCTTCTATTTCTTAAAACTGTGGCACCTAAAAATGTTATGTATAAATATGTAGGGTAACGTAGGGTCCCTCTACAATAAAATATCTCAATTTTTCATATATCCAAGTCATTTTCCATGGCAACAAGTTTTCACACATTGCAAAAAGCATCAAATGCATTGAAGAGAAAGTTGAAAGGTAGCATAATTTTTGTTTTGTTCATCATGGGGCTAAATAGATAGTTCCAACACATCTAGGTGGGTTTGTTTATGATAGGAAAGGTCCTATTTCACACTCCAACATACTTGATCTTTTTAGACTACATTGTGTTGATGCTTTCTCTTAAGAACCCTAAGTTCCAAAAAGTGGAGAACTTTGATGATTTTTTTCTTAGAATCCATGGAACCTAAAAATGTTTTGTTTGAATCTATACAGTCATGTAAGGTCCCTCCATAATAACCTCTCTCAATTTTTCATATCTCCAAGTTGTTTCACCATAGCCACAATGTTCTCAATGTTGCAAAAAGTGTTATTTTTTTCAATAAAAAGTTTTTGAGAGATATTTTTAATATTATTCATCTCATGTGGGTAAACCGACAATTCCAACACATTGGGGTGGCTACAAAGTTTGAATTCAAAAATAATAGTCCCACTTTAGGGTTTTTGGTCATTGTAGGTCTCTTTGCATGGGATTTTGCAGTCCTTCATGGTGGATAGGGCTATCTTGAAACTTTGATGGGAAGTATTGTTAACCTTTATTTTTTCAAATTTTATCATGAGTTGTAAGATCTTTCTCAAAAAAGGCATTATTTTGTCGTCTTTCTCAAAAAGGTGCATTAGAAGGGTTATTATTGTCTTCTCCAACATTGAGTAGTGGCCTAGAATTGGTCAAAACACAACGTAAAATATGGCAACCAATATGAGAAGAAGAGATGATATTCAAAATAAGATTTGATAGTAGCCAACTAAGTTAAGTATGACAGAGCCGAGCATCATAGTTGTAAGGAATAGAGTGAGCTAAATAAAAGTATAGTGAGAACAAACAATGATTGATTCAACTTCTCAATGGTCTATTCTTCACAACCCTCATTAAACCTTTATCATAGTTTAAGATATGCAATAAATGTTTGACAATGGCATTAACCTTTTATGGATGACAATGATTAAATCAAGGTATCTTTCTACCATAAAAAATCTTGAATATTCTTTCTTTGGCCTGTCATTATATGATTTTTAAATTTCCTCACCTATGTTGACTATAATAGTCTCACTTATACCAAAAATTATAGACTAAATAATCATGAAAAGGATAATATTATGGTGATCAATGACAAGGCAATGGCACATTTGATAGTGGAAAGAGTAAAGGAATGCACAATGAGCATTATGGGAAAGCCTATGATAAATATTAAGGGACATAGTCCTAGGGTAGTATTGAGAGATACATAGGGTCAAGGAAAGAAGTTTTATTCTTCATTACATTGATGTCATCAAGGAATCCATAGTCTTATTCTTGGTTCCATTAATGCCACAAAAAGATATATTGGAGGGAATAGAATGTAGCTCTACCTTTGTCAGCTCCATGTTAATTTTTTATTATATCTTGCTAGTGTAGGAATTCTAAGGAAAACACTCATGGTAAGACCATTCTTAGAAGCTTGTATAATAACCTAGTGAACCCATATACTCTTACAATTATATGATCTACACCAAAGAACTAGTCTCCTCCATGGATTGAAATCAAAGTAGTTATAAACGTTTTGGTCAATATAGGAATATATTTATTTGAGAGGAAGGAAAGTATATGCATGAGGAATAGATCTATAAATGTGAAATAGTGTCTAGTCAACTAGAGGATAGGGGTCCATACTATAAATAGGTCACATCATTTAATGAAATAGGAAATACTAGCTTGGTCAGATGATAACATTGATAGAGGATCAAAAGTGCAATGATGGATGGGTACTTGAATATCCTTGGGATCCCTAATTTTTCTAGTTACATGAATATCTACTCTTCAAGTTTTAGGGGAAGTCAAGCTAGACAATATTAAAGGTATATACTAATCAACCAACGGGAATCAACAAGCTATTTTGGAAATATTAGTTTGTCATTATTTAGTCCTAAAAAGTAGGCAACCATACTTCAATACAAATGGAACCGTGAGCCTCATTCAATTATTCAATTAATAAATTATAGTGCAAATATGGATAACATTAATCAATTATAGTTGCATCAATTCATTATTCATTTGTTCAAATAATCATTTCTAATGTAAATATGGATACCATTGATAAAAAATATTTGTATTAACCAAATATCCATATAGGCATACATCATCATATCAATATACAGGAAATCCATTTAGGCTTGCAACAAAGCCATATGGACATACAATGTCACATATACATAAAAGGGGCCTAATACATAGTCATTTCCCTCTAGGCAAAGGAAACACATCACAAGTTGCCTTTGAATATTGGGGGAATGGAGATGCATACGATGGTGGTCTCCTTCAAACTCATTCACTCAACCTCCTATTTAAAGATTCCTAGACCCCCACCTAATACAATAAAAAGTATCAACATTAATATATAAATTAAATTATAGAATAACATATAACAAAATAATCACTATGTTAATCCATAACAAGGGAATTCTCATGATTTGGAGTTACGAAGCCCTGCGACAACCATCTAGATAGCGGTTAAACTACAAATGAATATCATTTGATTTTTCAATAATAGATAGATAAAACAATAAATATAATGTGAAATTTACTAATCGTTCTCTTACCTCTATCAAAGGCATCAAACTCGCTACTGTTGTAACAACACAATGCTTCGTTGTCCCATGAATATTAGGAGTGTCTACTTTCATAATATGAAATGAAACAACATTATTTAATTACCAAAACCACTTGAGTGAAAGTTCTTTGAATGCCTGATGTTGAATTTTTACATAAATATTTAAAAGGTTTAAACCATCCAACAATGATAAAGATACAACTTAACTATTAAAAATGATTTTACATGGAATATATATTTCATCCAAAGACATATGAAAGCATGATACTACTCATAAAAACATTTAATATCACTCATAAAGGTTTCTAATCGCATGGTGTGACAAAACTATAACCTCAAATCCTCATATATATAGGCATTACCTTGTCAAGTCTATCAAGTGGCCTAAAATTGAAGGATTCCTCATGGTTTTCAAGACTAAATACCTCCAATCATCAAATTTTCATAATGTGGAATCAAATATTCTTATTAAAATGAATAGAGTATTGTGATCACATCCATGTAATTGAAGAAGCCAAATGAAGTAATGAAGTAAATCTAGATATAAAACTCCTCAAACTAATAGCATGCCAGACCCTATCAAGTGAATGATAAACCATCAAATTGACCCCAAACAAAACATATCATAGCATATGAAGGAATCTAGAACATTTAAGTCAACTAGGACCCATGAAGATAAAATTAACTCACCAACCAAGATCTATGCCATCCACAGAAGATGAAAAATTGAAAGAGGGTAGAAAATCTCTCAAATCTCAAGCTAAAAAGGGGTCTCTATTTTTATGATAATATAAGGGGAAAAAACTCACCATAATAGGATAAAAATCAAGAATAAAATGATAAAATAAGTTTCTTAAGAGCCTTGTATGTATAACTATATTTTCTTAAAGGATATAGATCCATAAGTAGACACCTATATTTCCTTTCTATATTTGTGTATAAGTTAAAAATTCAATGCAACCAACTATTTAGAGGATAAATTTTTTTAAATCCACATATTGATTTTCTTGGGAAGATTTTATAGTTCGATAAAGACTTTGAAGTCATGAAAAGAAGTATTAGGAGACACAAGACCTAAAAACCTCTTAAGACCTAAGCACCATCCCAAAAAGGGTTTCTAAGCACCTCTTAGGACCTAGTTGATATTGATTAGGATCAAACCAACCTCATTAGACTAAGGAATAGTCACATGCTCATAGTATGGTCTAGTGAGTGGTCTTACTGGCCAATTTGGGCCAAGATGTGCTTGTAATGTCCTAAAATTGCACCCTATACAATTTTGCATTTCATACACCTTCATCTTTAGACAAACTAAGATAATCATGCTCTCCCGACCAAAAACCATTTTTTCTCACCATCTAGAATGCCTCGTTCCTCTAATTTTAAGTATGATTTTTCCACAAACCAATATGTGTCCATGAGACATCCACACATCTTTCTAGCATCCTAAAAAAAATTATGACTAAGTTGGCCATTGAGATGTTACACCTACCAAATTTTGGCAGTGTAATGCCCCTACCATCCTGTAGCCATGTCAAGAATCACTCAAGATAGTTGTTTGACCAAAAATCCCCTCTCTTTTGTAAATCTTTAATTCAATATTCATTCTTTCTTAATTATTCTTCATTATAAATGCTTGAACCTCTCCATTATTTCTCTCTTACTCTTGGAAACACATAGACTAGGTTTGTCTTTTCCATTCCATAGTATTTTCTTGAACAAGCACTACCTTTCTCCATATTTGTACACACACTTCTTCAAATGGGATCATCTACAAATTTCAGAGGATGCTCCATTTTTGCAACATAGGGAAGCTATTGTCATCTTGGATATTTCTTATCGCTCCTTCCCTGCACCAACAAGCCTTGCTTTGATTCTCATATGGGGTAAATCTTCAAGAACCTTTCCCAAGTATTCTTATCTTCGTCTTTGTTAGCATATTATTTTATTAGTGTTTTCATGTATATTATTATTTGTATTATCATGTATAAGGCTATCTGTCGAGGTGGAAACAAAAAAATGAGGGTTTGATTGAGGGAAGCTCCTAAACAACCACCCAACATTTTGTCTCGGTCTTATGTGTGTAGGTATAGGTGGAAGACTCTTTCAAAGTGAGTGTGCACATCATTGGACACTCCAAGTGCAATATTTAACCTTTCCACATTCTTTTTGTTTCACTCTCCTTCAATATATTTATTTCATAGCCTTTAATTTTGTACAATCATATTTTACATCATTTTAAATATAGAAAATAGTATCAAGTATTTTTGTGTCTTTTTGTGATGTCTCCAATTTTCTATCCATATGACACTCTAGTGCAATCACATTAACATTTGATAGTCATGTTTTCATCTTGGATAGAGATCTCATCGAGTTGTCTAGGAGAAATTTATACCATGTTCTATCAGTTTTTGATGTCTAAAAGTCCTATTTACATATACCATGTTAAGATTCACACTCTTTCTATCCTAGTTCACTTGAGCCATGTCAACTAAGCTAAGGGAGAGATAGTTTTCTCCTTGAGATCTCATCATCTTGAGGGTGTCGAATTACCTCCTCTACATTTTGGTGAACCTGATGTGAACTCACCTTCTTGAAAAATCTTGTTCAATTTAAAAAATAAAAAACTCATCTCATCTTGAGTCCTCTTGTTTCTTAGAGTTGGCAAGGTTAGATGCTATGAGTGCTCCTCTATAAAATTTACAACCTAGTCTACCACCTCCATAAATGTAGTAAGAAGAATCTTGAGACCTACCATACCCCCTGATAGCCATAGTCCTACTAGACCTAGTCCAATATTTTTGGGGAATCCTAACCCTACTGGATTTTAGCTATTATTTATAGATTCTTCTCCTTTGAATTCCCCTCCAGCATCTCCATCCTCTAAATATTATGAAAATAATCTTTTGGTCCCTTTTGAGAAAGTTCAATATTTGGAGGAAATCCTTAAGGAGTTCAAATATTTCTTAAGCCTTGGTAGCCTATACATCAAGTTGCTCTTGTTGTTAGTAATTTGACACTTACTTATCTTAGATCGCAAGGGCCTTGAGTTGCTTTGTGCAATAACTAATATATTCAAGACGCGTGTACCTTCATACACATCAATCTTGAGTCATCCTCACAACACTCAATCAAATATCACTGGTACTCAGTTGAATTTTTGGATTCCTGAGATATCCATGCATATCATGGACACTAATCCCTCTATACCTTCTATAACTTCTACTAATAATACAAATGTTTTGTTTGTACCCTCGTTAATCCTAGAGTTAATGTATTTCACACTTATTTGGAGTATATAATTCCTCCTTTGCTCAAATCCATACTTGAAATGTCTACTTTCTTGGATAATTAGCCTCCTCTACCACTCAATCCCTTCTTGAATACCCTGTTACAAAACATGGGTCAGATGCAATCCTATCTTGCTAGCTTAACTAATGTTTCCACACAATCCACTCTCACTCCATACTATCATCACAGCCCTATACCCTTCAAAATTAAGAAAACTCCCATACCCCAAGAGATCAAGGTGCCAAAATTTGAAAATCATAACAATAATGGAAACCAACAAACACATGCAAATTCCTTTACTACTCTATGTAGTGATTTTCTACATCAGGATCATTTGTTAGAAAAATTATTCCTACAACCCCTTAAGGAGACTATGTTGGAGTGGTTTTTTTTGTTGCTTGATAATTCTATATTTTATTTTGATCAACTTATAAATCAATTCTTGCATGGTTCCAAGTGAACATTGGCCCTAACATTACCATTACTAACCTTGTCCATTGTAAGCAACATGAAAATGAGAAGTTAACTAACCTCATTTCTCATTATCAATCCATTTCTTCCCAAATATCTTCTGCCCTACCTCATCATGACATCTAGAGGATGTTCATGGGCAATCTTCAATTGACTTTGAGGGAATGATTTTCCCTAATGAAATATCCTTCCTTCACTCATTTGTGTACTGTATTGAGAGACTATTAGTAGATGTTAGCTCAGTATGGGGCTTCATCCTCATCCTCACATCCTAATGGTTTTGGGGTTGTGTCTTCTTTTGGAGGGTCAAAAATGAATAAGCCAATAGCTAATGTAGTATTTTTCCCTCAAACTAATGAAAACAAAAAACTTAGGTCACAACAAAATTAGGTCTTCACAAAACTATCTAATTCTAACTTAGGTATACTCCAAAAATTATTAAAATATAACTTAAAAACCCTTCAAAAAATTAGACCACTTTCTAATAACAAGCCATACCCTAGTTGTTATGGATCTTCTAATTTTTTCCAATACCATTGAGTTCCTATACATGACACTAAGCATTGTGTGTGCCTAATACACGTGATTCAGGACCACATAAATAGTGGTAACATTTTCCGTGATAGTAAAAATAACTCTAATAAGTTTTTTATTAATCACAACAACTAATTTCAAACCTACATGGATCCCTTCTCGCCTCATTCTTCCAACTTCATCACTACTTCTACACCATCTGATGATTTTGTGTACATGAACATGGTGTCTATCACTCATATCTCCCCTTTGATTCAAAAGGCTAAGATACATAATATATATTTCACACCCAATGGTTTTCCCCACCATGGAGAGTACTCTCCTCTCTACATTCTTGCTCAAGTCAATAGTAATATCATCACTAGCATTACGGTTGACCCTACTAGGAGGTCCAACGTTGTCACTGAGGAGACACTCCTCATCAATGATCTACATAGGGAGAGATAAAATTAGTGCACTGGTGCAGGAGCACCTAGCAAAGTTCAAAGTTATTAAAGTTTTGGTGAAGTTCTTATTTTTTTTGTGCTATCATAAGGTCATGTTGACCATTTTTTTAGGTGCTTAGGGTTGTTTTTGGTCTTTGGGAAATAGGTTGTCAAGATTCCAATGAGTTTAGAGGCTCACTTTGCTAAATGGTGAAAAATTGTCAAAGTCTGAAAACACAGCGGGTTTTACAAAGGTTGTTTTTAGGTCATCTAGAAGCCCGACCCAAGCATCTAACTACTTTGGAAGCCTATTTAAGGCATGCTTTGACCTTGAGTTAGGGTTGGAAGGCATTTTAGTAGAGTGTTATTTTGAAAAGCTGCAGGAAACAGCGTTGAAAAAGATAGTTTCCTGTTCTTTGCAATAAAATTGTGCTTTAATGGAATGAATTTGCTGCTATTATGTTTGTAGATTGTAGAGCATACACTATACATACTTAGCATGCCAATCATTTTGTTTTTATTAATCTTTTACATCTTTGTTTGTACATACTTTGTGCATTGTCTTTTTCAGTCCTGTAGCAGGCTGTTTTTAAGAATGGAGACCTAGGGTGCCTTCCCACTGTAAAAATTCTACAACCTTTTGGGAAATGTGCCCTAACTCCATGCCTGTACATATGGTAGGTGTTAGTTTTTTTTGGTTGCAGGAGCTGGAAGAAAAGCCTTGCCCTAGGTGAGACAGTGAAGAACCCGGCTAGGAAAGGCTACAGGACAGCATTGATAACTTGTAGGGGAGAAAAGCTTTTTGAAAAATTCTTTTTGGAGAATTTAGGGGAAGGTCTTGGCCATGTGTGGTGATAAGGAGGAAAGCCCAGCAATCCATTTAGGAGGAGAACTTTTCACCTGTCCTAAAACTATTTCTGAGCAATTTAGAAACCCTGGCTGCTTGACCAATTTGGTGTTTGGACAGCATACAGCCTGAGCAAGACTAAAACCCTAGAAATCTTGAAGGTGTAGATAGGGGAAACACATTACCTAAGTCCTTTGGTGGGTTTAGGAGGGAAAAGCAATTTACCCCTGTTCAGAGACCTAATAGAGGCTCAAAGGCTACCAGCCTTTCAAATCCTAAGAGAACATCTTGTGAAAGCAATGGCAAGATAGAAACTTGTGGGTGTCTAAGAACCCTAGACAGACCATTTTGAAGTCTTTGTAACCATTTCTCACCTCTGCAAGAACCTAGAAGAAGGTTGAGGCTATTTGGTCTTTAGGGCAGATTAAGGGCCAAAGGAGAATGAAGCATTGAGCCAAGGATTGGTTTGGCTTAGTTAATGGATTTTTCAAGATAGTGAGGTTGGCAGGAGAAATAGGGGAACTTAGAATGGGTAGAGTTCCTATAGGTTAGGGTGGAACAGAAATTTCACCAAGGAGGTCTATGACAAGGCCTAGTGTAGGAATCTATGATTGCTTCCTGTAGCATCTCAATCAGTGTGATTGGTTCCTGCAGCCTCCCTATCAATTGGTATCAGAGCAAGCAAAAGATTTGGGAGAGAGTGATATATGTCAAAGGTTGAGTCAAGTGATTCTTTCACCATGGTGACAAATTCACAATTGGCCAAGATGGTTGAAGGTCAGGAGGAGGAAAATAAGTAGTTGAGGGAAAGGATAGATCAACTTGAGGCAGCAATAAGAAGTGCACAGTTTGAGGGAAGAATTCCAAAAGAAGAACAAGTTGCAGAGGAGGACAAGACCCTTGAACCTAACCCTCTTCTGAAGGAAGAGACTTTCTTGAAGGCATTGAAAGCCTTGAGTGGAAAAGGACTTGAGGGAGTACCATTATTTAGTGGAAAATGGGAACCTAATTTGGTCATGGATTGGATGGAAGGCATGGAGAATCATTTTGAGTGTGATGGAGTTACTGAAGCTCAGAAGGTGAAGGTTGCTAAGTCAAGATTGAGAGGATCAGCCTTGACATGGTGGAAGTTTATTCAGACTGAAAGGGAGAAAGAAGGCAAACAACCCATATCAACTTGGAAAGGAATGGTTGCTAAGGTAAAGGAAGCCTATATGCCAGATGATTATGAGATCCAACTCCACAAGAAGAGGCAAAGTCTAAGGTAGAAAGACCAGGATGTAAACACTTATACTGAAGAGTTTCAAAAGCTTTGCTTGAGATCTAATGTAACAAAGGAAGAGACCCTCAAAGTGGCTAGATACCTAAAAGGGTTGAAGTGGAACATCCAAGAAGAGATGGCTTTACTAAGTCCTAAAATAGTACACCAATGTTATCAGTTGGCTATAAAGATTGAGGAAAGGAAAAAAAGAAAGCAAGATCAGTCCCCTAAGGGCAGAGGCAAAGGCAGAGATCAAAGAGGATAGCGTGTTGGCTACCAAGGTAGAGGTAATGATCAAAGAAATCAAGGAGAATCAAAACTTGTTGAGCATGGAGGTGAAACATCTTCAAGAGGAGGATACAACAAAGGTAGAGGACCTCAAGGAGGTTCAAACAAAGGAAGAGGAGTAGGTAGGAGTAATTCTTACTTTGCAAACATGAAGTGTTATCATTGTAACCAACTAGGTCACCCTGCTTATAGGTTTCCGGAGAAAGAATCCTCTTCTAGCAATGAAAAGAGAGTGGCCTATGCACAAGAGGACACTATGAGTCCTAAAGCATCTGAAATTAGTCACATAGAATCTAAGGTAGGAGAGAATCTAATGTTTAATAGAGTTTTGATCAGGCAGCCAGTCAAAGAGGAACCTAAGCAAAGAAGAGCTCTTTTTAGAGTAAGATGCAAGATACTTGGAAAAGTGTGCAAAGTCATTGTAGATTCTGGTTCAACAGACAATATAATCTCAGAGGAGGCAGTAACTAAGCTAAAATTGGAGAAGGTGCCTCACAATAACCCCTACAAGGTCACATGGCTAAATAAAAGGCAGAGTGTGTTGGTTAATGAGCAAGTAACAATGGAATTTTTAATTGGAGGCTATAAATACAAGTTGGTTTGTGATGTTTTACCCATGGATGCATGCTATCTACTACTGGGAAGACCATGGCAATATGACAGAAGTGCCATTTATGATGGGAAAGAGAACACCATCTCATTTAAGAAGGATGGGAGAACCTTCAAACTGCAGTCATTGTCAGAGGAAGATGAAGGATAGTCAAAGGTGCCTAACATCATTTTGAGCAGTGGTAAGGAGTTCCTTAAGGACCTACACCAAGGAAATGAAGGATATGTGATCATGATGTAGCCTAGAGAAGAAGCCAAGGCTGAAAAGATAGTTTTACCAGAAGCAGTACAAAAATTGCTTGATAAGTACAAGAGCATAGTTAGTGATGGAACACCTGCAACTTTACCACCGAGGAGAGCTATAAGTCATCAAATTGACTTCATACCTGGAGCCTCATTACCTAACAAAGCAGCATACAAGCTTACACCAGAGCAGAACCTAGAGGTGGCTAGACAAGTGGAAGAATTGTTGAATCAAGGTCTGATTCAAAAGAGCATCATCCCATGTGCAATGCCAGTGGTTTTAGCAACAAAGAAAGGAGGTAAGTGGAGACTTTGTACTAATTCTAGAGCAATAAATAGAATCACAATTAGGTATAGGTTTCCAATTCCTAGAATAGAACACTTGATGGATTGCCTTGGAGGAGCACATTATTTCACTAAGTTGGATCTCAAGAGTGGCTAACATTAGATCAAGATTAGGGATGGAGATGAGTGGAAGATAGCTTTTAAGACAAATGATGGCTTATATGAGTGGAAAGTGATACCATTTGGCCTCTCAAATTCCCCTAGAATGTTCATGAGACAAATGAATGAAGTGCTTAAGGATTTCACAGGGATCTTTGTGGTAGTATATCTTGATGACATACTGATTTTCAGTAAGACAGCAGAAGAACACTTGAAGCATGTGGAGATGCTTCTTAGAAGATTGCAAGAGGAGAAGTTGGCAATCAATCTTGAGAAGTGTGAGTTCTTCAAGAAGGAACTTGTATACTTGGGTTTTGTAGTATCTCAAGGAACATTAAAGATGGATCCAAGCAAGGTGGAAGCCATCCTAAACTGGCCCACACCAACCACAGCAACCGAGGTAAGAAGTTTTCATGGTTTGGCTCAGTTCTATAGAAAATTCATAAGGAATTTCAGTGGCATATGTGCACCAGTCCTAGATACTATCAAAGGTGGTCTAAAACCAAAGTTTAAGTGGACTCAAGAGGCTGATAAAGGGTTTGAGAAACTGAAACAAGAAGTGGCAACTCAACCAATTCTATTATTGCCTAGTTTTGACAAGTTGTTCACAGTTGAGTGTGATGCAAGTGGAGTAGCTATAGGAGGAGTACTTAGTCAAGAGGATAGGCTTGTAGCCTTCTTTAGTGAAAAGCTCAATGAAGACAAGCAAAAGTACTCTACCTATGATCTAGAATTATATGCTTTAGTGCAGTCCCTTAGGAAGTGGAGGCATTATTTGTTACCCAAAGAGTTTGTGGTCTTCACGGATAACCAAGCACTTAGTTATATCAACACCCAAGATAAATTAAGTAACAGGCATTTGAAATGGATGGAATACATCCAAGCATTCACATTTACTATCAAGCACAAGAAAGGGAAAATGAACAAGGTGGCAGATGCATTAAGCAGAAGAATGCTGACAGTGTAGGAAATATAGCTAAAGAGCATTGGATTAGAGAGTTTCAAAGATCTCTATGGTGAAGATGAAGACTTCTCAGAAGCCTACAAGGTATGCTCTGATTTTGAAAATCATTTTCATAGCCAATATTCTAAGTATACATTGCAAAATGGACTGTTATTTAAGGGTAATCAGTTATGTGTTCCAAGAGGGTCAATGAGGGAAAATTTGATTCAAGAAAAACATAATGGCAGTCTTAGTGGGCATCTTGGCATAAATAAGACTTTAGAGCTGGTACAAAGGTTTTATTACTGGCCTAAGTTAGCAAGAGATGTCAGAAAATTTGTGGAACAGTGTGTTGTATGCATGAAAGCTAAGGGAGGAGCTAGCAATGCTGGTTTATATCAACCCCTGCCCATTCCTAACAGACCATGGGAGTGTGTGAGCATGGATTTTGTGGTAGGTCTTCCTAAGACCAAGACTGGTTTTGACAGTATTTATGTTGTTGTAGACAAATTTAGTAAGATGAGTCATTTTATTCCCTGCAAAACTACTCATGATGCAAGCTACATAGCACACCTTTTCTTTAGGGAAGTTGTTAGGATCCATGGACTACCTGTAAGCATTGTTTCTAACAGATATGTGAAGTTCATGAGTCACTTTTGGAAGACTCTATGGAGCAGATTGGGTACAAATTTGTCATTTGGATCAGTTTACCATCCTCAGACTGATGGTCAAATAGAGGTGGTTAACAGAGTGTTGGGTAATATTTTAAGGTGCTTAACTAAAGAATATGGACAAACTTGGGATATGGTAATTTCTCAAGCTGAATATGCCTATAATGACAGTGTTAATAGAACTACAGGGAAAAGACCATTTGAGGTTGTGTATGGGATGTACCCAAGAGGAATTTGTGAAATTAGAGACCTTGGATCTATGGAGAATAGGAGTGGACATGCTGAAGACTTCACTCAGACCATGAAAGAGATTCATGAGCAGGTCAAGAAAACAGTCACAACAGCAACCCAAAAGTTGAAGGAGAATGTTGATTTGTCAAGGAAGGATGTACAATTTGTAGTTGGGGACTATGTTATGGTCCACCTCAACAAATCTAGATTGCAGAAGGGAATGTCAACCAAGTTGCAGATGAAAAGAGTCGGTCCTTGCAAGGTATTGGCCAAATATGGTAAGAATGCATACAAGGTGGAATTACCAACAGATTTGGGCATCCCTCCAGTGTTCAATGTAGCTGACTTGATCAAGTACAAGGGATCAGTCAAGGATGTGGATCAGAATAGTCAATAATTTCTCAAGGACATCAGTAATGTACCCTTCCCTCATCAAGACAAGCTACAAGTAGAGAAGATCTTGGAGTCAAGAGTGAAAAAGACTACAAGGCACAAGCTGTACATGGAGCATCTTGTCAAATGGAAGGATAAGCATGAATCTTAAGCTACCTGGATAGGATAAGTAGACTTTAAGAATCAAGGCATTGATATGTCTCTGATCTCTCCTAAATTTCCTTAGTTGTTTGAGCTAAGAGGGGGAGAATGGTGCAGGAGCACCTGGCAAAGTTCAAAGTTATTGGAGTTTTGGTGAAGTTCTTATTTTTGTTGTGCTATCATAAGGTCATTTTGACCATTATTTTAGGTGCTTAGGGTTGTTTTTTGTCTTTGGGAAAGAGGTTTTCAAGATTCCAATGAGTTTAGAGGCTCACTTTGCTAAATGGTGAAAAATTGTCAAAGTCTGAAAACACAGCAGGTTTTACAAAGGTTGTTTTTAGGTCATCTAGAAGCCTGACCCAAGCATCTAAACTGCTTTGGAAGCCTATTTAAGGAATGCTTCGACTTGAGTTAGGGTTGGAAGGCATTTTGGTAGAGTGTTATTTTGAAAAGTTGTAGGAAATAGTGTTGAAAAAGACAGTTTCATGTTCTTTGCAATAAAATTGTGCTTTAATTGAATGAATTTGCTGCTATTGTGTTTGTAGATTGTAGAGCATACATTGTACATACTTAGAGTGCCAATCATTTTTTTTTTTAATTAATCTTTTAAATCTTTTTTTTGTACATACTTTGTTCATTGTCTTTTTTAGTCCTGTAGCAGGCTATTTTTAAGAATGGAGACCTAGGGCGCCTTCCCACCGTACAAATTGTATGGCCTTTTGGGAAATGTGCCCTAACTCCATGCCTGTACATATGGTAGGTGTTAGGTTTTTTTTTTGGTTGCAGGAGCTAGAAGAAAAGCCTTGCCCTAGGCGAGACAGTGAAGAAACCAGCTAGGAAAGGCTACAGGACAGCATTGATAACTTGTAGGGGAGAAAATATTTTTGAAAAATTATTTTTGGAGAATTTAGGGGAAGGTCTTGGCCATGTATGGTGATAAGGATGAGAGCCCAGCAATTCGTTTTGGAGGAGAACTTTTCACCAGTCCTAAAACTATTTTTGAGCAGTTTAGAAACCCTAGCTGCTTGACCAATTTGGTGTTTGGACAGCATATGGCCTGAGCAAGACTAAAACCCTAGAAATATTGAAGGTGTAGATAGGGGAAACACATTACCTAAGTCAAGAACCTAAGTCCTTTGGTGGGTTTAGGAGGGAAAAGCAATTTACCCCTGTTCAGAGACCTAATAGGGGCTCAAAGGCTACTAGCCTTTCAAATCCTAAGAGAGCATCTTGTGAAAGCGATGGAAAGATAGAAACTTGTGGGTGTCTAAGAACCCTAGAAAGACCATTTTTAAGTCTTTGTAACCTTTTCTCACCCCTGCAAGAATCTAGAAGAAGGTTGAGGTTATTTGTTCTTTAGGGAAGATTAAGGGCCAAAGGAGAATGAAGCGTTGAGCCAAGGATTGGTTTGGCTTGGTTAATGGATTTTTCAAGATAGTGAGGTTGGCAAGAGAACCAGGGGAACTTAGACAAGGTAGAGCTCCTATAGGTTAGGGTGGAACAACAATTTCACCAAGGAGGTCTATGACAAGGCCTAGCATAGGAATCTGTGATTGCTTCCTGCAGCATCTCAATCAGTGTGATTGATTCCTGCAGCCTCCCTATCATGCACGAATACCATCTATATGCATGATGGTTTTTCTCTCCCCCCTTTAGGGTCCATTTATCTATCGGTCCTTGTTGGACTTAAATATATCTCTACAACATTTGTCGTGCTACCAGAGTCTAACTTGTTTAGAGTGAATCTAGGCATTCCATTACTAGTTTACTTGAATCCAGTCACTTTGATCATGCATAAGTGTCTAAATTTTCCTCATGAGGGCACAGTGCAAACTATCTAGGATTTTGGGTACAAATTGCTAGTGTCGTGTAGGGGTTTCTCTCTTGACCACTTCAAGCTTACTTTGATGGAACCCATGTTTCCCAATGGTGACTTGTTATATAAATCATACTATAGATACAAGACTAGGAGTTCATTGCCTGATTTAGTCCCACCTCCTTTTTTTCTTCTCCAATCCCCTCTTAGTTTGCTCCTATACAACAATGTGCTTCATATTCTAAGCCTTCTTCATCAGGGGATAAAGACAAGCATGCTCCCTTGAGTAGACCTATCCTTTCTTTCAAGACCTTGAAACCTCCAATAGTGCCTTTCATTCCTTCAAATTTTCCTAGTATAGTAAAAGGAAAGGTCCCAATATTGATGAAGTTGAAACCCCATGTTTCTGAACTCCCTATTCTTCCTAATATCCCACACCCTACTATATACAATAAGTGTGAGCAATCCTCTTTGTCTGGTCCTTCATGTGTCACTTTGAAACCTTGACCCCCAAGGGTTCCTCATGTTCCTTCCCCTTCCCAAAAATCATGAGGAAAGGAACTTGTAGTCAAGGTTAAGCATCCTACACCCCTAGCATATCCTATCCCTCATATGAAGCATATCCTTCTACTGGTAATGACTATGAAGGTGACTTCACCTATCATCTTGGTACCTTCTTAGGGTCTTTTTCCTAGTCCCCATTACCATAAAAACAAACGTGTGCATCAGTGTAAGCATTGTAAATGTGTGATGGTGAAGGAATGCAATGTCGTGTAGAAGGCCATGGATAGTCTTTTATCTCAATTTATTTGTCTTCTCTTTCTAATCACACTTTTGTCTTGCTTCTAGTCTCTTCAAGAGACTTGGATTAACCTCACTCCAAGAGGGTGTAGGTATTCATCGTACCTTCCTTGGATCCGCTTATCCTCACTTCCCTACATAATGTTCCCCAATTTGTGCAACCCATAGATATGCCTCACACAAAGGTCTTGTTTATTGTGGCCCTATTTGCTCACTCCCACATCTCAACTCCCTAACCTACCATCCAAGAGTATCTTGAGTAGGATCCTATCCCTAAATATTTCCAAAAGAAGCTTGCTCCTTCTACTTCTCTTTCTTTTTCTATCAGTATCATTGAGCATATCCCTTCATCATTAGAGTTTGTCACTGCTTCTCTTATGAAGATTTGCATTGAGGCTCCTACTCCTTCATAACCTACAATTGATTCACCACACTCCTCTCCGGAGAAGTGTAAGATACCCTCATAGGTACTTGGATATAAGGAAAAATAAAATTTCATGCACTTCTATTTATATCATCATTCTTCTCTTTGTCGTACCTTGATTTTCAAAATTTGGGAATGATGCAAAGCATTGGAGGAATTTAAGCCTTCTTCCATGTTGACCCAAATTTTTATTTTTAATTTTTCTTCTTGTGTTTCTTCTTCATGATCTAGATTATTAGGGAACATGATAAAAATTCATACACAATTGTATACAAATGTTGTTGATATGAATCATATTGACCCTAAATATTTAGATCTCCATGTGTCTCTATCATGTCTTTCTTATGATAGGACCTCAAACAAATTGTGTTCCTTTGCATAACATAGAGAAGGGTGGGGACCATCACATTCTTATTACATATATCTTATCTCATGTCTCTTTTTAAATCATGTTTGAATTCAACTATCTTATTTGTCATCTAGCATGGGGGCATCCCACTAGACTTTGTCTTTATGATTATCTACCTCTTTTCTATGGTTTTCCTACAATGCAATTTGTAGTAGGCACAAGCAGATTGGATTGTCCTATGATCTATATCATAACATATCTTGTTACCCATACATATCAGCATCATCTTGTTTCTATATAATCTTTGATGTCTAAATTTATGTTTTTTTCTAACATGTTTTTCTATAGCTAACATGTTTGCGAAGATATAGCCTAATCATTCTATGCAAGATTAACTCAGGTCTCTTACCTAGGGGAAACTCAACATGGATAGAAGACTCTAGTGCTTCCCCTTTGCATCTTGGTTATAACACTCTCTCCCTCATTGTACTTTAGTTCACACTTTCCCTCAAGCACATATGCTTAGTAAATTGGGGACAAAATATAGTCATAAAATTACACCCTATGCAATGTCACATTTCATATGCCTTCCTCTTTTGAAAATCTAAGATAATTATGTTCTCCCAACCAAAAACCATTTTTTCTCACCATCTAGCATGCCTCATTCCTTGACTGTTAAGTCCAATTTTTCCACAAAAAAATGTGCACCACATGGGTGTTTATGCGTCAAACTAGCATCTCACAAAAATTTACAACCAAGTTGGTCATTGAGACATTACACCTATCACATTTTGGTAGTGTAACACCCTTGCAAGCCTGAAACCACATTGGGAATCGCTTGGGCTAGCTGTTTAGACCAAAAATCCTCTCTTTTGCAAATCTTGAATTCAATCTTCATTCATTTTTTATGCTTCTTCATTCTACATGCTTGAACCTCTCCATTATTACTCTATTGCTCTTGGAATCACACACACCAACTCTTTCTTTTCCATTCCATAGTATTTTCTTGAGCAAGCACTAGCTTTCTCCATCATTCTACACTCACTTCTTGCAACAGGCTCATCTACAACTTTCAAATTAAGTTCCATTTTTGCAACACAAGCACTTATTGTTCGGAAGTTATTGTCATCTTCAAGATTTATTATTGCTCCTTCAATGCACTAGCAAGCCTCGCTTCAGTGCTTGTATAGGGTAACTCTTCAGGAACATTTCCTAAACATTCTCATCTCTATCTTTGTTACCATATGATTTTATTTGTCTTTTCATGTCTATTATTATTTTTATTACCATTTCTAAGGCCATCTATGGAGGTGGAAACAAAAAAATGGGATTTTCACTAGGGAAAACTCCTAAACAACCGCCTAACATTTTTCCTTGGTCTCATGTGTGTAGGTGTAGGTGGAAGACTCTTTTGAAGTGAGCTTTAACATCATTAGACACTCATGATGCAATCTTTAACCTTTCCACATTATTTTCATTTTGTTGTCCTTTAATATAGATATTTCAATTATGTCTTTAATTATGTAAAATCATATTTTACATATTTTTACATCTAGAAACTAGTATAGAGTATTTTTATGTCTGCCTATGAAATCTCCATTTTTTGTCCATATGGGACTCCAACATGGCTAGACTGTCATACTAGACAAAGAGCTTGTCAAGATATCTAGGAGACCTTTATACATTGTTTTGTCAATTTTTGATGTCTAAAAGTTTCGAGTAATTTATATACCTTGTTAAGATCTTGTCATCTTGATCCTCCTCTACAGTGCCCCCACTTTGTCCTATGTAGAGCCCCCACCTCTACCTTGGAGCTCTCACATGTTAAAATAATTTGGAATTTCATTGATGAAAAACTCACAGTAGAGTTTCCTCAAAATTTATAATTGTAACTTATTATTGTTGCATGGAGGATGCTCAAAAACAATCCACCACCTATCCAAAAAATTGTTCTTTATCCCTTGGTGGTTGCACCAATGGATAGGGAACCTCTTACATGCACTGTGTAAAGGTTGATTCATTCATGGGTAGTTGAAGAGTGCACACAAGTCAGATTTTAATTTTTTTTCTTTAAGTTGTTTATATGATCTAATTTATTTACATAAAATTGTTTTTGGTTTTTCCTCTTATTTTACCAACTATTTATTTTCTTACTAATTGATTCTATGTGAAATATTATGGATTGAAATGATTGAGAAAGGGTGTCCTATCAGAGTTTGTTCTTGTAGGATCTCTCAACCTTACGATTAACTCCTCAGTTTTGTATATGTTATTTTCAATTTTACTGAATATGTTTTCTTGTGTTCCTAGAGGATGATGAAGAATTCTAGGAGATGTTTGTTGAGGTTATTCTTCAAGAGGGATTTCATCAATGAGGTGAATCAAGACTTTCAAGAAGTGGGGGTGAATTTTTAATTCCTAAAAATTAAACAAATTTTAATTTGAAGAAATCAATCTACCTATTTAATAATAAATTGACACTAAAAAACTAAAAAAAATTACTCCTTTGACCTCCTTGACATCGTGGTAGCATTTTGGCAAAGATTTAGTGAAAACTTAGCCCTCCTAGAATTTTTTAGCATGCTTTGTAGGCTTTGTAGGTTGTAGGCGGAGGAATAAATGCACAAAAATGAGGAATAATAAATGATTATTTATTTTTATTGCTTTACTAAGCAATAACGTAAGTGCTAAGAAAATGTGTCTCAACCTTGCAATTATATATATTTCCTAGTTACACTGATAGGTGTATACATTGGTAGCACAGAGTGAAATGTGAGCATGTTAACTTTTTCAAGAAATTTCTAAAATGGCTAACATACATTAAATAATGATATATTATAAATATGGACTATTCGTTATTAGGTTTTAGATCTAATGGCATATATTTTGTTGGCATGTCTTGCCCTAGAATGTAACCCTATTTTATGAGTGTAGTGTATTGCAGTTGTTGTAGAGTGTGATGTTTTCTAAAAGTTTAATAGCGATAATGTTGTCTCTTGATCTCTGGTGGTGATACTCCCGTGAGAAGCTTGCTCTACAAGTATATTGTAATATTTTTTATTTCAAAATAATATATTGGTCGACTTTTGGAGTGTGGGGTTTTTCTCCCGAAAAGTGTTTTTCCCATGTAAATTAGTGTTTTGTGGTATGTGTGATATTTATGTTTGTTCTTTTTAATTTTCTATAACTATTCAAGATCTATAATTTTGTATATTATTCTCCTCTTAAGATTAGTATAGGAAGTTGTTTCACTACCTTAGCTTCATTAATAGTGGTATCAGAGCCCGATCACGTTTGGTTTCAATTGTGGGTTGTTGGGATTTTTTGAAGTAATCTAGATTTGAGTGGGAGCTTGTGTAGAAGACACTTTGTGATCTTGTTACAATAATTTTCAGATGGCAAGTTCATCAAGGAGAATAGATATGGAGAAAATTTTTGGAAATAATTTTAAGATATGGAAGCTAAAGATGGAGGCTATGTTGATAGATCGAGATCTGTGGGATGTTATTGATTAAAATGTTTCAAGTCTTGCAAATCCTACTCGGGATGCTCAATATGATTTTACAGATCGTAAAGCTAAGGGTCTAATAAGACTTTGCTTGGTATAATCTATTTTAATCAATGTCCATGAAGAGACCTCTGCATAAAAATTGTGGAAGAAGCTTGGCTAGATGTATCAAGCCAAATCTTTAGTGAACAAGATTTTCTTGAGGAAGAAATTTTATTCCTTGAGAATGGAAGAGGGTGGATGAATCATAGACCACCTAGAATCATTTAGTATGTTGGTGGCTCAATTGGCATCAGTTGGTGTCAAAATGGATGAGGAGGAGAAATGCTAGATCTTGCTTTGTTTTGTGCCTGATTTGTGGCATTCTCTTGTGATGGCTATTGAGAATACTTCTATTATTTTAAAGAATGAAGATGTTATGGGTTCTTTTCTTTATAAAGAGATGAGGAGGAAGGTATCCATCATTTCCAAGGAGGACCTAAATGTTCATGGAAGACCTAAGGAAAAAGGAAAGAAGAATGAGAAACAGGAAATATCCAAGTCTATGGGGAGATATAAATCTCCTAGAAAGTCCAAAGTTATTTGTTGGAACTGCGGTAAGCCTCGACATGTTTGTAAGAAATGCAAATAAGAAAAGAAGAAGAAAAATAATAGATTTGGTTCTAATTTTGAGTCCGATAAGGAAGATGGTGATGCATTCATTGCATCTTTAACAACTTGTGCAGGTAATGATATATGGTTAATTGACTTGAGTGCATCTTTCCATATGACCTTTAATAAAGATTAATTTTCTAAATATGAAGAATTTGATGGAAGTAAGGTGTACTTAGGTGATGATTGTCATTTAGAAATTGTTGTTCATGGTAAAGTTAAAATCATTTTTCCTAATTGTAGAATAAAAAGTATTAATGGTGTGTTGCATATCCCTAGATTAGCACAAAATTTGTTATCTATGAGAAAACTAATAGATATGAGTGTACGGATAGTATTTTGTGATATAGGATGCAAGATGATTAGAGGTGATATGGTGATTGCTAGAGATTTAATATATGGCACATGGTATAAACTTGATGCATGTAGTGTTGAGAGCAATAGTACTTCTATGAAAAGCAAGTCTATGGAAGAGGTGAGGGTTTCACCTTTAGTAGATGGTAATGTATTTTGGGTACCCAAGGGTGCTCTTTCTTTTGAAACAAAGTTACCTGTAGAGAAAATTATGTTATGGAACCAATGACTTGGCCACATTGGAGAAAAGGGTCTAAGGACCTTGAAAAAAAAAATCCTTGTTGAAGGCATGTCTGATTGTACTCTTGAATTTGATTTTTGTGAGAATTGTATTTATGGAAAACAAAATCACGTTCAATTTTACTCAAGTTCTCTTAAATCTTGTGGTGTATTGGATCTTATTAATTTTGATATGTTTGGTCCTATAGATATTCCTTCAATTGGTAAATCCACATATTATGTTTCATTTATTGATGATTATAGCAGAAGGACATTGGTATATTTTCTAAAGAAAAAATTTGAAGTTTTTCAGTTGATTTAAAGAATTTAAAGTAATGGTTGAGTTGCAAAATGGAAAGACAATAAAATGTTTGAGGATTGATAATGATGGTGAATTTTTCTCTAATGATTTTGATAGATTCTATAAATATTGTGGTATTCATAGACAAAAACAACTCTATATTCTCCACAATAGAATGGAGTTGTAGAAAGAATGAATAGGACACTGATGGAGAAGGCTAGGAGTATGTTGAGTGGTGCTAGTATTGAACAAAGGTTTTGGGCTGAAGTTGTTGCCACTACCTATTACTTGATTAACAGGCCACCTACATCAACTCTTGTTGATAAGACACCTATATAGGCATGGTCAGGCCACAAGCCTTCATTAAGACATATTAGAGTTTTTGGTTGTGAGGCATATGAACATGTGCCAAAGGAGAAGTGAACAAAGTTGGAGAATAAGGTTGAGAAATATATCTTCATCGGATACAGTTATGGTGTGAAAGTATACAAGCCTTGGGATCTTGTTGCATAGAAGGTAATACATAGTAGAAGTGTTATTTTAAGAGAAACCAAGCCTTCTTCTATTACATTGTAGGAAGAACAAAGTAAATAGGAAGATTTTATTCAATTTCCTTCTACACCTGTGAAAGTTGACTCGAGCCTAAGAATAGACAAGAAGTTGAGGAGAGCTCATCTAGTTTGGATCTTCAAAAGAGGAGGAAGAACCTCCAAATCAACTTGTTCATAGGTCTACAAGGCATACACAACCACCTGAAAGGTATTCACTTGATGATTGGAGATGTATTTTTTCTTTGAATACTAACATGGATGAACCTAGATCTATAGAAGAGGCACTAGGTATGAATGATGGAGAATCCTAGAAGATTGAGCTATGGATGAAGAAATGACATCTTTGAAAAATAATGATACATGGAATCTTGTACCATTTCCTGAAGGACAAAACCCTATTGGTTAAAAATGGGTGTTCAAGAAAAAAATTGGTTCAAATAGAGGTATTGAGAAGTACAAAGAAAGGTTGGTTGCAAAGGCTACTCTCAAGTTGAGGGTGTTGATTATGGTGAGATATTTTCTCTTGTTGCAAAAATGACATCCATTAGTTTTTTGCTTTCTATTATCATTGCTTATGATATAGAGGTTGAGCAAATGGATGTGAAAATTGCTTTCCTTCATGGTGATTTGGAGGAGGATATTTATATGACATATCCAAAGCACTACATGGTGAAAGGTAAAAGTAAATTAGTTTACAAATTGAAGAAATATTTGTATGGCCTAAAACAGAGTCCTAGGATGTGGTACCATAAATTTGATACATATGTGTTGATTTTGGGATTTGACCATTCTAAATCAGATCATTGTGTTTATTATAAAACTGATGGTGAGATTTTCCTATTTATTGCATTATATGTTGATGATATGTTGTTTATTGGTAGAGGGAAAGGTGTGATTTCAAAACTAAAATCTCAACTTGCTGCTAAATTTGAAATGAAAGATCTTGGTGTAGCCATACACATTCTTGGGATGGAAATTAAAAAAGATAGAGTGAACATGAAGCTATGGCTTGGCCAAAGTAGGTATATCAACTCAATTTTACAAAGGTTTGATATGCAAGATTGTAGACCATTATGTGTTCCCATTTCAATTGGAACAAATTTATCTATTTTAGATTGTCCAACATCTCCATCAGAGATGGAAGACATGAGCAGAGTGACTTACCAAAGTGCAGTTGGAAGTTTAATGTATGTTATGGTTTGTAGTAGACCAAACATTTCCAAGCAATGGGAGTGCTTTCTAGATATATGTCTAATCCTAGTAGAGTTTATTGGGATGCAATTAAAAGAGTCTTTAGATATTTGTGTGGTACCTCAGATTATTCCTTATGTTATCATAGTAATATTATTGAAGATGAAATTTCCCTTGATATTCATGGTTATGTGGATTCATATTGGGCAGGTATCATAGAAAATCCACCAATGTTTATGTGTTTACTTTATTTGGTGGTGCAATTATTTGGATGAGTAAGCAATAGACTATGGTTGCTTTTTCCACTACTAAAGAAAAATATATGGTAGCTACTCATGCTTATAAAGAATCCATTTGTCTTAAGAGATTATGTTTAGATATTAGAATAAAATAAGGTGCATTAACAATTTATTGCAACAGTCAGAGTGCAATATGTCTAGCTAAGAACCCAACATTTCATGCTAAGACCAAGCACATCAATGTATAGTATCTGTTGAGATGCCAATTTGACCCACAATATGAAGGTAAGATAAAAGTAAAAGTATCTCACCTCTCCTGAAAGAGATAATCAGTGATCAAACAGATCACCTTCCAAGGTCTTTGATGTTGGTTCACAATGTTGTTGTTTCACGAAGTGGTCAATATGGCTGTAATATTCAAGGGGCCTACTGGTTTTGAGATTCTAGATTGTTGCAAGATCAAACATCTATCTAAACCTAATTTAACTAAGGATTTTAAAGAAATAGAAAGAGATAGATCAAGGTTTTCAAACTAAAAATAATGTTGATTCATTCAACTAATTAGATTTGTTACCTTCCAAGAAATTCCTGAACTAGAACTGCAAAATAACTTGTTAACCTGTAATTGATACAAAGTTTCATTCATTCATAGTGAAGAATTTAACAATAGATTGCAAATCATCATTCAAACAAAACGTAAAATAAAATTTCATTCCTTGAAAGCTTTTCAAATCAAATGACTAACCCAAAATGAATACCATTCTAGAGCATAATATAAAGTAGGTTTAAGTATGGTTGCTCCTATTGTCAATGAAATAGATAAGCAACATTTACAAATCTAGAAAGATCACCAGTGTATAGAAACCCATGTCTTCAAATTATCTCCATCTATGCTAAGAAAATTAGGAAGATACATCACCTCCTCCCCCTGTTGAACTGTAAAAAGAAATGTCTAACCTCTTAGAAACCCTAACTTGCTTCTTTGATATCCCATCCTCTACCTTTCTGCCTCTACTCTCCTAATTCATCTAGCTTGCTAACTAATCCACTAACTTTTTGTCTCACCTTTCTAACCCTTACAAAAGAGGTGAACCACCATACTTATAAAATGCATCAGATGTGTCAGCCGAGTTAGGGTTTACAATAAGTCAGACACAGAACAAGTCAGCCCCAAAAGAATTCGAAACAAAGTCAAACGTGCATTAAATGCATGGGAACCAACCAGATCATCCCAAGATCTCCCTCATAACTCGAACCAAAATGAGTGAAGAAGAGGCAAAGCAAAGTAATGAGGAAGCACGACTTTCAATGCAACTTTGCATTAACTACCTCCCCCACTTTGCCCATACCTTGTTCCATTCTGGCCTTCATCACCAAGAACGTCCTCTACAAGCTATTTGCAAGTGGCATAAGCAAAACCCTAGTTCACCATTTAATAGCATTAATATTATTCTTCAGCTGCCCCATCGTATTGTCCCAGTCTCTCTTGTTGGATTGATATTCATTAATGATTGCATTGTAGGTCATTGTGTCATCTAGCTAGTGCCCAGTTACTGTATCCCATGATAGCCTTAGTCCCTTGTGGCAAGGTGCTCATATTCATAACTAAAACCTCAAACCAGACTTATGCCATCTTTCCCTCAGGAATCCTACTCTTTTTGTCCAACTTTATTTTTTTGCCTTGGTGATGGAGGATCCCTCTGTGTCTCTCTTAGCCTTTCCAGCCACTGTCGGCCTACCAAACCCAACCTACATTCATCAAACACCAATGTGAGAATCCAAACGTTGACAAAATTTTCATCTAAGTGTTAGCTTAAAATCATGATAAAACCATTAAATTAGCCATTAAGCATCAACACTGAAATTCATAAAGCTAAAGCAAGATATGTTTAAGCATTCATCATTAGGTTCATGAATTTTATCCAATTTCTTAAATTTCACAAAGCATGGCAAAGAATTTGGAAAAATTCGGCCAGACTAGAATTCTGCGAAGAGCGCAAAACTCCAAACACCAACACATTTCTTGGAAATTGACGCAATCTGGGAAAATCTGACTGGGTAGGAAAATCCTGAGGTCGACAGAAAACCCAAAAATTGACAATCCAACACGAATTCACTCAAATTGACTGAAGGTTAGAAATTTGAGGACCTCAGGCATGGAACCAGCTAAATCTAAACCTTCAACAAATCTTCCTCTGGTCATAGGCCCAATAGAAAGCAAAATAAGACGAGATGGTGATGCCCTAGGCATGAAACTCTAGATTTTAACCATGAACGCACAAGGCAAACCTGAAATGCCCAAACACACAGGAATTCAAACTCCAAGAAAGACCATAACATTTTAAAGTGCAACAAGATTGAACATCTCAGCTCAAGAGAAAGTAAATGATAAGGAAATATGGCATAAAGCCCCAAAAATTGACCAAACTTGAACCCCGACGGCCAGATAGAAATTCAGAAAAATCGGACCTAGGTAGAATTCTATGAAGGCCAGAAATCTCTAAACTACAGTGTAAAATAGGTCGAGTTGGACTTCGAGCGTAATCCAGGAAAATCTCGATGGGGCAGACAATCCCGAACTAGCTCCAAAACTTGAACAACAGCATACAAACCGGAGTTTGAAAGAAAACTAGGAAAATATGGACGGACTGAAAAATCCTGAACTAGGGTAAAAACCCAAACTTCACCCAAAACATAAGATTTTCAATATGCAACTTGGGGAAAATACTTGGGAAAGCAAGATAAACATATTAAGGACATGCCAAGGCAAAACAAAACCTCAAAATCAAAGGGGGAAAAACACAAAGAGCGAAAGCAAAAGATGGTCCCATTTTAATTAAATTTAAAATGGGGTGGTTATGCAAGGCATAATAGTATCATTTTGTTAGAGATATGGTAAAATATGGTAGAGTGAAGCTGGTTAAGGTAGAGACTTTGATTAATGTTGTTGATTCTTAACTAATCTTGTGAGCATAGAGAAGTTCAAATGGTTTTCAGAGACTATGGGCCGTTTGGCCCCTAGCAATTAAATAGACAATGTTTACACTCTCATGTTGCTCTTGCAAGGTGTTCGACAAGTGGGAGATTTTTTAGGAAAATGTGCCTCAACCTTGCAATTATATAAGATTTATTATTAATAGGATGTGTATATATATATTGTATTTCCTAGTTACATCAAATAGGTGTATATATTGGTAGCACAGAGTGAAATGTGAGCGTGTTAACTTTTTCAGGAAACTTCTAAATTGGCTTACATACATTAAATAATGATATATTATAAATTTGTACCATTCATCATTAGGTTTTAGATCTAATGGCAGATATTTTGTTGGCCTATCTCTCCCTAGAATGTAACCCAATTTTATGAGGGTGTTGTATTATGGTTGTTGTAGAGTGTGATGTTTTCTCAGAGTCTGACAGTGTTCATGTTGTCTGTTGATCTCTGGTGGTGATACTCCTATGAGAAGCTTACTCTGCAAGTATATTGTAGTCTTTGTGATTTCTAAATAATATATTGGGTGGCTTTTGGAGTGTGGGGTTTTTCTCGCGAAAGGGTTTTCCCCACATAAATTAGTGTATTCTAGTACATGCATGATATTTATGTTTATTCTTTTTAAGTTTCTATAATTGTTAAATATCTATAATTTTTTTCATTATTCTCTTCTCAAGATTAGTGTAGGAAGTTTTTCCACTACCTTACCTTCATTACAAGTGGTATCAGAGCCTGATCACCTTTGCTTTTAGTTGTGGGTTGTTAATTTTTTTTGAAATAATCCAAATTTGAGTGGGAGCTTGTGTAGAAGACACTTTGTAATCTTGTTGCAATAATATTTAGATGGCAAGTTCATTAGGGAGAATAGAGGTGCAGAAATTTTTTAGAAATAATTTTGAGATATGGAAGCTAAAGATGATTTATTGATAGATTGAGATCTATGGAATGTTGTTGATGAGAATGTTTCAAGGCCTAAAGATCCTACTCAACCTGCTCAATATGATGTTATGGACTATAAATCCAAGGGTCTAATAAGACTTTTCTTGGTAGACTCTTTTTTAATCAATTTTCATGAAGAGACCTCTGCACAAAACTATGGAAGAAGCTTGGTGAGATGTATCAAGCCAAATCTTTAGTGAGAAATATTTTCTTGAGGAAGAAATTATATTCCTTGAGAATGGAAGAGGGTGGATGAATCACATACCACCTAGAAGCATTCACTATGTTGGTGGCTCAATTGACATCAGTTGGTGTCAAAATGGATGAGGAGGAGAAATATCAGATCCTGCTTTGTTCTTTTCCTAATTCGTGGGATTCTCTTGTGATGGCTATTGGGAGTGATTTTGTTATTTTGAAGATTGAAGATGTGGTGGGTTCTTTTCTTTCTGAGGAGATGATGAGGAAGGTATCCATCACTTCCAAGGAGGCCCTAAATGTTCATGGAAGACTTAAGGAAAAAGGCAAGAAGAATGAGAAGCATGACAAATCCAAGTCCAAGGGGAGATCTAAATCTCCTAGAAAGTCCAAAGTTATTTGTTGGAACTATGGTAAGCCTTGACATGTTCATAAGAAATGTAAAGAAGAAAAGAAGAGATCTAATTTTCATTTCGAGTGCAAGAAGGAAGATGGTGACACATTCATTGCATCTTTGGTAACTCGTACAAGTAATGATGCATGGTTAATTGACTTGAATGCATCCTTCCATATGACCTTTAATAAAGATTAGTTTTCTAAATATGAAGAATTTGATGGAGGTAAGGTGTACTTGGGTGATGATTCTCATTTAGACATTACTAGTCATGGTAAAGTTAAAATCATTTTTCCTAATGATAGAATAAAAATGATTAATGGTGTGTTGCATATCCATGAATTAGTGCAAAATTTGTTATCTGTGAGAAAACTAATAGATGTGGGTGTGCAGGTAGTATTTTTTCATGTAGGATGCAAGATGATTAGAAGTGTTATGGTGATTGCTAGAGGTGTCAGATATGGCACATTGTATAAGCTTGATGCATATACTATTGAGTGTAATCTAATACTTCTGTGAAAATCAAGGCTCGTGGCTTTTGGATACCCAAGGTTGCTCTTTCTTTTGAAACAAAGTTACTTATAGAGAAAACTATGTTATGGCACTAGAGACTTGGCCACATTGGAGAAAAGGGTCTAAGGACCTTGAAAAATAAAAAACTTGTTGAAGGTATGTCTGATTGTAATCTTGAATTTTATTTTTGTGAGCATTGCATTTATGGAAAAAAAAACGATGTTCAGTTTTACTTACGTTCTCATAAATCTTGTGGTGTATTGGATCTTATTAATTATGATTTTTTTGGTCTTGTAGATGTTGGAATTTGATTGGTAAATCCACATATTATGTTTCATTTATTGATGATTATAGCAGAAGGACATGGGTATATTTTCTAAAGAGTAAATCTAAAGTTTTTAGTTGATTTAAAGAATTTAAAGCAATGGTTGAGTTACAGACTAGAAAGAAAATAAAATGTTTGAGGAATGATAATGGCGGTGAATTTTTCTCTAACGATTTTGATAGAATTTGTAAAGATTGTGCTATTCATGGACATAAGACAACTCTGTATTCTCCACAACACAATGGGTTTGTAGGAAGAATGAACAAGACACTGATGGAGAAGGCTAGGAGTATGTTGAGTGGTGCTAGTCTAGAACAAAGGTTTTGGGCTGAAGCTATTGTCACTGCCTGTTACTTGATTAACAGGTCCCCTACATCAGCTCTTGTTGATAAGACACCTATAGAGGCATGGTCGAGCCACAAGGATTCATTAAGACATCTTAGAGTTTTTGGTTGTGAGGCATATGCACATGTGCCAAGGGAGAAGTGAACAAATTTAGAGAATAAGGTTGTGAAATGTATCTTCATCAGATACAGTTATGGTGTGAAAGGATACAATATTTGGGATCTTGTTGCACATAAGGTAATACATAGTAGAAATGTTGTTTTTAGAGAAACTAAGCCTTCTTCTATTACATTGCAGCCAAAACTAAGTAAATAAGAAGATGTGATTCAATTTCCTTCTACACCTAAGAAGGTTGAATTGAGGCCCAAGGATAGACAAGTTGGGGAGACCTCATCCAGCTCTTGATCTTTAGAAGAGGAGGAAGAACCTCCAACTCAGCTTGTTCATAGATCTACAAGGCATAGACAACCACCTGAAAGACATTCACCTGATGATTGGAGATGTATATTTTCTTTGAATACTAACATGGATGAACCTAGATCTGTAGAAGAGGCACTAGGTATGAATTATGCAGAATCCTAGAAGATTGCTATGGATGAAGAAATGACATCTTTGAAAAGGAATGATAAATGGGATATTTTACCATTTTCTAAAGGACAAAAACTTGTTGGTTGCAAATGGGTGTTCAAGAAAAAGATTGGTTCAAATACAGGTATTGAGAAGTATAAAGAAAGGTTAGTTGCAAAGGCTTACTCTCAAGTTTAGGGTGTTGATTATGGTGAGATATTTTCTCCTATTAAAAAATGACATCCATTAGTTTTTTGCTTTCTATTATCATTTCTTATGATTTAATGGTTGATCAAATCAATTTGAAAATTGCTTTCCTTTATGGTGATTTGGAGGAGGATATTTATTTGAAACAGCTAGATCACTACATGGTGAAAGGTAAAAGTAAATTGGTTTACAAATTGAAGAAATCTTTGTATGGCTGAAAAAAGAGTCCTAGGTTGTGGTACCAAAAATTTGATACATATGTGTTGAGTTTGGATTTGAGCATTCTAAACGAAATCATTGTGTTTATTATAAAATTGATGGTGATTGTTTCCTATTTATTGCATGATATGTTGATGATATGTTATTTATTAGTAGAGGGAAAGGTATTATTTCAAAACTAAAATATCAACTTGCTGCTAAATTTGAAATGAAAGATTTTGGTGCAGCCAGACACATTCTTGGGATGGAAATTAAAAGAGATCTAGAGTGAATAGGAAGCTATGGTTTGGCCATAGTAAGTATGTCAACTCAATTTTACAGAGGTTTGATATGTAAGATTATAGACCATTTTGTTTTCCTATTTCAATTTTCAAACAAAGTTATCTATTTCAGATTGTCCAACATCTTCATTAGAGATGGAAGACATGAGTAGAGTTCCTTACCAGAGTGTAGTTGGAAGTTTAATGTATGTTATCGTTTGTACTAGACCAGACATTAGGGAGATCTTTCCATATATATGTAGATAATCCTAGTAGAACTTTCATTGGGATGCAGTAAAGATTCTTCAGATATTTGCATGGTACCTTAGATTATTCCTTATGTTATCATAGTAATATGATTGAAGATGAAATTTTCCTTGATATTCATGGTTATGTGGATTCAAATTGGGTGGGTGATGTTGATAGCAAAAAATTCACCAGTACTTATGTGTTTACTTTATTTGTTGGTGCAATTAGTTGGATGAGTAAGTGGCAAGTTGTGGTTGCTTTGCCCACTATTGAAGAAACGTATATATGGAAGCTACACATGCTTGTAAAGAATCCATTTGGCTTAAGAGACGGTGTTCGGATATTGGAATAAAACAAGGTGTAGTGACAATTTATTGCAATAGTCAAAGTGCAATATGTCTATCTAAGAACCCGACATTTCATGCCAGGACCAAGCACATTGATTTACAGTGTCATTTTGTTAGAGAAATGGTCAAAGATGTCAGGGTGAAGTTGGTTAAGGTAGAAACTTTGATGAGTGTTGTTGATTGTTTAACTAAGCCTATGAGCACAAAGAAGTTTAGATGATGTTTAAAGACTATGGGCCTTTTGGCCCCTAGTAATTAAAGAGATGGTGTTTACACTCTCACTTTTCTCTTGCAAGGTGTTCGACAAGTGGGAGATATTTTGGGAAAATATATCTCAACTTTGCAATTATTTTAGTTTATTGTCGATAGGATGTTTATATATTTATATACATATTTCCTAGTTACATTGATAGGAGTATACATTAGTAGAACAGAGAAAAATATGAGCGTGTTAACTTTTTAGGAAACTCCTAAAATGGCTGAAATACATTAAATAATGATATATTATAAATCTAGACCATTCATCATTAGGTTTTATATTTAATGGAAAATATTTTGTTTTCCTATCTTTCCCTAGAATGTAATCCTATTTTATGAGGGTGTTGTATTATGGTTGTTGTAGAGTGTGATGTTTTTTGAGAGTCTAATAGTGGTCGTGTTTTCTCTTGATCTCTGGTGGTGATTCTCCTATGAGAAGCTCACTCTACAAGTATATTATAATCTTTGTGATTTCTGAATAATATATATTGGGTGGCTTTTGGAGTGTGGGGATTTTCTCCCTAAAGGGTTTTCCCCATGTAAATTAATGTTTCATGGTATGCGTGATATTTATGTTTATTCTTTCTAAGTTTTTGAAACTATTAAAGATCTGTAAATTTTTTCTTTATTTTCCTCTCAAGATTAGTGTAGGAAGTTGTTCTACTACCTTAGCTTCCTTATAGCAAGCATCTAATCACACTCTCATGTTATTTCTTTAGTTAGCAATAACACACTCATGTGTTGTAACACACTCATGTTATTGCTTTAGTTAGTAATAACACAAGTGCATTATAGTGCAATCGTATTATTGCTTTAGTTAGAAATAATGTGAGCACATTATAAAATACTCACATTATTTATTTAATTAGCAATAATGCAAGCATGTTATAATGAGCTCACATTATGGCCTTGATAGGGCAAAAAAGTGTGGTGGCCACTTTTTGGTCCCGCATATTTTTACACTCACCCACTTGTAAAAATTAGAAATATTGTAGACCACTTTGAGGGGGTAACCTCCTATAATTAGATAATATTATATGAACTTAATAATTACTAATATGATGATTTGGGAGGAACACATCTCGCATATTTATAGGCTTAACTATGTACAAACATACCTCTTCATCCTAATTTAAATAGTATTTAAGGTACTAACTAATACTAATGTTAAGGTTTTAAAACATACCATAAGTGCTTAACTTATTATAATTAGGAATATATATTATATTCTTAGAAATATATGATATTAGGGTCATAACATTAGATAAAATATTAGGGACCTATGAAATAGATTGATAACCTAATGAACTTTATGAGAGAAATTTTAAGCTACATAAACTGAAAAAATATAAAGAATGCAAACTAGTGACTCTGAGAGATATGTAATGTAAAAATGATAGAAATGCATTAAGATCTTCCAAGATACAAAATACAAGCTAGATAGTGATTTTATATTGAACTAGGGAGAAGATGGAGGTGACAAACCAACCAATAGAATGTGACCACTAATATTAAATAAAGTGATCAAAATAGTCTAGATGCTCCATCCTTTTAGAATAGTGACATCTCATCACCTTATCTCTTAGTTATTAAATATTTAAACTCACTTTATTATCGTAAAAGAAAATAATTAAAGTATAGGAAAAACCTAGGACTAAGAGAAAATAAATTAACCCATTAGGAAAATAAAGACCTGCACTAACAAAGCTAGTATATATAGTATCTTCAATAAATAACTATCCTTTTTATGAAATTTTAATATTAATTTATTAAAAAAATTAGTGTTGAATAGTAGAAGACTTAGTTTTGCACAAACTTGTTATAGTTTCATGGAGGTGATATATCAAATATTTTTTAATTTATTTCCACTATTATTATTTATAATTTCAATAAGTGATTGGGATTGTGGTAAAGAAAAGTTATATAGGTTTGAAGCCCATAAAATTGGCATCTTTGGGATACCTCCAATTTAATGCTTACTTATCTAGACAATGAAGGGAACCCATAGAAGCCCAAGGATCTCTTGCAACTAAAAAAACCTTCGACATGAGAGATAAGCAATGAAAATTATGACTTGCTAGAGAATTCATTAGATACAAAATAAAGTTGGTATAATATTCAATGATGAAGCTCTTGTTATAAATATAAGGACATGACACAAAAAAATAAATGACCTAAATAAACCTATGTATGTAAGTGTGAATAAGATAGATTATATTAAACTAATTAGATAATATACTATGTTCACACCAATTAAAAACTCATTAAAATTATCATTAGGTTCAAAGCTCACCTTTTGAACATTAAATTAGTTTACATATGTCATTATTTTTAATTTTGTAAACTATCCTACCAAATATATTGCAAGTTTGAATTTTATGTAACTGGTATAAATGTATTAGAGTTTCTACTTTATATCATAGTTTCTACGCAATTTTATTGTAGAACATGAACAATGACAATATTATGTGATTCATATTAATAGGAAATTTAATTATACCATGTGACTTTAAATGACATTAAGATTAGATGCTATAATTCATTTCATTAAATTTTAAGTAAATATTTTAATTTACTATTTATGATAATATTGTACAATAATTATTCAAAAAATTATGAAATGATTATAGTTTAGTCTTAAATATATTAACAAATATTATAATAAATATTAATAATATAATTAATATAATAATATCCATACTAAGTTATTGATTATGATAATTAATAAATATTATTATATTGTATTCATAATATTATAATTTATAGTACTATTAGAACAAATAAAAGTGAAGTGTTTTATGTTAGAGTACATTGACAAATGTGAAGTTATCAAGTTGTAATTCTAAGTAAATTTTTAGTATTACAATTTTTATTTACACTTGTAAATAATCAATCTACAAATATAATTCAATAATCACTTGGTCATCATTTTCATTATGACAACACAACATTTTAGAGAAAAACAAATTTATTATTACAGTATTTCAAAGGGAAGTAGTATGCCTCTTCGATAAAAATGTATATATTATTACAATATTCAAAAGAAAATAATATGACAAAAATATTATACCACTTACTTAACAAATTCTATGTTACAATGTTTCAAAAAAATACTATACCACTTACATAACAAATTTTATTGTTACAATATTTAAGAAAAGTATTATACCCTTATTTAACAAATTTTATTATTACAATATTTCATAGAGAAGTATTATACCCTTAACAAATTCTATTATCACTATATTTCAAAGAGAAATATTATATTCCATACATAACAAATTCTATTATTATAACATTTCAAAGAGAAACACTATGTCCCTTAGATAACAAATTCTATTCCTACAATATTTCAAAGGGAAATACTATGACCTTTATGTAGCAATTATATTATCACAATATTTCAAAATATATATTACTTATTTAACAAATTCTATGTTACAATATTTAAAAAAAATACTATAGCATTTACATAAAAAAAATTATTATTACAATATTTCAAAAAACAATAGTAACTAATTTTATTATTACAATATTTCAAATAAAAGTATTAAGTTTTTTAAATAACAAATTATATTATTATAATAATTCAAAGAAATGTACTATGATCTTTATGTAACAAATTTTATTTTACAATATTTAAAAAAACAATATTATATCACTTAACAAATTTTATTATTACAATATTTCATAAAAATATTATATCATTTACGTAACAAATTCTATTATTGCAATATTTCAAAGGGAATATTACTTACGTAAAGAATTCTTTAAGCTGGATTTGTCGTATGCTTCACGGAAATTACATTATGCCAACCTTAAATTCAGTTACCCAATTGGGAAAGCTTCGAGATATCTTTACAAATCAGAGAAAGGTACGATACCTGTGCAGAGCTTTTCGCTTTTTGGCAGACAATGTCTTACCGTCTGATCTTGTCTGTAACAATCGCCGCAGCAGCATTGGTTATTTGGATATGGACCAGGAAATTGAGGGATCGAATCCCAGGGGGACCTCGAGCATGGCCCTTGCTCGGTTCTACTCTCGAACTCACAGGAAATTTCCACCGCCTGTACGACTGGATCACAGACTATGCAATGGAAATGCCCACGTTCGAGGCGAGCTACATGGGTATCAGAATCCTCTTCACTGTGGATCCTGCAAACATTGAGCATATGCTCAAGACTAACTTTCATAACTATGTAAAGGTCAGTATTTTTAAGCTTCTGAATTCCGTTATCCGTCATTGTCAAATTGAGCTTTTGAAATTTTTTCAACTTTCCTTAATTTTGCAGGGGAGTGCTAACCATGAAGTCCAGTATGACCTTCTAGGTGATGGTATTTTTAACTCGGACGGGGAAATGTGGAAATTCCAACGCAAATCTGCCAGCCTGGAGTTTTCCCCAAAGATGCTGCGGGTTTACAGTACAGACACCTTCCGGAAATATGCGGTGAAATTAAACACTGTTTTGGAGCAACAGGCCATTAATAGTGCAGTTGTAAATATGCAGGTAACTCTGTTCATTGCATAAATTTGAAAAGGTTACTAGTTTCTTTCTTTGAGTTGGATTTTCCTTACTCCATTAGCTCCCAGTTGTGCCTCTCTTTTATGTTTCGTGCTTGCTCTTCATCTGGTAAATGTTTTATTTAAGGGATTCTCACAATTTAAGTTTACTTCGCATTGTTATGATGATCCTTATTAATTCCATTTACTGCTGCAGTGGTTTTTGACACTGGAAATTAAAGCGATAAATTCCCTTCTTGAGTTG
The DNA here is from genome assembly GCA_007258455.2 of Sequoia sempervirens. NCBI lineage: Eukaryota > Viridiplantae > Streptophyta > Pinopsida > Cupressales > Cupressaceae > Sequoia > Sequoia sempervirens. The sequence goes on from VDFB02271358.1 coordinate 49,073,914, forward strand.
TTAAGGTTTTGAGAATTTTTAATGTGCAGGATATGTTAATGCGGATGGCGTTTGATGCTATATGCGAGCTTAGCTTTGGAAGCGAAATCGGTTGTCTAGATTCCTCTCTTCCGGATGTCCTCTTTGCTTCAGCTTTTGACAGATCTAATGCTCTCTGCGCTTCTCGATTCTTCGACCCCCTCTGGAAACTAAAGAAGCGCTTTAACATAGGCGCAGAGGCCAAAGTCAAAGAGGATGTTTGGGTTTTGGACAACTTTACCCATCATTTGATACAGAAGCGCAAAAAATCCATCCAAGATAACGAGGTACTGGATGGGAACCCTTATAAAATGATTTATTTTCATTTTTCATTTCAATGATGGTTATGAGTATTTTTACCCTGATTAATTGTAGGTGAGGTCCAAGTCTGATCTCCTGTCGAGGATGCTGTCAATGGCCGAAGATAATCCAGAATTGTATGATGATAGAAAGCTGAGAGATGCAGTTCTGAATTTTGTTCTAGCAGGACGAGATGCCACGGCTCTCACCCTTTCCTGGTTACTTTTGCTGCTGTCTGAAAATCCAGGAGTAGAAGAGAAAATAGTGCAAGAGTTGCAGGATATTCCGGGGTTTAGCAGCAGCACCATTGATGGGGATGATGTTTGCTGCTATAAGAAATACTCTGAACTGCTGACTTATGACGTGCTGAATAATAATATGCATTATTTACACGCTGCAATTACTGAAACGTTGCGCTTATACCCTGCTGTTCCTCTGGTAATTCAAATTTTTCCATTTAACATTCTGATGAGCCCGGTAACGAAAAATCTACAAAACTATGGATTCACTGCCCATGAGATTCAGTCGATGAGTTTCAGGAAAAACAGTCTGTTTGATTTTTGTCTAAAAAGTTTCAGATCACATTTAATGATTAGGAGTTTCTGGACAAAACCGTGTTCTGTTTTATCTTTGGGTTTCATATTGCATTTGGTCTTTGGGTTTCAGATTGCATTCCATGATTAAAATTTGCAAGGAAAAATCCATGTGTCTTATATTTGCATCAACTTTTTAAATCACGAAAAATATCAGTTCTAGCGGCCACTGCTCAACTTCTTCAAGAAAAAGTTGTAAGTAGACCATAGAAATCAATGACCACCCTCTAACTTTAATTATGATGAAGGGTGGAGCCTCATTTCCCCTGCATCCCCTTTTATCTTACTTTAGAACCTCTTCTCTCCCCTCTTAACTTTCCCTTCTCTCTTTTGATCACCCCTTTCTCTTTTCTAGTTTTCTTTTCTTCGAGTTTCCTTTGTATCATCCCCTTGGTCATTCTCTCGTCATTCCCCCACTTTTCCCTATCTTCTCTTCCCTCCATCTCTTTCATCCTCCTTAAATTCTTTCCCTTCTCCTTCCCTTCCATCCCCCTTTTTACCTTGTCAATCACCCTTCATTGTGCTATTGTCTCCTCTTTTTTTCCACCCCATTGTTTCTTTCTAATATCTCCTCTCTCTTCTTTCTTGTTTTCAACTTATTCTTTTTTTTGTTTTCTTGGATTTTTTTTGGTTTTATCAAATTGCTTATCTAAATTCTTGTATGGGTGATCCCACAATACTAGTTTACAATTTTTAGCCAAATTGGACACTGAACTAATTTTTTCGAACTATATCTTCACTTTCGGACACCTATAGCAGCTAAACCATGAGGAATTTGAAAATGATGCAAAAGTACTAATTTGTGACTTTTACCTATAGATTCTAAATATATCTTTTTCAAAAAATTTGGAATCAAATTTCACTTATTTTTCCATCTTCTTCGAAAACTAGTTTTTTTCAATAAACACCATTTTTAAAGAATGACACTCACCATATACAACGGAACTTTTTTTTTATGAAAGATAAAATTCTAATTTTTTCAAATTTAGATTTGTAACTATGATATCTAGCGCTTCTAATTGGTTTCATAATGTTTTATTGAATATTTTTTTCTTAATCAAGTTTCAAAGTCAAATCAATTACAATTCAGACATAGGCAGACCGTATACAGCATAACTTTTTTGTATGTATCAAAATTCAAAAAAAATTTGTTGGATCGAGGACTTCAATATCTAATGCACTCATATTTTTCAATTTTTTTTTATAATCTACTATTTTTTCACATGTGCAAAACAAAGAGCTTGATTTTTGGTGAAAAACCTATGTTTAATCAAACCAAAAAAATAAATACATAATAAAACCAAAACATATTAAAATTATATTCGTTGGATAACTTGTTTTGAGGATTATCATCATTCAGTTGGGTTTGTGAAGTCTCCTCCATTTTCATCCTCAACCCGAGCTTTGAAAGAGAAAATTCTAGAGTTTTTGGTGCCAGAGGTGGAGAAGGGGGAAAAGGGGGGTTCGCTTGAACCTAGGTGAAGTCTCCTCCATTTTCATCCTCAACCCAAGCTTCAAAGGAAAAAAATTCTGGAGTTTTTTAGTGTCAGAGGTGGAGAAGGGGGGAAAAGGGGGGTTCGCTTGAACCCGGAGTTCAAATAAACCCCCTTTCCAAAACCATTTTATTTGCTTATTTTTCCAAGAAATGTGGGATCCATCTTTTAACAGGTTCACTCGAAAGGGGGTTCGAATGAACTCCCCCCTTTTGGGTTCAATCAAACAAGAAGTTTGTTCAAACCCCCCAAAACCAAAATTGTTTGCATGGGGTCATTTTTTGCAACTTTTCCTTCTTCACTAGAATTGTAAACCACTTTTGTAGGTTTACCTTTATGTGTGTTTGTGTATGTATGTTGTGTTTTGAGTTCTCATTTATGTGTATGTAGGTGTGTGTCTTTATTTTTTTATTTGCACATCCTCTCTTATTTATTGTTCTTTATAGTTTTTCTCATTTGATATTTCTTTATTTTTGTTATTTTTTATAAAATTAAAAATAGGTTTTGAAGGGACCCAAAACCCTTTACAAACAAGAACAAAACTGCAAAAAGACAGCTAAAAACCAACTCCTAAACAAGACCCTTCAAGATTTACATTTAGAGCTACTCTTGTGAGAGCGGAGTCATGTCAAAAGAAAGTCAAAAGGATTTAGCTTTTTTTTCCTTAACAGTGATCCAACATTCTTCCACTTGCGCTGCCTTATCATGCCAGGCCAGCTCACAATTAACAAGGTGAGTGTCTGTAGCCATAGTCTTAGAGATCTCATCATTATTCTTTTATGCAACTAAAGACATAACTGAAGAGCCACCAGAAATGGTAGCCTGGAACCTAGTCACTTGCTCTTTAGGGGTAGACTTAGCAACCCCACCATTTGGTACATCTGAAGGGGATGCCCTAAGATCCTAAGAATCAAAAGCAACCACCTCATAAAAGCTTTTATGCTGTTCAAATTTCTTCTGAACCGTGTAATGTTGTTGAGAAGTTGTTGAGAAGCACCTTTCCACCAAGTAGTTGTACTTTTTTTTTTTCTCAAATCCACATTGTGCAGTAGCATAACCTGTTTTAAAACATTTATACACTAGAAGGGAATCCCTTCATAATCCAAAGATTGAACTCAAGAGCCTTTAGAAGATTTAAATACAACCTCAGCAAGTAGCCCTTTTGAAACATCAATTTCAACTAGTATGCGGTCAAAGGTGGAATGAAAAATATCAGAAGATTCATCATCCACCAACAAAAAAAGTACATTATTTTTCTTGTTAATAGAATGAGTTTTCTCTTTATCTTCTTAGATTATTTTTCTTGTTATCTATCTTTCTTATTTCTTTTTTATGTTTCTAGTTATGTTTATTTTAGTTTCTATTTTTTCATATATATATAATATATATATATATATTGTTTTCATGCAAATTTATTTAAAAAAATACATGTTTTTTTTTTTAATCTTAAGATCATTTAGAATATTTTTTAAGAATTGATAAGTTTATATACAAATAATTTTTTCTTTTCTTTTTAATTCTATTGTCATATAGTTTATACACATAAGAATGTGTTAAGTTTGTTTACTTAAAAATATAAGCCTATACTCGTCTTATTTATAATTTTAGTTTTTCCTTATTTGCTTTCATATATATGTCAATATAAATATGTTTATAAATTTATCTTATTCTTAATTGTTGCCTTATAAATATAAATATAAATATTTAAATTCCCTTTCAATCTAAAATTAGCTTTGTTATTATTCTTATTTTCTTCAATAATCATACTTATTTCCCCCTCTCCTTAAATTTTTTATATATATTTATTATACTCCTTAGTTTTATAAATTTAGTTTACTTTGGTTAAGTTTGTTTAGTTTGTTTATTTATAAATATTAACCTATTTTTTCTTGCATACATTTAATTTTTTATCTTATCTCTCATTTATCTTTATTTATAAGTATTTAGTAGGTTGTTAACTACTATTGATTATTGGTTTCATATATATTATATATAAAACATTCATATTCTTTTGTTTGCATTTTTTAATATGGTAATATATTTATGCATATGTTGTTTTTTATAATTTTTTAGATTTTTTAGCTTTATGATTATGGATCAAGAGTGCCATCTTATACATTGATACAAAACAAATTCTTAAATAGATGAATCGAGAAAATATATGCACCAAAAATTATATGTTAGAATTTTTCTCAACATTTCAGATTTCAAATCACCCTTGAAGTTTCAAAAAAAGACTAATTATTATTTTTATTAATCTTTTAAATCACGTTTGATGATTATTGAGTGTCAAAAAAATTCAATTTTCATCTTAATATTTCAGATCACACTTTATAATAAATTTCAATAGTTTTAGTGAAAAAATATATATTTGATTTTTTCTCAATTAAAAAATATATATGTTCGATTTTATATGAATGCTTTGATCACACTCCATAATCATCCTAGATGCAAATGACAAAAGATCCAAAGACTACTAAATTAGCTCGATAATTGAACACAATCGTTTCATTGAAGCTCCTCAACAAAACTGTCATTGTTTAAGTCAAATTTTGTCTACGTTGCAGAATGGGAAGACTGTTGTGAGTAATGACATTCTTCCGAATGGCATCAGAATTGAGAAGGGAGATGTGATAGACTATGTACCTTACGCAATGGGGTGAATGACGAGACTTTGGGGGGATGATGCCATGGAATTCAAGCCTAAGAGATGGCTTAACAAGGATGCAATATTTCAGCCTTAGTCTCCATTTAAATTCACAACATTTCAGGCATGTATGCTTAACCTTTTGGAATTTTATATAGTCTCTCAACTCTTGTGTTTCACTGACTCTGATTTAATTTGAAATGCACGTCGGGCTGAGAATTTGCATGGGAAAGGAGTCGGCCTACTTGCAGATGAAAATGGTTGTTGCATTGCTTTTGCGTTTCTTCATGTTTGAAATAGTAAAAGGTCACTGAGTAAAGTACAGGATGGCCTTAACCTTAGTCATGCCCTCTTTGTTGATGCTCGTCCACCTGCGTGGAAGAAAATATTGACCGGGAACACTTATTTTCCTATACATAGATGATCAAAAAATTTCTCTTTTGTTGGGCCAGGCTGTTATGAAATAACTTGCACAATAGAAGAATATGATATGAAATATGCTGCAAATACTTGATAATAACTGAGAATAACAAGCCACTTCGAGGGGGAAAACCTCCAAATATCTCTAATGAGAACACACTTCACAACTTGATGATGAAATAAGACTCACAACCTCCTATATATACCTATTTATGCCTAGGATATCAACTAGGCCGACTTAGACACACCTATATAAGTCTTAGGCTGACCTACACAACTAAATAACAATATACTAATGATAATATGACTTAATAGAGAGTTAAGATAGCCACAAGCCGACTATTCATAACCCAATGTACACTAATATTAAGGGCGTAGCATGCCCCCTTCTTCAAAGAAGCATTGTCCTCAATGCTAATCAAGTTTGGACACTTTTGAATGAACTCCTCATCCTCCCATGTGGCATCTTCAATTAGAAAATATTTCCTTGTAATGAGGTAACTTGGAATTGTTGATGTCACCAGCTTCTTCATGCGTGTCTGGAAAATTAACTTCAGCTCCAAGATGTGTCTTCCATTTGCATCAAGCTCTTGATGGCGATGAATGTGTTCTTCCTTTACTTGAACATTTTGATGTGTCATCGAGGAAGAGGTGAGGAATAATACATGGTACCCTTGCATTGGTTGAATAGCTTGATTAGGAACTTCTTCTTCTTCATTGTCTTCTTCTTCTTCTTCTTCTTCTTCTTCTTATCTTCTTCATCTTCTTTCTTCTTCTTCTTCATCTTCATCTTCATTCTTCTTCTTCTTCTTCTTCATCTTCTTCTTCAATAGCTTGATTAGGAACTTCTTCTTAATAACTTCTTATTTGTCCATCTTCTTCTTCATCTTATGTCTTCTTCTTCAATGACAGTTGGAACTGCTACTATCTTCTTCATCTTCTTCTTCATCTTCTTTATCCTTCTGCTAATAGTATCTGTCATCATCATCTTCTTCTTCTTCTTATTTCTTCTTCTTCTTAACTACCATCTTCTTCTTCATCTGCTTCATCTTCTTCTTCAATGACAGTTGGAACTTCTTCTTCATCCATCTACCTTCTTCTTCCTTCTTCTTCATCTTCTTCTTCTTCATCTCATCATCATCTTCTTCTTCTTCTTCTTCTTCATCTTCTTCATCTTCTTCTCTTCTTCTTCAATAGCTTGATTAGGAACTTCTTCTTCTTCATCATCTTCTTCTTCTTCTTCATCTTCTTCATCTTCTTCTTCTTCATCATCATCTTCTTCTTCTTCTTCCTCTTATTCTTCCTCTTCCTCTTATCTTCCTCTTCCTCTTCTTATTTATTCATCTTCTTCTTCATTCTTCTTCTGTCTTCTTCCTTCTAATAATACGATTAGAGACTTCCATGTACCATCTTCTTTATTCTTTCTTCTTCTTCATCTTCTTCATCTTAGCACTTTAACCATCATCATCTTCTTCTTCCTCTTCTTCCTCTTCCTCTTCTTCCTCTTCCTCTTCTTCCTTCTTCCTCTTCTTCTTCTTCTTCTCTTCCTCTTCCTCTTCCTCTTCCTCCTATTCCTTCACTCCTTCTTCTTCTTCTCCTCCTTCTTCCAACACATCCTCTCCTCCTTCTTCTTCTTCTTCTTCTTCTTCTTCTTCTTCTTCAATAGCTTGATTGGAACTTCTTCTTCTTCATCTTCTTCTTCTTCTTCATCTTCTTAATACAATATTATATACAACACTATCATCTTCATCTTCTTCTTCATCTTCTTCTTCATCTTCTTCATCTTCTTAACAACTTGTATTCTTCTTCATCTTCTTCTTCAGTAGCTTGATTGAGACTTTCTTCTTCTTCTTCAATGGCTTGATTAAAGAGACTTCTTCTTCTTCATCTTCTTCTTCTTCTTCTTCTTCTTCCTTCATCTTCTTTATTTCATCTTCTTCTTCTTCTTCAGCTATTCATCATCTTCTTCTTCATCTTCTTCAATGACGATTGAATTCTTCTTCTTCATCTTGTACTTCAAAATATTCTTCTTCTTCATCATCTTCTTCTTCATCATCTTCTTCTTCTTTATCATCTTCTTCTTCATCATCTTACTTCTTGTCTTCTTTAGCCATCTTCTTCATCATCTTCATCTCTTCTTCATCTTCATCTTCTTCATCTAAATCTTTAATATTAATCTTCTTCTTCTCTTCTTCTTCTTCTTCTTCTTCTTCTTCTTCATCTTCATCTTCTTCTTCTTCATCTTCATCATCTTCTTCTTCTTCATCATCATCATCATCATCATCATCATCATCATCATCTTCTTCTTCTTCTTCTTCTTCTTCTTCTTCTTCTTCTTCTTCTTCTTCTCCTTCTTCTTCTCCTTCTCCTTCTCCTTCACCTTCTCCTTCTCCTTCTTCTTCTTCTTCTTCTTCTTCTTCTTCTTCTTCTTCTTCTTTTTTCATTACTTCTTCTACTTCTTCATATGCTTCTTCTTCTTCCTCTTCTTCTTCTTCTTTCGCTTCTTCTTCTTCTTCTTTTGCTTCTTCTACTTCTTCTTCTACTTTTGCTTCTTCTTCTTCTTCTTTTTCTTCTTCCTCATTTGTTTCTTCTTCTTCTGGTTCTTGGCTGCTTGAGACCTCCTTTCTTGGTTCATTCAGAAAGGTGCTTAACATGCTTTGTATGACTAATATATCTCCTCTTAGGTCACGCATATCCATCTTTATTGAGGAAATGTCTTCCTTGACCTTATTGATTTCCTCATTATGAGTAACATCCTTGATTGTTTCGCCATCCTTATCAGGAGTCTTCCCCATAGTGACAACATTCTTTTTACCCCTTGTTGCAGGCCCTGTCATGATGGAAACCATTAATGTTAAAATAAATCACACAAATGAAACTTAAATTCTTTGAAATTTTTATTGTAATCTCCTTTGTCATGTCTTCAAAAACCCAATAAAACTCATACTTCAATTCAACAAGATGTGTGAGATATGTAGATTCCAAAAAAATAGTGTAGAAACCCTAATTTTGCAATAATTCGCTTAATTCTGCTCTAATTCTTCTAAAATCTGGACTATAGCTTCTTCAATATTTTCTTCAAAAACCCTTTAAAAATAAGAAATTTTTTTTCCAAAATCTGAAAGATATGCTCTTCCCAAAATCGCCTCCAAAATTGAGAAAAACCTTGCTTCTATGGTGCTAAGATCATGCTCTAATACCACTTGTTATGAAATAACTTGCACAATAGAAGAATATGATATGAAATATGCTGCAAATACTTGATAATAACTGAGAATAACAAGCCACTTCGAGGGGGAAAACCTCCAAATATCTCTAATGAGAACACACTTCACAACTTGATGATGAAATAAGACTCACAACCTCTTATATATACCTATTTATGCCTAGGATATCAACTAGGCCGACTTAGACACACCTATATAAGTCTTAGGCCGACCTACACAACTAAATAACAATATACTAATGATAATATGAATTAATAGAGAGTTAAGATAGCCACAAGCTGACTATTCATAACCCGATGTACACTAATATTAAGGGCGTAGCATAGACCTTCTGGCCTTAAGCTTAGGAAAAAGGTTATAGGATTAAAGAAGATGAATATCCCGGTAATTTTCTTAATGTATATTCTCTGAAAAAGATTATAGGATTAGAGAAGATGAATATTCTGGTAATTTGCTTAATGTATATTCTCTGGAAATTCAAGTTTCACATTCTAAATTTCTTTAGTACTTGCCTGGATACGTTACTATTCAAAACTCTACAATTTGCAAGCTCTTCTTGGTAAATAAACCAATGATCTATGCTTATTTTTATGTCTCAAACTTCAAAAGGGAAATTCTTACTGGTTTTATGATTTGGAGTCTTATTCTAGCCTTCGCATCAATCGAGAAAGATGAATAATATTACTTTTCAGATCAAAATATTTCGTATGATTAGGCAAGGCTTTTAGAAGAGTTCTCTCTTAACAATTTAATGAATGGGAATTTCGTGAAGATTTATTCTAGAAATTTAGAATTAATTGATTCTAGGGGAGGGATCAAAATAGCTCTATTTTTCATAAATTATTCAAAGGAGAATTAGTAATGTTATATCATCAATTCCCTCCTTTCAAAGAATTTACTATCTTCATTTCAAGAGATTAACATGGAAGTTGTCTATCATTTTTTTTCTTTGTTTAAGAAAAGTGGTCATGGAGTGGTGGGGAAGAAAGGGTTATCTTAGGTTGTATCTCTTTTATGTTTATTGAAAAAATGAATGATCTTATGGGGCCTATTACTTGTGAGAAATTAGAAAAAGTTGTTTTCCAAATGAAGAAGAGTAGGTCTCCTAGTCTTGATGGTTTTCCTAATGAGTTTTATCAAAAAATTTGGAGCATTTTGAAGAATGATCTTCTAGAAGTTGTGTGGAATCTTGGACTAACAAGTAGATGTTTGAAACAATCAATTCTACTTTTCTAGCTTTGATTTCAATGAAAGTGGAACCTAACTCTTATGGTATTTTTCATCGTGTTATTATTTGTAATGCCTCTTACAATATCATTACTAAACTTATTGAGTGGGTCATGAGTTGTGTGGTGTCTTCTTCCTTCTCTATTCTCATTAATGGAATATCATCTTCATTTTTTGGTTCCAAAGGGTTGTGACAAGGTGATTCTCTCTCCCCTTATCTTTTCATTCTTATGGTTGAGGGTTTGGGAAGGTTCATTAACCACCAAAGAGTTCATAGGTGTATTGAGGGATGGAAAGTGGCTAGGGATTTTAATTTTCATTCTTATCAAGTCAATTTATGGATGACACCTCCTTAATGGGTGTTACTAAAATCTAAGACATTGTTAGTTTCAAGAGTGTTTTGGATATGTTTTATGTAGCTTTTGGTCAACAAATTAATCATGATAAGTCAAATATTTATTTCTTTAATACTCCTTGGCCATTCAACAAAGAATTGGTCTTATCTTGCAATTCAAAATTGAACAACTTGCCTTGGATTATCTTGGTATTCCTTTGTTAATTGAAATTCCTAATTGACTTCAATGAAATGGGATTCTTGATAGGTTTAGAATGCAAGTTTCTCATTGAATTTTTTTACATGGTTTTCTTTTGTTGGGCATCTTTCCCTTTTAAACTAGTTGTATAGGTTCTTCCTTTTTTTAGATTTCTAGTGCTTTTTTCTCCTAAAAGTATTCTAAAGGAGTTTGATTATATTTCTAGGATATTTTTTGGATAGGGAATGTAGACATTGAAAAATAAAGTCTTATTAGTTGAGATTGACTTTGTAGGCTTAAAATAATGGTGGTCTTAGTCTAAGGCTTTTTGAGCTAAATAATCAAGTCTTGGTTGCTAAGCTTTATTAGAATGGTCTAAGCAATAAGATTAGTCATGGGTTAAACTTTTAAGCTATAAATGTTTACAAGGTGTTGATGTTGTTGAGGTTCCTAAAATGAATATAACCAGGAAAGCCTCTACAATATGGAATACTATCAAGAAGGGTGCTTCACTTGTTCAACAAGGCCTATTTTGTACTGTAAATTTTGGTCATAATGCTCTTTTTTGGATTGATTTATAGGATTGTCACCCCTAAAATTTCACCTCCTTTCTTCATATGCTCCCTTTGAATAAAATATTTTTGGACATTGATTGGTCTTTAAAGTATCATACTTTAAATTTTTTCACTTAGTGGGAGATTATCACATTTATCATTAGAAGGATTTGAGTTGTCTTTCCATTAAGGGGGAGATCTTGATACTTGATTCTAGACCTATATTCTATTTTCACATATTTATCGTGTTGTTCTTTGGAGGAAACTAATTCTTGAGCTTCTAGCTATGATCCATAGGGGGTTCATTTAGTTTCTCATGGGTACTATATTTTAGAACATGAAAAATTTGGATATAGAAACTTCCCCTAATAGAAAAAGATCTAGAATAATTATTGTTGACCTAAATGTAATTTCTTCCTCTAGCTTCTTTGTAAAGAAAATGTCTTACTTGGGACAACATAAGAAAAAGAGGAATTCCAAGGTCTTTCTAAATATCTTTTATGTGATGTTAATCAGGAATGTGTTGTTGGAACACGTTTGACATTGTGCCAAAAGATCAACTTATTAACACCAGATACTAATGCTCGAGATAAAAAAAATCCATGGGAGGCAGTTAGTCCATGTCCTAAATATGAAGGGAGACATTGGCGATTAGTCCAACAATTCCCCCTCAGCATCACCTAAGGGGATTCAAACCCATGACCATGGATCTGATACCATTTGTTGGAACACGTTTATCGTTGTGCCAAAAGATCAACTTGTTAACACTTGATACAAACACTATAGATAAATGGATCTATGAGAGGTGGTTAGGCCATGCCCTAAATTCGAAGGGAGATGCTAGTGATTAGTCCAACATGTGCCCCTCATCTTTTCTTTTATTTTTTTAAAGGATATTTGGAGGTCGGGATGGCACATTTGGAACCAACCTCTAGTTCATATTAATTCTCTATCTAAAATTTAGTCCAATTTTAGACATCCTCCTATTTTTACCTCTTTAATTTTTGTGGCTTAGGATATTAGTCTTATCTTCATTCGTTGGCAAAATTTGTTAGATTTTTCAAGGATATCAAAGTCTTATTGGGTATGTATGGAAGAATATTTTAGACTCAATAAAAGAAACTTTGGAAAAAGAAACTTTGGAGGCTAATTTTTATGTCGATAAATTCTTAGCTTCTTGGGATTTTAAAATTTGAGGAAATTAGATTTCAATCATTATTTTGGATCTACTATTTACAGCTCTAGAACCAAACCTTATGATAAGGTCAATAGAGCAAGTAAATGGTCCCCTCCTCCATTGGGTTTTTTTCAAAATTTTAATACTGACGAATCTTCTTTTTTTGGGTGTAACAGAGATTGGTGAAGTTAGGCGAGATAATTTTGTCTCAAGTCTCTTCTTTTTTTCTTATAATATAAGGTTTGGCACTAATAATTATAAGGACACTTGAGTCATTCTTTTGGGTTTAGTGAGAGAGATATAGAGATAGAGAGATATGAGATGTGGCAATAGGGGAACAACCCCAAGAGTTCAAGGAAGTGGGTATCTAGTATCATAGAAGAATAAAAGACCGAAGTCATTACCACATAGATAAATCTAAGATTATACGAATTAGCATGGTAATAGATCAGATGCCTATGTAATAATTACCACAAGAGTAGAGTGGATGATGGAAGCTAACACAAATATGAGAGTAGAGGATACTCACCACATAGACGGTTAGGAGAAGCATCAAAGATATTGTAAGTAAGGTAGAAGAGGACACGAGAAAAAATAGTAGAAATACTTTAGAGGAACCTATTTTTCATGTGGAAGGACATAGAGAATTTGAGTGTTGAGGAAAACTTGGCCACATGATAGTGCAAGAGATGTTTGGTAATGGGAGGTCATCACCTTCAAAGAGGGGCCCTAAGTGTGGAGACTCACGAATTCTATGGAGATCTTTAATGTGTGATAGGAGGGGTGGGACGACACAAAGAGAGTTTGTTTAAGACCTAGAGGAAGGTTGGAGGACAATGGCAACATGGACAACTTGAAGTTTGAACAAATGATTGACAAGTTGAGGCTAAGGAGGATGGACCATCTACTATCATATTACATACAAGTGACTTGATAGATAAACAATACCATGTAATAAATATATAAATAATTAATTATATATTTATTCTAAAAAATATATTATATATTAATTATGTATGTATTATATTTATATGTTAATTTAATTTGTACTATATAAAAATATATTAATTATTAATTATATCAATTTAATATTTGTATTTAATAGTTTTATTATAGAATATAATATATAATAATAATATAATTTATATATAATAAATATAAGTATATAACATTATATACAATAATAAGTATAATTATATTATATAATATATATTATACTATATTATTATTTAATAGTTTCTAATATAAAATATAACATATAATAAATACAATTTAATAGTTTTAAATGATAAATCTAACCATTAAATAAAATGTTTGAAGTTGATGCTTCTTTCTTGTCACAGATCTCTCAAATCCATCCTTTTTAATAATTATGTTTTGATTTTTTTAATTAATATTGTCCCACTCAAATTTCATAAGGTTCTCCTAATATAAAAATTAAGTACAAAATTGTACAAGTAAATTTTTTAAAAAAATATAAATGCATAGGAGTAAGTAGAAAAAAGTCAGAAAAAATAAGATAAAATTGTAAAAAAAATTATGGAAAAATTTGTACATATATGCTTAACATGTGACGTATAAGACAAAACTGACAAAAATTAGGAAATGGATACAAAGTAACGTCCAAGTCTCAAAAAAATTATTTCGCCGAGAGGCGATCTACAGTGACATCAAAATCATAGTTAATATTTTGGGCGTTTTTGAAAAATTTGCCAGGCAGCTGCCAGTATTCGAAGAAGAGGCACGAAATTGCATGCTGAGTGGAAGCAAATTGATTAGCAACGCTCCGTCTGACAATGAAGTTAAAACATTTACTCCACCTGCTCGTCTTAGCGGCGAAGGAGACTTGAAGCGATAAAAGCCAAATCTGTGAGCAGGTGGAAGCTAAATCTCACTATAAGCAAAGAAATAAAGTTGCAGCTAGGAAGGAGACTCTGACTATAACCTGGCGCCAGACTTTCCAAAATATCGGCCGCTGGCTTGAAGAGCTCCGTTGTAAGTATCCAATCAACTCATCATTTCTAGTGTTAAATATCCAATCGACTTTTGAGCTGTTCACTTTTGGTATGCTAATCATTGCGCCTATTTCAATAGTAAAATCGTTTTCAAGCTCTGTTTTAAACTATTTCGGCTTTCCGTTTCAATTTCTTTTTCCAAAATTCTAGCATTTGTTGTTCAGGATTCTCATATTTTTGGGGGAAATATAGATTCACCTTTTTTCGGACTAAAATTTTGTCAATATTTGAGTTTTATACTTGTGGAGGTAAATATTTTTTGCAGATTTAAATTGTATATATCTTATCAAGCTCTCTGCTATAGATGCTGCTTTGAAATTGTTTGGGTTTTGGTTGGCGTACCAAATTTTGTGAGTGTGGGGAATGATATTTGTTTTATCTTAACCATTAACTATGCATGCACATAGATATGTAGATATATTGATTTTCTTTCTCTCATCTTTAGTGCAGGTGTTCTCCCACCTACAATTAATTAAGGAACCCTCTACCAAAAAAATTCCCAGGCGGAATCGGGATTCACTCTAAATGTTTCATTATTGCATGTGTACTGTGAATTATCATTAGTGTTGAAATCACAGTGAATTTGTTGCGGCTGTGGTTGAAAAATTTAAAAGAAATAATCAAAGAAAGAGCAATTGGTAACTCAGAGGAAAAATAGGGGTGATCTGGTTTAAAAAAATACATATAAATTTTAAGGATTGTACGATTTGATTTAATTAGATTATAGTGATTTTTAAGTAAAGTTTCGTTGAAAATAATAAATTTTCAGCAAACAAATTTTAGCATTCATCCAACTCATGCATTAAAAATAGGAAAATTATAATAATTTAAAAAATATTAGAACAAGAAACTTCTAAATTCCCATTTTACTTTGCAAAATCACAATCAATGAGCAATGTATTGTTTTTTTTTTTTTATCCTCTATAAATATTTTGGATTTTTTTAACTCTCTTAATTTTTTTTTTTATTGTTAAGCAAATAACAAATTATAATCTAATACAACTTTTAAACTTAAAAAGTAATGAAATAAATCATATTTTGAATATATAGATTTTTTTCAAATAAAAAATACTATTATGTTATTTTTCAATATTAATTTAACATGTTATAATATTAAATTTAATATTAGTTATATGAATAAGATTCAAAACTTTGTAAATTTTTAATTTTTAAAATTTATTTAAAATTAATACTTAATAAAAATTTATAAATTATTAAACCTTATTAATAAATTTTAAGTTATTTTCTAAATAAATTCATTTTAAAAAATTACTTTTAACATTTAAAAATATGGTATTTCCATTCTTTATGTAATGGATTAAAAATCCATGTTTCACATCATACAATTGCACATCCAACTCTATAAAAAGGATGTGAAAAAAGAAAGATACACAAGAGAGTATTGAGAGAAAGATTAGACAAAAAATAGTAAATATAAAGTCTAAAAACATATTACAACAAAAGAATAATAGAAAAAAATAAGTAAATAAATAAAAACAATGTGGGAGGTGATTTAAGGGAAAAATAGTAAGAAAAAAAAATAATAAAAATTCAAGATTAAGATGTGAATGTTATATTTAGTACTATAACAATTATATAAAATAAGTTACAATCAAGTATAATGAGGAGTAGGAAAAAAATTAAAAAGTAAAGAGAAAAATACAAGATGATATAGATAGGCTTGGATAGAAATGGATGAAACAAAATCCATAAAATGTCATATAAATATATATATATATCCCGTGTGTTATCATACATAGTTAGATGTGGCAATGAATACAAATACTTACAATACAAATTTAAATAATATTTAAATTTAATCTTGTTAAATAATTATTTTTAAATGTTTTAATTTCTTGAATATTTATTAAGGTCGAGGTTATTATTAATATTTTTAGGGATATAATTCAAATAATTAATTTTAGGGTTATAACCTTAATTTTATAATATTTAATAATATTACAGAATTATTCTTTTATTATAATTAAACAATATTAGCATTATGATTAGGTTTAGGGTTAGGGCGAATGTTAAGATTGAGATTAGAATTAAGGTAAGAAATGGAGTTAAAATTATACACATAGATAAATAAAAGTTCTAATAAAGAAAACAATGTAATTAAAAATCAAGGAAGGAAAAGAATGAACCCAAATTTAGATAAAGAGAGATCTAATCAAATTATATTATAACTTTTAACCCTATTAAATAATTATTTTTAAATATTTTAATTTCATGCTTATATATTAAAGTTACTTTTATAATTATTAATTTTAGAGATATAATGGAAATAATTAATTAGAACCTTAATTCTATAATAATTATTAATATTATAATTTTAAACCTACTTATTAGTATTATAATTAAAAAATATTAGAATTATGGTTAGGGTTAAAGTTATTGTGAAGGTTAAGGTTGGGATTGGAATTAGAATAAGTAGAGTTACAATTATAGTTATAACCACAGTTAATGGGGATAGAGTTAGGTTTACAATCAAGGTTAGGGTTATGTCAAAGTCATAAGAAAATTATGGTTAGAATTAAGGTTAAAAAATATGTTTAAAATTAAGGTTATGGGTAGGGTTACAATTATGGTTAAAGTTAGGGTTGGTGTTTCAATTGGGGCTAGGATTGAATTAAGATTAGGGTTAGGGTACAATTAAGATTATGATTAGGGTTCAATTAGGGCTAGAGTTTAACAGGGTAAAGGTTCATTTAGGGTTAGGGTTAATGCTAGGGTTAGGGTTTACTTAGGGTTAGTTTTTACTTAGTGTTATGGTTAGGGTTCAACTAGGGTTAGGGTTAGGGTTCTATAATAAATTTATTGGGGCGAGGATTAGGGTTGGGTTTCAAATAGGGTTAGGGTTCGAGGTCAGAGGTAAGGTTAGGATTATAGTTCAATTAATGCTAGGATTCAATTAGGGTCAAGGTTATGGTTAGGATTGAATTAAGGTACTTGGGTTAGTATTATTATTATGGTTTAATTAGATGTAGGATTCAATTAGGGTTAAGGTTGAATTATGGTAAGGGTTAGTGAGGTTACAATTAGGGTTCAATTAGGGTTCAAAGTTGGGGTTCGGGTTAGAATTCAATTAAGGTTAGTGTTCAATCAAGGTTAGAGTTATGGTTCAATTTAGGTTAGGATTAGGGTTAAGGTTCAATTAGGGTTAAGATTAAGATTAGGTTTTAAGAGAGTTAAAATTAGAGTTATGATTAGAGTACAAAGTTCTATGATAAATATTAGGGTCAGAGTTAGGGTTGGGGTTCCAATATAGTTAGGGTCAAGGTTAGGGTTGAATTAGTGTAAGGGTTGGTGTTAGGGTTAGAATTAGGGTTCAATTATAACTAGGATTCAATTATAGTTAGTGTTAGAGTTCAAGTCTGAATTAGGGTAAGTGTTAGTGTTATTTTTTAGTGTTAATGTTAGGGTTATGGTTCAATTAGGGTTAGGCTTCAAAATTTAGGTTATAGTATAATTAAGGTTGGGCTTCAATTAGGATTAGGGTTAGTAGTAGGTTTTAAGAGTTAGGTTTAAAATTCAATTAGGTCTAGTGTTCAATTAAGGTTAGGACTATGGTTAGGGTTAGGTTTTAATTATATTTTAATTAGAGTATTAAGATTTAGGGTTCAATGAAGGTTATAGTTCAATTAGGATTAGAGTTCAATAGCGTTAGTGTTATAGTTACTATTAGGGTTAGGGTTCAATTAGCATTAGGCTTTAATCAGGGTTAGTATTATTGATTTATTAGGGTTAAGGTTTTATTAGGATTAGGGTTCAATTAGGGTCAATGTTTACTTAGGGTTATAGTTAGGGTTGAATTATGGTTAGGGTTTTATAATAAAGCTTGGAGTTAGGATTAGGTTTGAGCTTGATGTTCAAATAGGGTTAAGGTCAAGATTAGGTTTACTATTCAATTAGGGTTATGATTAAGGTTCAATTACAATTCAATTAGGGTTAGGGTTCAATTCTAGGGTAAGGGTTAGTGGTAGTGCTAGGGTTAGGGTTTAGTTAAGGTTAGGGTATAATTAGGGTTTTTGTTCAATTATATTTAGGGTTAGAGTTTATTTAGACTTTAATTGGGTTTCAATTAGGGTTAGGGTTAGGGTTAGGGTTAGGATTAGTATTAGGGATAGTATTAGGAATATGTTAGGGTTAGTATTAGGGTTATAATTAGGGATAGCTTATGGTTAATATGAGTATTAGTTTTAGGGTTAGGGTAAAATCATGATAAGAGTTAGTGTTATTATTAGGGTTAGGTTTCAATTAGAGCTATGATTCAATTAGGGTTTAGGTTAAGGTTATGGCTCAATAAGGTTTAGTGTTCAATTATGGTAACATTTTAGGTTATAGTTTAATTAGGGTTGGGGTTCAATTAGGATTAGGGTTAGTAGTAGGTTTTAAGAGTTAGGTTTAAAATTCAATTAGGTTTAATGTTCAATTAAAGTTAGTACTAGGGTTACGATTAGTATTAGGGTTAGATTTTCATTACATTTTAATTAGAGTATTAAGAGTTAGGGTTCAATCAAGGTTATAGTTCAATTAGGGTTAGAGTTCAATAAGCGTTAGTGTTATAGTTACTATTAGGGTTAGGGTTCAATGAACATTAGGGTTTAATCAGGGTTAGTATTAACTTAATTTATTAGGGTGAAGGTTTTATTAGGGTTAGGGCTCAATTAGGGTCAATGTTTACTTAGTGTTACAGTTAGGGTTGAATTATAGTTAGGGTTAGGGTTAGGGTTTTATAATAAAGCTTGGGGTTAGGATTAGGGTTAAGCTTGGCGTTCAAATAGGGTTAAGGTCAAGATTAGGTTTAGGTTTCAATTAGGGTTATGATTAAGGTTCAATTACAATTCAATTAGGGTTAAGGTTCAATTATAGGGTAAGGGTTAGTGTTAGTGTTAGGGTTAGGGTTTAGTTAAGGTTAGGGTATAATTAGGGTTTTTGTTCAATTATATTTAGGGTTAGAGTTTATTTAGACTTTAATTAGGGTTAGGGTTAGGGCTAGGATTAGTATTAGGGATAGTATTAGGAATATGTTATGGTTAGTGTTAGGGTTATAATTAGGGATAGGTTATCCAGTTATAATTATTAAGGTTTGAAATTAGCATTAGGTTTAAGGTTTGGGATAAGGTTTTATAATAAAGCTTGGGGTTAGGGTTATGTTTGCAAAACAAAATATTATGGTTAGGTTTAACTAGGGTTAGGGTTAGGATTCAATTAGGTTAGGGTTATAATTCAATATGCATTACAATTATTCTAACACTAAGCCTATCCTTAACCCTAACTATAACCCAAGCCCTAAAACTAACCCTAACCCAAACCTTAACCATAACCATATTATTGACTCTAATTCTATTTCTAACTATAACCCTAACCTTAATTCTATCAAAAATTATAACTCTAACACTAACCCTAACCCTTACCCATATTGTATCTCTAATCCTAATCCTAACCCTAATCCAGATTCTATCTCTAATTCTAACTCTTAACACTAACCCTAATCTAAATTCTATCTCTAATTTTAACTCTTAATACTAATGTTAGCCCCAACCTTAATCTTAATTCTACCTCTAACCTTAACCCTACCCTTGATCCTAATTTCATCTCTAATCCTAACCCTAACCCTAATCTTACTATTAATGCTAAACCAACCCTCATCCCAATTTTATCTCTAACCCTAACTCTAACCTTAGCCCTATAATAATTTAATATAAAATATATAAATGTAAAAATAATTTATTTACAATATTACATGTTTCAAGTCTCACTGAGAAAGATATCTCTCGGCATATTTTATATATATTATTAAATATATATATGCTAATAGTCTTTATTCTGGAAAGCTCCCATTTTTACGCATGCAAGTAGAATGTTTGATAAATGACCATACCTAAATTTATAAGATTTGGCTTTACAATTGCCAATTACATTTTCTTGGAAGTTTGTAATTTTTTTTGTTTTCAGTAAAAAATTTAAAGGCTTCACTATATATAATGACTTTAGAGAGATTATGACTGACCAAAGCTACCCAGTATTTTACATTTCCTTTTTGTTCCTTCTAGAGATAAAAACTGCAGGCCACAATGAACACGTGATGGTCATTAGCCCTATTAAAGAAATTTATTTAATATGTTATTAAGAATTTGAAATTTTGATCAAGAGTTGGAAATTGGAATATGCTAACAAATTTTTAGTATTACAAATTTTATTTTCAATAATAAACAATCAACCCACTATTTTAGTAAACATTTGATCATCATTACGATAATACGAACATTATAAAATAGAACAAATTCTATTATTAGGATATTTCTAAGGGAAGTACTATGCGAGTGACGTAGGTAAGACTTCAGTTAAGTTGGATTCGTTGTATGCCATTGCCAGTATTAAAATTCATTTAATTGGGAAAGCTTCGAGGTTTCTTTATAAACAGAGAAAGATACGATACACTGTGCACAACTTTTGCTTTTTGGCAGACTATGTCTTATTTTCTGGTCTTGTGTGCAACAATAGCTGTTGCAGCATTGGGCATTTGCATTTGGATCAGAAGATTGAGGGATCAAATCTCACGGGGACCTAGATCATGGCCTTTGCTCGGTTCTACTCTCGAACTCACAGGAAATTTCCACCGCCTGTACGACTGGATCACAGACTATGCAATGGAAATGCCTACATTCGAGGCGAGCTACATGGGTTTCAGACTCTTGTTCACTGTGGATCCTGCAAACGTTGAGCATATGCTCAAGACCAACTTTGATAACTATGTAAAGGTCAGTATTTTTAAGTTTCTGAATTCCATTATCCATGACAGTAGATTGGGCTATTTATATTTTTTCAACTTTCCTTAATTTCACAGGGGAATGCTAGTCATGATGTCCAGTATGACCTTCTGGGTGATGGTATTTTTAACTCGGATGGGGAACTGTGGAGACTCCAACGCAAATCTGCCAGCCTGGAGTTTTCCTCAAAGATGCTGCGGGTTTATAGTACGGCCACCTTCAGGAAATATGCGGTGAAATTAAACACTGTTTTGGAGCAACAGGCCATTAATGGTGCAGTTATAAATATGCAGGTAACTCTATTCATTGCATAAATTTGTAAGGGTTACTAGTTTCTTTCTTTGAGTTGGATTTTCCTTACTCCATTACCTCCCAGTTGTGCTTCTCTTATATGATTTGCAGAGTAAAATAAATGTTTTGTGCTTGCTCTGTATCTTAAGGGTTTCCTTTCATTTCCTTTCTCTTTTGGTATAATTCCTAACCCTTTTCTTCGGAAAGCAAATATAATCAGCCTTAAGATAGGGAAGCTGGCCTACTCTCGAAGTTACTAAAGTTTAAGGAAGCTGTATGTGAATTGGAGACAGCCTACTCTAGAGGTTGCTTAAGGAAACTGTGAATTTAGGACAGAAGCAGTAAAAAAAAAAGTTGGAATTAATTAGTGAAAGCACTAAGATAGAGGAGGGGGCCTTCTGTGGAGGTTCTTTAAGCTTTTAAAAAACTGTGTTTGAAATTTCTGACTGTCAATTAGACTGACAGACGCAATACCTGGTCAACATTTTTTTCTTTTATATAATTCATCTGATTTTTCATCTCTGGTCATGTTGGGACTCCTTTTTTCAGTTGGTTCTGTAAGATGTTTTATTTAAGGACTTATACCACTTAAAAGTTTACTTTGCATTGTTATGATGATACTTTTTAATTCCATTTACTGTTCCAGTGGTTTTTGGACACTAGATAAATTCCCTTACTGAGTTGGTAAGGTTTTGAGAATTCTTTTATGTGCAGGATATGTTTATGCGGATGTCATTTGATGCTATTTGCGAGCTTAGCTTTGGAACCGAAATCGGTTGTCTAGACTACTCTCTTCCGGATGTGCCCTTTGCTTCAGCTTTTGACAGATCTAATGCTGTCTGCGCATCTC
Source organism: Sequoia sempervirens (assembly GCA_007258455.2). NCBI lineage: Eukaryota > Viridiplantae > Streptophyta > Pinopsida > Cupressales > Cupressaceae > Sequoia > Sequoia sempervirens. The sequence goes on from VDFB02271358.1 coordinate 49,096,035, forward strand.
GATACTTCGACCCCCTCTGGAAACTAAAGAAACGCTTTAACATAGGCGCAGAGGCCAAAGTCAAAGAGGATGTTAGGGTTTTGGACAATTTTACTTATCATTTGATACAGAAGCGCAAAAAATCCATCCAAGATAACGAGGTACTGGATGAGAACCCTAATAAAATAGTTATTTTTTAATTTTTATTTCAATGATAGTTACGAGTATTTTTACCCTGATTAATTGCAGGTGAGGTCCAAGTCTGATCTCCTGTCGAGGATGCTGTCAATGGCCAAGGACAATCCAGAATTGTATGATGATAGAAAGCTGAGAGATGCAGTTCTAAATTTTGTTCTAGCAGGACGAGATGGAACAGCTGTCACTCTTTCCTGGTTACTTTTGTTGCTGTCTGAAAATCCGGGAGTAGAAGAGAAAATAGTGCAAGAGTTGCAGGATATTCCGGGATTTAGCAGCAGCACCATTGATGGGGATGATATTTGCTGCTTTAAGAAATACTCTGAACTGCTGACTTATGACGTGCTGAATAATAATATGCATTATTTGCACGCTGCAATTACTGAAACGTTGCGTCTATACCCTGCTGTTCCTCTGGTAATTCAAAATTTCCCATTTAAAACTCTGATGAGTCCGGTAAGGAAAAAATCTACGAAACTTCAGCGTAATGTAAAATGATGCATAATAAACATCAAATTTTCACGGCCCATGAGATTCAGTCGAGGAGTTTCAGGAAAAAATTCTGTTTGATTTTTTTGCCTTGAAGTTTCAGATCCCATTGTATGATTCGGAGTTTCAGGGAAAACTGTGTTATATTTTTGTCCCTAGGTTTCAGATCGAATTCCATGATTAAAAATTTCAGGAAGAATCGATGTATTTTATATTTCTCTTAGAAAAAAATTCAACAGATTTCAAATCACATTCCATGATTAGGGGTTTCAGGAAAAAAAGTTTGTTAGATTTTTTTTCATCTTTTAAATGATCTTCTATAATCATGAGTTTTGTGAAAAAAACTGTTACTTTTTGTCTCAATGTTTAAGATCACACTCCATAAGGAGTTTTCAGAAGTAGCTCTGTTTTTAACTCCAACTGTATGATTAAGGAGTTTTAGGGAGAAAATATACATTTGATTTTTGCCTCGACATTCCATTCCATACTCCACGATTTGGAGTTCCAGAAAAAAAATATTATATGTTCGATTTTTTATATGGAATTTTCAATCACACTTCATAATCATCGGCCTAGATGAAAAACAAATGATACAGATATAAATATTACTAAATTAGCTCGTTAAGTAAACAAAAATTGAACACAATCGTTTTCCCTGAAGCTCCTCAACTAAATTGTCGATGTAAAGTCAAATTTTGTCTGTATTGCAGGATGGGAAGACTGCTTTGAGTGATGACATTCTCCCGGATGGCATCAGAATTGCGAAGGGGAATGTGATAAACTATGTGCCTTACGCAATGGGGCGAATGCAGAGACTTTGGGGGGATGATGCGATGGAATTCAAGCCTGAGAGATGGCTTAACGTGGATGGCATATTTCAGCCTCAGTCTCCATTTAAATTCACAGCATTTCAGGCATGTATGCTTAGCCTTTTGGAATTATATAATAATCACTCAACTCTTGTGTTTCACTGACCGATTTAATTTGAAATGCAGGCTGGGCCGAGAATTTGCATGGGAAAGGAGTCAGCCTACTTGCAGATGAAAATGGCTGCTGCATTGGTTCTGCGTTTCTTCACGTTTGAAATGGTGAAATCTAACCGAGCAAAGTACAAGCTGGCCTTAACCTTAGTCATGCCCTCTTTGCCGATGCTCGTCCACCGGCGAGGAAGAAGATGTTGACCGGGAAAGCTTATTTTTCTGTACACAGATGGTCGAAAAACTTCTCTTTCTCTGGGCCGGGCCCTGTGTCATTGCGCACGCCTGCAACTTAAGCTTAGAAATGCCTGTAAGAACGATTACAATGAGGTCTATCGAATATGACTAGTCCAGTAATTTGCTCAATATATTTTCTTTGGAAATTCAAGTTTTGCACTCTGGATTTCATTAGTACCTGCCTGGATACCTTACTGTTCAAAACTCTGCAATTTGCAAGCAGCTCTTACCAAATAAACCTTGATCTCTGTTTCTTTTTCCGTCTCAAATTTCAAAATAAAATTCCTCCCGGTTTTATGATTTGGACTGTTATTCTAGCCTTCGCATCTATCGAGAAAGCCATTAAAAATGTTAAACGCGTAGAAGGGATTACAGCATCGCAGGACAGCAGGACATGAAAAAACCGTGCACTCATTTTATCGTATTCATTTTCTTTATGACACGAAGCACAATAGCTGTGATTAGTGCTCTCCATGAAATGTTAATTTATTTGCTTGTACTTTTTGTTTCTTTTCGTCCTTCTCATTTTTACTCTCCTTTTCAAAAAAATCTTTGTACGTAGTCTAGGGGAGAGGGGTCTATAGTGGAGCATCCTAACTTCACGTTTCTCAAAATCTTATGTGGAAATTTCAAATCACTTCCAATTTTGTACAACAGTTTATTTGGTAATTCACATGCTTCTATATTTCGTTTTAGGCCCACATCATCAAATATGATGCCACATCAGCATGCTTTTTGTTGAGGTATCGAAAAATGCCCAAAAAAAAAGTGAGACCGATAGTGGTGCACTAAGTCATGTTTTATTGGTGTGCTGATGTGGCATCACATGATTTGTCAGTTTATGTACTTTATGGATATTAAGGTGCTCCATTATGGGGCCCACTAAGAACGATTTCTATCCCCACTATTGAACCCCACTCCACTATGGGCCCCTCTCCCCTATTGGTCTTTTCTTATTTTTGCAATTTTTATAACTTTCTATTTTTTAATTTATATATTTTTTAACGAGTCTTAACATATATTAGAAATATTGTACATCCTAATTGCAAATTTATGGTAAAAAAATAATAATAAAAGTTATCATAATTTTGATAATAGTTTTTTCAATGTAATATGTTATTTAATGATAAAGCAAGTTGATATTATATAAGAATTTACATTACAATCTTATTCTAATGTAAAAAAGAGATGAAAAGTAATGTGTATCACAAATTAACAAATTAATATTATTACGTTGAAGGCATTCTCTATGTGAGCTTCACTATGCTATTTTATCCATCCATGACGAGGAGTTTCAAATAGGGCATGCAAGACGATTGAATGAATCTTACCCATTCATTTCCAACAAATCCTTGCTCGGCACCATTACCATTGAACCATTTAGTGAAAGAACATCAACATCCAGGAAATAATACCACCACCTAATATTAGCTTAGTACTATGACAAGGCTTCAAAGATGGCATGTTTGTGCAATCCTAGTTTTTTTTCGATGATGGCATTTGTGAAGGACGTGACATTTATAAGTGCCAAATTCTCTTCCTTGTTTAATCCTACTTAAAACTTCTTGTCAATTTTCTAGAATACATCACCTGATGATCTTTGAAACCCTTCTTATGCATAATATAGACAATGCTCAGATTAAAGTAAAAAACTAAAAGTCATTTGATATGAATGATGTTGGCCACATGCCGAATCATCTGTCACGCTTAAGCCCATTGAAAACTTGATTGCTATTTGCCAGTGAAGGCTCTAATTCCATTGAAGAAAGCAAGATCTGGGAGAGAGTCACTACTACTTGCTTCATATCTAGGCACAAGATGGGGTCTTCTTCCACACATTGCTTTGCTAATATGACCATCTTCATTTGCAACAAAGTGTAAGTTACATAATTAAACCCAATATTCTTAAAAACATGTCTTAATTTATTTAAAATTTGATTTGAAAGAACACTCAAAATCGAATTGAAATATGTACAATTACCAACCTTATATACACAATCATATGGATGTAAATCCATTAGATTGCAGCCTATGCATTAATTTAAATTGTTCATATGATTCAAACTAGGGGAGCTTTGGATTGCGAATAACATCTATGGTCCTCTTCTTGGCAATATGGATGAGCTAAAATATCATAAGAACAAAGTAAAGTGGCATAAACATTTCATTAGTCGAGTAATCTAGAGTTCAAGGGCAGATAGAAAGTTTAACAACCATAAATTAAATGCAATGATTTCCCACACTATCTTCACATATAGTGAATAGTAGAGGTCAGATCAATCTTCATATGTTAAACTCATTACATTCTTCTTCGTAAACTTTATACAAATTGTATATCATATTTGTTCGCAGTAGTGCCATTATATTGGCTCTTGTACTTTAAAAAAAAGACATGGAGGTATAGACAAGGCATGTGAATTATCTAACAAAATGCCCTTAAAAAATGTGGTCTCAAGAAATGAGATGATCTTGCAAGATACCTACAAATGAGTTTTGATAATCATATAGAGCATGGAAGCAAATACTAGGCATTGAAAAATATAAATGCAATTGGCAAGTGTAATGCCTTATTCCACTCACCTCCATGGTTCTCCACGTTAGGCACATGTGCAAAAGGTGGAAGCATTGACAAGGCACACAAACTGTTTGAAAAAATACACTTATTGTAGGAAATGCGCCTCCATAATCCCCTCCCTTCTTCCTCGCATCCTCATAATCAATATGCATGCAAAAACTTGAACATAGTCAAGGCACGTGGATGGTTTTGTTGTTTGCATGCAACTCTGGGAGTATAGACAAGACATGTAAGTTGTGGAGCATAGAAAAGAATGTTTGGTTTCCAACTTGCCAAGATATACTAAAAATCTAATATGGCTATATGATTGATTTCTTAAAAAATATATATTTTTACATCCCATCAAATAGTTGGGCCCAAGAAGACAAGTTATGGCCTATGTACCCAATTCAACCCTATTATTTAATTGACCCATTTATCTCAAAATATCAAATGTGATGGCCATCTAAACTCATAACTTTAGACTTAAATCATGTGGATGCAACATCCTAATTTTTCTCAATGAATAGCTCAATGGTGGGATGAACCCATCATCCAAGGTCATGCCATGTTTCCATTCATGGCTAATCTTATCTATCTGAATAATAAATTAAAGACTACAGTAAGAAAAAAATCTATTGACAATATTTCAGAAAATTTGAAAATATAAAGGCCAACTATTTCACTATATACCAAAAATACAACAATAATGATTTAGTGATACACTGCAAAGAGCTTGATCTAATAGAGGAATCGGCTGACCTTCATAGTAATTAGAGAAGGTATTGGTAATAGGGTCTAAACAATTGTGTTAAGAGGATGCCAACACAATCTTCTTCCATAAGTTTCTCCTTAATAAACAACACATGAATTTCATGCAAAACAGATGGCACTATAATTGGTTAAGGTTTAGATATCATTGAGCATATGCTTGTTGGCAATAGAGATTGATTATCTTCCTTATCAAGAGGTTTTGTTTCAGCCATGTTTGGATCTCTATAAGTGGATGCATAGTAGATTTCAAGCTATCACTTCTCCATTGAGACCTTTGTTGCACAAACAACACCATCTGCTAAATGGCCTACTAACTAACCTCATGTACTAAGCAAATGTATGCAAAAAATAGACAAGAATTTTACCTAGTCAACCTTCCAAACATCTTCGGCATACCCATTGCACACCATGGTGTGATTACTAGTAAATGTGTTCTGACATATTCAATAGAGGAACAAATTTAGTTTTAAAATATTTATTAGTAAAAAAATAGATGCAATAAAGACATGAATAACATTACTTTTAAGAATTTGGTATGATTAGGGGAATACTTCTAGAAGATTTATTTTTCTTTAAAGAACTTTATGAATGGGAACTTTGAGTGGAGATATTTTAGAAGTAGAAATCTAGAATTAATTGGCTCTAGGAAAAGGATCAAAATAGCTCTATTCTTCACAATTTAAAATTAAAGTAAGGAGAAGTAGTAATGGTATCTTATTTATTAACTCCTTTTAAGGACAACTATATTTATCTCAAGAGATTAACAAGAAAGTAGTTTTTAGTTCTCTTCTTTGTTTAAGGAAAGTGGTCATGCAATGGAGGAAAGAGTTATCTTAGGTTGTATCTCTTCTTTGATTACTGAGGAAATGAATGGTCTTTTCTAATGGGGCCTATTACTCATGAGAAAATGGAAAAAGTTATTTTCCAAATAAAGAAAAGTATGTATCTTATTCTTGATGGCTTTCCTATTGAATTGTATCAAGAATTTAATGACATCTTAAAGAACAGTCTTCTATAAATTGTGTGGAATATTAGAATAATAAGTAGATGCTTTTAAAGCAATCAATTTTATCTAAGTTTTAACTTTGATTTCAAAGAAAGTGGAAGCTAACTCTTTTTATTTTTTTACAACATATTGTTCTTATGTCTCTTATAGGGTGAGCCCAAAATAGTGAGTCCCACTTGTTGGACATCACATTTTTGAAGGTGTTGGGCACTAAAATTTTTTTGACACCTTCGAACAAAGGTTCCTTATCATTGTTAAACAAATAATAAAGTAGTGCCTTCTTTCAAAGGTGTCTTATTATTGTTAAAAAAATAATAAAGTAATGCCTTCGTTCAAAGGTGACCTCAAACAAAATAATTTTTTATTGATAAAAAAAGTAAAGTGAAATGACATTTTATTCTTATTTTTCTTTCACTGTGTAGTAGCACGGTCCACATGTAGTTAGCTCAACAACATGAATCAAGGGTCAACTTTAATAGGGCTCACTTTGATGTCCACAATGGTGAATCACATGGCTTGAGCCAATCATTTGTAGTCAAATTTCCACATGGCTTCAAACAGAGGTCTCTCACACTTAATCACTTAAAAAATTGCTATTTAAGAGGTATTTTTCAATACTTGATCATCAAATTTTCAATTGATCAAATATAGTGAAATTTTATATGACTTTTTTAATCAAGTAAAATGTTTAATTGAAACCCTAAATAGTTATTTTGAAACCTTGAATAGCTATTTTGAAACCCTAAATAGTTATTTTGAAACCTTGAACAACTATTTTGAAACCATAAAATCTTCAATTCAAACCCTAGAATCTTCAATTCAAACTCTAAACAACTAGTTTGAAACCCTAAAATAGTTATTTTAGTAATGAAAAAACATCACAATTTACTTCTTCCACCTTCAAGAACTCAAAACAATGAATACAATTTTCTATCAACTTACAATCAAAACTATTAGTGCTAACATTGTCTCCAAGTGACATGAATTAGGTATTTGATCTATTTTTTTAAAAAAATTATGCATAATTTGTTAGTGGCATGGTCTTTTATCTTGTGATCTAATTGCAATATTTATGCTCTTTGAACCATACATCTTCTTTTAGAGTAAAGATGACCATGCTAGCTTAGAAATTTTCTGTTGATGATATCTAACTCACTTCCCACTTGATCATGTTACCTAATTATCCATTATAAAGTTCTTAACATTAGTTTTGGGTCAATGGTCTTGTCAAAAAACTCTTTGAGTGTATTTATGCGACCATGTTAGCTTGTAAATTTTTGTTTTGAAATGATATATAACTCACTTCCCACTTGATCATGTTGGGCCTGATTATCCATTATCAAGTTCTTCCATTAGTTTTGGCCCAATCTTGTCAAAATGTTCTTTGAGAGTAAAGGTGACCATGTTAGCTTCTTTTTTTATTTTATTGATGAATATAACTTGCTTCCCACTTGAACATGTTGAGCCTAATTATCTAAATTATTAAGTTCTTCCATTGGTATATATGTAGATCACAACCTAGAGTTTGAGGGGGGTAAGATAAAAGATAGTGGATTCGATTGTGTAATAATTTTTACATTGACGTTTGGGATCACACTCTGTGATCCATCATCAGGATGAGAAGCCAAGAGCTCAAGGAGAAATGAGCTCTTGGCTTCTCATCTTGATGATGGATCACAGAGTGTGATCCGAAACATTGATGCAAAAATTATTACACAATTGAATCCAAAAATCAAAGTAAATAAATATATATGTTGTTCATCTATCCAAGTCATACATGTACGAGCTTCATTATAATATATATGCATAGATTCATACCTTATATCACAAACCTTATTTTAACTCTTTGTCCTGATGATGGATCATTGAGTGTGATCCGAAACATTGATGAAAAACTAGAACACAATCAAATCTAAAAATAGCAAAACTAATTTCATATAGATTGTGAAAATCATATTGACCTTACTTTAAGTTTACATGTTGTACACCCACTCCAAATTTTTGCTACCTAAATAGAAGAAGACAATTCATTACCAGCTTGACACTCAAGAATTCGTATGATCTCCTTTAGCCGGAGCCTCACGTTTCTGACAAGGCGAAATTAGCTAGATCGTTAACGTCAAAATTGGCAAGTTACAGGTTGTATATTTTTACGTATTCAGCACGTACCGTCTGGTACAAGGCGATATTAGCTTACATTCATCCTCTGCCAAATTGCAATCGAAATACGGATGCCATGGTAGGACATTTACTGAACGAGGTCAAGATTTTTCGAATCTGTAAATCGAGATTTGACATTTCTTCACGTCCAGTTAAAACATAACTGTAGCGCGTCTCCATTTTGCACCGTTTTCTCACATTGGTGATGTTGATCATTTCAGGATTTCATTATTAACGTACTAATTACGGAGAACGATTATTCTGCTCCATTTTTGCTGAGCTTTGTCTTTCGCTGTGTTGAACTTTCAGGCTAATAATGTATGCAGGTTAACATTCAGATTACACTTTCCTCCCATTTTTCAGAGATTTCTTCCAACTCTGTTTGGAAATGAATGGAATTAAGATCGACCAAAGTTCAAATTGACGTGATTTAATGAATGGTCTTTTCTTATGGAAGTTATTTTTCAAATAAAGAAAAGTAAGTACTTTTCTATTGAATTTTATCAAAGTTCAAGGGCATCCTAAAGAACGATCTTCTATAAATTATGTGGAATCTTGGAATAATAAACAGAGGCTTAAATAAACAGAGGCTTAAAGCAATCAATTTTATCTAAGCTTTAACTTTGATTTAAAAGAAAGTGGGAGCTAACTCTTTTGATTTTTTTCAACATATTGTTCTTTATAATGTCTCTTATAGGGTAAGCCCACAATAGTGAGTCCCACTTGTGGGACATCACATTTTTTAAGGTGTTGGGCACTAAAATGTTTCCAACACCTTCAAACGAAGGTGCCTTTGTCATTGTTAAAAAAAATAAAGTAATGCCTTCGTTCAAAGGTGGCCTCAAACAAAAGTCTTTTTTATTGATAAAAAAAAGTAAAGAAAGTGAAATGACTTTTCATTGTCATTTCGTTTTCACTGTCTAGCAGCATGGTCCACATGTAGTGAGCACAACAACATGAATCACGGGTCAACTTTAGTAGGGCTCACGTTGCTGTCCACAATGGTGAATCACAGTTCTTGACCCAATCATTTGTAGTCAAATTTTCATATGGCTTCAAACAGATGTCTCTCACCCAACTGCTTAAAAAAAATTCTATTTAAGAGGTATTTTCAATACTTGATCATCGATTTTTCAATTGATCAAATATAATGAAATTTTATTTAACCAAGTAAAATGTTTAATTGAAACCATGAATAGTTATTTTGAAACCCTAAATAGTTAATTTGAAATCTTGAACAACTATTTTGAAACCCTAAAATCTTCAATTCAAACCCTAAACAACTAGTTTGAAACCCTAAGATCTTCAATTCAAACTCTAAACAACTAGTTTGAAACCCTAAACTCTTAAATTCAAACCCTAAAACATTCAATTTTGAAAGCCTAAAATAGTTATTTTAGTAATGAAAAAACATCACAATACTTCCTCTACCTTTAAGAATTCAAAACAATCGATACAATTTTCTATCAACTTACAATTTGAACTAGCAGTACTAACATTGTCTCCAAGTGACATTAATTAGGTATTTGATCTAGTTTCTAAACTTTTCATGCATAATTTGTTAGCGGCATGACCTTTTATCTTGTGATCTAATTGTAGTGTTTATGCTCTTTGAATCATACATCTTCTTTGAGAGTAAAGATGACCATGTTAGCTTAGAATTTTTTTTTTGACATCTAACTCGCTTTCCACTTGATCGTGTTGCATAATTATCCATTATCAAGTTCTCAACATTAAAGTTTTGTCTCAATGGTCTTGTCAAAAATTTCTTTGAGTGTATTTATGTTACCCTGTTAGCTTAGAAATTTTTGTTTTGAAATGATATCTAACTCACTTCCCACTTGCTCATGTTGGGCCTAATTATCCATTATCAAGTTCTTCGATTAGTTTTGGCTCAATCTTGTCAAAATTTTATTTGAGAGTAAAGGTGACCATGTTAGTTTAATTTTTTTTGTTGAATATAACTTGCTTCCCACTTGATTATGTTGGTCCTAATTATCTTAATTATCAAGTTCTTCCATTAGTATATATGTAGATCACAACCTCGAGTTTGATGGGTGGGGGGATGGGAGGGGGGGCAGTAAGATACAATAATAGTTTGGAATATATGTTGGATCTGTCCAAGTCATACATATTGTCTGAGTTTTATTATGACATATATGTCCATAGATTCATCCTTTATATCACAAACCTAAGAATCATTTCACACATGTTGTGCACCCACTCCAAATTAATACTTAAATAGTAGGTTGAATTCATTTCCAACCAGACATTCAAGAATTTGTACATGATATCCTTTAAGCATAAAATTCCATATATTTAAATGATAATGATGAAATGGATCATCTTTTAATTTAAATTTGTGTTGATATCTAACTCACTTCCCACTTGATCGTGTTGCCTAATTATCCATTATCTAGTTCTTGACATTAGTTCTGGCTCAATGGTCTTGTCAAAAAGTTCAAGTGTATCTTTGTGACCATATTAGCTTATAATTTTTTGTTTTGAAATGACATCTAACTCACTTCCCACTTGATCATGTCGGGCCTAATTATCCATTAGTTTTGGCTTAATCTTGTCAAAAAGATATTTGAGAGTAAAGGTGACCATGCTAGCTTAATTTTTTTTTTGTTGATGAAGCTAAATCACTTCCCACTTCATCATGTTGGGCCTAATTATCTAAATTATCAAGTTCTTCCATTAGTATATATGTAGATCACAACCTAGAGTTTGATGGGGGTAAGATAAAAAATAGTGGGAATATATGTTGGATCTATCCAAGTCATACATGTATGAGTTTACAAAGGAGGGGATTCACCACTCTCGAGTCTCTAGGATAAGGAAGAGTCTATAGGGAGAGAATAGCCCTTGATTACCTCAAAGTACAAAGCTCAAGTGACAAGATGCAAGATGAAAGAGATAGGAAAAACGTAATTAAATGAAATAAGTTAATTTATGAAGGGAAAAATATAATTTAATAGAACCTGTTAAGAGATTATAAAATACAAATTACAGGAATAGAAAGAGGAAAACTTACAGAATCTTCCCTCATGAGGATAGAGATGTGGCCAATAGATGCCAACACATTGTGTAGATGTTTGTGCCCCATGTTGTAATCCTTTTCAAACCAAGAGCTAACAAATAGGAAACAAAAAATACCCAACTCTTTGAATCTAGAAACCTGCACACAACAAGGACAAGGAAATTTTTTGGAGTTGTTTTGAGGCTTGCCTCAATCAAACCCCTATTTTGGTGTTTCCACCTCCACAAACAACCAGATAGATAAAAAATAGACAAGATGTGTGATAAAGAAAAATCTCGCTATGGAGGAGAACATGTATCACAAATAAAATAGACAAGTATATTTGTAAATAGATAAGACAAGACAAGACAAAGCAACAAGAGAGCATTACTGATAGTTTGTGGCTCCCTCTTGGCTTGTTAGATGAGACATTGTATGCTTACAAGAGATCCTTGGTTGTTGAAAAGATGTGAATTTGGAAAAGCTTCACTGTGGAGAAGAGATGTAGAAGAGAAGAGAGCAAGTTGGACTGAAAAGAAGTGAATGAATTATAAGGAGGTGAGAGTGAATGAGAATAGAAGTGAAAAATGGAGTTTTATAAGGTTGCATGGGGGGGAAGAGCCATTAAATCCACGATTCTATCGCAACAACGTGTGTCAAGGGAAAATTTCATGAGATTCCCTTATTTAAACTCAAAAAGTATGGGGGACATTTGCATGTCGCATGGACGTCCACACATCACGTAAGCATCCAACTCAAATATTTACAATAATTGAGGTGTTGAACTAGTAATGATTTTTCATTGTCCCTTTTGGAGTTGAAATTATGAAATTTTAACTCATAAGGATTTTGTCATAAATGTGGTTGGGTACCATAAATGCAATGGGCTAAATACATGGTGTAGGAGCACCAATCTAATTTCTTCTGAATTTGGTCAATTTGGTTTGGTGATAGGTTTTAATAGGGGTTGAGGTCATGTAGTGTGTCAATAAGGTCTATAATGGACCATTAGAATGTATTTGGGAACCTACTTTGCTAAATGATGTAATGTTGTCAAAGGATGCATAAAATGCAAGAACTTGTAATGGTGGGTCTTAGTCAAAATTTGGAGTCTTGAGTCTTGGATTATGTTAAATAAGGTTCTATTGGATCATTAAATATGGTATTGAGTCTATATAAAAGTCATTAGGAGGTTTTTGGGGTTTGAGTTGCAAGATTGAAAAAATTGTCAAAAAGTTGTCAATTCAAAAAAAATGTAAAAGTTGCATTATTGTATTATTGAGGAGACCAATGGTCATTCGAACCCAAAATGAAGTTTGATCCATTGGGATTGTTGGTTTTTGTGTTTAAAAGGTTGAAGAACCTCAAGGAAAGGGGTTGGAAATTTTTTTTTTTAAGTATTCTCAATAAAAGTTCCTTGTTCTATCAAAAATTACGTATTTTTGCTTATAATCTTTGAAATTTTGCAGACCTTGTCCATGACTGTACAATAGGATATTGAACTAATAATTGTGGAAATCATTTTAGATTTACATTAGCTTCCATTTGAATCTATATTGGCAGTTCATTAACTTTGAGGAGTTTTATTACCAAATTATAGTAACCGGTCTGTAGGTACAGATTTAGGGTTTTGAAGCTCTAAACATGGAATAAAGACCATTCCACGTATTGTATACACTATGTCTAAGTGGAATGGGCATAATATGTTAGTTCTAGGATGGTAGTATGTAGGATTTGTTCTGTATGTGCAATTTTGGGGATAAACTAGGACTGTCCTGAGAAAGAACAGTGAAATTGGGTATGAAAGTGATGGTTTAAAGAGAGTTTGATGAAATGATGAGTGCAAAGGCTATGTGAAGGTTTTTTGAGTTTGAGTAGACATATTGAAGAGTGTTAGAGGCTATGAGAAGTTTGTAACTGGTTGGGAACCAATAATTTCAATAAACCCTACTATTATATGGGTGTGTGCAAGAAGTTGAGTCCACTTTTTGGCCAAAAAGTAGAAGTGTTTTTCCTGATTTTCAGAATTTGACACATTTGACCTAAAATTTGAAGGACTTAGAGATGAAATATTTTAAAAATTCACTAATCATAAAATATAGTGCTCAGACTCTAGTTTCCAAATATGTAATTTATTTCAATACCCAGATTGTACAAATTGGGTTTTAATAGGCATTTCTAAAAACCACTATTTAAAAGTCATTTTTTTACCATACCATGCACGTGTACGACATCCATATTTTGACTTAAATTATCATATTTTTCTAAATCCTTTTGGGAAAATTTTTGTGACTCACTGAAGCTTGTTGATTTTTTTTGTAATTTTTTATTGAATTATTTTTTTTGTTAAATTTTTATTAGGCATATTTGTTGTTTTGAAAAATCGTCGTGTATGACATGCATAAGATGACCTAAACTTATCATTTTTTAATTTTTTTTAAATTGAAAAGAATTGTTTGAAGTTTGTTCTCGTGCAATCCGTTTGTCAAAATGTTATGTTGATCAAAAGTTATTAAAATAGTAAAAAATCCTGATATTTAAAGTTTATGGACCAATTTTATTACAAATTAATTGAAAAATAGAAAAAATAATCCAATTACAAAAAAAATTACATATTTAGAATCTGCATTGTTTCATCTAAATGGGCTTTATTCTTGTGAAAAAATTCTACAAAAAAGGTCATCAACCATATGTCCAAAGTCAACATTTTTCTTTGACATTGTTAGGACTTTCAACTCAAGTAGGTCAAACCAAGTTGAAGGCCTAGGTTCGGACTTCCAATGCTTTTCCCAAACCAAAAACCTAGGAAAAATCCTGACCACAAAGCAAAAAAAAATTAAATTTTAAAAAACGAGATCCCAATTATAAAACGAGATTTTGTTTATTAATAATTAGGATCCCGTTCCCCACACTATAATATTTAGACCATTGTAAAGGAAACAGGATCCCATTTCCTTTCCAACGGTCCCCACATTCAATGCCGAGGAACGAGATCCCACTTCTTATAAACGGGAGCCTGTTTTTTATAAGCGAGATCCCATTCTCGTTTCCTTTATTTAAATATTCTGCAAAAAAATACTGTGAAGTCTACAACTTCACATGTATGGCTGAGAGTAGTAAAAGTAAATTATTTTTCATAAACTATTCTATTTATAGATGGTGAACTTGATTTTATCAAACGAGGCATCATCTACACCATTTTTGAAGTGGAATTGTGTTATTTGTGTGCTTGTTTGGAGGAAAAAAAGGTTTTCAATTTGCAATATGGATTGAATTTTTCAAATGAGGCATGAAGAAAACAATTTTTAAAGTGGAATTGTGGTAATTTTGTACTTGTTTTGAGGAACACAAGAGGAATAATTTTGTCCTAATAGGTATTCAACTTCCATTTAGGATTCAATATTTTGAAGTATTTCACTATTAACATTCATTTGTGCTTGAGAATGTTATAATTATGGGAGATAAAGCTTGTAATAAGAGAAGGAAGACATTGACTCCTTAAGAAGTTGAAGCAAATAGAGAAAAAGAGAGACAAAGAGAAAGAGAAAGAAGAATTAGAATGAAATCAATGAATGATGGTGGAGCAACCAATTCAACAACTATTGAAGATGAAAACATTGAGGATACCATGGTTGTAGATGAAGCTAATATTCAAGGAGTAAATTTGGAGAAGAATTTTATTATATGATTATACAAACAAGTCCTGCTATGTCTTCAAATCCCTCTTTGAATGCTATGGAGAATGTTTCAATATGCACAAATCTAGGTACGTCTTCAAATCCACATCAAAGAAAAGGTAAATTTGTATGTAGCAGTTTTACAAGATGCTGGACTTAATGATGTTGACATTGACTATATTCAGAGAGATGAAACTTTTATAGAATTTGTTGACAACAAAAAAGAAAAATCTTTTGTCACAATGAAAATAAAAATGATCATTTTCTTGAAAATAAAAAAAAAACCTGTATTTTTGATGAAAATGAAAATGAAAACAGTTTTGTTGATGAAAATGAAGATGAAGATGAAAATCTAGAATGTGATGTTGAATTTAATGAAAATACTTTTTTAAAAATTGGAAGTGGTGTTTTCGATAATCTTCTGGTCAAATTTCTTGGAGGTAAATAAGAACACATGCGAATAGAATATACACCAAATTCTTTTATCGTAAAAAAATTGCATTTCAATGTCAACTAATGATGCAATTGATAAGAATGCAAAAAATGAGGAAAGTAATGAAAAGGTTAGGCTTTTATGTTAAACCAAAAAGAAAAGATCAATCATTAAAACATGTTATGTCTACTGTTGCTAGTGCTATTCAATCTATTGGGAAAAATAGTCGATCTAAAGATAAAAACGCAGCAAAAGAGCTATAACTACTACTATAGTTAATAAAACAACTTTGAATAAAAGAATGGTAAGCAATATTAGTGAAGTTTTTAAAATGCATCCTAAAAAATTACTAAGAGCGGCAAAAAGAAGAGAAAGTATAGAAAATGATCCTATCAATCAATGTTGGAGTTTCAATGGACGACTACCGAGGTTTGATATAAATTTGAATGTTGAAATTAAATATTTGATCAAAAATATTGGCATGATAATACTAGGGTTTCATCTAATGCTAGAGATATTTTAAAATTAAGGGTGGGGTCCAAAGTTCGCGATCCTCACCCAAAAAACACAAACTGAATTTTATAGAAAATTTTGTAGCGATTCAGTGTTACCTGGTAATATTAAATTAATTCAAAGGTCTTTTGAAAACTATAAACCCTAGTATGTAAAAATTAATAAGCAACGAATATCTTGTTGTTGTGAAATACATGTTCAATTTCATTATTTTTATGATGTTTTTCGATATATACGTTGTACCTTGCATACTAACATGATTATATAGGATTGTGGTATTGATATGCCACCTAGAGCTATAAGAGAGTTTATTTCAGGTTTGTTTTGTGAAAAATATAATGATAAATTATTTTATTTAAGTTCTTGTATTTCTGGACAATGCATTAACTGTGGAAATCTTTCATTTTTAAGAATTTGTTTGCATGAAAGTGTTGATCATGATTTTGGACAATAATTAGTAGATGTCAAAAGATTTAGGAATGTTCACTATTCTTTAAAAGATGGAAAAATAGAAAAGCGTTGTGATTTAGTTACATAAAAAGTTAGTGTGCATGCATTTATGAGTGAATTTAAGAATAAAATTGTACCAAAATATGTCATGCACTTTGAACATGCTCGATGGCTTGATGGCCAATTTCACGCATGTAGAAACACATTTCCAATTGGTACTATACTTTAAGTGGTTGATTTTACGGAGAATTATACTCTCGCTCCACAAGAGGAAATTCAATCTCAATATTGGGTAAGTGCACCAAGATGGTTCCCAAAAAGGGGGCTTAAGTGGCCACTTTTTTTCTAAAATCAGGAAATCTTGACCTTGGGCGTGAAATTGAGGATAGCTACACTCAAAATTTTGAGATGGAACAAAAACAAGGACAAGTGCTCTGAGTCTACTTTCTAAACTACTAATTTATTTTGAAAATGGTTGAGATTAAGGGGTTCAAAAGAGGGACACACACAAATTGTTGTTGTTTCTGTCAGAAAAACATAACATAGCAACTCTTGTGTGACCCAAGCAGTGGACTTTTGTAGTATTTTTAAAATCGCTCTAGTCGAAGTTGAATAGCGGTATGTAGTAAAATTTGGAGGATATTTTTTCGATAATTTTTTAATGAATATTTGATTTTTTTATTAATTTTCTAAGTGGGCACTTCCTAAAAGCATAATTTTTAGTAGTGCTCCCCCTCAAATTTTTTGAAACTAATAGATTTTTCTAAAATTTTATTTTTTTAAAATTGTAGAATGGAGTCTAGTTTCTAGAAATATAATTTATTTCAAATTTTGATGAACGGTTAATTTATAGTGAAAAAAATACCAAACACTGCTTTTTGAAGAAAAACGGATATACAAACAAAAGAAATTATGGATGAAAGGCTTAACATTGTTAGAAAGTGAAAAAAATTACATCGTTGGAAAGCTAATAAAGAACCTAACATTACCCATGTCTTCGATTTTTTTGATATTGAACCAGATGCAATCTTGATGGTGAGCACGAACTCGATTATGTGAAAATTTGTTGAATTTGGAAAAAAACCGTCTCTAGTCTTTGGGAATGCCTTCCAAGCCTTTGGGTTGGTATTCCAAGGCAAATACCAAAGCTAAGGCTCGAGGATTTCCAATGCAAAAAATAACGTGTTCGCGTTATTTTTTGCTTTTGACATTTTCCCTCTTCGGGGAGCATTACTATAACGCGTTCGCGTTATGTTTTGCTTTTGACATTTTTCCTCTTCGGGGAGCATTACTAGCAACAAATACCGCGCTCGCGTTATGTCTTCCTTTAGTTAAATGCCACTTTATTGAATGTTTGTTTATATGTTTGTATGTATATGTATATTGGTGTGTCATGTACGTATGCTTATGGGAGAGAGGGTAGGAGTGGGAGAGGGTATAGGGTGGTAGAGCATGGGAGAGAGTGGTAGAGTGGGAGATAGGGAGGGAGAGTGTGGGAGACAAGGTTGGAGAGAGTGGGTGAGTAGGAGATAGGGTTGGAGTTGGTTGGAGAGTGTGGGAGAGAGTTGGAGAGAGGGCTTGAGGGAGTTGGATAGGGGTGGGAGAGAGTGGGATAGGGGTGGGAGAGGGGAAGA